>CM053588.1:65355908-65466704 GCA_028646515.1 Pseudochirops corinnae | reverse complement strand
ACTTGTTTGTTCTTTCTTTCTCTGACAGTGGACAGCATCTTCCTTAATAAGTCCAAGTCTTTCCATATTTTTTAAGTTTACCAACTCAGCATTTCCTACACCACAGCAATATTCCAACTTGATACTACCTAGTTGTTTTAAATAGTCTGAAACAATATTAATATGACTGACATATAGTACTCCTATTTTTCTCTTTTGTTTAAATCTGTTTTAGCTTTAACTTTATCTGAGATCATAATTAGTACCCTTGCTTTTTTCCTAATAAATTCTACTCCTGATCTTTATGTTTGTGTGTGACTCTCATTTCCTATCCCTCCCGACTCTTCTACCTTACTTCTACCCATTACCTTGCCCTCCTATTACTTAACCTACCCCTCCTCCAAAGATCCCTCTCATATCCTTCTTCCCTCCGTTCCCTTTACCCTATTGTTTCTAGTTTAATTTAGAAGACTTTGATAGCCTTCCAAATATATGTTATTCCCTCTTTGTCTCATTCCCATTAACCTAGACACCCTTCTATACCCCCACCTTATCCTAATCCCTCACCCTCACTTTATAAATTTAGAAGACTTTTATTCCCTTCTAAAGGCATATATTGCTGTCTCTTTAACTCAGATCTTATGTGAGTTGGGTTCCCTTTAAAAATCCCTCCATTATGTTCTCCCCCCTCCCTATCCCCTTTGCCTTCTTTCTTTCTGAATTATATATATATATATATATATATATTATTTCTTCTTTAACCTATTTCTAATAGAGAATAGGATTCCAGTACTACTAGCCCTTCTCCCCCATCTGATTCTTTACTCTGTTTTAATTCTTCCTCTCACACTTCATTTATATAAGATATTTACTCTTTTTACCTTTTCCTAGAAGATATTACTTTTTAGAATCTTTGTTTCGCACTGCCTAATTCCTAACTGCGTCTTAGACATACAGTTCATATTTCCTTATATAAAAAAATGAACAGTCTATTCTTAATTGAGTCCCTTGTAGTTAGTCTTCAGTATTCACCTTATATTTTTCTTGGGTCTTGTATGTCAAATTTTCTATTAAGTTCAGGTCTTTTTGCAATAAAATCCTGGAAGTCTGGCAATTCATTGAATGTCTTTTTTTTTCATTCAGGATAGTGCTTAACTTTGCTAGGTGTGATATTTTTGGTCACAACACCAGTTCTTTTGCGCTTTCATATATAGTGTTTCAAGACCTGTGGTCTTTTAGTGTAGCCACTGCTAGGACTTGTATGATTCTAATTGTGGCTCCACCATATTGGAATTGTTTTTTTCTTATTCCTTATAATATTTTCTCCTTGAGTGGTGAATTTCAGAATTTAGCTATGACATTACTGTAGGTTTTCCTTGTAGGATCTCTTTCAGGTAGTGATTGGTGTATTTTTTCTATTTCTACTTCGCCCTTTTGTTCTAACACTTTAGGACAATTTTTTTGAATTGTTTCTTCTGTTTTTGTATCAAGATTCTTCTTTTGATTGTAGCTTTCAGGTAGTCTGATTATTCTTATATTTTCTCTTCTTTATCTGTTCTCCAGATCAGTTGTTTTTCTTATAAGATGTTTCACATTCTTTTCTATTTTTTCATTCTTTATATTTTGTTTTATTATTTCTTGATCTCTTATAATTTTGTTGGCTTCACCTTTCCCAGTTATAATTTTGAAGGAGTCATTTTCTTCCTTAAGATTCTGTATCTGTTTTTCTTGGATTGTTCTTATCTTTAAAAAAATTTTTTTTCCTCAATTTCTCTCATTTGATTTTTAAAGTCTCTTTAAAGTTCTGTGAATTCTTGTGGGGTGGGGAGGGAGAGCCAAGATTGTAGAGTAAAAGCAAGGACTTGCTTGAGAGCTCCCCCAAACCTCTCCAAATACCTGTAAAAATGACTCTAAACAAATTCTAGAGCAGCAGAACCAACAAAATGACAGAGCGAAACAAATTTCCAGCCCAAGACAACCTGGAAGGTCAGTAGGAAAGATCAGTTGCAACAGAATGATAGAGGAACACAGTCCAGCATTGGCTGGGCCAGCACATACAAGCCCCTAGCAAACCTGGAGCAGGCCTCAGAGCACTGAATCACTGGCAGCTGTGGTGGTTTCCAGACTTCTGTACCTGCAAATGCCAAAGACAACTTAGAAAGTCAGAAGGAAAGGTCTGTCAGACCTGGGTGAGAGAGGAGCAGGGTCTGGCCCCAGGGCAGTGGCAGTAGCAGCTACTGCTGCTTCTGGAGCTCTTGGCCCAGAGATGGTGGGGATCGAAGTGGCTGATCAGAGGGAGATTGCAGGGTTCCCTTTGCTGGCACTGAGCAGGATTCTCTTGCTTTGCCCTGCTTGGATCTTGGTCGCAGTCCTGGGGTGAGAAGGAATGCTAGTGTGGTAGAGCTTGTGGCAGTGGTGGAGAGGGAATCCTCCTCACAGTTCCAAGGCAGAAAAGAGTGCTTGTGGTCACTCACAGACCAAAACACAGACCAGGAGGGTGAATAAACATCTCTCCTTTGATCATACAACCTTGGAAGAACTAAAAATTTACAGGTCCCTAGAAATATCTCTGAAAACAGCTGCACAAAACCTCTGAAGCTTAGGAAAGTATACCATCCACACTAGAAGCAGAGTCCTGTCATAACAAAGAGCTAAAAAGTCAAGTAATTGGCTGGGAAAATGAGCAAACAGTGGGAAAAAATTGGACTATTGAATCTTACTTTTGGTGACAAGGAAGATCAAAACATAGAACCAGAAGAAGACAAAAAAGTCAAAACTCCTACATCCAAAGCCTCCAAGAAAAATATGAATTGGTCTCAGGCCATGGAAGAGCTCAAAAAGGGTTTTGAAAATCAAGTAAGAGAAGTAGAGGGAAAATTGGGAAGGGAAATGAGAGTGATGCAAGAAAATCATGAAAAACAAGTGAACAGCTTGCTAAAGGAGATTTAAAAATGCTGAAGAAAATAACACTTTAAAAAATAGACTAATTCAAATGGCAAAAGAAGTCCAAAAAGCTAATGAGGAGAAGAATGCCTTAAAAAACAGAACTGGCCAAATGGAAAAGTAGATCCAAAAGCTCACTGAAGAAAATAATTCCTTCAAAATTAGAATGGAGAAAATGGAAGCTAATGACTTTATGAGAAATTGAGAAATTATAAAACAAAACCAAAAGAATGAAAAAATAGAAGACAGTGTGAAATATCTCATTGGAAAAACTAATGACCTGGAAAATAGATCTAGGAGAGAGATTTAAAAATTATTGGACTACCTGAAAGCAGTCATCAAAAAAGAGCATAGACATCATCTTTCAAGAAATTATCAAGGAAACTGTCCTGATATTCTAAAACCAGAGGGGAAAATTGAAATTGAAATAATCCACTGATCACCTCCAGAAAAAGAATCCCAAAAAGTAAACTCCTGGGAATGTTGTAGCCAAATTCTAGAGTTCCCAGATCAAGGAGAAAATATCACAAGTAGCCAGAAAGAAACAATTTAAATATTGTGGAAATGCAATCAGGATAACACAAGATTTAGCTGCTTCTTTGGAGGACTGGGAATATGATATTCCAGAGATCGAAGGAGCTAGGATTAAAACCAAGAATCACCTACCCAGCAATACTGAATATAATACTTTAGGGGGGGAAATGGATATTCAATAAAATAGAGAACTTTCAAACATTCTTGATGAAAAGGCCAGAACTGAATAGCAAATTTGACTATCAAATACAAGAATCAAGAGAAGCATGAAAAGCAAGCAGCCTCAGCTGAAAGTGAGACTGGTTGGCTCATCAGTAATATCTCCTTTCCTGCTATTGAAGTCAAACTATAGCTTCTAAGTCTCTTCAGTCTAGCAATGTGTAAACATTGATTCCAAGTAAATTTTACTTCCACATGATGTCCCTGGAAACAAATTATGATTACATTATTTCCCCACTAAAAAACAAACAAATAAATGCATGGATGAATGAATGAAAAAAAATTGTTTGCTTTCTCATTGAGGTGGGGAGGGGAGAGAGGGAAAAAAATTAGAACTCAAAAAAATTTTAATGTGAATGTTAAAAATTGTTTTTACATGTAACTGGGGAAAAATAAAATATTAAATTTTTTTACAAAGGAAAAAATGTCCTGTGAATTCTTTTTGGGCAGGTGACCATTCGATGTTACTCTTTGGGGTAGGAGAGACTTTTTGCTTCAGTATCCTCCTCTGAAGACAAACCCTGGTCTTCTCTATTCCCATAGTAACTTTCTCCTTTGCATGCTTATTTTTAAAATTTTGTTATTATGATGATTCTAAAAATTATAATCAGCTGAAGCTGTTGAGGGAAGCTAAGAACTACAAAATAGACTTTTAAATTATATTCAGATAAAAAGGAGAATCAGAGAAGGGATGGGACTTTTGCTTGAGGTGAATGGGGAAATAATAATTGACAGCAGACAGAAGGCAAAGCTACTCAGGTGATATTTTGTTTCTGTGTTCTCTGCAAAGGAAAATGAGTTTTACACTGGAGATGACAGACAAAAATGAGTCGCAGGAAATTGATAGCCAAGATAAAGGAGGAGACGGTAAGAGGGCATTGAGCTACTCTTGATGAATTCAAGTCACTTGGCCCAGATGAACCCATTCTTGGGTCCTGAATGAACTGGTATATGTGATTGCTGAACTACTCTCAGTAATATTTGAAAGATCATGGATAATGAGATGAGTACCACAAAACGAGAGAAAGGCAAATACCTCAATTTTCAAAAAATGAAAGAGTCAAAGACCACCACTGACTATTACTTCAGCTCCTGGGAAAATTCTAGTAAAGATCATTAAACCAATGGTTGGAGAACATCTGGAAAGGGAAGCAGTGGTTTCATAAAGAACAAGTCAAGCCAGACTAACCCTATTTCCCTTTTTGCACAGGATTAATAAACTAATTAAGGCCAGTGCTGTGTATATAGTTTACCTAGATTTTAGCAAAACTTTTTTTTTTTTTTGCTTTTTGGAGGGGGGAAGTCAGGGCAATTGGGGTTGAGTGACTTGCCCAGGGTCACACGGCTAGTAAGTGTTAAGAGTCTGAGGCTGAATTTGAACTCAGGTCCTCCTGACTCCAGGGCCAGTGGTCTATTCACTGTGCCACTTACCCACCCCTTAGCAAAACTTTTGATAAAGTATATCCTACTTTTCTTGTGGACAAATTGGAGAAATATTGATTCAATGATAATACAGTCAGATGGATTCGGAAATCGTTGAATGAGCATTGGGCTGAATTTGATAAGATGAAATTCAAAAGGGACAAATTCTGAAATCAACTAACTTCATGTATACAAGATGGTAGAGCATGGATGGATAGCAGTTATTCTGAAAAGAGTCTTGGGGTATTTAGTGGTTCACTAACAAAGTAGGAATCAGCAGTGGAATATAAAAGACAAAAATGTTAATGTTGTCTTGGGCCGCATTAGTCAGGGCATAGCTTCCAGGAGCAGGGAAGTGATAGTCCCACTGTACTTTGCCCTTGTCAGATCTTATCTCTAGTACTGTATTCAGCTCTGGGCACTACAGTTTAAGAAGACATTGATAAATTGGAGAGTGTCCAGGGGAAGGCATCTGGGATGGTGAAGGATCTTGAGTTTGTGACATATGAGAATCAGTTGAAGGAAAGGTTCACGATTAGCCTAGGGAAAAGAAGTCTCAGGGAGGACATAAATGATAGCTGTATTCATATATTTGAAGGAATTGTCTTGTGGAGAAGGAGTTACATTTACTGTCTTTGGCCCCAGGGATCAGAACCAGGAGCAATGAGTAGAAATTTCAAAGAGGCCAGTATGTAAGCTTGATGTTGAGAAAACCTTCCAGTAACGAGAGCTGACCAAATTCGGAGTAGTCTTCCCTGAGAGGTGGTGAGTTCCCTTTCCATGGTGGTCTTCAGAGCAGAGGCTAGATGAAGGCTTTTTGGATGGGTTATATAGCAGGCATTCCTTCATGCATGAGTTAGGCTAGATGGCTGCTGAGGTTTATTCCAACTGCCAAATCCTAGGATTCTATGATTCTTGTTACCTAGGAAATAATATGAACAACAAAGAAGGTGGGCCAGTCTTGGAGGAAGAGCAAGGAAGCACAGGTAATGTGTTCAGCCTGAGGCTGTTGGACATTTTAATGAACAATTCTGACAAAGACATAGATGAAATACTAATTAGACATGTAAATGACACAGGGAGGGGAAGGAGAGTGATGCACTGGATGGCCAGACCAAAAAGCTCCTGACACCTAGAACATTGGGCTGACTTTCAAATGGTCCAATATGGAACAATGTAGTCATACTTTGGGGCTCAAAAGTGAGAGATAGTATCTTGTAGTACATAAAAGTACTAGACTAGGAATTGAGAAAACCTGGGTTCAAATCCTGCCCCAAATACTTTCACTCTATGTGACCTACTTAACCTTTCTAAGTCTCAGGTTTTTTTTATCTATAATAGGGGGATAATAACAGCACCTGCTTCACAAGGCTTTTGTGAGGTTCGAGTGAGATAATTCCTGTAACACTTTAGTGTTCCATGATTACTAGCTATTTTTTTGATAGTTCATCTGAAAAAGATCGGGGGTTTTAGTGGACTACAGACTCAATGTGAATCAACATTGTGTTATGATAACCGAGAATTAATTCAGTGATACCAATATCAGACTCCTGAAGAGCAGATTCTGCTCTGCAAGCCCTCCTACCTGCTTCCTCACCCTCCATTGCAGCCCTCCTATCGCTTGTCCTTTTGCCACACAGGCCCTTCTTTTCCACTGTGTCCTCTGGGATTCCTGCTCTGTAATTAACAAACTTCTCTTTAATTTAGGCCCATTCCTCTCATGCCCCAATCTTTTGGCTCTCAGGGAGACCCAGCACCCCAGAATGACACTGCATCCTTGGTGCTCCTTTGTGGTTCTTCTTTCAGACCACCCTCCCCTAGGCCTTCCCTCACTGGTCCTAGGTGTGGAGTTAATTCTCCTTTCTTTCCATCGCCACTGTCACATTTATCTTTTCCTGCCTTTAGTCGGCAACCTTTCCTTCACCTAATCCAGATCTTAGTAACCATTATTTAAATCATTCTCCCTCCTTTCTCAAAGCTTAGTGCCTGACTCGTAGTTTTCCTCTTTATCTTAATTCCTACACTAAATCAAAAGAGAGAGAGAGAGAGAAATTATATATATACATATATATATATAAATAACGAATGTATGTGTATATGTATATATGTATACCTATATGTGTGTGTGCCTATATATCTTTCCTCTAGCTCCTCAATTCCTATTTGACTCTGGTAATTTACCTTCTATTTCGTCTCAGTCACACGTAAGGATAGTCTAACTTTTGCTCTTGTCATCACCCACAGATATTCCACTTCCATAGTTGAGATTTCTGAAATTCCTTTATCTGAGAACAATTTGCTGTTCTACCCCTCTCTGTTATTCGGCCTCTACTTATTACTTATCCCCACTGAAATTCTCAGCCCCTGCACCTGTTAACACTTCACCAGGCCGTCACCCCGATCTGGCTAACTTTCTTCTCTTCCCAGTTTCTCTTCCTTAGTGAACCAGTTCAACTTTATACTGTCCTTTGTTCCTGAATCCCTTGCTTCCTTCTCCTGTCACTGATCATACTTTACTGAACCTCAAACTTGTATTACCCCCACAATCCATTTCCTCTGCTCCTACTCATGTTACTGAGGAGTGCTGGAGGAAGTCACTCACATGTGCTGCAAGTTTATAATATCAACTATGACAATTCTTTTACTCATCCCACATTGATTCTCTATCCTATTGTCCGTAGCACCTGTTGTAGATCTTTCCTTCTCTTCTCCAACCTCCTTCACCAGAAATCCTCATCTTTCAGCTGGGGTCCTCCACTCACATAGCAAGAGCAGAAGTACACACACATCACCCTGCAGTGGGAGCAGACACATCCCAATACCAACTCAATTCCTTTGGAGAGTGGGCTCAGTTGCTGCAAAGTATTTGCCTCATTAAGATCATGAATGCAGCTTAGCTGATGGATGAATCAGTCCCCTTCTTGAAGGACATGGTATCTTGCTGCCATCTTTGTCCACTTCTAGGTGGGATCCTGGAGATTCCTTCTTGGGATGATACTTCTGGGTGCATCGGGTTCAATTGCCAGTGGACCTCAGGTCCTCCAACCTTTCCCTCACATGGTCATTCTATCTCCAATATGCCTTCACCAAAGAGCAGGAAGGAGCAGACACAACAGGAACAGAATTGCCATAGATATCATGTGACTCCAAAGTCACATTGTGAGACTTTGAGAATTCTATTGTCCTAACGGAACCATAGCCATAGACTGATTTGAGAGGTTAATGATTTTTGTAGGCACAATTTGTTCCATTTCAGCAGCCAATCAAAAAGCTCCTTTTTTTTTTTTTGGCTTCACAGGAAAATGACAGGAGACAGTTGTGGGTATGCCCTGAAATTCATGTGGGAGACTGTTTGCATCAGGAAGAACATGCTGTACATACTTATAAGGACTTTTCTCTCAGGCCTCTGATATAGTCACCTACGTTTTTTTGCGACAGTCATTTTCCTTTAATGCTATTTACATCCAAACCTTTCCTAGCAATAACAACAAAAAATCATTTAAACAAACTAAAGGACGTAGCACCCACATCTGACAGCATATGTGAAATCCCCCCTTTTTACTCTTCCCCACCCTCAGCACTCTACTGAAAGGAAAATCTGTTTTACTACCAGATCTCTAGAACTGAGGTTGTTCAGTCCAGAGTTTACCTGTCTTTTGTGCTGTTATTATTTACATTTTTTGAGTTGTATGTATATTGTTTTCTCAGGTCTGCTTTCTGTGCTCTACCTTTCTTCATATGCCTCTTCTTTCTATGTTTCTCTGAGCTCCTTGCATTTCTCATTCCTTACAGTGCTATGCTATTCCATTATAATAGAGTACCACTGTTTGTTCAGCTATACCAAAAATTATGGGTACACATTTTAAGAAAATTAATAGACACTAGAAGAGTCTAGGTAGAGTCTTGGGTTTGGGGATAGCTTCCTCATAAGTCTGTGAGAGGCCACAGTTGAGAAGGAGGAAGGCAGGACAGAGATGTCTAGAAAGTGGAAGGTCTGAAGGAGCTTAAAAAATGCTTCAGTCAATCAAGTATGGATCCTGTGGACAAAACATTAATACCATGTGTGGATAAGGAGAAAGAGACACTTTATAGGCCAACCAATAAATGCTCTTCTGTTCTGTCTTCTCATTTAGAACAAAATCTTCATGCAGGAATTAGAGCTGAAAAGGATCTTAGAGATCATTTAGTCCAACTTCTGCATTTCATAGATCAGGAAGGCCCAGAGAATGAACATAATTTATCCAAGGTCACGTAACTAGTAAGTGGCTGAAGGAGTGTTTAAGCCCAGGTCCTATAGCTCTAGGTTCAGAGTTTTTTCCAGTCTGCCATGCTGTCCTTCTCTCTTTACAGAAGTACTTCATGTACTTTCTTTAGAGTTCTGCCCGAGAAGCCCAATGCAAACTATAGAAGACCCTGCCTCTGACATTAGCTCTGTTACTGTATTATTCCACTCACAGAGAGGTTGTTCAGATCATCGTTCATGTTTGCATAATATGAACAGCTGTTGTTGCTTTTCTTGCTCTTCCTGCTGTTGCTGCTGTTGTCCATGTTCTCATGCTTCTGAACTTAGCACTGCTAGACTAGCTAGCCCACTACATGTTTCCAGGTTCCAGTCTCTCTCTTAATCTGTCTTGCAGCCTCAAAGGGCAGATTGGGAACTTGGAGCAAGGGGAAGAGATAGTAAGGAAACTGGCAGTGAGGAAAACAACAGAGCTCTCAGAAGCATCCTTGTGTCAGAGCTATCCTGTCCCCATCTCTCCTGTCCAGTGTCGAATAAGCATTTATATAACTGCTATATGCCAGGCACTGTGCTAAGCACTTTTACAAATGTCATCTTATTTAATCCTCACAATGACCCTGTGGGATAACAGTAGCGTTTTATGCCCCTATTATTTGTTTGTTCCACAGTACATCCATTTCACCATGTCTTACCTTTTTCCCAGTGTGAGATTGTTATAGACCTGAACAGTCTTGTCCTACATCTATAGACCCAGGACAACCCTAGAGATACTAACTTCTAATTAGAAACCTATATTCTGACATCTTTCCACTGAATATTGTTTGAAAACCTGCCAATCTTGCATTCTCAAAGAAGTTGCACCACCCCACTACCCCACTGCCACCCAAGTAGAGTGGAAGGACTGTTATATTTTTATCTTTGTGTCTCTAGCACATACCATAGTGCTCTGCATATAATAGGTACTTGATAAATGGTTTTTTAATGGAAACTAATTGAGTTCATGCTTCTAGGTTTACTTCTCTCTTTCTTTGCAGCTTTTACTTGCCCACCTGTCTCCTGAACCCCTGACTGTGTCACCCTGTAGGCCATGGAGAATGAGCTGCCAGCCCCACCCACATCTATCAGTGCCACAGTTGCCAGCAGTAACAGTGGGGTCAGTAGTAGCAACATCAGCAGCAATAGCAGCAATGGTGGTAGCCGTTCTACTGGAGCTGGGCCCCAGATTTCTGTGTACAGTGGTATCCCCGACCGGCAGACTGTACAGGTAAGCCTTAAATTGTTTGAGTATCTATACATTTTGGATCCCAGGGCTAGGCCTTAAGGCCCCAAGGTAGAAAACCTAGAGAAATCCTTTCTTAAAAACTAGAGTCAAAATTACCAGTCTATGGGGATCCTTTGATGGCATTCAGGAGGACAATAGACTCAAAAATTAAGAGAAGGGGACTTTGGTGCTATGTCTTAGAGACTCCTTATACTGACCAGACACTGCCTCAACTCAATGGCACCCAATGGGATTGTGGTGCTCAAGAGTCTTGTAGTGATTAGATTATCATAATTGTAGACTCATAGGCTTTACAGTCTTTACCCTTTACTGAATTAGTTTAACTTCACCCTATCCTTGTATCTTTTCTCCCTTTTTATTTCATTGCTTATCTCTTCAAATCCCAACCCAGCATTTCTCCCGCCATCTACCTGCTCTGCTCCAACTTACTGCATAATTTTGCTGAATAAAGTCACCTAACTATGCTGAGTCCACTAGAAAATTATGTTATTCACTCTTATCTGGACCCTCCCTGTTAAACATCAAACTTTTCACTATTCTCTGGTTAAACATCATTCTCTCCATAGTAGCTATCCCAAAACTTCTCTTCCTAAAACATCAATGCCACCCTCTTCCCAATTCTTCTAAACAAAGGACCTCTCTTCCTACTTTATTGAAAAAAGTTGAGGCTACCCATTAGGAGCTTCCTCTCTTTCACAACTCAAATCACTTTCTCATCATCTTTCATTCTATTCTCCTTTGTGTCAACTTGAAGGATGTACTAGCCAAGGCCAACTCCTCTACTTGTGACATTTGTCTCATCATCTCTCATCTCTTTTAGCAGATTGTTCACAAAGTTATCTTCCCTGTTTCCCTTATTTTAAACCTCTTCTGGTCCACTGGTTCTGTTGCTGCTCCCTACAAACATTCTTATGCCTTCCCCAATTCTTTTTTTTTAATTGATTTGTTTATTTACTTTTAGTTTACAAGATTCAGTTCTACAATCCCTTGAGTTTCAAATTTTCTCCCCTCCCTTCTCCTCCCCTCCATGGCAGAACTAATCTCCTTAAGGTCAATAAAAACACATTGGTGTGTATCTATCTCTTTATTACTTAATCTATGGGCTTTCTTCCACTTCTCAAACTGGTTGACTTCTCTGCAGCATGTGACAGTGCTAATCAGGTCACATCAAGTCAGTAAGTGTTGATTGTGCCAGGCACTATGCTGAGTGCTGGGGATATGAAGAAAGACAGAAACAGCCCTTGCTTTCAAGGAACTCACAGTTTCATGGAGGAGAAAACATTCAAACAACTATGTACAAATAAGACAGAGGATAGACTGGAGATCATCATCAGAAGGAAGGCACCAGTATCCAGAGGGATTGGGATTGCATTGGAAGTGGCCCCTGAGCTGAACCTTTACATGGACTCATAATCCAGTTGTCTTTCAAGTGTTATCTTCCATTTCATTATTGTAGTCATTATGCACATTGTTCTCCTGGTTCTGCTGTCTTTGCTTCAGTTTATATGAGTGAGTCTTCCTGCATTTCTCTGAATTCTTCACATTATTTCTTACAGTACCCTGATACCCCACTACTCTCACACATTGTAGTTAGTGCAGCCATGCCACAATCTCTTGTTTATTGGTTTGGGGGCTACATCTCTGCCAAATTGAGTGGCCATGTCTGGACCATATCTGATTCCTTGTATTTCTATTCTTCAGCAGTCCTTATTGAGAAAGAGTCTTTTAGCTATAGCTTAAACAGCCCTAATCACTGCATGGGCATTGCCTCATTCAAAGTGAGAACTTGGAAAGACCTTAGTTTAAAAGGGTCAAGGTCTCCTATTGCATCCAGGGCCATCTCCAGTCATCCTGATCCATATTTAGCCACTGGACCCAAATGGCTGTGGAGGAGAAAGTGAGGCTGGTGACTGTGCAGCCCTCCCTCACCTAAATTCAATGAACTCTAAAGTCATGGCATCACCTTCCCGATGTCATGCCCCTCTTCCAGAATGAAGGACAAACCACACACAATCTAGCTATTGATTTTCCCCAAATAGTTGGAGAGAGAAGACCAGAAAGACAAAAGCCCTGGAAAAGAGAGCAGCCTGGACGGAGAAGGTCGTAAGTGAGAGGACTCCTAGGAGGAAAGCACATGGTAGAAAGGGAGGAAAGCTAAGCTCAGAAAAGCAGCAGGAAGAGAGCAAGGGGAGAGTCAGATTCTAAAGGAGACGTGGAAGCACAGAGCCCGATAAGAAACTGGGCCCAGCCTGAGTCTCTGTACCCAATCCTACCTCATCAGAGTCCAGGCTCTGAGGCTGGAAGATTTTCAGTTCAAAGCTTCTCATCCACAGAAACCACACTGAGAGGCTAGAAAAGAACCTAGCAGGCCTCTGGGGAGGGGAGGGGCCAGTGCCCAGGGCTGCAGTTCAGCCTGGGGGTTTGGCTGAGCTAAGGTCAGGAGGCCTACTTAGGCCAACACTCAGCTTGGGGTAGTACTTGCCAGAGGAGAGCTGCAGGTGAGTGACAGGAGAGCAAGAAGGAGGGGCAAGGGTTCTGGGGCATTAGGGGCGGAGGGAGAATATGCAGAGCTTTGCTTTTTTTTCTCAGAGAAAAGGCTGTGTGGGGTGAGGTCAGAGGGCAGCTCTTTGTCACTGTCCAGAGGCCTTTTCTCAGCCAATCACATTGGGAAGGGAGGACTATGTTGAGAAAAGGAAAGGGATTGAGGTGGGGGGGAAGGTGGAGAGGATAGCTTAAGCTAAAGAGAGAAAGGGAGAGAAGGACAGAAGGAAGGAAAGAGAAAAGGAAAGGAGACAGGCAGGCAAAAGGCCAGCCCCAGCATCCCTGTGGAGCTGGGGTGGTGAAGAGCTTGAGCTTTAGTAAGCAGAACTACGGTCCATAGAGGCCCAACACTCTGCTGTATAGTCCAGGAGGCCTTGCTTTCTGGAAAGCCACAGGCAGGCCTCTGGAGACCATCATCAAGAATCAGGAACCTTTCTGAAATTGTTGGTGCCTAGAAAGAGGGTCTGTATCCCCTACGCTGCATTCAGGTGAGTCCTAGGCATGCTGCTGACTTCCAAAAGCAGGGCAGGTACCCTGCTGACTTTTATTCTCCGCCATGGCCTCATTCTTGCTCTTAGTTTCCTCCCCTAGCTGAGCTTCTGTTTATTTATTCCCCATCATCTTATTCTCTCTTTGCTCTCTACATTCTAGCCAAACTGGCCTACTTTCCATGCCCTGTTTACCTCCTTCCTAGGTGCCTTTGCATTGGTTGTATGCTTTATGCCTGGGGCATAGAGTGGTACATGGATGTGGAGAATTGAAAGGAATTTCAGTGGCTATCTAATCCAACTTATCTAAGAAAAAATTGATTAATAATTATTTATTAAGTACCTACTATATACCAGATACTATGCTAGGCTTTGGTGATATAAGGAGCTTAACTTTTTCTCAGGTGAGACATTATGTTCCTATGTAAGTGCACACAGAATCAATAGAAGATAATTTAGTGAGGAGGTGCTAGCAGCTGGAGGTCAGGGGTAGATAAAAAAAGGTTTCATGTAGTTGGTGATTGAGGTGATTTTTGAAGGAAATTGAGGATTCTGAGGCAGAAGAGGGGGAAAAGGTTTTAAATGCCAAACAGAAGAGTTCATATTTGATTCTAGGATTAAGAAAGAGTCACTGAAGTTTATCGAACAGCCATTACATGGCTAGACTTGTGCTTTAGGAAAACCTTAGGCAGCTGTGTAGAAATGGGTGGGAGGAAGGAGAGCTTTGAGGCAGGGAGCCCCATGTAGTATAGTCCAGGTGGGAGGGATTGAAAGACTGTGCAAGTGGAGAGAAGGAGGTGAGTGCAAGAGGTGTTGTGGAGCTATAAGCAATAACATTTGGCAGTGTGATTAGATATATGAGGTATGGAAGACTGAGGAGTTGAGAATGACACCAGGATTCCTAGCCTAAGTGACTGGAAGAATAATGGTTCCCTCAATAGAGACAGAGATGATCAGAAGAGGGAGGTAAGTTGAGGGGGGGGGGGCGGTGAGGAAAGTCATGAGTTCTGTTTTGGATCATTTGAATTTGAGTTGCCTATGGGACGTCCATTTGGAAATGTCTCATAGGCAATTGGTGGTGTCTGATTGGAGACCAGGAAGAAGCTAAGATTGTATATATGAGGTAATGTTTGTAAAAAGCTTAGCACACTGTCTGGCACATAGTGGGTACTTAATAAATGCTTGTTCTTTTCTTCCCATATATGGACCTAGGCATCATCTGTGTAGAGTTGATGACAAAAAGGAACTTCCACATTACATATGGGGCCAGTGGTCATCCGGCCTTTACTTGAAGGTGAGGGAGTGTCCACTTACTTCTGAGGTGGCCAGTTCCACTTTTGGAAAGCTCTAATTGTTAGTCGGAAGACCTGGGTTCAAATCCTGGGTCTACTACTTCCTATCTGTGTCACCTTTGACAATTTGCTTAACTTTCCTCATCTTCAAAATGAAAGGGTTGGACTGGACCGTGTCTGAAGCACCTTCCAGTGATCTATGGAACTGTAAGAGTGACCACAAACTGGGAGGATGCCCGATGTGGCCAACAGTCCCTCATTTTATCATCAGGAGGCCACATCTCAAAGCTAAGACGTTTCCTTTCTGGAAATGGGCATGAGTCGAGCCTCTAAGTCTCAGTTTCTGCCACAGTTCCCTACAAGTCAGGCCAGTTTTTCCCTTCCTGTTTAGTACCTGCTTGGATTACTTAAGCTCCTGCTTCTTTTTCACTGGACTCCAGATAGAGGGAGATAGAGCGCCCTTCATCCTGAATAACCAAAGGAAATACAAGACAGAAAGGGCAAAGGGTCACAGACTGGATCAGGATCAGAACTGAGGAGTCTTGGTGTCCAGCCTAATGTCCCCTATTGGAGCTTACCCAGCTCCTGAGATTGGGCAAATAGAGCGGAAAGGGACCTTAGACATCTTCAAGCTCAATAATCTCATTTTCTAGTTGATGGAACCGAAGCCCAGAGAGGTTAAATGTCTTACCCAAGGTCAGACAGCTAGTAATTAAAAGACGAGGGACTTAAGGGCAGGTCAGTCCATTACTAAACGTTTGTCTGACGCCTGCTATGCACCAGACATTGTGCTAAGCAGTAGGGATACAAAAAGAGGCAAAAACCCACACCTGCCCTACAAGGAGCTCACAGTCTGATGGGGGAGACAGTCAAATAAATGTGTACAAACAAACTGTATACAGGATAAACAGGAAATCGTTTAGAGAGGGAAAGTACTAGTCTTAAGAGGAGCTGGGAAAAGCTTCCTGTAGAAGATGGGACTTGGAGCCAGATCTTCCTGCCTCCAAATACATCTTAAGCCATTATACTACTCTGCCAGTTGCCTTCCAGGTGCTGAGAGAGTGGTACTTTCAGGTCCCCTGGGTATCTGTCTGTGTTGGTCTTTATTTCTAGCCAGTATGGAGACCAAAGGTTCCTGGGGGGTACCTCAATGGGTACGGTGCCACTACAGGGGTAGCCTTTGAATTAGGCCAGGTGGAAAAAGGACAGGCCTTGTGGTAAAATAGAAAGTCCCCTGGACTTGGAGTCAGAAGAGCTCTGATTTTGATTCCCACTTTGGACACACCTGCACATGAAACCACTTGACCTCTCTGAGCTGTAGTTTTCTCATCTACCAAATAGGAATAACAGTACCTATAGAACCTGCTTCTCAGGGTCACTGTGATAGAATGGATATAAAGCACTTTCTAAACCTTGAAGCCTTATATAAATGTCAGCTGTCATTAACATACAAGCTGAAGATGGGCAAGTTAGAAAAGGGGACTTGAGAGGGCAGACTATTGGACAGAATAAGATAAAACCTAATAGAGATAGATGCAAAAGTCTTAACGCTCATATTCCAAACCTCGGATTCACATATCACAAGATGAAAGAGGCGTGACTAGATAGGAGTTCATCTGAAAAAGATCCTGGGTCAGGAGAGGTTAGAATTGTTTAGGGAGCTGTAAGCTCTGTATCAGTCCATAGTGTGATATTATAGCCCAGAAAAGTAATACAGAGGAACCAGGAATAAGGAGATGACAGTATACTCTGCCCTAATGAGATGTCATCTGGAGTAGTGTGTTCAGTTCTGGGCACCACAAGTTAGGAAAAATGTTGGCAGGCATCTGGTGGAAGTCAAACAGGCTGGTGAAATGCCTTGAATTCAAACTGTGTGAGGTTCAATTGAAAGTATTAGGAATGCTTGGCCAGGAGAAGGGAAGATTCAGGAGAGATATGATATGTCTTAAAGCATTTAGAGGCCTATCACCCATTAGTTCTGTCTGTCCCCAGAGGGCAGAATTAGGAACAGTGGGAGAAATGATAAAGAAAAGAAATTGCAAAAAAAACCCAAAAAACCAACTGCTTGCTGTTGGGAAGGGGGCTGGGGGTGGGGTGGAGGACATTTACTTACAATTAACCTTATCTAAGAGTTACCTGGCCTGCCTTGGGAGGTAGTGGGTTCGTCTTCATTGAAGATCTTCACAAAAAAGGCAGCGTGACCACTTGTGAGGGATGTCGCCAGCAGAATTGTTTTTCAGATTTAGACTGACCTAGTTGTTCACTGAAGATCCTCCCAACTCCAAAATTCTGAGATTGTGTTGCACCAGGCCAGGAGAGGTGACGGAGGAGGTAGGAGAAGCTTGTGCAGTTTAGGGTGCAGCATTTTGCCCCGCTCACCTATGGAATATCATATCACTTGGTTCAGTCAGAGGTATGAATTAGAAAACTCAAAAAGGTTAAGACATGAGTGGTGGACCTGTTTGCCAGGCTGGCCTGATGGCTCTAGCTAGCCATCCTTCTGCTGATTGGAGTGAACAAGGTTTGCTCACCTCCACTGAGCTGTTTTGATGCCTTCTCCTCAGGTAATACAGCAAGCCCTCCACCGGCAGCCTAGCACCGCAGCTCAATACCTGCAGCAGATGTATGCGGCCCAACAGCAGCACCTCATGCTGCAGACAGCAGCACTCCAGCAGCAGCACCTCAGCAGCGCCCAGCTCCAGAGCCTGGCAGCCGTGCAGCAGGTGGGACAAGCGGGCTGAACATACACATCAGTGTGGTTGGGAGACCCCCCAGAGGCTATGGAAATGAAAAGGTTCCTGGCCATGTCTCTGGTGACCCAGAGCAGCTTCTCAACTCGGGGCCTGAAGTAGCTAGAGTAATTAAGCAGGATCTCACTACCCAGAGACTGGAGAGTGCTAGTATTGTGGAGAGGAAGAAAAGAGACTTTAGATGGGAAGGTGGGGAAAGTAAGAGGAGTTTCTGAGCCTGGAGAGCATTATGGGGAGATCTGGAACCCTACTGATAGAGTGTTATTTTTTTATAGGCAAGTCTGGTGGCCAACAGACAAGGGGCCCCTTCAAGCAACAATGGCTCTGCACAGTCCCCAGCCCAGTCACCGTCAGTAAGTAGGATGAGAAAAACTAGAGGTTGGTGGTCACGATTCTGGGGCTTCTTTCTTTCATCCTGCTTTGAACACTCATGTGTTCCTAGGTTCCTTACTGTGGGGAATCTTTACCTAGGTGAAATGAAGGGACAAAACCTGTCCCTGCCCCTCTCTCATGCACTTTCCATAACTGGCTAGATTTTAAAGGAACTCAGACCCCCACCCCCTTTTGGTAGGGTCTCCCTGGCCTTTCTCTAAGGGCCTTTGCTACCCTGACTAGACGAAGAGGTTTGCATGCTTCTCTCTGTCCTCCCTGTTTTCTTCTCCCTCCGTCCAAGAGCTTATGTCTGTTCATTCACACATGACATTCACACACATCTACTCCTAGAATAGTCCTAAGTCCACTGAATCCTTTCTGTAGCTGAGAATTCAAATCATAGATGGGAGAGGAACAATGGTCACCTGAGACCACAGAGGGTCACATTCAATCCTTATCCTCCCAGAGCTGGACCCAAAAGAGTCAGGGCCCATAAAGGAAGCCAAGGGGAATCAGCAGTGCTTTACAGGGGGATAGGTATGTAGGCCAGCCCACTGAACTTGTTATTTTCTACTGCTCATGTCTCCCCAGATAAACCTGGCAGCCTCCCCAGCAACTGCTCAGCTCATCAATCGTGCCCAGAGTGTCAACACAGCTGCAGCCTCGGGCATTGCCCAGCAGGCTGTGCTGTTGGGTAATACCTCATCTCCAGCACTGACAGCCAGCCAGGCACAGATGTATCTGAGGGCACAGATGGTGAGCACTCTTGGCTTGGCCACATGGCCAGACTCTTCCTATGGATTTAGAGTAGGGAACTCAGGAGAACTAAGAGGGATCCAAAGGGAAGTGGAGGCACAGAGATTGGAAAAAGAAAGATCAGGAGTAAATGGTTAAAAAAAAAAAAAGAAGCAGCTGAGGGATCAGGAGACATATAGGAAGAAAGGAACAGCAGGTTAGGGAGTGGGATAAAGACAGGGTTGTGGATCATCTTGGGACCTGAGCAAAGAGGGATAAATACACTATATCGTCCCTGTCCCTTTCCTTGCTTTCTGAGAAGGAAATAAGGCCACTCACCACCTTGTTCAGGCCTCCTCTGCAACTCTACATCTTTTAGTACTCTGGGCAGGGAAGAGGATACACAGGAAACCCACAGGTCCCCCAGAGTATGGTGTATTTGGATGATCCTGGGTTCAAATCTTGCCCGTGCCCCTCACTGCCTAAGTCATCATGAGCAAGTTTCTTCAGCTCTTGGGGCCAAAGGCCGAAGAGGTACAGCCCTCCTCTGTAACTTGAGGGAGCTGAGCTAGATGACCTCCAAGGCCCCTTCCAGCTCTCAATCCTTCAGTCCTACTTGGCAGGCATATGTGTCACAGAGTAAAAAGCAGGGAGAGAGTTGTCCCTTCTGGAGACACGTACGGAGGACCCACCCCCACCATAAAGGCAAAGTGATGCTACAGTTGCCTACGTGTAATATTGACCAAAAACATGTAGTTATAAATGTCACCATGTGGAATATTCATAATCTCCAAACTATATGCAATGAACAACTTTAAAAATAGATCTAGAGGAAGAAATGTGTAAACAGGAGGAGGTGACATGGCAGCCTCTCAGTGCCTCAGTTTCCTCATCTGCAAAATGGGGGCAGGGGGCATGTTTGGACTCTCTGAGGACTCTTCCAGCTCTGACTAGATGCTTTTCTAATCCCTGACCTCCTCCTGTATGCTATTAGAGTTCTCTCTATGCTGATTCCATACATTCTATAGAAGATGAGCTTAACAACCCAATACTCTTAACTTGGTTACAAAAAAAAATCATATAATCCACCTATACAGTAATCTAGAGGCCACTAAATATTGAGGAATAACAGCAAAATAACTACTTGTCCTTAGACCATTTCTATATGAACCCCATCCAAAAAAATGTAAAAAACATGCTAATAGTATGTACAGGTTTGTCAAGAGCTTTAAACATGTTATCTCATTTGGTCAGGAAATAGTGGTAAAAGCCATTCTAGTCACTGGGCAGCCTCGACTCCTTCAAGGAGGGGATTCCTTTCCAAATCATGACACTAATCCTGGGCAAACTCCCTCAGAACCACTGGGCTTCCTAGCTTGTAAGGGAATCCCACTGGTACAGATCAACTCTCTGTGCAGAGGGCTGGAGCTGCTACGTGGACTACCAGGGGTGGGGAACCGGCAGTCGTGAGGCCACGTGTGGCCTTCTAGGTCCTTGGATGCAGCCTTTTGACTGAGTCCAAGTTTTAGAGAACGAATCCTTTTATTAAGGGGATTTGTTCTGCAAAGTTTGGATTTGGTCACACTTGAGGACCTAGAGGACACATGTGGCCTCGAGGCCATAGGTTCCCTACCCCTGGACCAGACCCTTTGGGCCCATGGCTGTGTGTGAGAAAGTAAATAGCATCTCTTCCTGTGTTTGTGGTCCATCTGGCAAAGCTGATATATGAGACTAGGAGCCTTATTCCTTTATCCTCTCAGCTCGTCTTCATGCTTCAGGTGGTGAGACTTCATGGGAAGCCTTATTCCCAGTGAACAAGCTCAAGTCACTGAATGAGGCCCTTTCACAGTCCCTTTACCTCAGATCTTCCACAGTGACAGGGTAGCAGCTCCTTTCTCCCTTCAGAGTCCTTTGAGCTGACTGAAACCTCATTCCTTTGTTCTTTTCTGTTCCTTTCTCATATATGCCATAATGGTTATGAACAAAATATTTGCACCATCCAGAGGACAGCATTTTCATGTGCCCAGAGGACGGGAGTCGAGTTTACAGCCTCTTTTTCTTCCCGTTTCCTCTAATAGATGACTTCACTTGTGAGCATGACTGGGTCTTCCTTTACTTGACTCACCCTTAGCCAACTCCCAGGCAGGACCAGGACCTTCAGGGGTTAGCCAAATTTTTACTATACAGTGTGTTTACGGGTGTGCTCACAAAGGGACACACACACACACACATTCACACACACACATACACAAGTGTAGACATACTTAAGGAACCCATGTGCATAATCCTACAGAATTTGAGAGCTGGAAGAGACCCCACCTAGACCTGAGGAGGAATCCCTGACCATGACATCCCTGACCACGTTCTGCCTCTGCCAGAACACCTCCAGTTTTTGGCAGCTCATTATAACAATAGGCAACCCAATCCATTTTTTGGAAACATTGATTATGGGGATGTTTTTCCTAATATATCAGGCCCAAATCTGCCATTTTGAAATTTTTACCCTTTGCTCCCAGTTCTTCATTCTGGAACTAAGAGGAAGCATAGTTCTTCTTCCATGTGACAGCCCATCATCCACCTAAAGAGTCATCCTCATGTTTCCCTCAGGCCTTCTCCAAGGACAGACAGAAACATGAACAGTATACATGGGGATGACCCATCCAGTAGAACAAGGCTAATCATACATAGGTTGAAGGAATGAGAGAGACAGCAGGGAAGTAATGGATGTCCACAGAGAGAAAACATAAGGGATGTTTTTTGTCTGCACAGAGAATCACATAGACCACACCTAGAGGAGTGTGTGTGTACACACACACACACACACACACACACACACACACACACCTGTGTCAGTCTTTCCAGTGGACAATCACTGTTTCCAGGTCTCTTGAAAGAGTCTGGCATTAAACTAAATGGGGCCTAATCAGGTCAAGTGTGTGTAGATTTGGTCAGTTCTGTAGGACAGCTCTAGGCCAGGTTTCTAGTACACCTCAGGAATGAGACAAGCCTGAGGAATGTCCCTGGGCATGGGGTAGGATGGGAGGGTCTGACCCAACCTAGGGTTATCCGTGATTCTTAGGACCTGAGAAAACTGAGGGAAGTCAAGGCTTCCCTGGAGAGAGTTGCTCCACTGGGAAGCCAGGGATCTCGGGCCAAATCTAACATTTGGATCTGCCCCAGAGTAGCTCCTTCAGGGCTGCCCTTGGGGCTCCTACCCCAGACCTTTACCCCTAGAGTCCCTACTTTGTTGGAAACCTTCTACTTCTACTTTCTTGGCCTCCCCCATATCTGCCTCCTGGATCTGACTACCCTCCTGCCTTGTGGCTGAGCCCACACTGGGCAGGTAAACGGCACCTCCTTTCCTGTGATTCCAGACCCAGCCAGGTAACCTGGTGCAGGTAACTAGGAGCCTAGGCGGCACTGTTCCTTTGTCCCCTCAGCTCATCTTCACGCCCACGGCCACCGTCACTACCGTGCAGCCTGAGCTCAGCACCGGCTCCCCTGCCCAGCCCCCCACCCCCAATCAGGTGAGGACTCCATGGACTGGGCCTGGGGGAGGGAAAGGGGGGGATAAGTGGTTCCTAGGGAGGTGGGTACTGCTATTTGGGTTGGCCTAGTAGATCTCCAGAATTTTTGGAAGGACAGAGTTCCCTAGAAAAGCAGGAGACAGAGCAGCTAGAAGTTTTCATCCCGGGGCCCCTTCCCAGCTATACTTCACTTCCTAATACATCTATGTAGGTGAGGAGCTTGGAAATAGCATGCTGAGGCAAGAGAGTAAGTAACTGCCATTGGGGTCCTCAGTGCCCTAAACCTTCTCTAACATTCCCTTCAATGCCCTACAGCGCTGAAGTTAACTGTCCCACCTACCCATTTCTCCTTCCACCATCCCTGAAATGAGTTTTTTTAGGAAGTCTTAGTGGAAAAGGCTAGCTTACTCTTGAGGAAAAGCCTAATCTACTCTAGCAGGAAAGATATCATGGAATCAGGATGAGGCTTTGGGTTCCTGGCCATGCCATGGTCTATGGGCCTTATAATGGAAGAGAAGATTCTTTGGACAGCAAGGAAAAGGAGACTGTACCTAGTGGTAGCAGGCCTAGAAAAGAACACGGACAGTAAGATGTCTATCCTGAACCTGGCCAACACCTTGTGTCCAGCAGAGGGCACCAAGAAGCAGGTTGTGGAAGGATTTTTGATGCCTCAGCAAAGAAAGGCGGAGGAAGGAAGGATTGAATTACTCTAGGGGGCAAAAGAGCTATCTGCTTGGTTGCCCCAGCAGGACAGTAACTTGTCCTCTTATGCCTTAATCAGAGCAGAGGGAGGTCCTCAGAAGTTGGCCACTTCCCTTAGACGGTCTGCTTTAGTGATCTGGCATCATGGGAATTTATTCCAATACTGGTAGCAGTGACATTTTTCTGACCCTCAGAGGACTGGTCATGGAAGGGGCCTAGGGATATGCATACTGCCCTGTCCTGGGTTAATAGTCCCTTCCTAGAATTCAGTTTCTGCTTTTATCCTTCTATGCCCCCTTTTAAATCTGTCCCAGCTCCTATCCCATCCAACTCCAAATACTGTCTATCTGGCATCACAGTCTCCCACCCTATTCAGCCATCCCTGAGTCAATCCCTGGCCCCATTGCTTCCATAGCTTCTCAGCACTACTTTAAGTGTATTGGCATTGCTTCTGCCTCCCGTCTCCATCCCCATCCCCATCCCTCCTTGGTTGGTGCTACCCCCAGACTCCCACAGACCCCTCTTTTCCAGGTACAGAACTTGACCCTCCGAACGCAGCAGACAGCAACCACAACAGCCTCGGGCCCCACCCCCACCCAGCCTGCACTGCCCAGCCTGGCCCTGAAACCCACCCCAGGCAGCAGCCAGCTGTCTACCCCCTCACAGGGCAGAAGCACCGCTCAGGGCTCCCCAGCAGGTGCCAAGCCTGGCATAAGTGACAGTGTGGCTGAGCAACTCAAGAAGGGGGACAGCAGCAGTGGCAGTGTGCCAGGGAGCACTGAGGGCCGGGGGGGACTAAGCCGGATGGTGTCCCCTGTGGCCACACACCCCCTCATTGCACCAGGTAAGGCCCAAGACAGTATCTTGCTCCAGAAGATCCCAAAGCACTACAAGGTTGGCAGAACATTTCCATACCTCCTTTCTCCAAGATGGTTCTGGACCCAGCCCATCTAGGGGAGGAAGATAGCCAGTCTCACTCAGTTCTCCCTCTGTTTCCCTGCCCTAGGTTCATTGGCCTCTGGTTTTGTTTAGTGCTTCTAGCTTTGCAGAGGAGATATGGTAAACTGGAGGGGGAGGAAAGTCTGCTGTTCCTTCTACACAGCACACACGATGCGCTCATGTCTTAGGACAGCTCAATAATAGCTCTGCCCCTGTTTGGGCCCTCTCTGGCTAGGGAAGGTAGATGCCAGCTCCCTGTTTTCAAAAGGCAAAAGGAGAGTTAGAGGACCTGGAGGAAGAGCAGTCCTCTGGCACAGAGAGATGAGCACTTGGATGTTCTTGGCTTATAAACCCCATGTAAAGAGAAATTGTGGGACAGAGGAGCGGCCTGGGCTTGTCTTCCCAGCTCAGATGCTTAAGAGCCAGATGAATGAGGGCAAGGCACTGAGTCTTCAAAGTCTCGGTTTTCTCCTTTCTAAAATGGGAAAGATAATATTCACACTATTAATCTCATGAGATTGTTGGGGGAAGTACTTTTCAAACTTGACTAAGAGACAAAAACTATATAGTCAGCAAGGTTGGAGGCAGATGTGGTACAGTAGGAAAAATCACTGTATTCTGGCCCTGCTATTTAATAAATGCTTATATAATCTTGGGCAATCACTTTATCTCTCTGGGCCTCAATTTCCTCATCTGCAAAATGAAGAGATTGTACCACCTGATCTCTGAAATCTCTTCAGTCCAGTTCAACAAGTATTTATAAAGCAACAGCTCTGTGTCAGGCATGGTGCCTGGTGTTGGTGTAAAGATAAGGAGGAGTAGAGTCACTGCTCTCATGGAACTTACACTTAATGGACAGAGACAACATGTACATAGATAAGTAAATACAAAATGTAAAGTAATTTCAGGGAGGGGGAAGAATTGCCAACAGTTGGAGAATCAGGAAGGGCCTCCTGGAAGAAGGGTGGCCTTTGAGCTGAGCCAGTTCTGAATCCTGTGATCCTGCTGGCCTTTGGGAGAAAATGATGCCTGGTTGCCCTGTGACACTGTGCCAGCTAGCTCGATGCAGGAATTTACGGAAATGTAACTCCATTCAAAACTTTTTATCAGTGACCTGGATAAAGATATAGATGCCATTCATGTAGATGACACAAGGCTAATTTGTTGAATGACAGAATTGGGATCCCAGATCATCTCAGCAGTAAAGAATGAGTCACAGGGAATAAGATAAAACCTAATTCGCCAGGGATCAATGAAAAGTGTAGCATTTAGGTGCAGAAACCTGCTGTACCCATAGAGGTTGGGTGAGGGAGGTGGCTACAGAGCATAAAGAAGCCCTCAAAGTCACAGGGACTACAAGCTCTCGAGGGGAGGTCAGCAGAGTGACTCGGAGACCCAAAAAGCTGATGTGATCTTAGGGTACACTAACAGAAAGAGTGTCTAGACTAGGGGTGGAGAACCTGAGTCCTCTAGGTCCTTGAGCGCAGCCTTTTGACTGAGTCCAAACTTTACAGAATAAATCCTTTTATGAAGGGGATTTGTTCTGTGAAGTTTGGATTCAGTCAGAGGTCTGTCCTTGAGGACTTAGAGGGCCACATGTGGCTTTGAGGCTGCAGGTTCCCCACCTCTGGTCTAGAACAAGGGGGTGGTAATCCCAGTACTTTCTGCAGTGATTTCATCAGATACATTTATAATACCATCTTCAGTCTCCCGTAGAAGGGACAGTGACACCCTTAGAGCTAGTTTGGAAGAAGGCAAAGAGGATCAGTCAATTGAAAAAAAATTTTAAATTCCTACTATGTGCCAGGCATTTCACTGAATAGTGAAGGAATTCAATATTGTAACATGTTTTAGAGTAGGGTGGTGACATGGCAGTCATGTTCAAACATTTGAAGGGTCGTTCTATGGAAGCAGGATTTGGTTCATGCTATGTAGTTCCAGAATGCAGACCTAGGGCTGGGGTGAGGGGTGGGGGTACGGATGAGAGAAGAATCTGTTGTAGCTCAATACAGGGAAGAGCTTCCTAAAAATAAGAACTGTCAAAGAGGGAATGGAGGGAAACATTTGTGCCAGAAGGTATGAAGCAGCTGCCTTGGGCAGGAAGTTAGACTAGCAGCTACTAAGAAGGAAATCTAGCCCATCGTCCAAAAGGTCCTTGAGACTGCCATTCACCCCCATAATTGATCTGGGGCTTTGCTCTAGATCTAAACTCACCCCCCAAATTTGGGGCGGGGGAGAGAGATACAGGAGAGGAAGGAAGAAAGAGGGAGAGAAAAAAATTCATTAAACACTCATAATGTAACAGGCACTGTACTAGAAAGTCCTTCAAAGAATGTATTCTGTCCTGAGGCTGCTGAGCTGTTTGGGCAATAAGGAACCTAGTGAGAAATACAGAACGTCCCACCTTCTCCTTGGGACTCCTTCGTGTTGGTTCAGATTGGTTCCAAACTAGCCAGCCACTTGCCCTCTATATGCCCCACTCTAGCCAATACAGCCCTGGCTGTGGGCTTCCCAGGATCTCCTTGATGCTAACCCATAGATCCCGGGGCTCCAGAACCTCCAGAATTGTTCTAGGGTTTATAGAGACAGTTAGGAGAGAGGGCCCTGTTTCTGTAGACCTTATTTAAGCAGAAAGGGTCTGTGTGGCCATAAAAACTAAGGTCTGTGGGGTCAAGGGTCAGAAAGCTGACTGGGGAATGCTATTACAACTGCCCTCACTTAGTTTCATCCTAGCACAGAGCACATCAGCCCCCACAGAGCTTTCTGTCAGCATCTGTGACCTACAGAGGCACAAAGCCCCCTTCCTTATGGATTCAGACCAGTGGGTTTCACATTGTTCTAACAACCACAATCGTCTCCCAACCTCCCCCTCCTTTTTTCTTCTTCCTCCTTTAGAGCTCTATGGTCAGGGCCCCCACCCCCACCTTCCGTGGCTCATTCCATCTTGAAAGATAAGCTAGTGGAACATTTGGATGGTCACAAGGGCTCAGGCTTTTGGAACAAAGAGTGAACTGAATCAGGGAGGAAAGATGGGCCTTACAAACCCCTGGGAGGCAGCCTGGGGTCGTGCTTGTCCTCAGCTCCACAGCCCCCTAGCATCCATCCCATCCAGCCTACCCACTGGGACAGAATTGAGGGATTAGGTAACTGAAAGGGGGAGATGAATTGGAGGTGGGGGTGGCTTGGCCAGTCAGAGTTGGCCTTGAGCTGGCTGCTGCCCCTAAGGAAGATCATCAGTGGGGGGCTATGGGGTAGCAGGGAGGAATGCGGTCTCCTAGGGGCTATTTCCTCCTAGAGCAGGCTTCTAGTCCCAGCTGGGGCTGTTCCCATTGACAGCTGTTTGGGGGCAAAGCCCCTCCCCCATGGCAAGTTCCCTGCTGCTCTCATCCTGTCACCTTGGCAACCAGGCTTCTTTAGGCCTTACAAACAGAAAAGGCCCCCTCTGCCTTGAAAAGCTTTGAGGAGGGAGCAGAGCCTGGGGGCTTGGCTTTAGGGAGGGAGTAAGGGAGGGGAGGGAAGAGGGGAGAGCTGGCTTTGCCTGGCTTAAATCTGTGAGCCCTGAGCCAGCAGGATACTCCTGGCCTTGGCCTCCCAGAAAGCTAAGCCATGCTTGACACCTGGTACCGAGCCCCAAAGGACAGGGGTCCAAACAAGGACCGACTTGGAACCTCAGGTGTAGTGATACCCTAAGGGTAGCCTCTCTACTTATGCCTCATCTCCCACTTCCAGCTAGGGGCAAGGGCTTATTTACAGTGTGAGAGGCAATGATAGGAGAGAGGAGGGGGTTGGTGATATCAGCCCTGGAGGGTCATTGAGAATCAAAGGCTGTTGTCACCCACTGTTTCCCAAGATCCCTCGCAAACCCTTTGTTCTGCCTTCTGCCACCACTCCTCCCCTCCCCCTTCCCCCTTTTGCTCCTGCTCTTCATGCCTGCTCCATCCTCAGCAGGGCAGAAGGCACTATCTGTTAATAACAATTACTATATAGTTGCTTTGTTCTACCTCAGAGGTTAGTTGCACATCAATGGGAAAAAATATTTGCAGGTGATTGGCTGAACAGTTTGGGATTGGCATTCTTCTCTACAAATAGCCATTGTTGATTGACTGATTGATTGATTGGAGTAAAGATAGCATTACATGAAATTGAATAGAGAAGAGGATATCACAGCCTCTGGAAGGCCCAGGTGGAAAAAACATATAAGAATGAACCTGTTGGGTTGTGTGAGAGGGTCGGCTCTTTGGTCCCTTACCTGTTACCTGTTATCCTGAATATAGGCCTCCCATACTATTGTATGGGTGGAGTCACTGAAAAATTTTGCTTAAAAATGATCATAGGTGGTCATTTCAACTCTCCCCCGCCCCAAGACCACACTTGGACATCTAAGGTCTTTTCCTTTAATAAAAAAAATACCTTCAGAGATGGAACAGCATTGCTAAGAGGAGGGTGTGTGTTGTTTAATATCTCTCTGCCACAGCGCACATGTGCATCCCCACCCTGTTACACACTTTACTTGACATTGGTGATCACCCAGTTTCCTTTGGAAATTCACTCTACTGGCTTCCTTAACACTGCGTTCATGCTCTTTCCTTAACTTGTTTCTCCTCTTTTCTTTTCCTTTTCCTTTCTCTGAATCTTCCACAAAATCCAGTTCTAGGCTCTCTCGTTTTCTCCCTGTAACATTAACTGCTCACATGGTTTTAGCTACCTACCATTTGTATGCAGATGGTTCTCAAAGCCACATCACGCTCCTTGCTCTCTTCCCTGATTCTGCTCCCAAAGTTCTGGCTGCCTCCAGAATAGCAGCACCAGGAAATTTATCATACCCATACCTAAATTTTGAAATGTTTTTATGGAGTTTACAGTTTTCTTCCCCAAAGGGACCACACCTGCTGCCAACACCACTCTCCATTCCAGATTTCCTAATTGCTTTCAACCTTAAAATCTCAGAGTTAGAAGGAACCTCAGAGGCCACTTAGTCTAGCACGTACCTGAATAAGAATCTCTTCTACAATATATCCAATAGGAGATATCAGACTTTTGCTTGAAGACCTCTAGTGAGGGTGAGAGCACATCCCTGCAAGGCAGCCCATTCTGTTTTTGTGTGGCTCCAATGGTTTATTGGCCTTTGCTTCCCCTTTCCTTCTTTATCCTACTTCCAGTTCATCATCAAGTCTAAGTCATACTCTATATGAGTGCTCAGATCTAGCCCATTCTTTCTGTTTCCATATCCATCACCATAGTCTAGGCTCCCTTAATTATGTGCCTGGATGATTACCATTAATTCCTTCTGAATGATTATAGCTTGGTCACCAAGGAATCAACCTCTTTGTGACTTAGTTTTCTCTTCTGAAAAATGGGGAAGATAATAGTTCATATCTAGTAGTACTAAAAGGCTTATATGGGGTTGTTTTGATGGTTATTTCATGGTAGTACAGAGAAGTAATGTCTTAGATTTTTTTCCTGATAAAAGGTTCTGCCCAAAGTAGAAGCTCTATACTGCCATCTGAGTGACCGATTTACATAGTACAAACATAAGGCATAGTGTATGTGCTTCTCCCTCAGTAACTCACCATCTATTTTGCTGGAGACAGGGGAGTTATAGAAATATAGCTATTCTTAAAACATTTTCAGCTGCAGAATGACTAGTAGTAGGTGACTCTAGTTTCATAGCTAGCTTTCTCCCAAAAAACAAGCCCTCAGACAAACCTACTTCCTCTCCCAGACCGCCTAGACTATACAGTGCTGTTGAGCAAGTTTAGAGAAGATACAGTCCCTGCCCTCATGAATCTTACAATCTAGTAGGACCTATGACCCATATTCAGATAGCTATACTATTTGAATAGTAATAGCAGTTTGTATTTACAGAGTGCTTTAAAGTTTGCAAAGCACTTCACATGTATGATCTCAGGGCCAGAGCTTGCAGTATGCTCATTTTACAGATGAGAAAACTGAAGCTCACTCCATTAATAGATAGTAGATGGAGCCCTGGACCTGGCTTCAGGAAGACCCGACTTCAAGTCCTGCCTCAGACACTTACTAGCTGTGTGATGTGGGCAAGTCACTTGGTTTCCTCATCTGTAAAATGAGGCGATAATAACACCTCCTTCCCAGGATTGTTGTCAGGATTAATTTAGATAATATGTGTAATGTGCTCGGCAAATCTTAAAGCATTACATAAATTTTAACTATTTTTGTTGTTATTATAATTACTGATAATAAAAATCTGAGGTAGGATCCCAACCCAAGTTTTCCTGACTTTGCCCAGAATCCTACCCCCTAATCCACATGACGACTACACTGGAGAAAGTCAGAACAAAGTATGACATGAAGTGAATTCTGACCAAGCAGAATAAAAGAAGGCCTTTTATAGGAGGTAGTATCTGAATTGAATCTCAAAGGATGAGAGCAGTTAACAGGTAGAGGGAAGAAAGAGCATGAAGGGAGGCAAGAGGGCAGACACTCCAAGCATAGGAAGCAGTGGGAACAAAGACACAGAGGCCAGAAACTATAAGGCACACTTGGAAATCTGGAGTGGTTCAGCAAAAATGTGGTGTCTCTTAGAGTGAGACAAAGGATAATACAAGATAAGACTGAAGAGGGATGATGGACCCAGGTTAGGATGTTGGTATATTGAATGACAGGGAAAGGAAGGAATTTGAACTTTACTTGACAGTATGGAACCAGTGGAGGCTTTTGAATAGAAGACAGATATTGCCATATTTATGTATAAAAAAATGTAGTCTGGCAAGGCGGAAAGCATGGAGGTGAGGAAGACCTAGTAGGTAGGAGTCTATTGCTGAAACCCAAGCAGATAGAGAGTAATGGGAAAAACTTGTATTAGGTGCTGACACTGGGAATAGATAGAGGGGGACAAATGTAAGAGGTACAGCAGAGGGAGAAGAGATAGAAATTGGTAACTGATAAGTAGGATATGAAGGGCACATGGAGAGAGAATCATAGAGAACCCTAAAATTCCAAACATGGGAGACTTGATTAATGATATTGCCACTGAAGGAAATGATGAAATCAGAGGAGTAGGGTTTGCAGGCGGGTGAGCACAATGAGATGCTAAGGGCAAATTTGGACATATTATCTTGAAGGTGCTTCTGGGAATGACAGGTAGAAATGTATGATGGTTAACAAGTATTTATTAAGGACTTATCATGTGCCAGGCACTGTGCTTAGCAACTGGAAGTATAGGTCTGGAACTTTAGAGAGAAGTCAGGGCTAGAGATAGATTTGAGAGTCATCCATGTAGAGGTAATAGTTGAAGCCATAGCAGTTAATAAGATTGCCAAGGGAGAGAGACTATAGAAAGAAGAAAAGAGGGCCAAGGACAGACCTTTAGTATGAGGAGCTGACAAAGGAGATAAAGAAACCTACACAGGTAGGGTGGTGACCAGAACCATGTGATATCTCAGAAGACAAGGGAGAAGAAAGTATTCAGAATGTGGGGGTAATGAACAGTGTCAAGTCCCACAGAGAGATCGAGGAAGTTGAGGGCTGAAAAAAGGCCACTGGTGATTAAGGTAGCCTTGAAGAGAACTGTTTTAGTCAAGCCATGGGGGCTGAGAAGATAGTGATTGGTGAGTAAGTAGAAGCATTTAAGTGTAGTCATTTTTTTTTCAGCAAAGAGGGAAGATTGAGGATGCATAAGAGAGGTGATAGCCTTAGAAGAGGTAGGGTTACTAAACTGGTTGGTCAGGAGTTACCATAGATATAGTATAACTAGACTTTATCAAAGCATTTGAAAAAGTCTCATTATTTTTAAATAATGCAGTTAGGTGGATTTTAAACAGGTTAAGTGGTCAGACCCAAAGTATGCCCCAGGGAGCTGTGCTTGGCCCTCTACTGTTTAATCAGTGACTTGGATAAAGGTTTTGATGGCGTGCTTATTCATTTTGAAGATGAAACAAAATGGGTAGTGAAAGCTAATGCATCAAGTGACAGAGTCAGGATCCAAAAGACCTTGACAGGCTAGACCATTGGGCTGAATCAAATAAGATGAAATGTAATATGTAATGTAATGTAAAATAAATATGCCTTGCACTTGGGTTTTTAAATAAAAGCAATTCACAAGTAAAAATAAAGTAGACAGTTCATCTGAAAAAGATCTGTGTATTTTATTAGTTAAATGCAAACTCAAAATGGGTCAGCATTCTGATAGGATAGCCAGAAAAGCTAACAAGTCTTTGGTTTGTGCTAGCTGGATGTCCAGGACTAGGGAATAGATGGGCCCACTGTGTGTGTCTGATCTTGGCCAGATCACTTGGGGAACACAGTATTCAGCATGTACCATGTTTTAGAAAGGACATCAATAAGATGGAGTTTTCAGAGGAGAGCTAGAGCTACCAGGATGACAAAGGGCCTTGTGGTCATGCCTTAAGAGCATGGGCTAAAAGAACTGGGGTGTTTAAGCTAGGAGAAGAGAGGCATTAGACAGGAAGTGCTTATTGTGTTGGAAGAGTTGTTGCATGGAAGAGGAATTAGGCTTGTTCCACTAGGCCCCAGAGGGCAGAGCTGCAGAAAGACAGATTTGGACCTAGTGGAAGAGCAAGCTTCCTAACAAGAAGAGCTGGTCCCACAGTAGAGTGCACTACTTTAGGATGCAGATTGCCCTTCCCTGGAGGCCTTTAAGTAAAATCTGGATAACCACTAGTTGGGTGTGGTGTAACGGGCTTCTTCGGCAGTGGAAATTGGGTGCTAGCTGCCAAAGTCTGTTTGACAGCACCTGACCTTGTTGGGTGTCAGGGCAATCAGGGTAGGTGTGGACAAAATGGAGGCCATATTGGGGTGGAATGTACTGTCAGTCTCTCTAGGTCAGGGTAGCAACCTGACCTAAATCTGCAGGACTTGGGAATGCTGTAGAAAGGAATGAAAGTGTTCTCTTAGGGAGAAAGTGAGTGATTCAGCAAACAGTAAACACTATGTCCCAGACATTGTGTTAAGATCTGAGGCAAAAAAAACCAGTCCCACACTGAAGGAGCTCACATTCTAATGAGGGAGACAATACATAAATAACTAGGTAGATAAAAAATTTTTACAGAATAGATGCAAAGTAATCTCAGAGAGAAAGCTGCTAACAGCTGCGGGGGGGCAGGGGCAGTAAGGGGCAGAGAGGAGGGACAGAAAAGCTGTCTGAAGAAGGTGGGATTTGAGCTGAGCCTTCAAGGAAGCTAAGAGATGGAGGGGAGGAGGGAGAGTTTTATAGGCATGGGGGCCAGATAGTACAGAGTCACAAAGCTGGAGAAGAAATGTGTGCAAAAAAGAGCCAGGAGGCCCCTGTAGCTGGACTGTAACATTGCTTTCCACGGGGCAAAGTGTGAGATGACTAGAGTGGTGGAAAGGACTGAGGGATGAAGGACTTGAATTGCCAGAGGACTATATGTTTGGCACTCGGAGGTAATAGGTATCTACTAGGGTTGGAGGGGGTGAAGCAGTCAGACCAGTGCTTTAGGAAAACTACTTTCCAGCAAGCATTGAGGGACTTGGAAATGACAGATCTGGACATTTTCACTTTGCATAGCAGAACATGCCACATTTAGCAGCAGTCAGGGCTGTGGTCATGGTGTAGAGCTGCCTTCATCACATTCTCAAGACTCAAGATTCTCCCTTCTCCCTCTTCCATCCCTCTCCCAGCTAAAGAAAAAGAATTAGCGCTTTTCACCTTCTTAGAACCACAGATTCTCAGTTGGAAGGGCTGTCCCATGTTGTCCCACCCCTTCTGGAGCAGGAATGCCCATTCCAACATCCCAACAAAGAGTTTTCTAGTCTTTCCTTCAAAACCACTGGGGATGGGGAGCTTACTATGTCCTGAGGCAGCCCGTGCCACTTTGGGCAGCTCTAATTCTTAGGGAGTTTGTTTTCATAGCAATCCAACATCTACTAGCCTGTCTTCCATCAGAAGCTCCTAGTTCTGTCTTTGCAGCCAAGAGGAAAAGGCTCAGCATCCTTGTTCCTTATCATAGCTCTCCAAATACTTGAAGATAGTTATCATGGCATTTCTTCCTCCCTCCCATTAGGCTTCCTTTCTCTAAGCTAAACATTCCCTAATTCTTTCAACTGATATTTGTCTGGTATGGCCTTTTACCTGTCGTGGTACTTCGTCTATGACCATGTCCTAGTTTATCAATATCCTTTTAAAAATCTGGTGCCCAAGGCTGAATACGTTGCTCAAGATACCATCTGACCAGAGTAGAATATAATGGGATCATTCTCTCCATAGATCTTAATATTGTGTCTCTACTAATGCTGTTTTAGATTACATTAGTTTCTTGACTGCCCAGTTAAACTGTCCATAGCTTTATGTCATCAGCAGATTTGATAACCATCTGATACTTGTCTTCATCCAAGTCACTGATTAAAAATTTTGCACATTGAAGAGCCAAAGACAGATCACTAAGAGTCGTATGGTGGACACTTCGCTCCAGGATGACATCAGACTCTTCAGCCAAACCCTTTGGGTCCAGGAATTCAGTCAGCTCTGAACTGACCTCATTGTTCTATCATCTAGCCCCCTTCTCTTTAGGCTGTCCACAGCAATATCAGCAAAAACTTAATAAATGTTTTGTTGAAACTTGGGTTAGTTATTCCCTTAATCTGCTGGTATAGTAACCGTATCACAAAAGGAAGCAAAATTAGTGTGACATTCTTTGCTTATCTCATCAGTGTGATATTCTTCCCACTAATGCCCATCACAGCCCTTTACATTTTCTCTGCTCTGTAGTTCCTGTCTGTGTTTTTTCATGTACAGAAAACTCCAGTGTCCTGGAGTTCTTTTTGTTGTTTTACTTGTTTCTCAGGGATACTGGCCTGTTAATCTGCCCTTCCATTCTTGTTCAGTGATTGGCCCACCACCTTTTCTCAGTGTACACACCCACCCCAAGGTCTTTCATCTTGCTTCTTGGGCACAAACCATCCTTAGGAACGTGATTTGCCATCTTCCCATGACCTGTGGAGTCACTTTAATTCTTTACAGGAATCGTGATGTCCTAGCCACAAAACACGATAAGGAGAAAACTGATGTTAGGGAAATAAATGGACTTTTGTAGCAGCAAGCAATTTGGAATCTCAAATGTGATCCAGCTCAATTCTGAGCCCAGCTCATTGTCCATCTGCATTGGCTAACTGAGATACACATATGGCTGGACACATTTGATAGGTTGCCCATCTAGCTTCATGTCATAATCTAGGCAATATGCATTTTTTGCCTATTTTGTTTTTCCAATTTGGATGGGTGACTTTCTTTTGCATTACAGTGGATTTATCTAAGAAGGCTTTGTAGGATGTTAGATCTTGATACAATGAGCACATTGTCATCTGTAAATAGGAGCATTTAAAGAGCGTTACCATCAGTGAGGAATCATTCTTTTTCTTATGACATTAAAGAGAATGGAGCTGTAAAAGTTGAAGAGACCACAACATCATATGTATCATGGATGAGATGCTTCTGCCATGGGGGTAGAGGGATTGTCCTATGGAAAACAAATGAAGTGAGTGAGAGGCTGATGTCAGTGTCACCTCCATCAGGAACTACAGTAGCTTATCAGAATACTCAGATATCAGGAATGCTGCTCATGATTTCAGAATACTCAGATTATTAGGAATCCAACTAGTGTATCATTGATCAGACTTAGAGTATCTTGAATGTAGGTGGAAACTGGGTGTGGTAGTGAATCCCAAATACCAAGGAAACTGAGGCTGGTGGATCTCTTGAGCTCTAGAGTTCTGAACTACAGAGCACTATGCCAGTCTAGTGTCTGTATTGTTTGGCACCAGTATGGTAAGTGCCTGGGAAAGGGTTAGTACCAGGTTGTATAAGGAGGGGCAATCCAGTCCATGTCAGAAATAGGGCAGGTCAAAGCTTTTGTGACATTTAGTAGTGAGATAAGGGCCATGAGTAGCCCCTGTACTTCTAGGCTGGGCAAGATAAGGAGGCCCAGTATTTTAGAGAAAGACAGACAAAAATGGACAAAGAGACAGAAAGGAGGGAGGGAGACATAGAATGAGAGAGAGACCAGGTCAGCTGGGTGAAACTGTTAGCAGTGGTGAGGTTCCAGGGCCATGGGCTATTGGCTAGACACACAGCAACTCCAGTACAGTAGAGTGAGGAAGGGCCATAACACTCCCAAGAAAAGAATATTGTCTCAAGTAAAGACTTTTCGAGAGACAAGCCACCGGCTTGCTGACACCCATTGTTTCCCTTCTTGCTGAAATGGCTCTGACCAGAAACACTGGCTTTGGGAGGAATTCCTCCACATTGTCCAATAGGGTACTGTTTCCAGTAAGGTTGGGGGTGACCAAATGAACAGCCAGGTTTTCCAGGTGAAATACAGCGAAGAGCCCCTGGGACAAGCTTTAAGGAAGCTCCCCTTTGATTTACATCTGTCAGTTATTAAATTCACCAGCTCAGGCAGAGCGAGGGATTGTGGTAGCCCCTTCTAGACCCCAATACAGTACTGTAGCCATACTCCAGCCTATCTAGTTACCCATGGTCATCTGGTAACATGACAACATTGAATCTCATGGTCAGCTGTACCCAGTTAGCAGTTATTCACACATAATGGGGGCTGAAGGGAGTCTGTATAGCTCAGGGGAGTAAAAGGCCCTATCTACCCCCATTTCCCAGTGTCAGAGCACTACCCAGACCCTAACCCTAAGGATTAGCTTACCCACCATTGCCACTTAACCAACCAGTCATTAAGGCCCCTACCCCATAGCCACTAATGCTTTGATTCTAAAAATTGAACTTGCAAATCACCAAGTATTCTGGATCCCCGCTAGAGCAGAATCAGGGGCCTCTGAAAACTTAGGAACTCAATTCCCAGAGAGCAGGTGTTGCTGTCTAGTTCAACTAGTACTAGTTGAAACAGTTCTCAAGAATGATCCAGGAGATCAAGTCCAGCAAACAGGGAGACATCACCAACTATTCCACCTAAATGGAAGCTGCTATTTCCTCTTCTGGGTGGTGCTGAGGGTCTCTTGCCTAGTGTTGCATAATAGAGCTATTGTTGCGCTCCTAATACTGCCAAAAGCATTGCCTGGAGCAGACATATGCTATATCCAACTATGGCCTTTTGCCAGTCCCTGAGCCAAAAAGTCTTTCAGGATATTTATAGTGCTTTTTGAGGCAAAGAAGTGACCCCCACATAGGTCAGTCAACTGTCATTGATCTGGTTTCTGAGACCATCAATTCTAACATTAGCTCTAGTCAGGCCTGAGACTACAGGTCTGTAAGGGTTTCAAAAAAAAGTGACATCAGAAAGAGGTTGGAGATAAGGCAAGCTGTGTTCATCTGGTCTTTCAGCCTTCTCGTCAGACCCCCTGTTACTATTTTTCAGGAAGAAGAGAAGGGAATTATAGCTTTGCCATATATAGAGAGCCATCTGGGACTGCCTCCCATTGATACCCAACCTGCTGGACCAACTGGCAGGACTGGTGATAAGTCAGTGAATTGAACCTACATGGGATATGCAATCTGAATGATAGATGCGATGCCAGTGAATGGAAGATGACCTTCCTGGTCTCCTGTCATGACCTGTATGAATACAAGGTTATACGACTCAGTTTGTGCATTTCCTTGGAAATTTTCAGATTCATGATTCAGTATTTTAAAATTTCTTAATAGGTATTGATATATTTTGTTTTTATATCACCTTTATTTTCCAAATATTTCCCTCTCTGCTTCCTTCCTTATAACAAAGAAAGCCATTCCTTGTAACAACAACAACAAAAAGAACAAGAGGGAAAAAAAGAAAGCAATTCAGCAGAACCAACCAATACATTAGCTGAATTATACAACGTTCCACACCCATAGTTCCCCACCTCTTCAAAGAAGGGAGTGAGGTGCATTTTTTCATCTCTGCTTTGGGGATAAGCTTTGTCATTGTAGTTATCAGTGTTTATTTTAATTGTCTTTTCCATTGACATGGTGGTCATTGTATCTTTTTTCCTGATTCTGCTTACTTTACTCTGCATCAGTTTGTATAAGTCTTCTCAGGCTTCTCTGAATTCTTCATATTTTTATTGCTTCTCATGATACAGTAATAATACATTTGAGTATCATAATTTGTTTGGCCACTCCTCAAATAATGAATATCTGCTTTGTTTCCAGTTCTTTGCTACCCAAAATAGTGCAGCTATTGAATACTTTGGTGTATATGAACCCTTTCCGTCTCTGACTTCCTTTCCTTTTAAGACCTTTTGGACTGATGGTTGGTGGCCTAACTCAGTGATGAGGATGTGCTCCTCCAGGTGAGGGCATTCATGCCATCCTTCATCCAACACTGATTATTTATGTAGTTGGAAGAGGAGGGGAAATTGGAAACCCTTAGAAAGCCAATAAGGAAATCCTTAAATCACACCTAAAACCATATCCCTGTGAAGGCCCCTGGCACTGCCAAAACACCTATAAAGGTTGCTTCATTTTCCAGAAATCTCCAGCTCTTTTACTCCCAGACTTCTCACTTGGATAGTTCCTCTCATTCACCTACTGAAATACCTCAAGGCTCACCACTAGACACTGAAAACACAAAGTGCATACCATTATCATAACAATTTTTAGTTCAGCTCACTTTGATATGCCTAAACAGCCAAGGTTTATCATAGGGACACATCACAAGGGTAAGTGGATCTACACAGAAGCTGTCCTTGAGATCAAACTGAATCTCTCTCATATACTAGTCCTGCATCTATTTCTCCTGCAAGCTGACTGCTCCTGAAAGGAGCTAAATAGTAGAGGAAAAAAAAGAAGCTTCTCAGAATACAAGTGGAGTTCCTGTGTGGAGGGAATGTGGCATCTCCTTATTGTCCTTACCAGAAATGCCCAGAGTACCTCCAGACCAGCTCCTTCATAGCAGAGCTAATGTCAGATTCATCAGGCACAATTTAGTTGTAGGTTCACCTTCACATTCCAGGGCATTAAAGTTGTGGACAAGGACATTGTTTGGAAAACCAAAATTTGGATGCCTGGCAAGTCAACCATCTCATTAGGCCCTCTTACAGACAATAAGATTTGTAGCTATTCAGTACTGACTAGACTGATAAGAAGCAGTCTGCCAGCAGCAGATACAGAATGCCTTTTCCCACATCTAGGCTACCTCCACTTTAAACTGTCATGGCTCCTGAACCCAAAGGAAGACTTCTGAATTGGCTTCTTTGTGCCTCCCAGAGAAGTGAATGGGCACAAAGGTAGACATATGGTCACGTTGGACTTTCAGTGGCCACAGACATGTCATAGTATTTGCTGGAGCCTATGAATTATAGGCTAATGAATTTGATTTTATTAACTGGATAATTTATTAATTGGATAGTTCTATTTTGAATCATTGAAGAGATAGTGTATATCTAGAAAAGCAAGTGATGATTCCAAAGGCTGCCTTAAAAACATCATGCTAGACTAACATTTTTTGATCGGATTTTTAAGAGGAATGTAATAGATGTTATTTATCTCAATTTTTAAAAAAGTGTTTAATGAAATATCTCATACTATTCTTCTGGAAAAGAAAGATGTGTACTAGATGGTAATATATTTAGTTGAATTTGAAATTAGTTGAATGCCTAGACTCAAAGGATTATCATTAATAGTTCCATGGCAACTTTGCAAGCTATTTCCTTTGGAGTTCACCAGGGATCTCTGCTTGGCCCTGTGCTGTTTTGGCATTCTTATCAGTGACTTAGATTAAGGCATAGATGGCATGTTTATCTAATTTGCAAATGAATCAAAGCTGGGAGCTATAGCTAACACATTGGATGACTGAGTCAGGATATCAAAAAATCTCGACTCAGCAAACTGCCTGTTTTTGTAGGACTGAAAAGCTAAGAGTGTTTTTTTGCATTTTTAAATACAAATTTTCAGAGTTGCATTTAAAGCCCCTTGTATAAAAGTACTTATGAAAGCCATCTCATTCACAGAAACTCAGAGTGAGAAGGAGCCTCAGAGACCATCAGGTACCCCAAATAGGAATCCCTTCTATAGTATCCTTGACACTGACCAGTAACCAACTGGCCTCAGATTGATAGACCTCCAGTGCAGGAAGCTCATCTCCTAATGCACCCAGCTCCACTTTAGGACAGCTCTAATTGCTAAAAAATTTTTTGTTGCATCAAACCAAAGCCTGCCTCTCTGTGACTTTGATCCATTGCTTCTTGTTCTCTCCCCTGAAGACCAAACAGAACAAATCTAATCTTTTTGCCCTATGACAGTCGTTCAGTTTCTTAGAGACAGGTTTCTCTTTGCAGGTTAAATATCCCTAATTCTTTCAGCCAGTGTTTGTATAGCATAGTCTTTGTTCCCATCACCATCCTGGTCACCTTCTCTTTCTCATGTTTCTGTACATGTAACCTCCTCAGCTCTTACAGGGTCAGTTATCTTCATGCCAACTTTTTCTTAAACTCTAGTCCAGGGGTAGGGAACCTGTGTCCTTAAGACCACATGTGACTTTCTAGGTCCTGAAATGTGGCGTTTTCATCAAATCCAAATCTTACAGAGCCAATCTTTATTCCAGGTCTACCCTACTCAAGAAGATTCTTCAGCCTGGTTAATTTTTTTAAAATTTATTTATTTACTTTTAGTTCACAACATTCAGTTCCACAATCCCTTGAGTTTCAAATTTTCTCCCCCCATGGTGGCATGCAATCAAATATAGGATCTACAAATACCTTCACATTAAACATTAGTCAAGTTGCAAAGAAGGATTATAACCAATGGAGTGAACAATGAGAAGGAAGAAACAAAACAAAACAGAGAGAGAGCAAGTCATTTCCTTCAATCTGTGTTCTAACTCCATAGTTCTTTCTCTGAATGTAGATATCCCTTTCCATCATGAATCTTTTGGAGATGTCTTATAACCTTGCATTGCAGAGAGGAGCCCAGTCTATCAAAGTTAGTCATCATCACACATACAGTGTGTCTGTAATTGTGTACAAAGTTCTGGTTCTGCTCTCCTCACTCAGCATCAGTTTATATATGTCTCTCCAGGTTATTATGAAGTCCATATGCTCCTCATTTCTTATAGCACAATAGTATTCCATTACATTCGTATACCACAACTTGTTTAGCCATTCCCCAATTGATGGGCGTCCCCTTGATTTCCATTTTTTTGCCACCACAAAAAGAGCTGCTATAAATATTTTTGTACACATGGGTCCTCCTCTCACTTGTGGAATCTCTTTGGGATACAGTCCTAGAAGTGGTATTGCTGGGTCAAAGGGGATGCATATTTTTATAGCCCTTTGGTCATAATTCCAGATTGCTCTCCAGAATGATTAGATCAGTTCAGAGCTCCACCAACAACACGTTAGTGTTCCAATTTTTCCATATTCTCTCCAGCATTTATCATTTTCCTGTTTTGTCATCTTAGCCAATCTGACCATTGAGATGTGGTACCTCAGAGTTGTTTTGATTTGCATTTCTCTAATCAGTAGTGATTTAGAGCATTTTTTCACATGCCAGCCTAGTTAATTTTTATCTCATATTACTCCAGTAAAATTGGTCTACTCATTCCTCCCCAAATTCTACATTCTATCTTGCATCTTTATACCTTTGTATAGGCTTTCCCTATACCTCTTTACCTCTACCTCTTAGAATCCCTTGCTTCCCTTAAGACTCAGCTGAGGTGCTACTGAAACTTTTCCTTATTTCCCTTGCTTGTTAGCATCCTCTTCCTTCTCAAATTATCCTATACTTTCTTATCTGTCTACGTGTTATATCCCCACTCCACCCACCAGCAAATATTAGTCCCTTCAGCGTAGGGACTATTTGTAGTTTGTCTTTGCATCCCCAGTCCCTACTACAGTGCCTTGCATATAGAAGATACAATATATATTTATTAAATTAAGTTATATTGAGGACTTGTAAACTTTTCAATAATTACTTCTTTGCCTTATGTCAGTTTGGCAATTCAGATATAAATGGTTCCATTATCATCCACTGATGAAAACAGACTATTTATAAAAATGTTGGAAGATCTGTTCAGTTTTATGTTTGTTGTCCTAAGTTCATCTACAAATGCTCTCAGGTACATCCCTAGCAATAGATTAGTCCTTTCTTCTCCTGGTGGAGAGGGAAGAAAGCAGCTCAGATCTAGCTTGGGAAAGTAAAGAGATATATTGTAGAGGGAATTTTGCTAGGGAGTCAGGCAACCTGGCCCTCTGGTGACCTCCTTTTCCCCCAAGGGCTTAGCTGTTCTTGATTTTTAGTAATGTATAGTTGAGGCCCCCAACTGAAGCTAAGGTCTTCCCAAGGAGATTGGGTTTCAAGGTTGCTAGAGAGTCAGCCCTCTCCTCAAGACTTACACAATCCACATGATTCATGGTACTGATGACAGGCATGGTCCAGGTTTGTTCTTATATCCTCATCATGTCTCTTTGCCTCATTGCTCCTAGGTTTTGACCCTTCCACTGGTCCTTGGGCTTCATAGTTCCGTGCAACACTGATTTCTCCCTTATCTCCTTTCAGTGTCAGTGAATGTGAAGTTCAGCTTTGTCCTGGTCTCTTAACTTCCTTTGAGACTTGGAAGCTCTGCTTGTGGCTGCAGGGCACCACCATATTGCTGTCTTCCCAGTGACTGCTGCTACTGCCATCTATTCATCTACCTCAGGAAAATGTTACAGCTCTTACAGTGAAGCTGGGCACATTGCCACATTCCTAGTTCTTTTGTTTTAGTCAGGACCCATCTGTTTCATGAAAGAGCCCTTCAGGTAGTTGTGAAGATTTCTGACTTGCTGGGCTCAACCAGTCCTCTCTTCCAACCAAGCTAAGGTGATTGAATTCCATCATCTCCTTCTTACCTAGTTCAGGGTGCAGGCAGTGCACCCTCCAACGGTCATCCCTACCTGATGACTATTTTGAGAGATGGGGAAAAACACTTTCCATTCACCTTTCTAATTTATCATTCCCTTCATCCCTCCTGCTGACTAGGGCTAGGTGATACAAACTTTCCCAAGCCTTGAAGAAACCTCCCAAAAACCATAGACACGCTAGAGAGGGAGGGACAAAACTGGTGGCTGCTACTAGAAACCCTGCTGCAAAGACAAAAGCATGTGAGCTCCTTAAAGACACAGAGATAAATATAGTACATAATACAGTTATAAATGATAGTAATAGTTATGAAGGTGGTGCTTTAAGGTTTACAAAACAATTTGCTCAAGACAATGCTGCTAGGTAGTTAATGGAAGTATTATTATCCCCACTTTGCAGATGAGAAGACTGAGGCTTAGAGAGACTTACCCTGACCCACAGCTAAAACATTTCAAAGCGGAAATCCATCTCTTCTGCACTTTTTCCTACAACTTTGCCCACGTTATTTTTGTTACTTTTTCTTATTTTTGATGGGTGTAAGCTGATATCTGAGCTATTTTCGTTTCTTTGTTAATCAATGAAGTTGAACATTTTCAAGTAATACTTTAATGTTTCCTTTTTCATAAATTGTCTGCTTATATAAATTTAATTCAATTCAACAAATATTCTCTGAGTGCCTACTCCACACAAGGCACAAGGGGATGCAAAAATGAATATGAAATATCCCCTGTCTTCATGGTGTTTACATTTTACTGGAGGGGAGAGAACAGCATGTAATGTATGCACAAATAAATAAACAGCCCCAGAGAAGCAATAGAGCCCTAATGATCACATGACAGCAGATGGGAGAGTCAGGATCCCAAAGAATCTTGCCAGGCTGTTGACCCCAGTTGGCTGAACCTAGTAAGATGAAATTCATTAGGAATAAATGTAAAATCTTGCATCTTGATGCAAAAAAACCCAACTCCTCAGTACAAGACAGAGGAGGTTTGATTAAATAACAGTTTTGGAAAGCATCTAGTAGCTTTCTTAGACCACGAGCTCCACATGACTTAGCAGTGTGATGTGGCAGCCAGAAATGTTAATGTAGTGGGGCTCCATTGTACCTCCATGAATGGGTAGGTGAGGGGCCCACTATACTCTCCTCTTATAATACTCTATGCAGAGTGCTGTGTGTGTCTCTGACCACCATGATTTGAGGACATGGATAAGCTAGAGGGTGTCCAGAGGACGGCAGGCAGGACAGTGAAGGGCCTCCTGTCCTTGCTATGTGACTGTTAGTTGAAGGAACTGGACATGTTTAACCTGAAGGAAATCTTGGAGGGATATAATCAGTGTTTCAAATATTGGAAAGGTTATCATGTGAAGGAGGGACTCGCTTTGCTTCATTTAGCCCCAGAGGACAGAATGAGGAGTGAGAGATGAAAGTGTACAGAGGCTGATCTAGGCTGGAGGTCAGGAGAAACTTCCTAACGGTTTGATTGTCCAAGGTGAAGGGGGCTACTTCCATAGGGGATGGACTTCCCTTTGTTGGAGGTATTTATTCAAAGGCTGGATGACCACTCCTCAAGAACAATATAGGGAGAATTCTTTTCCCACATACTACGTTACCTCTGAAGTCCCTTCCCGTTCTCAAATCTTGTGATTCTGTGATTGGGCAGTGCAAGAAAGGCGACATCTTCTGATGGACCTAAGCCAAGTGGCTTCACTCTTATAAATTTGTATAATTATAGAGATTCTACAGGTTGAGTTTTTTAATTGCATATTTTACTTTATTTTTATATAATCAAATACATTTGTCATGACTTTAACTTTTTCTTCCATTTGTTCAATGGATAAGAAATTTACCTCCCTCTACTACTGAGATATCATGCCTTTTACTTCTACCTTTTTATGATTTTTATGTTTGATTCTTTGATCCAGTTATTTCTTTTTCTCTGGAACTTCAATCCCAGGATGCAAACACAGTTGTGAACATAGGCACTTTCTAGGCAGTCTCTGCCTTTTCTGAGAACACTGGACACCTATTTATTTTGCATTCAGAATCTTTTCTGAAATTTTGGCTCAGGGCCCTAGAATTTAAATTCACTCTTGTTCACTATGTGCATGCGATTATAATTGACCAGTTGTGAATAACCCGTGGTACCCATACATGACCATGGCTCTCTGTAGACCTCTAGCTAGGAGTCTCTTTCTGTGAAGTGGCAGACATGAAGAGGGCAAGGCCCAGTGGTCATCCATTCAAGCTAACTAGACGCCTTCAACAGCATCAGGGGCAAGGGGGTGGAGTAGAGGCAGTCCATCACAAGAATGTTTCTTGAGACCCTGCCATGTACCAGTGCACTGTGCTAGAAATTGAGGGGGATACAGAGAAGTTTGAGAAGGCGATGACCCACAAAGACTCTTCTCATTGAGGAGATAAGACACGTAACACATGTGAAAAGGCAGCCAACCAAATAAAGCAGTAAATGGTAAGTCCCAAATGAGTGATATACGTAATGAGCACTGTGGGGGTTCAGAAGAGGGAGAGAGCACTTGTATCTGTCTCTGGATTCCAGGGCTGTCACTAGGATAAGGTGAGAAGAGATGAGCCTTGAAAATGAGCAGGATAGCTGATCAGCAGGCAACCTGAGGAACTCAGTACAAAGATCTCAGGGAATTATCTGCAAGAACAGGAATACAGCCATGTCAGGGACCAGACTAGGCTCTTTGGCTCCGTGTGGGAAAGCAAGGGGATATGAAATGGGGGGGGGGGGTGAAAATTGGGGGCCAGGGAGGAGGACACAATGGGAGCCAAGGCTGAGTTGAGCCATGCTACCTAACTTAAATCTTTCTCCCTACCAGCCTATACTCAGCTGCAGCCACACCAACTCCTTCCACAGTCCCCATCAAAGCACCTGCAACCCCAGTTTGTCATCCAGCAGCAGCAGCAGCAGCAGCCACCTCTACAGCAGCAGCAGCAACAGCAGCAGTCCCAACAATCCCGGCCCCAGTCCCAGTCCCAATCCCAGCTTGCCTCAGCTCTGCCGGGAGTAACAGTACAGTCCAGCCCTGAAGTTCATGCCATGTCACTAGGCCCAGCAGTCCCTGCCCTCCCACTGCAGTGTCCTGCTACCAATCAGCACAAACCTGGCAACAGCCAGCAAGGCCAGCCCTCCAGCCCAGAAGCTGGGCCCCAGAATGGACATTCTGAGGGCCTGCACCACCACCCCCAACGCAGGTTCCAGCACACATCAGCTGTCATCCTCCAACTACAGCCTGCTTCACCAGTGGTGAGTTAGCCAGTCCCCAAGGTGTATCCCTCTTTTGGATAGCCACAGCTTAGGCAGGTCACACCCAACTTGGCAACTTTCCTCCCAATGTGGGATGTGATGCTGGCTGCATGTTTTGACTCTGCCTGGGTATTTCAAGAGCCTCTTAGGTACCATTTATCCAGAGGGAGGCAAGGCAAGGGAAATAATAGACCTATGTATATACAGCTCCTCTGGACCTACAGAGTCTGGATTTCAAAGTTCTTGTCAATTTCCCATCCCAGAAGCTGTGCCACAGTGCTTGTGGTTCTATCTTCAGTAGAAGTATTCAAGTATATGGTGGGAGGGACAGGGGAGCTCCTAAAGAGACCATCCCTCTCCCCTATTCCTTGACAGACCCAACAATGTGGTCCAGATACCTGGAAGGAGGCAATGCCCAGGGAGAAGAGTATGCCTGAGACCCTGCCCAGCCCAGCAGCCCAGCAACCAGCCACCCTCACTCCCCCACCTGCTGGTCCACTCCAGCCCACAAGCTCTGATGTTCAGCAGTCTCCAGCACATGGTAGGGGGAGTGGGAGGGCAAGATTCCTTGGGGAGAGGAGACATTTTTCCTCAGCTGCTTCTTGGACATCTGATGTGGGCACCAAAGTGAGTGGGAAATTGGTAGCCATTGAAAACACCTAGTAGATGAAACAGCAAGGACATGAGGTAAATAGGATCTGGAGACAGGGTAAAACAGAAGGAGGTAACTGGGGGGGAAAGGGGAGTGTCTGGCTAATTCAAAACAAGTGAGGAAGCAGGAGAAGAGATGAGTACCAAAATACTAAAGCCTGAACACCAAGAGCTGCATCTCAGTGGTGGCCTGAGGATCTGAGGAAGTGGAGGGGGGCGGGGGGGGATAATTCTCCTGAAAAGTAAGGCTGCCTGAAATGCAAAGATAATTGAGCAAGTATTTGGGGTCTGAATTATTAATATGAGTGTAAAATGCAACTTTAAAATGTTGTTCATTTGAGAGACATTGTGGTAGAATGGAGTGGGCTTGAATCCCAGTTTGGTCACTTACTACATATGAGACCTTGGTTCTTTAGTTCACCTCCTTGGGCCTCATTTCCTCATCTATAAAGTGGGGCATGAAGTTGGACTCAGTGACTTCTAAGGCCTTTCAGCTCTAAGTCTATGAACTAAATCTTTTTTAAGAGATTCCAGGACTTTATACTATGCAGTAGTTATTATATACTCACTGAGGAATGTTTTGTGTCAAATACTTGGTACAATAATAATTTTGCCCACATAGGCATAAAATCTAAGAATTTGGTCCAAGAATTTGAAATAGGAAACCTGGCAAAACAGCCTTAGTGCTGAAGCTCATTGATGAGGACAATGGCTATGAGCCATAAGGGATGGGAGGTAGAGATTCAGGAGAGGGCCAAAGAGAGCACTTGAATCCAACCTAGTTAGAGTATCCACATAGGATCTAGTGCCCACTGCTAGGTTTGCCATCTGCCCAGGAATGGGCATACATGGATTTTTCTATGTTCTCCATGTCATGAAGCTCTGCCAGAACTCTGTGCCCTGTGGTAGAAGATTTCATACCGCCTCAGCCTCCTGCGGGACTTCTACCCTTTCATTTCTTGCCTTTCTCAGACTGCCTGCAGAGTGGTCTTGGCCCAGAGTTCAGTGGCATCATGAGCCACCTATAATTCAGGAAGACAATTCCTGCCAGTGCCCTGAGTGTTTTTCAGAACAGAGGAAGGAGAGAAAGAGACAGAGAGAGAGAGCAGAGAGAAAGAAAGGGGGATCTCATGGGGATGAAAAAAAAGAAAAATGGGATTCAGGTAAGAAGGAAAGAAAAGAGGAATAAAAGAAAAAAGCAAGAGGAAGAATTTGTGAGTCAGGGCAAGGAGAGCAAATGAGAAATCAAGACTCAGGAAGGGACCTGAAAATTCATCCCAGAGATATTAACCCAGGGTCTATAAACTTAAAAAAACCCAAAACTATAATTGTATTTCAATGTAATTGGTTTCCTTTGTAATCGTATATATTCTATGCATTTAAAAGCATTATTCTCAGAAGGGACCCAGAGGCTTCGCTAAACTATCAAAGAGCTACAAGACACAAGGTTAAGAACCCCTGATCTAGTTCAGCCTCCTATGGGTCCAGAATTTCCTTACAGATAATACTACAGCTTCTGCCCCAACACCTAGAGGGTGACTAGGAGTGTACTGCTTTGTAAGACATCCCAATGGGTGGCTAGGTGGTACAGTGAATAGAGCACTGGCCCTGGAGTCAGGAGAACCTGAGTTCAAATCTGGCCCCAGACACTTAATACTTCCTAGCCATGTGATCTTGGGCAAATCACTTAACCCCAATTGCCCTGCCTTCCCTCCTCCCGAAAAGGGGAAAAAATCCAAGACATCCCAGCCTGTTCCCCTGGCGGACAGCTCTTCTTGTTCAGAAAGTTCTTCCTTTCCAGAATATGCTTCCACAAAACATGGTCTCATTAGTACTAGTTCTCTCCTCTGTAGCTAATCTTCCACAGTAGAGTCCTTCACATAAAGACAGCTACCTGTCTTCTCTTTTCAGACTAAAAACTATTGGTTGCCTGAGCTGTTCCTCAGCTTTGTATGGTCTCATGTGAATCCCACATGTCACTCTCAACCCCTCATCTACACATCTTGGTCCCTCTCCTCTGAACATGTTCTGTGCTCTAGTTTGTCAGTGTCCTGGTTAAAATGTCATGCCTAGAAGTTCATAAATTATCAAAACTGGATGAGACTTTAAAGATCATTTAATCCAACCTCCTCATTCTACAGAAGAGGAGACTAAGGCTCAGAAAATGGGAGGGACTAGCCCAAGAATTTATAGTGGTCTGGTACTCTTTGATTTGCTTCAGGCATGGTCTGACTAAAGTAGATTAGAATGGGACCATTACCTGCCTTCTTCAGGGGTAACCACATGGTCAATTTACCTCCCGTTTCAAACCAGCTCTGTTGTTTACCCCAGCAACCAGGTTGATGAAGAGCCTTGGACCCATGTTTAGCATGGAGAAAAGAACACTTGGAGACATTATAGTTGTCTTCTTGTATTTGAAGGATTTTCCTGTGAAAGGAGCAAACTTGTTTTATTTGACCCCAGAGGGCAGAATTAAGGGCTAGAAATTAGAGAGGTAAATTTAAGAGTTTTCTCCAATATCCTTTAAAAACATTTTTTTCAATTAACAAAAATCTATTTCCCACACTTCACACCCCTCCTCCTCCACTGAGAAAAATCAAATAAAATAAAATCAGTGTAATAAATATGCATAATCAAGGAAAACAAATTCTTGGATTGGCCATGTTCAGAATATACATGTCTCAAGCTGTCCATCGCCTGACTGTCTGTCAGGAGGTAAACAGCATATTCACCATGGGCCCTCTGGGATCATGGTTGGTCATTGTGTCCAATCAGAGTTCTTAAGTCTTTCAAAGTTGTTTGTCTTTACAGTTGTTATTAGAAATTGTTCTGGTTCTGCTTACTTCACTCTACATTAATTCATACAGGTTTTCCAAGGTTTCTCTGAACCTGTCCCTTTCTCATTTTTTAACAGAATAATGGTCCATTACATTCATATAATTGTTCTGCCATTCCCCAATTAATAGACATTCCCTTAGTTTCCAGTTCTTGGACACTAAAAAAAGATGCACCATAAGTTACATATAGGTCCTTTTTCTCCATCTTTGGTCTTTTGGGGATTAAAGGCCTAGTAGTGGTATTGCTGGGACAGAGAGTAAGAACAGTTTAGTAATTTGGGGGGGACAGTTCCAAATTGCTCTCTAGAATGGCTAGATCAATTCACACCTCCACTAACAGTACATTAATGCACCTATTTTCCTGCAGCTCCACCCCTTCAACATTTGTCATTCCTTTCACCAGTCTGATGGGTGTGAATTGGAACCCCAGAGTTCTTTCAATTTGCATTTCTGCAATTAGTGTTTTGGAGCATTTTTTTTTTCATAAAGTTATTGATAGCTTGGATATCTTCCTTAGGAAACTACTTGTTCATATCCTTCAATCATTTATCCAATGAAGAATGGCTCTTATCTTTACAAATTTGAATCAGTGCCTTATATATCTAAGAAACAAGACTTTTATCAGAGAAATTTACTGCAAGGATTTTTTCCCATTTATTTATTTCTCTTCTGATTTTAACTGCATTAGATTTGATTGGGCAAAAATGTATATAGTTATTTAAAATGGAATTTTGCTTTTTTTTTTTCCCTTGCTGGATTTTTTTGGTAATATACAGAAATGCTGATGAATTTATTTTATATGCTGCAACTTTGCTGAAGTTTTCGATTGGTTTATTTCATTTTAGGTGACTTTCTGGGGTTCTAAGTAAACCAATCATGTTCCCTTTTTGGTAGTGATAATTATTTTCCTTTTTGCCTGAACTTATTCCATTCCCTTATATTCTTTTTCTTGTCTTTTTGCTGCCACTAGTATTTTGAGCACTATATCAGTTAACAGTGATGATGATAATGGACATCCTTGGTTCACTCCTGATCTTGTTGGAAAGTTCTCTAGTTTATCCTCATGATATATATACTACCTCTTAGTTTTAGATAGATACTACTTATCATATTAAGGAAAGGCCCATTTATTCCTCTGTTTTCTAGTATTTTAAACACAGATGGGTGTTGTATCTTGGCAAAAGCCTTTTCTGCATCTATTGATATAATCACATACTTTTTGTTGTTCTTATTATTAACATAGTTATGTTTATAGTTTTCCTAATACTGAACCAACTCTGCATTTCTAGTTTAAAAAAAGTATGACCTTGGGCAAGTCACTTAACCCCAGTTACCCTGCCTTCCCCCCCCCTCCAAAAAGAAAAAAAAAAAAGCCCTACCTGGTCATAATGTATAATCTCTGTGACATATTACTGTAGCCTTATTGTAGCTCCTTGTTATTATTTTATTTAAAATTTTTGCCTCAGTATTCATTGAGGATATTGGTCTATACTTTCTCTTGTTGACTTTACCAGGTTTTGGTATCAAGGCCATATTCGTATCATAGAAGGAATTTGGTGGGTCCTCTATTTTTTTTTCAAGTAGTTTATATAATATTAGAATTCATTGTTTTTTGAATACTTGATAGAATTTACTTATATATCCATCTTGTCCCAGGTATTTTTCCACTTTTGGGAATTCATTTATAACTTGTTCGGTTTCTTTTTCTGAGACAAATCTACTTAAAACCTCTGTTCTGTTTATCTTGGCACTTTTAATTTACATAAATATTCATCTGTTTCATTTAAGTTGTCCTTTTATGGGCATATAGTTGGATAAAGAGTTTCTAATAATTTTCTTTATTTCTTTTTCTTGTTGTGATTTCACCTTTTTATTTTTGATACAGGTGATTTGGTTTTCCTCTTTTAAAAAATCAATTAGCTCATGGTTTATCTAATTTTTTTCTATTTTATGTTTTCTATTTATTGGTTTTTCTTGCAGCTCCTAATTTTATTTATTAATTCCATGGGTTTTGCTTTTTAGATGTGGGAGTGGGAGAGTGTTGCTTTTGATTTTTTAAAATCTTTTCTTTGATTTTTAGGATTTGTTTTGGTATTTAATTAGATTCTAAAATTTGTTCTTTTTTTAGTTTTTTTATTGCATGCCCAATTGTTGATATGTTCTTTCTTTTGTTGATAAAAGTAGTGATTTAAAACATTTTCCTTAAGCACTGCTCTGGCTGCATCCTCAACATTTTGTTATTATTCTTATTGCTCTCATTATTATTAATGAAATTATTGTTTCTTTGATTTGCTTTTAGACTTAGGAATAAGTTATTTTGTCTACAATTAATTTGAATCATTGTTTCAATGACCCTTTATTGAATATTATATTGTTGTGACCAGTAAAGGATGTTTAATATTTCTGCTTTTGACATTTGTCTGTGAGGTTTTTACACACTATTATATAGCCAGTTTTTATAAAGATACCATATATTGTTGAGAAATATGTATACTTTTTTCTATTCTCATCTCACTGGAGAGCTATCGTATCTAACTTTTCTAAAATTGTGGTCAGGACTTTAACTTCATTATTATTTTTATTTTTGTTAGATCTCCCTAGGTTGGAAAAGATACATTGAAGTCCCCTATTATTTTATTTTGCTGTCTATTTTTCCTTGTAACTTATTTAACTTTTAAGTTTAAGTTTTTAAGTTTCTTTTAAACTTACATGCTATGTCATTCAGTACATATATGTTAAGTGCTCATTCATTGTCTGTGGTCTTCTGAAGCATAACATATTTCAGAGTTTCTACTAAGCTATGGTAATTTTTCATCAGGAATACTTGCTTTCCACTTTTTCATTAAAGGTCCTTTTACCCCTGTAGGATTATAGTCAGTTTTGCTGGGCAAGTTCTTTTTTATTGTATATCTATATTCTTTGCCTTATATAATGATTACCGAGCTTTCAGCTTCTTTACAATGATGCTGCTAAATCTTTTGTGATTCTGATTGTGACTCCTGAGTACATGAATTCTTTCTTTTTGGTTGCTCGCAGTTTTTGTTTGTCTTGTTTTGTTTCGTTTTGCCTAGAAGCTGCGGACAAGTTTTATTTCATGATTTCTAAAAATATGTGTGTGTGTGTGTGTGTGTGTATGTATGTGTGTGTGTTGGATTGGGGAGGGGGCAGGTATACAGTGTTCATGGCCTTTAGGTAGTCTAATGATTAACTTCTATTTGTTCTATTCTGATTTTCAAGGAATCGGTTGCTTGAGTCATGTTTTATACCTCTTGTACTAAGCTATTAATTCTCCTTATAAGTCTTTCCTCTATATCTCTCACATTTCATTTTTCATTTCGTTCTCTAGTGCTGTCATTTAAATTTTAAATCATTTTTAACTTTTAAAAACTCTTCATTTCCTCCAGGAATTCTAGTTGAATTTTTCTTAGAGCAATTTTTTTTTGAGGCTTTACCCATAGATGTTTTGGAGTCATTCTCTTCTTCTGGGTTTGTGTTTTGAGTGTTCCTGTTACCATAATAGCTTTTTGTAGTAGCATTCTCTATTCTAAAAAATAATTCTCCCAGCTTTACTTCTTGAATTGGGACTTTGTGTTAGGGCCAGGCTCCGTGTACTTCAGGAAGGAATGCCTGGACCTTCTTTGGTCCTGATACTTCTCTCTTTGAGTATTTAAGGCTGTCATTCATAGTCAAGGCTGGGCACCTGCAAACTTTCAAAGTATCTGAAACTATTTGGCTATGTACAGTGTCTAGTATATCTCAAGTGCTTAATAAATGCCTATTGACTTATATAAATGCTTGCTGATCCAGAAGAAAATCTGATCACTGCTCTCTTAATCTGAGTTTTGCAAACTCCTAATTCAGGTTTGGGTCTGTGCAACACCATTATGGGCTTGCCCCTGGTTGGACTCCAGTAGACTGCTACTAGCCCCAGCTATTGTCAACTAATTGGAAAGCTCTGCAGGTTTAGAGGGACAGAACTATAATTTCCCCCTTGGTTTGAGCCCTTTGCTCTGTTTATAGGCTCCAGAGTAGGCTAGGTGCTAGATCAGAGACACTGCTGTGGGATTGGAGCCACACAGCTGCTGTCAAATTCCTTGCCCAGATCACAGCCTCAGGTTTCAACACACCATGCCCTGGAATGTCACCCTTATACACAGTCACCTCCTCAGTCCTCACTGGATCTGTCTCCCTGCTCTGGGGCACAAATGACAGAACTGCCAGTTGGTTCCTGTTTCTGCTTCCTCCACAGTGCTAGGTGACTCTATACTGGATCTGAGACCTCTTCTTGGCCTAGTAAACACCTACAGGCCTACTTCAGGCATCATGCTGAAAGATTGTGCCTGCCTTCCTGGCTAGACATCCCTACCCTCCCCCAGTGTCTAGATTCCTTATGATAATATCATCTGGAAAAATGATTCACTGTGATTTTTCTTGAGTTTTCCAATCAGGAATTATCAGCCTCGTACCCTATGTCTTAATAGTTGGAGGGATGGAATGGAGCTAGAATATACTGATTCCTCCTAATCTGCCATCTTGAGTGATCTCTCTAAATTTAAGTTTAACATAAAGACAAGTTTCCTAACAATTAGAACTATCTAAAAGTGGATTGGACTGCCTCTTTAGTGGTGAATTGGCCCTTGTTAGAGTACTTCACACAAAGGCTGGACTATCACTTGTCCAGTATGTAGGGGGAATTCTTTTTCAAGTATGTCTTGGCCTAGATGTCTGCTGTGGTCTCTTCCAGCTCTGAAATTCTATAATTATGTGACTCTATTCTTGCACAATTTATTTTCTTTTTAGCCTAAATACATTTCAGCTTTTCTATAGCTCTATGACTTCATCTGTGTAGGCCTCCCCAACACTGTGCCAATTGTAGACTTCCCACACCTCTTTATCCTCTCCTTCTCTAAATTCTCCATAAAGGGTCTGGCCAGCATACTGTAGGACTGTGGATACAGAACAGCAATTATACTGACAATCTGTTATCCTTTTATTTGTACAATCTGACTGGTCTACCTGCTTTTGTGTTACCAGATGTCCTTGATGTTGTGTTAAAGAATAGAGAATTTGCGATTTGGAAGGAACCACAGCACCCATGTAATCCAACCTATACACTAAAGAAACCCCTTATATAACATACCCAACAAATGGTTAACCAGTTCTGCTTGAAGACCTGTAAGGAGGGGGAAATTACCACTTCCCACAGTAATCTATGCTACTTTGGGACAACTCTGATTGTTAGGAACTTTTCCCTAACATCAAGCTTTAATCTGTAACGTCTACCTATTGCTGACTCTGCTCTCTGGAGCCAAATGGAATAAGTCTGGTACTTCTCCAACATGACAGGCTCTTCACATATTTGAAGACAGAAGTTATGTTCCCCCAAGTCTTTTCTTTTACAGGCTAAACATATCCGGTTCCTTCAACTTATCCTAATATGTCATGGACTCAAATCCTCCACTATCCTGGTGGACCTCCCTAGACATTCTCCAGCTTACCGAAGAAAGTCTTTCCTAAAATATAGTGCCCAGAACGGGACACAATACTACACATGAGGTCCATTGAGGGCAAAGTGCAGTAGGACTATGACTTCCTGATTCCTGGAAGCTGTGCTTCTCTTAACATAGCCCAAAATTGTACTAGCTTTTTTTTTTTTATTCCTGTAACACCTTGCTGACATATATTATCAGATTTGTCATCTACTAAAACTCCAAGATCTTTTTCAGAACAACTGCTCTCTAACTATGCCTCCCTCATCTTATATTTGTGAAGCTTTTTTAGACTAAGGTACAAGACTCTTCATTTATCTCTATTGAATTTCATCTTATTAGATTCAGCCAGCTGGCATCAGTATCTTGACAAGATCTTTTTGAATCCTGACAGTCATCTAGTGTGTTAGTTATCTATCCAGACTTTTTTCATTTACATATTTAATAAGCATAGAATCCATATTTTTACCCGAGTCATTGGCAGAAAATGTTAAAACAACCAGGGCCAAGCACAGATACTCTCATGTCCTTCACTGGTGACTTCTGGCCCATTAACATTGAACCACTAATAGCTACTTTTTGAATCCTGCCATCCAACAAGTTCTGAATTCATCTGATTACCTTATTGACGTTAATCAGTATCTGTCTTCTCCACAAGAAAAATATGAGATACTTTATCAAAAGTTTTGCTGAAATCTAGGCAAACTGTATTTTCATCAGTCTTTTCTTCTAGTAGTAATCCTGTCAAAAAAGGAAGTGAGGTTAGTAAGTTATGCTGGCTCTTTGCATCACTATTCCCCTTTCTAGATGTTCTCCAACCATCTTTTTAATAATCTGTTCTAGAATTTCGCCCCTCCCCCCCAAAAAAAGAAAAGAGGAAGAGGGAAAGAGGAAGGAAGGGAGGAAAGAAGGAAAGAAGAAAATAGGCTTCAATTTGTACTCTTAGCTGATCAGTTCTTTATTTGGAGGTGGATAGCATATTTCGTCATGAGTCCTTTGGAATTGTGTTGATCAAAGTTACTAAATCTTTCAAAGTTGATTATCATTACAATATTATTGTTCTTGTATAAATTGTTCTGTTTTTGATCATTTTATTTTCTTTCAATTCATACAAGTCTTCCTAGATTTTCCTAAAACCATCTATTTCATCATTTGTTACAGCACATGGTATTACATCACATTCATATGCCATAACTCATTCAGCCATTCCCCATTGATGGATATTCCCTCAATATCTAATTCTTTGCCACGACAAAAAGGGTTTGCCATAAATATTTTTGTCTTTATAGATCCTTTTCCTCTGTCTTTGATCTCTTTGGGGCATAGAGACCTGAAAGGTTATACAGAGTTTAATGGTTTTGGGGGCACAATTAAAATTGCTTTCCAGAATGGCTGGATCAGTTCACATCTTTGCCAACAGTGTATTATGAATGTGCCTGTCTCTTACACCCCACTCCCCAGCATTTGTCACTTTCCTTTTTTTGTCAGCTTAGCCAATCTGATGGATGCATTTCTCTGATTATCAGCGATTTAGAACATTTTTTTCATATGGCTATTGATAGCTTGGATTTCTTCTTCTGAAAATTATATGTCCGTATCCTTTGACCATTTATCATTTGCAGAATCATTTGTTCTTAAAATTTTAGTTGACTTCTTCGTACTCATACAGTTTTACAGGACCCACCCATACTTTTATATTTGTCTTCTATTACCTATCCTTGCTTTAGAGGCAGTGAAGTCCTGAGTTCAAATATGACCCCAGACCTTATTAGCTGAGTGAACCTGGGGAAATCAAATGAGATAATTCTTTGTAAAGAGTTTGGTGTAGTGCCTGTCATATAGTAAATGTTTAATAATTGCTTGTTACCTTCCTTCCATCCTCAGTACATTTTTTTTGGTGATTTACACCACTTCTCAGGTACAAAACATCATTGATAATATGCATCACACTACTTTCACCCACCATGTGTTTTTCTGTTGCCCTCTGAGGCTCCTATAATTTTCATTTTTCTAGGATTGTACTGTTCTATTATTTATAATCATATAGCATCGCCAGCAGAATATTGTTGTTAAAAAGCTGGGCTTTGTGACAGGGAGCAATTTGGAATTATTGAAAGCCCAGCACCATTTCCCAAATGCAATCTTTTCCTATCTCCTTTTATTCAAAATTCTAGGTTCAATTCATTAATCACCTTTTAGCTCCTGTTCAAGCTATACATACTCAGACTAACTCAGTGAGTTGCTCATCTAAAAGCATGTTATAATCAGGGCAATATGCCTTCTTTCTTCATGGCTCAGCTAAGATCCCAGCTCCTCCTTGAAGTCTTCCCCACTCCACCTCCCAACTGAAAGTATCCTTTCATTCTCAAATCTTCTTAGAAGACTTTTTCTGGATCTCTCCTTTGTCCTTGACTTACATTATTTTGTATATTGCTTGTTAGTGAACATGTTGTGTTTCCTCACTCCTAAGCTCCTTGAGGGCATCTTTGTAACCACATTGTGTCTGGCAAAGTTGTCTTACACATAGCAGGCAATTATTAAATGTTCCTTAAATTAAAATGCTTTTAGTCAAACAGCATATTAATGGAGTTGGCCCCCGGTCTTCTGACTGCAAAGTCCAGCATTTTTTGGACTACACTCTGCTACCCCTCAATTAAATCTTTTCTGGCTAAAGTGAATTCTGGATGCTGTCTGTCTCCTCATTGTGACAACTATTTTGCACCAGTTAAAACATCATTTAGGGCAGCTGGGTGGCAAAGTAGATAGAGCCCTGGGTCCGCTGGCCTCAGACACTTACTAGCTATGTAACCCTGGGCAAGTCACTTAACCCTGTTTCCCTCAGTTTCCTCATCTGTAAAATGAACTGGAGAAGGAAATGGCCAACCACTCCAGTATCTCTACCAAGAAACTCCCAAATAGGGTCAACTGTGAGTCAGACATGGCTGAAAAATGACTAAACAAGAACAACAAAAAACAAATGATGGTAGTTAGAGTGAAATGTTTTTACCTTGATCCATTTCCCATTTTTTCAGAGTTTGTTCTAAAAAGTCAGATTTGAAATGCTGCTGTTGTCTTCTCAGCTTTATCCTTATTTTTAATTTGGTTTTTCTTGGGCCTTTATTCTAAGCAGTGACCTGACTACTGATAGAGGATTCTGAAATGACTCCCATTTTAGTAGTCAGTTATTTTGCAACCATCTGTTTTCATGATCATTTCCAAAGTTCTTTGCTTACTATAGCCAGCACCTTCTAATGTTCTTCTTGAAAGAAAATACTATGATACAGATGTGATGTTTTTGAGTGGCATACAGATTTTTCATTTCTTGATCCCCAAACATGTTTTTCTAACATAATCTTGCCATCCTTTGGCTCAAAGTTGCTGAGTATAAGGATGTAATTTGGTTTAGTGTGGAGCATTTTATCAGGTTCTTCAGAGAATTTCTCTACTTCTTCATTCCTTGCAACAGACAGAGCCAAATTTCTTCAGGATAATTTTTAACTCAAAGTCTTTGTAAGCATTGTAAGATGAGGTGACCAAGGATCCCCTGAAATAATATTTCTTCTTCATCTGTGGGTACAGAATGGAAGCTTCACTGCAAACTCTTTTATTCATCTCTCCAGAAAAAATGTATGAACTGCCCTTCAGCTAGCTGCATTTCCTTTATGTTTTCTGGTTTCATTTACAACGAAAATGTCAAGATGACTGTGGTTCAGTTCCCAAAGCAGTGTGTCAACTGGTTGGTCATTGGACAAAGCTTCCCCATTGAGCACCAACAGCTCAATTAATCTTTGTAGACAGTCTAAGTGTTCTTAGCATCCTCTGCTGCTTTTCCAGCACTCTGCCATCATGATTGTGGAAGCAGAAGGGGGGCTGCGTAGGATCAAGAGCTGTTTGGCATTTTTAGCTGTTTCACTGGTTGCCATGGCCCCCAAATTCATCACTTAGCAGCCAACAATGAGCTTCTCCCCACTTAGTTAGGCTGGTCCTCAGACAGCCAACAGTCTGTCACCAAGACTGCACTTGGAGCCTTTCCAGCTTGGTAGAACCTGCCAGAGCCTGGACTCTGCTGGATGAACCTTCCAGAGCACTGACTCTAGAGGCTGAGGATCTGGGTTCAAATCCTTGTTGGTAAAATGAGGGAGGTAGATGAGATGGTCTCTGAAGTCCCTTCCACAGTGAGGTGCCATAGCAGGACTTCTGTAGAACGGGACTCTAAACATATTCCTATAAAAATGTCATATTTTTTCTTATTGTTAATAGTAACTATTACTTAAAATAGCATTTTAAGGTAAATGCTTTACACGTTAACTCATTTGATCCTCACAAAACCATGCATGGTCAATACCGTTAATCATCCCTATTTTCCAGTTGAGGAAGGTTCTCTCCAGCTTTTCATATTCTTAAAACCTGGATTCTGGCGTTTCAGGTACTACTAGCTACTCTTTCCCGCATCTGAAAATCTAAGCATGTCTTCTAACTTTTTTAAATTAACAATTTGAATGCAGTTCTAGGAAAAAGCAAAGGATAGGTCCCTGTGGCATGCCTTTAGAGAGAGACATCTTATTGCTGTCAATTTGCTGACCAGTGCCCTCCAGTTAGGATTGTTCAGTCATCTGTGAATCCAGCTATTATCATGCAATACACATCCATCTTGTCATTAAAAATAGCCTGAGAATTCTTTGTTACAGGGGATATGGCTTTCCAGAAGGGATATGAAGAAGGATATGAGGAGAGATCTAGGCAATGCAAAAACAAAACATGTCAGTTAAAATATATGTTGTATATAGACACACACACACACACACACACACACTCTCTCTCACTCTCTCTCTCTCTCTCACTCTCTCTCTCTCTCTCTCTCTCTCTCTCTCTCTCTCTCTCTCTTTCTCTCTCTCTCTCTCTCTCTCTCTCACTCTCTCCCTCTCTATCTCCTGAGAGATTTTGCCAAATGAGTGAATGTAAGCTTCTTCAAGGCTAGGGCTATCCTTTCTTAAAACTCTTTCCCTGTCTCCTGCACAGGGCCTGGTTCTTAACAGGCTCATAATAGCTGTTTGTTGAATTGAATTGCTGGAATCAAGTCAAATCAACACAAAAGAAAGAAAAACGCTGAGCATTTCGTGTGTCTAATACTCTGCAAACATGTGGCAGGCACTAGAAGCTGAGGGCATGATCAGTTTTTTTCAGGAAGCTCATTGTTGTAGAGGAGAGACAAACATTAGACACCAAGAGTAATATCCAAGGACTGAGAGCTGGGAGGGCCCAGAGGCCATCCCGTGCAGCCCATTCTCTTTAAAAAGGAAGGAATGCAGGACCCAGGATGGGGCAGTAAGCTGACCAAAGTGAGGCAGCAGCACACTCCAGGTTTTGAACCCAGGTCTGCAGTCACTAAATCCTGAGGAAAATACGGCAGTGCATGAAGAAGAGCTAAATCGGGTGCTCTGGACCAGGAGCACTAAGAAAAGGTGGTGGTGCCAACAGAGAAAGAGGAGGAATCAATCTTAGTGACCTTCTTCAAAGTGTTGACTTACTAAATAGCCAAGCATTGCGGTGGGGATAAAAAAAAGAGGCAAAAAATTAAAAATGGTCCCTGGCCTCTAGGACTTATATCTAATGTAATGGTGGCCAAAGGAAAGTAAGCAATTGAGAAAAAATGGGAACTAGACCCCTTGCCATCCTGAGAGAGAGTTAAGAAATGAGGAAAGAAGACCTAGGTATTCCCATGGGGCAGGGTGAAAAAGGGAAAAGGAGTGAGAGGGAAAGTTAAGGAGAGAAAGAGGAACAAAAGCAAGCAAACAAAAAAAAAAAAATGTCGAGTAAAGAGATTGTGATTAGAAAGAAAAATCACGAAGGTGAAACATGCAGGGAGTGGGAGAGCTTGGGACTGGAAGTCAGAGGACCCGGGTTCACATTTTGGCTCTTCGGGTTTTTAATATGAGTGGCTTTGGGAAAAATCGTTGGCTTTTTTGAGCCTGTTTTCTCCTCTATACAAAGAGGCTGCTTTGGTCACTGCTTAAATTTGGTCACCTACTGAGTTCAATAAGCAGCTAGTCGGGGGCTCCGACTTGTCAGTAAAGCCTTGGGCCCAGAGCTCCTGGAAAGCCCTGTTGGTGCCTTATCCACGTTTATGTTCTCTGAAGCAAAGACCTTGTTTATGACCGACTCCAAGTAGGTGTCGGTTGATAGAGTGAATTTGGGTTGTGATCATGGCATTCGGGTGGTGAAAACAAGAGCTCGGGGCCTTTATGCCTAGAGCCAAGGCTACGTGTAGTTGGAACAAAGCTTGGGAAAACTGCAGGGGGAGAAAAGGTACGGGTGGAACATAGCTCAGCGCCCGTCCCTGGCCCCAGCTCAGGGACTCCAAATCCTGGACAGCTCTCCGCCCCGGGGGCAGTGCTCCCTCCCCACCTCTTTCCCCTTTCGGCTCTCTAAGAGCTTCACAGACAACTAGTGTTCTAACTTCCCCGCTACCGACCGGGGAAACCTGAGACTGCGGCTGGGGAAGCTGTTGTCGGGGCAGCTACGGGAGAGCGCCTCCTGGAACCCAGGAGTGCGGGGGCAGCACTGTGGACGTGGGGAATGGCCGGGAGGGAGGAGTGTGCACTCGTGGCGGGGCCTTTGGAGACGTCTCGGCCCTCTCCTTACTGCAGGGTTTCTTCTCGATCAGGCATCGGGAGCTTCTTCCAGATAATGCTAGTTCACGTGGCCCTGGTGCAGTACGATTCTCCAAAAAAAGCACTTTCTTCACAGCCACCCCAGAAAGTAGGTAATTACAAAGGAAGGAGCCTTTCTAGGCTCGGAGAGACCGAGAGACTTGGCCAAGGTGACACAGCAAATGCGTGTCCCAGCCCCGTCCAGAGACGCTTCCTCTGCAGGCGTCTTCGGCTCTCCCTTTGGCTATTCCGTGACTTTCTACGCTTCCTCCCCCATCCCTCTGTTTGGGCGTTCTCCTCCCACGTCAGACTCCTCCTAGTCTTTAGAAAGAGCCCTGGGGCTCCAGCTCCTCTGAGCATCAGGTACTCTCCTCCTCTGAAATGAGGGGCAACATCGGCTCTATTTCTCCAGAGTCCAGGTTTCGATTCTTTCCCTATCTCCCTCCCTCCCTTCCTCCCTTCCTAGGCTTCCCCTGCGCCCTCCCTGCTCCTGCCCACTTCCCCCGCTGCCCCCCCTCGATTCTATCCTGGGAGCTCCTGCTCCTCCTCCGCGTTCCTGCCATCCATTTACTTAGCTCCTCCTCTCCTCTCCCTCTCTTCTCTCCAACCCTAGGTTCCTCCCCTCGCCCTCTAGCTCCTCCCCCCGCCCCAGCAGCCTAGCTTTTCTCCGCAGTCCCTCCTCCCCACCTCCCCCGCGGCCTCTCGGTCCTCCGAGCCCCTCCCTCTCCACCTCCCCCGCAGCTCCGCCCCCGCCCCTCCTCGCTCCCGGCTCCTCCCCCTGGCGGAGGCGGCCGCGGGAGCCGGGCCCGGACGCACCGCATTGTCTCCGCGGCGGCTGCAGCCCTGGTGCGCCCGCCGCTGGCCGCCTCTCCCCGCGCGGCGCTCAGCCCGGACCCGCGTCCCCGGCGTCCCCTGGTCCAGACCTGCTCCCGCTCCCGCCGGGCCAGCAGGGTCGGATGCGCCGCGGCGGCCCCGGGCCCCGGCTCGGAGGCTCCCGGCGGCCGCGTGAGGCGGCGCCCGGCCCCGGGGCTGCGTAGGCCCCTCCCGGCCCGGCCCCGTGCGGCCGGGCCCCCGGACAGGTCAGTGCCCGGGGCGGGAGCGCGGGCCGGGCGGGCGGGGCGGCCCCCGGGGAGGTTCGGCGGGGCCGGCTCCGCGCTCCTCCACCTCCCCACCCCCAGCCCAGCGACCCTGGCTCACGCGGGCACCGCCCTCGCCCGCCCCGGCCTACTCCCCGCCGGCCCGGTCCGGTCTCCGCCGCCTCCCCCAGACTCGGAGCCCCGCCCGGCCCCGAGAGTCACCGCGGCTTGGCCAGGGTTCCCCAAGTCTCTCCGACCTCAGTTTCCTCCTCTGGTAGACGGGGTTGGCCTCCGAGGGTCTCGGGCCGGCTCCGCTGCGGCCATCTCAGCTTTCCAGGGTCGAGGCGTCTCTGATCCTCCCCGGGATGGGGCTGCCGGGCGGGGACGGGGATGGCCGTGAACTTGGGGGGGGTTTGTCTGTGCGGGGCTCCGTTTCTAGGGCGTCCTGCCTCCCTTCCCCCAGCTAGGAGAAGCTGGACACTTAGAAACCAGACCCAACTCTGGGGGCCGGGAGGCTGTTGGCGGTGGACGCTGCGTCCCCGCTGTGGCTGTGTTCCGGCATCTTTTGTCTGTTTTTAATTTTTAAGGAGGGTGCTCAGCCCCTCCCAGATGGTAAACCGAAATCGGGGAAGGGAAACATACCGGCTCTAGATCTCTTCAGAAGCCTGTGAGGACAGGGAGCAGCGCCTGAGACTGGACCCCGAGGGTCCTGCTTTCTTCCGCTTACAGCATTTTGTTCCTGAGAGCCCTCTCGGTCCCCGCTGAGGTTTCTGACGTTCACTTTCAGTTTTCGTAGCCCAGCTCTCCCTCTCGCGCAGCCCATGTACGGCTGCTACTGGATGTTCACTTTCACCCACCATTTGAAGGATTGCCTGTATTTTTTGCCTTCCCCATACCTTTCCTCTCAGTACCTCCAGGTTGATTTCCCTGTCCACCCTGCCTTCATCTCGACTTGGGGGGGGGGGGGGCGGAGGTGGTATCTCCTGGACCAGGCCACACTGCCTTTGCCTTCTCCAGCCGTTCGGTGCTGGAGCACAACTGGATAATCTAAAATCTAATTAGAATTACTGTGGGATTTTCTTCTCTTCCTGGGTCAGCTCAAATACAAGGACTGTTAGGCTTTCTGGTTAAAAATAAAAACGGCAGACTAATGAGTCAGGAAAATCCCTTTTTCCAGGACCTGTGTCTTCTGCCCTTAACCATCTCTTCGAGTGCTCCAGTGCAGACAAATATTTGACTGTGTTTAAAGTCACAAGTGAGGTTCGCTACAGCACTGATTTCACTCCAGGCTCTGGAGAAGGAACTTCTCTTATTTTCTTAGTTAAGAAGTAAAAAGACCTACCTCCTCTACTAAGATAAATACTTAGTCATGTTATCTGGATTGCTCAGTGTTATTCAGAAATGTTAGCCCCTGGGAATGGGCAGATAAATATTTGTGTTTTCCACTGCCGACTCATTCTTAATCTAAATTCCAGCCTCAATGAAGATAGTTGTTGAGGACCCACTTATTACAAAAGGAGATAAATTATAGGTCCCTAACCTCTAGGAATTTGTACCTTATTGTTGCTGCAGTAAGACCTACTGGCTGTTTGGGGGGGGCCGCCTATCCCAGGCACCTTCCTGTCATGCTAACTCTAATGGCAGTACCTGCCAAAGAACTCTTTCCAGTTATTCCTTGGATACAGCCCACAACTTTATTCTCTAACCTTGATCTTGAGAAGGTAGGTGGCCTTCCTGGTAAGTAGATCCAGATCTAGAGTCACTTTACTTTTTCTCTTGGGATGCTCATCTATCTCTTATCACTGTTCATTTCTGTGAGAGGCTTCAGAGTGGAATCCCCAGTTCTCTCCTCCTCTTCCTGGACTCTTGGCTCACTGACCTTTCTTTCCCTTTCCGGTCTTGGTTTCCCTTCATACTTTTGTTCAGGACATGCTGTTTACTCCTCCCACTTCTACTTGCTGCTAACTAGCAAAGAAGCTCCATCTGTCCCCACAAATTCCCTTAGCTTCAGGTTACCTCAGACGTTTGTTCCTTTATATTTCAGTAGGGAGTTCTTCACCCCACAGCTGACTCTTCTAAGCTATCACTTCCTACATTTGCTTTTTTTTTTTAAGAAAAATTATAGATATAATTTATTGACTTTAGTACCAGCCTTATTACCATAATTGATTGGAAACTAACTACTTGTTAAAGGCATATTTTGTTTCCTAAATTCAAGCACTTGAATTTTTTCTTGACTCTTATTAATGCATTAACTTTTCAAGTGAAGTTGAGTTTACTCACATTTTCCCTTTATAATTATTCAGCTCTTCCAATCCTCTCCCTTTTCCCACCCCCTCCCCCATGACTCTGTCTTGTTTCTGACTCTGGCTTAGCCCCAGAATCTACTCTTTCTCAAGCCACATCCTTTTTCCTGCTTTAATCATTTCATGTCTCAGCCACTTTGGATCCCACGATTCTGATATGTTCAGAAGGGGAGTGGGTAAATTAAGAGGTTAGATCTATGAAGAATTGTAGTTCTCACTGGCATTAGGCAAACATACGTGACTGTCTTTTATTTATTCTGTTATGTTTCAGAGGATGGAGTAGTGGTTCTCTTTTGTCTGAAATGTGCCTTTCTTCATTAGGAGTATACATCAGACCTTTCTTTCTAAAGCCTGTGAAAGCAGTAGTCACTAGGTCACAACCCAGACTGGCCACACCTACCCATCTTTGCCCTCTTCTCATCCTACTAGTAGGCATTTCCAATCACCAGGCCCCCCAGATCTGGGAATCTTGAGGGTAGATGGTTATCATTCTGCTTGAACTGCCACATGGCTCAGTGATCATGATCATGGGGTTTTCATCCCTTCCTTGGGTGAGTCTCAGTGTAGGCAAGTTAATATTTTTTAAAATGTTCAGTGTTCAGGCCATTGCAGAATGCCTATGCTGACTGGGCCTTCACCCTCACAAAGCCTCTCTTTTAAATCACACGAGTACCTGTGCTGGCGATGCCAATAGGGAACCTTTCAAAATGGTGTTGTGTACCTACATTCCATTTGTTTTGTTCCTGTGTTCTGAACTGGAAAACAGAGAGGATAGTTTCCTGCCAGTAGGAGAACTTTGACTAAAGGGACACTACAGGCTTCCCAGTGGTGGTCAGAAAATGCCATGTGACTGGCCTGCAGCAGTCTTTACTCTAGGGCCAGCCTATTCACTTCCCCAGTGACCTAGCATCCCAGTGGCAGAAAGGCTATGGAAGTACTAACTGCCATCCCCTTGTCCCTTCAACTTTAGGATGTGCAGGTGTTCTCTCTGTGCCAGTGGATAATAATCCCCTTTAGTACTTTATTTATAGAAGTTCAGGATTAAGCATTTTAGAGAAAGGGGTCCTACAGAAGATTTTATTCTATTTAATTGCTTTCCCTATTTCTAACTGAAATTTAAACTCATTGAACCAGTTGGGAAAATTTAAGCATTTCTGTTTCTATAAAAATTGTATTCTTGTTTGATAAAGCCTTATTACACGTGCATCACAGCTCAGACACTTTAAGCCAATTCACATCACATGTTTTAAAGCAGTGTTCTATTTTGGTCTTTCTTCAAATTGAATTCACAGTTACATCAGAAAACTACTGCTTTGGATACTTTGTTTGCCAGCAGTAATTGAGGCAAGTGTTGGTGGAGTCATTGGGGAAGTGAACAGTTACTAATTCAGCAGGTTAATCATGGCTGTTCAGGGGATTTTTTCACCATAATTCATTAGGAAAATATCAGTGGATCCCAAAACTAGAAAACATTTTAGGATTTTTTAAAACTTAGCTATAATAATAAACTTAGGTATTTAGGGTTTTCTTCAAAGCAGCCCTGTACAGTAAACTTGATTATCTAATATGGTTGTAAATTATTCCAGTTAATAAAGAGTTATACTATACACAGATCACCACAGAATTAGGACACAATAAAGCATTCACTGCAGAATCAAGCATCTTCAGTTTTAAGTTTAGATAATTCTTTTAGCTAAGTCAACATGAAAAATCTAATACTGAGTTATGCAGCAAACCATATTCTCTCTTTCAATTTATTCGTAGACTAGTAAAGAAAGATGAGCTTTCTTTTTCAGTTCACAAATGACCTGTAAATTTAGACTGAATCACTTGAAAATAAGAAAAAATAGAAGTTGCTACTGTTAAAAGCTAAATTAGCACTTTCATTTTCTCAGATAAATCCAGGTAGATAAAAGACTTGGACTAGTTTACTAGTTATGCTGCTCCTTAAAGAGAGATGAATGTTCAGTGTGGGGGCCATAGTCAGCTCTTGTCCAGCAGTTAAGGACTCTGGCATATTGAAAATATTGGCAAGAAAGTAAGCTGTAGATTTCATGGCCTCTTAAGAGCTATTTTCAGACCATTTTCTAGAAAAATTTTAGATTTCATAGTCTTACTATACAATTCAAAGTTTCAATTACCCTTTCCTAAATTTTGGCATATCTTAAGTTTAAACAATATTAATAATATGCATTTCTTAGAAGCTGTTTAAAGGAATTTAAATTTTTAAAGATTAATTTTGGGAAAAACATTTTCTGGTCCACTTTGGGGGCACATCCACCAGGAAATCTTTTCTGTCATTATTAGTGTTCCACCGGTAGCCTAGAGGGGAGGCAGTGTGGGCTGAGAGCTTAGTGAGAAAACAATTATGGGAAAGAAGGAGGAGAGGAAAATGTTTCTAGGGAACAGAGGTTATCATTAAGTCTTTATTATCAAGGCCAGTGTTTTCCAGAGACATGACTCTAGAGACCACTCACTGAATCCTAAGCTAATAGCATCCACTCTATCCTGGGTTAAGTCAGATTCATCTTGCCCAATATTCTTGCTTTAAGAAATATGTTATAGGCAAGGATGGTTGCCCTTTCATGACATCAGCTTCAAATATGTGTGTATCCTGAACATCCCTAGCGTTCTTGGGATGATACTATCACCAGTGTATTCATGGAAACCCTTTGAAGCTCTTTTTTCAGGTTATTCCACCTTGAAAAGGCAATGAGTTGTCAGAGTTTATCTGTTGTGAAAAGTAACCCATTTGAAACAAGCTACGCTGTTTCAAGCTAGTTGGACTTAAAGAGAAGGCTTGCTAGTTTTGGAATGTCAGGATCCAGAGAACAGTGCCATGATCACCTTCTGTCCCCTTTATAAAAGTCTTATTTGTTCTCAGCCTTTGTCTACTCAGAATGAAAAGTCCCCTCCCACCTATGGGGGTGTGGAGGGGAGGTATGTGTGTGTGAGAAATGTAGATGTCCAATCTGAAAATAAAACCCATGTCTCTAGTGTTCTAGCACCAAAGGTTAGTGTAAATATTGGTACTGAGAAGTTGGTGGCTACCTTAGTGCCCTTTTGTCAGTTGGTTTAAAAGTCTGTTAGGCAGCCAGTAAATGTTTGCTGAGTGAATGATTTGAGTTGAACCGTTCTTTGGTTTATCTTCATGGCAGGAGTGACTACATTATAATCTGCCAAACAGAATTGAAAGCTCTCTGCAACCTGAGTCCTGAAAGAAAGGAAAAGACTAGGAGTAAAATCAGAATAGGAAGACTTGGATAGTAGATGGTGTATAGTTCAGTGAAAAGAGTGCCAGATTTGAAGGCGGAAGACTTGGGTTCAAATCCCTTAACATCTCAGGCTTCATTGTCATCTATAAAGTGAGTGGCCCCTTGCAGCTCAGATCCCAGACAGAGGCCTGTTTACTTGTACCGCAGTGATGCTGGCTCCCTGGTACACAGCCCAGTTCTCTCCATTGGGCAGCCTCTGGAAGACCATCTGCCTTTGTATGGGGCCTCAGCCCAGCTCCTCAATAAAGAGCATCTATTAAGGGCTTACTTCTATGCTAGGCACTGTAGTGGAAAGATTGTTGGATCTAGAAGCAACAGATCTGAATCCAAATGGCAAGCTACCTAACCTTGGAGCCTCACTTTCCTCAGCTGCAAGATGAAGATAAGAATAAGTATGGACCATTGTGAAGTATTATAAAAACGAAGGCCTTGTCGAGGCCTTTGATTCCTCCAGAGCACCCTCAGCCCCATCTTAAGAAAAGAGCCAGAAGCCCTCCCCTGTAAGCATCAGTGGGTATAATGGCAGCAGTCTCGGGTGGAAGGTCGTGGTAGTTTGGGAATCACTTCCCATCTTCCTACAGCTAGGACAGTGCTCATCACTCCAATAATGCCCTCTGCTATTGTTGCTACCGAGTTTGATGTGGAGAACTGCAGTTAGGGGCAAAAGCCCCAATTTTAGAGCTGAGGCTGTGGGCAGGAAGCAGTCTGCAGCTGTTTGGAAACCCTCCATTGCTCTCCTTGTTCTGGCCAGCACATGGAGGGGGTCTGTTCACCCCATTGATTTCTTCTATCCCTGGTACATACAGAAGCCTGAAAACCTTTACTGCTTACAGTTTGGTTGGTCCACCCTTCAGCAGGAAGAGGCCAATGGGCAGCTCTTCATTCCCTTTCCTTGTGCCCTGAGGGGCAGCATGAAAGGCAGCTGTATGTTAATTTCGGGAAAGGGGGTGGGGAGAGCAGCCTTCCTGCCTGGGAAGGCAGAGCTGTGGCTGCTCATATCTGCCTAGGCTCCAGCTTTTAGGCCTCTGAAACCAGGAGCCTTGATTCTCACCAGTTTGACTGGCTTGGTGAACCAACTCCCCTTATCTCGGAAGCTCCTCTAAGGCTTTTAAGATTTACTGGATACAAAGCTTCAGCTCTTATTCTGATTAAAGGATATATCACTTTGGTTTCAGAATAACCACTAAGTATTGGAATGAGTTATTTAGGGCTCTAAAGGTGTTAAGCATTTATGCACCTTTCAGGGTGAAGGCCACACAGGCCAGCCTTGTTTCAGTTGACAGCCAGCTGTGAGTTCTAGGAGTGACTTGGTAATGATGGCATCTCTTAGGTACTCAGTGCAGACAGGATAACTCAGAGTGCCTATCAGCTTATTAAGTGATAGCTCACATTTATATAGGACTTAAACTATTATGTTGTTTGGATGATGGAAGATAGTCTTTCCAAGTACTGAGCCTTCAGTCCCTCCATCCTGTCAGAACCGAGATTAGCAGCTTGGGAACTCTCCTTCTGAAGATCTTGTTCCTTCATATTCAAATCCCAGAACAAATAACACTTAGCTGTGATTCCTTAAATCAGGAGTGGGGGTAGGCTGATGTGGCACGCCAGTATTCACCATGCAAAACCTCTCACCATGCAAAACCTCTCTTTGGAATCACTGGATACAGTTTTCTAAGTGAAGCCTCAGACCACCCTCATTCAGTCTGCCTCTAGTCTAGGTGATAACCCTGGGTTTTTTTTTTTTATCTTGTAGTTTTAATCACTTTGCCTAAAAAGGCCCAAAATCTAAAATTGAGACCCCAAAGTTCTTGTCTAGCCTATTTTTTTCCTGAGCCCTTCCTCAGTCACCACCACTGTAGATGGAGAGCCTTCCCCACATCTGTAGCAGACCTTGGCCTTACCCCCACTTCCCCTCATGGGTTTCTCACTCAGACTCATCTTCCCTGATAATTGGACAGACAACTTCAAACTGATATAATTCCCGTGGACCCTGATATTATTAAGCCTTTCTGAGCAGTGGTAGGTAGAGGCATTGCTGGAACTGAAGCCCAGGTTCAAACCTGAAGAGGAAAAGGCTTAGGATCAATGTGATTCATTTGCAGGCTCTTACATGGAAGAAAGAGTGGACTTACTCTGCTTTGCTAGACCAGAGGTAGGAGCAGCTGAGCTCCCTTCAGCAAATAATTAAGTATCAGCACTCTTGACCTTGTCTAGAGGACCATTATGACATTGAAATACAAGATACAGAGTAACGCAGCTAGGAAACACTGAGACCTATGCTGGATCAAGAAAGCTTTCTTAGAGGGGGTGGCCCTGGAGTTTAGTTTTGGAGGAGAGTGGTTGCAGTAGGTGGAGGTGGGAGCATTTCAAGGCCTGGGGAACATTGAGTTCAAAGGCAAGGACTTAGACACTGGACTACCATGCATGGGGAACTGCAGTAGATCAGTTAGGCTGAAAGTACATGAGAAAAAATAGAAGGTGGTGCCAGATTGAGAAGAGCTTTCACTTCAAAACTTCAGGCAGTATTTTATCTTGCACAAAATAGGAGCCATAGAAGCATCTCAAACAGGAGCATTCAAATGAATTTGACAGTTGTGTGAACTAGAGATGGGGTTCCTAATCTGCCCCTCACCCCTGATCACGTGTAAGTAGGCCAGAGGACAGGTTCTAAAGGCTTGAACTAAGTGGTGACCAGCTCAGTAGAGAGAGGGGAATCCACAAGATGTTGCAACTGACAGGATATGGCAAGCAACGGAGTGAATAAGAAGAGTGGAGGGCCAATTCCAAAGTTATGAACCTGGGTGACCAGAAGGATGGTTGTATCCTCAGTAACAATAGGGATATTTGGAAGAGAAACAAGTGTAGATAGTGAGTTAGAAAGTGAATGAGTTCCATTGGGATGAGTTCCGTTGGAATTTGAGATGTCCAGAAGGCATTTAGTTTTGGGGGAGTGGAAGTCAGGAGGCACAGCATTTGAGAATATACAGAGATGATTATAAAGCCTTCATGAGAGCTGATGGCATCATCAGGAGAGTATAAATGGGAGATTCTTTTGTGTCCTGGGCCCTTTTGGTAGTCTAGTGAAGTCTGTGGACCTTTTCTCAGAATAATGTTTTAGCATTTAAAAAAATTCCTAATGGAAGGAAATGAGCAATTATAAAGATCAGTAAAAGTTAGGGTATAATTTTTTTCCCATCCAAATTCACAGATTTTTGAAATATATCTATGAGATTCGGGTTAGGAACCCGATGTTCTACTGATGTAGAAAGAAGAGAATATGGCCCAAGACAGAGCTTGGGGATACACCTGTGTCCAGGGGGTACTTCTGAACAAACAAATAGAATCATCGTCGAAGGGTGGGTCTCAGGGAAGATTTTAAAGATCCTAATTTTATAGATTTTTTGAGATCATTTTATAGATGAGGAAAGTCAGAGAGAAGATAACTATTCAGCTTTTAGCAACAGAACCAGAGCTATAATCTCAGTCCATTTTTTTTGCATGCCCGGGCATTACTAGCCCATACCTTTCTCCATTTCAGCCCGTGGAGGTAGATAGAAAGGACAACCCTCTGCTCCTGTTTGAGTGCATAGCACCTGCTACCAGCCATCCTTCTCTATGATGTTTCAGTACATGCCTCACTTTGCAGGGGCCCACTTAAGCTTAGGCTGTATGGCAGAGTTCCTTGTGCATTTGACTGTCACTTTTCCTATCCATGTGTGAGTAAGCTAGCTTAGCTGAGATGCAGTGATGGGACTTAAGTGCCAACGGCTGTGAGTGAGCTCTGCACCATATATAGGGGACCTCTTTTTATCATTTGAACACTCAACTCCAGGCAAATCATCCCTATTATGCCTCCTTATAGTGTCTTTTGTTGATAGCACTATCTGCCTTGCCCTACCTCTAGCCTAACAAGAGCTTCAAGGAACCTTTTAAGTCAGAAAATTGAACTGTTCCCATGACCTACAAAAGTGAGAACCAGAAATAGAGCAAGTCAGGGGAGTACATTCTCCTTGAGCTGGTATTTTGCATCTCTCTGAGTGGTGCTTTCTATTCTCTGAGCGGGGAGTAAAATGGAGAAAATCTGGACCCCTTCCTAACTTCTCTGAATAAGACTCTTCACAGTAGCTTATTTTACTGGAAGTACAGTATGGTACAATTAGAAGTACCCACAAGCAAATGTTAGTACTGAAACCCATTGCAAGGTGACTTAGGAGGCATTATTAGTGTCCCAGCTGTCAGTTATCTCTCAGCATATCTTAATCACTTCTAATTCTATAGTAATAACCCATGGTTTAGAGTTTGCAAAGCTCTTTTCTCACAGTAACCTCACAAGATAGGAAGTGCCAATATTACCATCCCTGAAGCTTGAAGAGGTTAAATATCTTGCCATGAAATGATTGCATGGGCAAGGCTCAAACCCTGGCTTCTTGCCTCTACTTTCAGCACTCAGCACTACACGGCAGCGCTGCCTCATGCTAAACTACATGTAAGTCTCCTTCAGCTACAATTCTGAAGTGGGAGCATTCTTTGGTGGGACTTAGTCGTAGGCTGCATGGTTTATAAACCTTGTGATCATTTTTGGACCTTGGAGGCAGTGACATCTACTGGTTTCTAAGGAATTGAATGATGCTGTGAACATGTGCAGTGAGGAGGTGTCTAGCTTTAGGGGGCTCACCTCTAACTTCCAGCTCCACACTGCATTGCCCTCTGTTGGAAACACCTCCCCTACAGGGGGAAGAGCTGAGCAGCAAGCATCTATCAGACAATATTTCTGCAGTAGACAGATGCCTAAAGATGCCATGCTAGTGTAGGCAGGAACAAACCTAACAGTCCCTAAATCATTCTGGCTTTGGAAAGTGCTTTGCAAACATTAGCCAGCGCCAAGGGCCCCAATGAAAGCCAAGCATGGCACATTGGTAACGATGGACCTCAAGCGCCTGTTTTGTTATGCCCTAACAAGAGCTATTCTTTCTTCTTTTTTTAATATGGAGAAATGAAAACTTGGAAAAAGAGTTGTCAGGAAGAGTCAATCTTACATTGGCAGAATAAGGATGGAATTTGGGGCAGGGCATGTATGATATAATCTCCCTAAAGACATCCTGATTTGGTGTTAGGACACTGACTCCCTTCTGCTGTGGGATAGATCCCTGATAATTCCCACCCCCAAAAAAAAGATACAGTGTACCTGAGCTTGAAGCTTGGTTTACTTTCCCATCATATTTCCCATGCTGTATTAAGGGGTCTGGAATCTTAGGGGACTGCCCAGGCAGTACCTGCACAACTCCATTGCTTATTAAGAAACCTCTAGGGGGCACTGACTCCAAACACAGATCAGAGGTAGCTGGGGACCTTAGGGGCCATCTAGTCCAGCCTCTTCGTTTTGTAATTGAGGACACCACCTCCAGTGGTTAAGTGACTTGGCCTGTGGTTACACAGTATTATGTGATAGAGCAGGAATTTGAACCCAGGCTCTCTGGCTTCACATCTAGTGCTCTCTTCCTGGCTCTTGATTTTAGACTACTGAGGGCCAATTAGAACAGGTGTAAGTTTTAGTGTTTCTCTCCTACCAACATAGGAGAGCAACAAATTTGTCCTTGGGGCAGATTGAGAGGCCTGGGAAAAATATTAATGTAATCTCATTATGCTGAGCTTGTCACGGGGCCAACTTGTATTTGGTTATCCCAGAAATAGCCCAGTTACCTTTATTAGAACAGGTAAGGAATTGATCTCCAGGGTGACCACACAGAAAAGCAGCTCCAGACCTTGATAGGACCACAGAACATCCCCCTGGCCATATCATGGTAGTGTTGTGTGGTGTATTGCTCAGTAGTAGTATTTCAGAACCGAGATTCAAATCCATCATTCAGCCATTACTAGCAGCATGACCATGTCTAGCCACTTAAGTCTCAGCCTAAGGGTTCTTTATCTGTAAAACGGAGGTAGTAATATTTGTGTTCTTCATGAAGTTTCAAGGGCCAAAAAAGAATGTATGTAAAGCATTTTTTCATAGTCCCTTGAGGTTTGCAGTGTTTAAACGCTGAAAGTCAGAGTAGACTAATTGTTTCAGTGTGTTTTAAAGGTAGCAATGTTGCCTAACATACTCACCCTCTCCAGATAGGGCCCTTTGCTCTTCTCTGCTCTAAATAGCTAAAATTCTACCTTTGCCAAGTGTAAAGGAAAATCTACCCCAACCCTTGAGCTAGCCATGGAGTCCTAGAATCCTCAAATACCAAAGTGGGGTGGGATCATAGAGACACAAAAAAGATTTGGGCTCAGATAGGAAGGACTTGCCTTACTGCCACACAACTAGTAAGTGGAATAGCCAGAATTAGAACACACATCTCCTGACTTTGGGCCAGTGCTGGGCCGAGTAGAGAACGTGGCATTAGGAGTTATTCTCCCACCTACTTACCCTCTACTAGGATAGCTAGGTGGCACAAAGGACAGCATAAGGCCTGGACTCACGAAGACCCAAGTTGAAAGCAGCACTCAGACACTAGCTGAGTGGCCCTGGGCAAGTCACTTAACCTCGGTTTGTCTCAGTTTACTCAATGTAAAATAGGGATAATACCACCTGCTTTGCAGGTTATTGTGAGGGTCAAATGAGATAATTGTAAAGTGTTTAATACAGCACCAGCACACAGTAAGTGCCATATAAATGTTAGCTATTATTATTTGAGTAGGATTTAACATTTTTTTTGCATCCTTAATGAATGACTTAATGATTTATATCTGAGATGAGAGACTACAGGGATAGAAGAGTTTTAACAAGATTAGAGGGAACCATATTAAGGGAGGCAGGAGATTATATGTTAAGGAGGTAGGTAAAGTTCTGCCAAGAGTAATGAGAGTGTTGCGGGTGTGTCAGTCAGTGTTTGTAATAGAGGGAAATGATTTAAATCGTTAGACAGGAAGACTCAATTTGGAAACAGATGTAGCTTTCATTTTTAGAAAACTCACTTTATATTTTAAAGTTATTGCTTAGTTTTGCAAGTTTAGAGATTTTCAAGATAGACTTTAAAAATTAGTTAGCTAAGGGGGCAGCTAGGTGGCACTGTGAATAGAACACCGGCCCTGGAGTCAGGAGGATCTGAGTTCAAATCCAGCCTCAGACAGTTAACACAAAAAACTAGCCATGTGACCTTGGGCAAGTCACTTACCCCAATTGCCCTGCCTTACCCCCTTTTCAAAAAGAAAAAAAAATGAGCCCCCCTGATAAGAAAATTAAAGTCCCGGGGACGGCTAGGTGACGCAGTGAGTAGAGCACCGGCCCTGGAGTCAGGAGGATCTGAGTTCAAATGTGGCCTCAGACACTTGACACACTAACTAGCTGTGTGACTTTGGGCAAGTCACTTAACCCCAATTGCCCTCCAAAAGCAAAAAAAAGAAAGAAAGAAAATTGAGGTCCCGAGAGAGTTGTACTGTAATTTGCCAAAGATCACACATGTGGTAAATTGTGGGGCTTATGTTCAAACTTGGGTCCTTATACCCCAAAAACAATGCATTTGCCACTGATTTTCTCTGATTTGTTTTTGCAGATGTGTCAGAAATTTTATCCATTTTGTTTTTTCTATTTGTCACAGTAATTGAAGCAGAAATTTCTGAAGTCCTTGTGAGATGACCCATTTCCAGTTCATCAAGTCACTCATGAATTAGTTTAGGAGATATTTTTGCCAGGATGTATTTGGACAGCGTTACAAAAACTGCAACCAGATTTTGTATTCTCAGTATTTTTTCTTGGCCCATTATAATTAAATGACATAGCAGATTTTAAAGATTTTAGCAGATATATATATATAAATATATGTATATATGTATAAATATGTATTTGTGTATATAGGCTTTAAAAACAAGATCAGCATGAGAAACTTAAAATATTGTGTTGAGAAAGAGGTATTTTTTTATTTCTAAATAATTCTCTACTATAAAATTGTATCAGAAGAAAAATATGCTTCAGTGGGAATTACTGTTCTTTAAAACTAGGTTATTACCATTTCTGTATTCTTAAATGAATCCAGACCAACTTTTGTAAATTCGTTAATGTGACCTTAAAAATCTCACCAGCATTTTGGCTAATCTCCCATAACCTTGAATTTGATTGCATTAGAGAAAGAGATAGTTGCTGTGCGCTTGTGTTACAGCTAAATGCTTGCAGTAAAGGATTGAGAATACTGGTAGTCAGTCAAAGTAGGCCTTAAACTTTTCTATACCGTGCTGTATGTATTAGGACTGCATAATTTGAAATTAAGAATTTCTGCTCTATGATGATAACTTAGATCTTTATTCTATCTTAAATGTAGGTTGTTGGGTTGGATTGTCTTGCGTTTGTAAAAAGTCATACGATGCCTTTAAAATTTGATTTCATTTTGGTTTTTTTAATCAGTAATTTGAATGCCCCCCCCATTATAGTTATTTGACATTTACTAAGCTAGTTTCCAACATAGGAATAGAGATATTTAGATGAGCCTGCGTCAGTGATCATCTAAAATTTTGGTAGGCTCCCTGAGACAAGAACTGCCCTGTTTTGTTTTGTTTTGTTTTTTAATCTGTTGTTTCTTGTATATAGTAGATGGTTACCAAATGTTTGTTCATTAAAAGTGGGGTGGGTATGGAGGTGGAGTCACTTGTCATTAATTCACCAGAAAGAGTTAAGGTAAGATTTGGGGAAGGAGTTAAAGGCATGATGTCACTTGTTGAGTTTAGGTTAAGTGAGATTCATCTGACCAGGATTTGGACTAGATGAGAGCTCCTAAATCTTTTTGTGTCCTGGACCCCTTGGGCAGTCAGGAGAAGCCTGTGGACCCTTCATCAGAATCATGTATTTAAATGCATAGAATTACAAAGGAAACAAAAGGTTAGAAAAAATAAAAGTGTAATTTTTTTCCCAACCAAGTTCATGGATCCCCTGAAATCCATCCCTGGGTATCTGCCCCCTTGGGACTCCAGGTTAAGAACCCCTAAATTAAATGATTCTTACGTTTCTTTCCAACTCTCTAGGATTTTGTTCTCCTCTGGTTCACTTGAAGAATGGATGAGAATCCACAGAAAACTAATGGTTATGGAAGTAGCATTTTGCAGAGAGATGAAAGCCATTTGAGATTAATAATGGGAAGAGTCTATGGGAAGCAGTGGATTGGGCAGGAACTTTGGCCAGATTATGGTTTGGGTTGTCACTGTCTCTAGGTTGGTTAAATGTTCTATGTTGATCAGAATAGTTTTTGTACTTAATTATACAAGTTAATGTTGACTGTCCTAGATTACAGACTCCCAAAGAGACAGTTACTATGTTTGTATAACCCAGTTAAAGTGTTCTGAGCACAGGACTTCTGCATAGGGGTAATTTTCAGGTGGTATTGGAGAACTTCACTGTTGACCCCCCCCCCCCTTTTAGGTAGGTATGAATGAGGGTGCCTAATACTGCTTGGGGTATAGTCTAGTCTACAGCCTTCTCATCCTCCCCACCAAAAAAGGCACATTTTTGCCAGTGTTGTTTCCCTTGGACCCAACTTTGTCCCATATGCATCTCTGTCCAGGCCTCTGGTTCTGATCCCTCCTTCTTGTGTCTTCATATTTCCCCTGCTACAGAGACAGGTAAGGGCATTGTTTATGCACTGAACGACCTCAGCAGCCCCGGCATGACCTCAGGGAACGGAAACTCTGCCTCCAGCATCACTGGCACTGCCCCCCAGAATGGTGAGAATAAACCACCACAGGCCATTGTGAAACCCCAAATCCTGACGCATGTTATCGAAGGGTTTGTGATCCAGGAGGGGGCGGAGCCTTTCCCGGTACGGACTACTTCTTTTCCCCTTTTTCAAAAAAAGTTTATTTTGGATGTGTATTAATTTTTTTTTAACAGTTTCATGTAAAGTCCTGAATATGCTAATCATTCCTTCTCCTTTTGTACCATATCTTAAAAGCCCATTTCTTTCCAGGACCAAGTAAGTATTCACCCAGATCCAGAATGGCTCAGTGAACACAAATGAATTAGCACATTCCCTAGGAAAGCCATACTGTTTGTGATCAGAGAGGCATCTCTGACTATTGCAACATGGTCAGACCTGGGAAAAGGAACTTTCCAGAAGTTGAGGCTCGGATTGGAACACCTCCTGCCCCAGTACTAAAGTGAGAGTCAGTAGTATGACTGTTATTCCCATGATGCTTCACCTGAGAACATGAACTCAGATGGGAAAGCATGTGGGTGATCAGCTGGAGAGCAAGAGGAACCTTGTAGAAGCAAATTATTAATATCCTGTATAAGTAAGAGATTGAAAGAACAGCCATGTAATGTGGCAGCAGCTAATGTCAAGACTAGTATGGAAGGACACCAGGGTCCCTGAAAGGTCCTTCTCCAAAGCAGGGGCCTTCGAAGACCTTAGGGAGACAGTGGGATTGAGAGGACCATTAGAAGTACTCTGTAGCAGCAGGAAGCTGTGTAAAGGGCAAAATGTGTTGGTCCGCTGGAAGCTGGGTTGAATTTGGAGTTGAGGCATTGATTCAAATCCTTTTTCTTACACTGATTACCTTTTTGACGGGCTCCAGTGTTCTTGTCTGTAAAATAAGAGCACTAGATTAGATGACCTCTAAGGTCCTTTTCTGTATCTTTGTCCCAATGACAGGCCCCAAAATACAGAAGACCAAAAAAGTAGCTTATTTGAACAACAACAACAAAATAAAAACCAGGGGAAACTGGAGGAACTGGTTTGAGGGACTTCAGAACAGATAGTCCTACTTGATGTTTGCTTTACAGGCTTGAAGGGACCCGAAGCTGTGAGTGTTTTAGCACCCCTTCCGAGGGTAGAACTCTGGTCACCCAAGACATTTCCACCAGCCCTCTAGAGATAGCAGTCTACTTTTATTCACCATTTTCTCCTGTTAATCTGGAAAGGATCTGGCTGATTAACAGCAGACATCCGGCATATAATCTTGAGATAAAGGAACTGATACTCTGAAGGATGATGAAAGATAATACATTTTGGAATCAACTGCAGGGTATTTAGACCAGGAATGGGGTGAGTCTAAGTGGCCTGGCCCCAGAGTGCCCTACCCTGACTGGACCAGAATGTCCTTCCTTAAGCCTAGGCTCACTAGAGAACACCTGACTCTGGGAATACCAGTTGGGGAAACCAGTGAAGCTTCTAAGAGTAGCAGCAGAGAGCATTGTTTAAGCCACCATTCATTCCCCTGGATCCAAACGCTGTGTGATTTGACCATTTTTGTTCGGTTACATTTTCAAGCAATGTTCTATATATCGGAAGAAGAGTAATTGAAATGAAGAATCTGGGCTAGTGTCCTAGCCACCCTTGGGGTGGTCATGTGGATCTGTGACTGGCTTTCCATTTTCTTCTCCCTTTCTCCTCCCTGGCCCTTTGGGAACAGAGTGGCAGAGGGCTGGGGAAAGAGTGATCATCAAGACAGCACCTCAGAGCCTCAGCTGACTGCCATGGTTTATTTCTCTTATCACTTCTCAGTCCCACTTGTGCTGTTAGTGCAAAGGAAAAGAGAAGGAGCTTGTGCTCCTTGGACACTTCTGAGGGTGGGCCTATTCTTAGCATCTCGAACCAGCCATTTGTTCCCATTAAAAGTCAGCCTCTCCTGTTTTATATTCTGCTTTGTGAGTTCAAGGACCAGGGTGATGCCAGCAGCTAAGAACACTGGCACTGACTGAGACCTACTACTGTGAGTGTTGTGGAGACTTGACTAGTGTTTGGCACCACAATGCTTCCTACGTATTATCTTGATGAGGATAGAAACCATGAGATAAATGATCTTGAACTGTGGGCTCTCCTAATCTCCCAGGCCCCTGTCTCCTCATCCTGTAGGTGGGACGTTCGTCCCTGCTGGTGGGGAACCTTAAGAAGAAGTATGCACAAGGGCTTTTGCCTGAGAAACTCCCACAGCAAGAAAACACCACCACCACTGATTCAGAAATGGAGGAGCCCTATCTGCAAGGTGAGTGTTCCAGGCTTTGAGAACTCTGGTCTTGTGCTCTGCATTCTGTCCTGATGCCTTAGTGGCCAGCAGTGGCCCAAGAAGGCCTTGACAAGTTTTTCCATGATGCCAAATCGGTGAACTCAGGGAACAGGGAGCCTATGTGTGTTAAACTAATGAGCTTTCAATCTCAGGGTCCTGTGGTATTTTCCATTTTCATCCCTGGCCATGTGTCCCCTCAGTCTGCCTGCTTTTCCCTTATAAATTGTTGGGTCTACTGTGGGAGCCTGTATTAGAATGCTGTGAGGCATACTCCTCCCATCTTGGGTAGCTCCAGTGGTGTGCTTTCTAGGGCAGGAGTAGTTAGCTAGAGAAGGGGTGGTGGATGGGAGAGGGACTATCTGCTCTTTAGGAAAATCACTTGGTGATTGGATAGAGGTTGGACTGGAAGTGGGGAGAGACCTTGGGCAGGCAGAACCCCCTCCCAGTGGCCATTGCAATAGTACAGGCATGAGGTGATGAGGACCTGCATCAGAGGGTTGGTTATGTCGGAGGAGAGAAGGGGGCAAGATCAGGAGATACTTCAAAGGTAGAATTGCCTGGGCTTTGCAGCAGCTTGGATGGCGATGGGGTGAAAGTGAGGAGTAAAGGATGACACCTACTTTATGAACCTGGATGGTTGGGAGGATGGTGGTTTTCTCTTGACAGTAATAAGATGGGAGCTGTCTTTCTCAGCTTCTGTTTGACGCTTGGACCCACAGTACTGGAAAAAGAGAAACCAAGAGAGTGAATTCTTAAGAGTGGAATCACCAGGCTCTCTTGGGGAGTTCCACCCAACACCCCCCCCCCCCAAAAAAAAAACAACAGTGGAATAGCCCAAGTCCTTGGGATAGCCTGTAGTGATGTGGCGGGGCTGCTGCTGGTTCTGGCAGCTATAGGAACACATTGAAGAGCATGGAGTAAGGAATCTGCTGGGCAGGAGGGTGACCAGCATCCTCTCAGACTAAGAATCCAATGTGTGTTTTTCAGAATCCAAAGAGGAGGGGACTCCCCTCAAACTCAAGTGTGAGCTTTGTGGCCGGGTGGACTTTGCTTACAAGTTCAAACGTTCCAAACGCTTCTGCTCTATGGCGTGTGCCAAGAGGTGAGTGGCCTTAGCCATGCTGCCCTTCCCTTCCCAGTTTTCTCCTTTTCCTGGCCTAAGACATCTTTGCTTTCTGCTCTTAATCTTATCAGGTTCTTGATGCCCCAGCAGGCTTTTCTGCCATCCCAGTGTACTGAGACATTTTCTGTCTTAGGTGGCTGTGACCTACTTGCATTAAGTGCACACTAGATAGGACTTAGCTGCATGAAAACTAGAATCTTGGGGCCCAGGGCCAGACCAGATTAAAGAGCATTCCAGAAACAGAGGACAGGAAATAGTCTATGCGTGTAGTTCAGTCTTTGTATACCCTCCCTTCCTGAGGCCTGTGCCAGATCCCTGTCATAAACCTTGTGTTTAAAGTTTTTCCTGAAGTCACAGCCCTTCTTCCCAACTGTTCCCATTGTGGCATTACATGTCAGCTCAGTGATAGTTGTAGGTAACTGCCTAATGTTTCCCTTGCCCCATGTGACCTCAGTGGCCAAGACAGAGGAATACCTAGGCATAAAGCCTTCAGTTTCTGGATTGAGGGTAGAGCTGCTGAGGGTCATCATGACCAGTGACTGGATCTCTGAATGATGTCCCTACTGTTATCCAAATCCTTGGGTAGAGTTGGGCTATCTCAAGCTATGTCCAAGTGCCCCAGCTCTGCTTTGGGAAGTTAGGGAAGACCCAGCTGGAGTTGGTGGTGGCCTTACTGTCACCTCCCTTCAGTGTTCTCCAATTGGGAGCTGATGGGCAGTTGATGTCAGCTACTCAACTCATCCAGAGGCCTTAACCCTTTTCTCCCTGGTCTTGGGCAGGTACAATGTGGGCTGTACCAAGCGTGTGGGACTCTTCCACTCTGACCGCAGCAAACTGCAGAAGCCAGGGGCTGCCCCCCATAACCGCCGACGGGCCAGCAAGGCAAGCCTGCCAGCACTGCCCAAGGATGCCAAGAAGCAGGTGAGAGGGTGCTTCGGCCCAGCCCTTTCCCATGTGTTCTTCCATGAAAAGCCACCTCCAGTGCATAAACCCCTCAGCTGAACTCCCTTTGTGCTGGATGCCCAGAACCTCAGATTGACGTCTGTCCTTGAAGGAGCTAAAGATAATGTAGGCAAACACAAAACAAGGCTGTATATGATGGAGGCAGTGTGCCACAGTGGGAATGCCCTGAGCATGCAGAGAAGCTACATTTGAGACCCAGCTTTTGTGTTACTGCCTGTGTGGCCATGGGCAGGCCACTTCCTCTCTCATCTGGACAGTGAGAGAATTGAACCGGATGACTTCCAAAGCTATGCTCCTGCCATCACGTGAATTTCCCAGAGCTTCACAGCCTTTCACAAGGTGGCTTTCTTTGTCTCCTGCCTTGCTCAGGGCCAACCAGTTCTCCCTCTCTCCTTTGACTCTTGATATGCCTACTCCAGGGAGATCCCCTTCACCACTTAGATTGCTCCCCTTTCCTTGGTGCAGAGCTAGGTTGTCCAGGGAACACCCTGCTTGGTTGTAGAAGAGTTGGAAATTCCTGGAAGAAGCTGAAAGAGCCCTGTGATCCTTATTTTTCCCTTTTGCCCTTCCCACATCCCCCTTCCCAGAGTGGTTGGGCACCAAGTCCCTGTTCTTCTCCCTGACCTCCACTCTGCCACCCTTGGTGCTGCTCCCCAGGAGGGATCTGGCCCTGCCCTAAAGCTCGAGCTTTCTGTGTGTGTTTCTCCAGCCTGCAGGGGCCGTGCCTCTCTCAGTCACAGCCGCACTGCAGCTGACCCACAGCCAAGAAGATTCCAGTCGTTGCTCGGATAACTCAAGTTACGAGGAGCCCCTGTCCCCCATCTCTGCCAGCTCCTCCACCTCACGGCGGCGCCAGGGCCAGCGGGACCTGGAGCTCCCAGACATGCACATGAGGGACCTGGTGGGTGTCGGGCACCACTTCCTGCCCAGTGAACCTACCAAATGGAATGTGGAAGATGTCTATGAGTTCATCCGTTCTCTGCCAGGTAGGAGCCCGAGAAGATCCCTTCTCCCTGGGACTCAGGTATCTCACAGTTGGATGTTGGGAAGGAACTGCACCACTCTTGCTGGCTTTTGGGTGCTTCTTCTTCTATAAGAGGGGAGAAGGAAGGGGCATTCTGAGACAGATTGCTGCCCAGGGAGAATGACTGATCTCCCAGCAAACAGCAATTGAGAGCTGTCTCCTCGGCAAGATCCAGCCCCATTGCCCTCATTGTGAGTGCTTCTGCCATGCTATGCTACCTTTTGGTCCCTGAGCAGGGAGGGTAGTGATCTACCTACAGATCTCTTATTACTCATGTCCTCACTACCCAGCTTCTAATAGATTTGTCTTACCTTCCTAGGCTGCCAGGAGATTGCAGAGGAGTTTCGTGCCCAGGAGATCGATGGGCAGGCCCTATTATTGCTCAAGGAAGACCATTTGATGAGTGCCATGAACATCAAGCTTGGGCCCGCCCTGAAGATCTATGCGCGTATCAGCATGCTCAAGGACTCCTAGGACCTGGCCATGGCAGAGATCCCTTCTCTTCTCCCTGGGAGCTCCTTGCACCCTAACTGAGCAGAGCACAAGAAACGTTCCCACGGGGCATAGAGAAGGAGCCATGAGCTCCTCCTGGGCATGGCTGAGGAGGAGGGGCTCTTCCAGCCTCCTCACTCCCCTCAGGGCCCTTGCATTTCTGCAGGAGAGGACGGAGGTAGGCAGGTGGCTGCAGAAGTTGGGGCATTGTGCTTGTAAATATTGGTAGCATCAGCTTCTTCTGAAGTCCCATGGCTCTAGCCCTGCTCTCTTCCCTGCCCACCCTAGCCCCCATCCTCACCTCTCAGAGGCACTGGCAGCCAGAGCTCCCCAGCCCAAGTGGGATAGCTGTCAAGGATGACCACCAGGCCTGGACAGAGGCCAAGGCAGCCCTTACCTGCCTCATGCCCTCTCCTTCCCTAAGCTGGTTAACTCTTTCTTCACCAGCTTCTCCCCCTTCAGCCTGATTCTGAAATAGCCAAGAATTCCCCCAGATACAGGCATTGCTACGACCAGGTGGAGAGAGAGAAGCTGGGCCTGATTTGGCCACGCCTGCTGGCCCGTACGCCTTAATGCTGTGTGTGTGACTGTGTGTGAGAGCCCGGACTGGCACATGGGCCGAGCTCCTTCCTTCTGGCTTTATCCAGGTTCCTCTTAGTGCTTTGTTCTGGACTCCCACTCACCCTCAGGTGGAGAATGAGGGAGCTGCAGCCTCAGCACAGAGGCTGGGAGGGTCTGTAAGGGGGAGGATTGGGGACTCTTCTTTCTGGACTCATGAGGCCATCGTGACACGCTACAAAATGCTCCTGAATGCCCTACTTTCCCACTAGCAGCATTAAGGAAAGATCCCCAGCCTAAGGGCACGGCCTCTTCCATTCACACCACCTGCAGCGGCCAACGCCTTGGGGACCCCGGGGACTGTTGAAAGGGATTGCACAGCTCTTGTGTCACGTTCGGCCTGAAAAAGGCCATCTCCTCACCTCCTCACCTCCTCTGCCTACACCCCTTTGCCTCTAAAACTTCCCAGCATCCGTTTGGGCCTCTCAAGAAGGTAGGGAGGGAAGGGAAAAGAGCTCCCCCCACCTCTGACTGCCCAGCCTCATGCAGACTGGGAAGGGGTTGGGGGAGAAGGGAGCTTTTTCCTGAACAAAGTGGGTACCTCCTTCACGTGAGCTATTCCTCACCCTCTAGGCAGGGTAGAAATGGGAAATGAAGGACTTTTTAGAGACCATTTTTTTTAATTAAATAAATCTCTAAAACCTGCCGTGGCTGTCCCCTTACTCTCCCATGGGCTCCTGCCTTCAGTCTTGAATGGCAGTGGTGTGACCCCGTGAGGACTAGGTGGGCTCAGGCCCAGAGCACTTGGCAGTAGAGGTGGTCGCCCCTGTGCTTCTACATCATATAACATTGAAGGACAGGAACATCAGAAGAGCAAACCATGTGGAGCATTAGAAAGGGGAAGATGGTCTCCTTGGTGACAATGGAACTTAGTGGGTGTTCATATATGTATGAGCCTGAGCTCTTAGGGCAAAGTAAACCACCACCACTTCTCTCCCAATTATGGGAGAATGGGGAGGGAAGGATGGGTTGGACTTGGATGCAGAAGTCCTTGTTCCATTTACTAGCTAGAAGACACCCTTTGGGCACACTGCCAACTGTTCCCACCCTCATAGTCACAGCATGAGTAAAATGCTTGAGAAATAAGAGCCATTATTTTAATTACCTGAGGCAGGGACCCCCCCCTTCTCCTCCTCTTGCCTGAAATTCTTACCATTTATGCCTTTGGGTGAAGGCATTTTCTCCAGGAAGTCCCTGCTAAAATGTGTATACATAGCACCATTTAGTTGCCTAGGTGAACCCTAGCAAAGGGCAGATATGGATATGACCGGCCAGTTCTGATGGGGAAGAGTTTGAGAACAACAGGAGTATGGTAGAGTCTGGCAGGAGGTTGCTAAAGCAGGGAAAAGATCACCCTAAGACAGTGGTTCTCAAGGTTCCTAATGCTGAGAGCCTTTAATACTGGTATGTGGGCGGACCCGCCTGGAGACAGAGGAGCGATGTCTCAGTTCCTAAGACCATCGGAAATAATGTGTTTTCCAATGGTCTTAGGTGTCCCCGTGACCCCTGTGAAAGGGTCCCACAGGTTGAGAACTGCTGCCCTAAGAGTATAAAAATGATAAAAATAAATGGTGTCCTTTGCAATTAGAGCTCAGGCCAGTCCTGACCACAGAAACCCTAAGGGCTCTAGCAATGTGAATGAAGAAAGGCCAGGGGGCATCAAGCCACTGACTTCCAGCCCCTCCCCTGGATTTTGGCAAATGAACAAAGTTTAAATAATAAGGAAATGAACCCAAGAAGTGTTTTTGGCCTTCTTGAATACTTTGAGAATCTATGATTATGTCAATCTTTGTAATTTTCTGTGACTGGAAAAAGTTGCTACTTATGAGCTTAAAAAGTTCATTTCTTGTATTGTGATCAATTTTCTGGTGATGAACCTCTTGGAATGAAGACCATGGTCAGGCCTGTACGCAAAGAAAGCCTTTCCTGAGCTCATGCTCTGGCAGCATAGCCTTTGACAGGGACACTTCCATGTTCCCGTAAGATTTTAGAAAAATGTATTAGCACAAAAGAAAGTTATCCAGATAATTTAGGTTTAGACCCACTTCTATAAGCACTAGGAAATAATTAGAAGGGAAAAAAAAGTTACACGTGGGCCTCACCAAAGCCAGTGGGATGCCTGCTAGAAGAAAAAGTTCAAATTACCACTTACCAAAGCACCCATGAAGGCTTGCCAATCAGCCCACCCATAGTGAGAGAAGGGGCACCCTGTTCTGAGGCTGGCTTGAACAGTTGTCTCAGGGCAAATAAGGGGGGATTGATAGAGATGGATGTTGAAATGAGTTCCTAAGGGACAGGTACTTAATGTCTGCCCAGGGAAGGCAGGGAAGGACATTGTGCCCAGGACAGAGGCCAAGGCAGCCCTTACCTGCCTCATGCCCTCTCCTTCCCTAAGCTGGTTAACTCTTTCTTCACCAGCTTCTCCCCCTTCAGCCTGATTCTGAAATAGCCAAGAATCCCCCCAGATACAGGCACTGGCTCCATGGAGAAGGTGGGACTGCTTTCCTGGAAAAGAAAGGATAGTAATAGGAAATCAGTGGAAGATAGTAGCACTTACCTAGCTTGACTTAAGTTCCCACGTTGCAGATGAAGGGCTTAGTTCACTCCATGTGTGTCTATCCAGCTGCTTGGGTGAGACCAGAATATGTGAAGTGAGTCTGGAGATGAATTTCATGTGTCTGTGATACTGTTGAAGGACAGTATGAATGTCAGGGAAATCATTCTGAATTTTGTTAGTATTAGTCAAGGCAAAAGGTCTCCAACCCTTCATCTTCCAAAGCCCTAGATTCTCCTTATTGGAGGGCAAAGCCTTCCTTCCCCTTTACAGTCGCTTAGATCTTATCCTGGGAGAAGAAGCACTAGGCACCTGATGAAGAATGTTCTTCTCTCTCCCTGCCCTCCCCCCGCAAAAAAACATTCAAATATCTGGGAAACTGTCAATGTCTACCACTGTCATCACTTGCCCATTCCCCAGGCTTCAAGAACAAGGCTTCAAAGCCGATCCGGATAGAGTCAGCATTTATCAAGCGTCTGCATGCCAGGCCCTGTGCTAAACTCTTTTCGTTTGATGTCACAACAGCAGAGGTAGGTGCTATTATGATCCCCATTTCACAGCTGAGGAAACTGATATAGGTAAGGTGACTCGCCCAGGGTCACAGAGGCAGAAAGCGTGAAGCTGTATTTGAACTCCTCTTCCTGACTCTGCCCCTGGTGCTCTGTCCACTACACCAAACAGCTGCCTCCAAAAAGCCCTAGTTTGGGTTCAGTCGGCTCCGGGCAATGGAGGGGAAGAAGCGACCCCCTCTCCCATGGCCCTTGTTTCCTCCCCTCACCCTTCTCTCTTGCTGGCTCCTTTCCGGAACCATGGCCTCTGGGGTGGCCGTCTCAGATGTGTGTTGAGTGACATGAAGGTTCGCAAGTCCTTGACACCTGAGGAGGTGAAGAAGCACAAGAAGGCCTGAGCGAGGATAAGAACCTCATGCTGGAGGAGGGCAGGGGGATCCTCGTGGGTGATGTGGGGCAGACTGTGGATGACCCTTACATGGTACCACCTTTGTCGATGCTGCCAGACAAGGACTGCCGCTATGCCCTCTAGGATGCTCCCTGTGAGACCAAGGAGAGCCAGAAGGAGGATCTGGTGTTCATCTTCTGTGCACCCCTCAAGAACAAAATGATCTGCACGAACTTCGAGGACACCATCTAGAAGAAACTGACAGGAATTGAACACAAATTACTGCTATGAGAAAGTGAAGGACTGCTGTACCCTGGCCAAGGAACTGGGGGGCAATGCTGTGATTTCCCTAGGGGGAAACCCTTGTGCGTCTCCCACCTCTGGTCCCCCTGCTGGGGCTGCTTAAGCCCAGTGGTGGAGCAAGCTGCCCCCTTCCTGCCAGACCCAAGGGGCCGAGGGGACCCTCGCAGGGGCAGGGCAATCTCTTCACCCATTTGCCAGACTACTCCCACCCCCTCACTTCCCCCACTTCCCCCCATGGCACTGGCCTTCCCAAAGGCCTTTGATATTCTCGTCCTTTTTGGGTTGTAGCAGACCAAGGCCTGCCTGAGCACCCACATCAGGGGGAGGCTAGTATTTTTTTTTAACTGATATTGATGGTTTTCCACCTTCCTTGGTGCTGCCAACTTCTAACCGCAATAGTGGCTTTGTGCTTGTTGTTTAGTTCTGTGTATAAAGGGAACGTTGTTTAGACCCCTTCCCCCCCCACAGCTAACACCCCCCCCCCAGTTACTCATGTGTGCAGTAAAAGGAAAGTTCAATTTTTTAAAAGACAAAAGGTAAACTGCAAAAACAAAACGAAAAAAGACATTCCTTTGGCCAGGGCAGCAGTGGAGTGCAAGTAGAGTGGGATGGGAGTCAGGAGCTCTTTAGGAGCTTCTGTTTCCTCTTGTGTAGAATGAGAAAGTTGGACTAGATCACATGTAAGGCCTCTATCAGCTTTAAGACTCCTTATTCTTGGGAAGTTTAAGTTCAGCTTCCCCATTCCCCTGGTGTGCCCACTACCTGGGCTGCTTCTGCAGCAACCCAGGGCCTGCATTTCACAGACAGATAACTCATCAGCTCTCAGTGGTCTGAGACTGAAGGGAACAGATACAGACTTAGGAAAACACTTAGCAGGAAGCCGTAGCTGCAGGTAACTGGCACAGGGCTGCCCAGGCTAGACAGGCTAGATTCCTCTGCTTCAGCCTCTACTGTCCTCTTCCCCCTTCCCCTTCCCTCCAGTCTGTCTCCCCAGGCCTGACCCTCTCCTTCCTCACACACCCTTCCACTTCCTAGTGCAGCAGTCTCCTCATGGGAATCCTGCTACTTTTCAGAATCATTCTACTCACCTCAAACTAAGCACCTGAGAAACTGTCAGAGTCTCTATTTTCAAAATGTACTTTAGTGGAATATGAAGTGCTGCATTTGGAGTCAGGGGAGGTGTGGGTTCAAATCCACTCTCTAATAGGTTCTCTGCTAATGCTAATGCTAATGATTTCTATTTACCCCATGAGGGTTGGCATGGTTCAGACTCAAGAAGGCCAGGATTCAAGTCTTTCCTCCACTCAGTCCTGGCTTTGTGACCCTGGGCAAATCATAACCTGTTAGTGCACCAGGAACCTAAGAGTTTTCCATTGCAGAGCAGGCACCTATCTGTACTGGTAGAAGGAATGCCTGTACAGAAATTACAGGTCCAGGCAAAAAAAAAAAATCTTAGCGCGTGGAGTTGTGAGGATTCAGAGAAATACAGCTTATCTATAGATAAAATACTATACAAACCTTGAAAGTAGTCAACCAGCATCTAACTGTGCGTTGAGCACTGTGTCAAAGGCTTTATAAGGAATCATTTTATCCTCACAAAATCCCTGAGAGGTAGGTGCTATGATTACCTCCGTTTTACAGATAAGCAGCCTGAGAAATGAAGTGACTTACCCACAGTCATCCAGTTAGTGCCTATCTGTATGAGGTAGCATTTGAAGCCAATTCTTCCTGATAGCACGTACAGGCTCTATCCACTGTGCTGCCTACCAGTCTAGAGGCAATAGGGATACGTGCATTAGAGACATAGCACTTGTGTGGAGGGTGGTTTGGAACAGAGAAAGATTGAGGAGACCAATGAGAAGGTTTTTGCAATAGTCCAGGTCAGAAGTTGCAGGGGCCTGAGCTAGGGTGGTAGCTATGGAATCTTTGCCATGAAAACCTCAAATGGGGTTGGGAAGAATCAGACACAGCTAAAATGAGTGAATGACTACAAATGTGCTAGGTGCTGAAGATAGAAAAGGAAAAACCTGGTTCCTGCCCTTTGTGAAAGCTAATTGTTGGTAAATGGTCAATAGAACGTTTTTTATTTAAAAGATAAAGCAAGAACAAACATGCATTTTTTCCCCAGTGCCTGGAGAACATACTCTCCTACACTACCTTGGTCTCTTGATGGAGAATAGGCTGAATTTAGCCCATCTCCTATGTAGTTGGCCCCACCAATTTCCCATCCAAAGACAGGTTCACAGCTGAATGAGTCTTTGTTTCAGCTACTGCTGAGCAATGGTCCTGGAGACCACTTCTTGCTCCTCAGGTCAGTGATGCTACTTTCTGACTGGCACTCAGACTCCTGAATGCTGAGAAACTAAAGCATTTCCTGACCACCTGTATGAGGTCAGAGGCTCCAAACTCCTTCACCTAAAAGTGCAAATGACTAATGAGACCAAAGATTGAGGCTCTTTCACAGAGCCATAGGCCTCGGTGAGAAGAGGCTTGCGTCTTCTCCCGTTACAGGATGGTCTCACAGTGCTAGCAGAGGAGTCACTGAGTAAGGAAGGGGATGAAGCCAACGGGCCTTTTGGAATGATTCCCCATCCAGGCAAAGGATTTCCTTGTTGAAATATGGTGAGCCAATTGGAACCAGTTACAGACTGTCTATAGCCCCTCCATGGCACTTCACTCATCATGACTCCTGGAAGCAGGCTCCCTCACTCTTCCACATGGAAAGGTGCTCTCTAAGCAACAAATTTGAGATTTCCCAACACTTCACTTCTCACAGTAACTCTACTGTTTAGTAACTGTGGTCTTGAGCAAGTTAATTTTTCTGAGGATGTGGGCCTAGATGGCCACAAAGGCACCTTCCAGCTCCAGATCTATCATCCCATTATCCTACTGAAAAAAAGCTGCCCAGGGGTATCTGTTGTTAAGTGAGCTTCTGGTTTTTCTAGAGATGTCCTAGGTTGGTGTGGTCTTTGAGGGTCTTCTCTGCATTCATTTAAGATGTGCTTCTTCTCTGTGATGCCCCTTGACTCTGACCCTGAGCAACTCTCACCCATAAAGCATCCTTCTTTTGGTATCAACCAACACATAGAAGGACTCCCAGAGTCAGGGAGAAGAGAATGGGGCGAGACATCACATAAAGGGTGCCTGTGTTGCTCTCCACAATGGACTGTTTCCCTGGGTACAAATTTATCAGAATGGAGAGTGGGGGAGTCATTAAAATGCACCCTCTGCCTCCTCTCTCACCTCTATCCAGTTCTCCCTTCCTTGAATCTCTACCAAAACAGCTGCCCCGTTTTGCCTCAGTCCCTTGGATTTTGAAAGAATAGAAGTTAGAGTAAATTAGTGAATAGAGCATAGGACTTAGAAGCAAGAGACCTACCTAAGTTTGAATCTCAAATCAGACACATAATAGCTATGTGCTCATGGCTAAGTTTCTTAAAGGTCCAGAGCTTCAATTTCCCTTCTATAAAATAGAGTTGTAATAGTGTTTGCATCACCCACTTCACAAGGTCATTTTGAAGAAAGCATTTGGCAAACTTTAGAGGACCCTATAAATATGAGTTGTTAGACTCACTAGGAAGTAGAGGAAATGGTTTCAAGATATTGAAGTGAAAGGTCACAACTGCCAAACCTTTTCCCAAAACCTCTTCAAAACTACAGAAAACACCAGATCAAATTCTGAGTGGGAAATCCAAGAAAAAAAATCACAGTGAGTCATTTTTCCAGCCCAGGGCAAGAGGACAGGAAACAAAGGCTGTGGACACTGGAGAGGGAACTGGCCAAGAACACAGAACAGCAGAAGTGGCACCAGTGGTGGCAGCAACACCAAGCTATGGTAGGGGTCAGAGAAGTGAGGAGTAACCCAGTATCCAGTTCTTAAGCCCAGACAGTAGAGGGGCTTGAAGACCTGAAATAGATCCTGGGGGACCCCTGTACTATCACTGGAAGCAAGAACAAGTGTTATTTGGCAACTCACCCATTACCAAGTTCTGGGTCACAGCTCCAGGGCAGAGGAGCAATCTCTGTCACAAGGGAGCAGGGACACTATCTGTATAAAGATAAGAGCACAGGTCAGGAGGGCAGTAAGTAGCTTTCTTCCTGGATCATGCTATGTTGGAAATAGTGAAAACTTGGAGGCACTCACTGAGCTGTAAAAGCAACAGCAGGACACAAAGACAGAAGATCAAACCAGATGTTTCCCCACATCCCCAGAGGTGAGCAGAGGTTGATTCTAATGTAAAGTTCAATGCCAAGAAATAGGCTAAAAAAATGAGCAAACAACAAGAAAATAATCTGACCATAAAAAGCCACTATGGTGACAGGGAAGTTCAAGACACAAAAAACTGAGAAGACAATGACATTAAAACCTCTACAAGCAAAGCCTCAAAGAAAATGCAGATTGGACAGAAGCCTAACAAGAATTCCTAAAAGAGCCAAAGAAAGATTTAAAAGTAGCAAAACAAACTTTAATCAAATATGAAGGGTAGTGGAAAATGAGAAAATAAATAAGAGCTACATAAGAAAATTATGAAAAGGGAATTAACAGCTTGACAAAAGAGGCACCAAAAAGTACTGAAGAAAATAACTCCTTAAAAATGAGAATTGAACAAATGGAAGCTACACAAATTCAAAAGACTAAAGAAAAAAATAGAAGAAAATGTGAAATATTTGATAGGGAAAACAACGGACTTGGAAAATAGGTCAAGGAGAGATAGTTTAAAAATTTATTGGTCTACCTGAAAGCAATGAACAGAAAAGAGTCTACACCTCATATTTCAAGAAATTTTATAAAGAAAAACTGCCAGACATCTTGGAAACAGAGGACAAAGTAGAAATTGAAGGAATGCATTGATCATCTGAAAAAAAGCCCCAAATAAAAACTCCCAGGAAGATCACAGTCAAAATCCAGAGCTCCCAGATAAAGGGGAAAATACTGCAAGTAGACAGAAAGAAATAATCCAGCTATGGAACCACAGTTGGAATAACACATTTAGCAGTTACCACTATAAAGGAGAAGAAGGCTTGGAAAATGATAGTTCAGAAGTCAAAGGAGCTAGGATTACAACCCTGCAAAACTGTTTATAATGCTACTATGGGAAAATTAATGCAATGAAACAACTTTCAAGCACTCTTGATGAAAAGACCAGAGCTAAATAGAAATTTTGACATTCATAAGAATCAAGAGAAACAAAAAAGATAAATGAGTGAGAAATCATAAGAAACTAAACAAGGTTAAAGTGTTTACATTCCTATATGAGAAGACATAACATAAAAATATATATAATACAAAATATCTAAGAACTGTGTGTCACCATAAGGATAGTTAAGTTAGACAAAGGGCATGGGTATTATTGCCTATTACGTTGTGGAAGGGTGAAAAAGAGGGATGCACTGGGATAAGAAGAAGGGAGAGGAAGAATAGGGGAAATTGTCTCATAAAAAAAGTCATACAAAGAAGAGTTCATACAATGGAGGGGGAAATTGTGGGGGTAGCAGGTAACACTTCAACATCACTCTTATCTGAACTAGTTCAAGGGTGAAAGAATAAATAAATACACACACATACATGCATACACACAGAGGTATAAAAATTTATCTTAACCAATAGGTAAGTGGGAAAAAGAAGGATAGATTAAGGGAGGCAATGGTCAGAAGCAAAACAGACCCTTGAGGAGGGGGCAGGATGAAAAAGAGAAAAATAAATATAAGAGAATAGAGTGGACAGAAATGCATAGTAGGAATTATCACTACGAATATGAATGAAATTAACTCACCCATAAAATGGAAGAGAAGACTATATTAGAAACCAGAATCCAACAGTATGTTGTTTGCAGGAGACACACTTGAAACAAAAAGATAAACACGAAGTTAAAATAAAGGGTTAGAGCAGAATCTTTATTCTCCAGCTGAAATAGCGTACTCCCTAAGGGAGGAGATACAGAGGGATACAGGGAAAGCTCTGTCTGGTTTGGGGGTCAAAAAGCCTAAGTGTGAAACTTATCTCTGTTGCTACCTTTTGACCTGGGGCGAATTAGTTCCCCTCTCTAGGGCTACGGTTTTCTCATCTGTTAAGACAGAATACCAGATTCTAAGGACCCTTTCAGCATATAAAGCACCACCCTCTTATCACAGAAGTAAGCACTGATCACTCCCATTCTGCTCTAACATATAGTCTCTTGTCCTTTTTACCCTAGCAGAGCCCATCTTTATTTCATTGTGTCAGAATTACTTTGGGGACAGACAAGCAGAAGTTCAAGAGAGCCATATATCTCAGCTTGATCTAGAGGAGATTCCCTAAAGTTTGAACTGCCTAAAAAATGGAATAAGCTGCCTTTATGGGTAGTGAGTACCTTTACTCAGAGTCTCCCAGCAGAGGTTGGTTGTTATCTGTCAGGCACTACCAAGAAGATATGCTCCTAGCTGTGAGTCAATACAACCATTTTTTTAAATTAAATTTTGTGTTTATTTTTAGTTTACATCATTCATTTCAACAAGATTTTGAGTTACAAATTTTCTCCCCGTCTTTCCCCTGCCCACCACCCCAAAACAGTGATCCCACTGTATACCCCCTCCTCCAGTCTGCTCTCTCCTTTATCCTCCATCCCTCCTCCCACTTTCCGGTAGGGCAAGATGGATCTCCTTACCCCATTGCCTGTATATCTTATTTCCCAGTTGCATGTAAAATGATACAACCATTTTGAAAAGCATTTTGGAATTATTCAAATAGAATAACTAAAATTTCCATTCCTTTTGATCCATAGATTCCATCATTAGGCATGTGCTCCAAGGGGAAAATTGATAAGAAAGTTCACATATAAAAATAACAACTACAGCAAAAACAATAATAGCTAGCATTTAAGGTTGAAATGATTTAAGTGATTTTGGGTTTGTAAAACACTGTACATATGCTATTACATCTGAATCTCACAATAACTTTGTGAGGTCTTTGCTATTATTTTATTTTACAGATGAGGAAATTGAGGCAGAGAAAGGTTAAGTGACTTGCTTTGGGTCACAGAGCTAGTCAGGGTCTAAAGTAGGATTTAAGTACTCTTACCTACTTTGCCACCTACTTATCTCCCACATATACTAAAACAGTTAAAATAGTACTTTTGTGGTAGTAAAGACATAGAAACAAAGTAGATGCATGTCAATTGGGCTAGGCAAGTCATGGTACGTGAATGTAGTTGTATATTCCACTGCTGTTAGAAATGACGAATTGTGATGAATATAGAGAAGCATGAAAAGATAATTTATATGAACTGAGTGCAAAATAAAGTAGCAGGTCCAAGACAACAATATACACAATAACTACAATAATGTAAATAGAAAAACCAGGAAACAATTAATTGAAAAGCTATGTTGAAAAATTACGAAGAGGAGGCAGACACTCAGAGAAGAGGTATGAGAAGACACTGCCCTCACCTCTTTTACAGCCCTCTTACAGAGTAAGGTCCACAAATATAAAAGAGTCCTGCATGTATTCCCAGACTTTTTGATGCATTTATCAGTTTTGCTGATTTTTTTTCTCTTCTTTTTTTCTTTAAAAAATATTTTTGTTATAGGAGGTCACCCTCTGGGAGACAGGATGAAAAGGGATACTGGCAAAAATTTAGACAATGTAAAAATCAAAGATATCAATTAGAAATTATAATAATAATCATAATTATGAGAGAGACAATTATGGGGGGGGGGGGGTAAGAAGATATACACCTGTATGGAAATCCATGAACTAGAATAAGTCACATTGTGTAGACCACTTCAGTGAAAAACAATGGAAGGAGAAACAAAAGAGAGATTGTGATGGAATCATATTACAGGCCACCTGGCTAGAAGGCAGAATTGGATGGTGAGTTGCAGAGACCGATTACAAACCTAGCACGGAGCAGATCTAGGAGAGTCTTCAGCTCTCTAGAGATCTCTTAGAGTTCTCTTTGCCAGAAACAGAGAAGCTGAATGTTCACTTGCCGTGCTTATAATTTCATCCTTCAGAGAATGGGGGAACTACCATTTTTAAATTTTTTTTTGGAGGGAGGTAGGCAGGGTAATTGGGGTTCAGTGACTTGCCCAAGGTCACACGACTAGCAAGTGTTAAGTGTCTGAGGCCAGATCTACCTCAGTTTTCTCATTTGTAGAATGAGAATACAAATTGTGCCTGCCTTCCAGGGTGGTTGTGAGGACAAAATGAGATAATATATGTAAAGCACTTTCAAACCTTAAAGTGCTATATGAATGCTAGTTAATGTTATTATTATTCTGCAGAAGAAATTAGCTCAAGCGGGACATGTGACTCATAAATAACATTCTGATTACGCAAATATTAATGATTCTGATAAGGAAAGAAAAGGAGCATCATCTAAAGAAACCAGTAGAGATGCCCCAAGGATGGGTGCACATTGACACTGTTAGACTTTAAGAAGATGGGCATATCCCAAAGATATCCCCCCAAAAAAGGAAAAGGACCCATTTGTACAAAGATATTTATAGCAGCTGATGGCTAAGATTGTGGTGGCTAAGAATTGGAAATTGAAGGATGCCCATCAATTGGGGAATGGCTGAACAAGTTGTGGTATATGAGTAATAGAATATTATTGTGCTGTAAGTAATGACAAGCAGGATTATTTCAGAAAAACTTGGAAAGACTTACATGAATTGATGCATGATGAAGTGAACAGAACCAGGAAAATGTTTTACACAGTAACAGTAATACTGTTCGATGAAGAACTGTGAATGACTTAGCTATTCCTAGCAATACAATGATCGAAGACAGTGGTTCTCAACCTTCCTAATGCTGTGACCCTTTAATACTCGTATGTGGGTGTATCTGCACGTGGGCAGACCCGCCTGGAAACGGATAGAGGACCGATGTCTCAGTTCCTAAGACCATCGGAAATATGTGTTTTCCAATGGTCTTAGGTGACCCCATTCAACTCCCAAAGGGGTCGTGACCCACAGGTTGAGAACCACTGATCTAAGACAATCCCAAAGGTCTAATGATGAAGTATGCTGTTCACCTCCAGAGATAGAACTAGTATTGATTGAATACAAATTGAAGCATGCTATTTTCACTTTCTTTTTTTTCCTTTTGTTTGAGTCTTCTTGCAGAAAATGACTAATATGGAAATGTTTTACATAATTGCACATGTATAACCTATATCTGATTGCTTACTGAATCAGGGAGGGGGAGAGGAGGGAGAGAAAGGGATAACATTTGGAACTCAAAACTTTAAATAAAAATGTGAGAAAATTGGAAAAAATTAAAAGATGAGCATAGAAAATGGAAGCAAGGAAAGGCAATGGAAAATTAATGCAAAGGCATGTCAGAACCCTGAAAAATTAGAGATAGGAGTGCAAAAGTTCAGAAAAAGCTGAGACTGGTGAGGCATGCTAATGAAAGCAAAAAAGGATTTTTTTAGGTCTATTAGAGACAAAGAAGAGATCAAGGGTCAAGAAAGGACTCCTTCTTGGACTGGATGGAGGAATGATAAGAGATGATAGAGAGAAGGCAAAATTCCTTTTAATTTCTGTTTTCTCTACCAAGGAGAAATGGTCTTCACACTGGGAAGTATGGAACAAAAGTGTCTGATGGAATTAGAGTCCAAGATGAGTAAAGAATTGTAGAGGGAGCACTAAGCTTGCTGAGTTCAAGTCGTCAGGACCCAGGTGAACTACATTGAGCTGCAATGAGTGATCTTTGAAAAATACTAGAGTCTAAGAGAGATGCTGGAAGGTGCCTCTCACTTTCAGAAAGGTGATGAGTGTTCAGACTATAGGCTAATGCACTTAATTTCCATTCCTGGCAAAATTCTAGAATGTATTATTAAAGGGAAAGATTGTGAACATTCAGAAAGGAGAGCAGTGATCACTGTAGGGGTTCATCAAGAATAACTCATAACATTTCTGGAAAGATGGAAGAGAACTCCTGATCCCCTTTATCCTCCAACAAAAGCTATAGAAATATTGCTAAGAAAAAGAAAAGCAGAGAGAGAAGAAAATTCCTTTTTTTTTCTTTTTTCTTTTCTAGATTGTCTCTTTCTCTTCAGGCTGGATGTGCAACAGCTACACACTGGCCTGATCCCACTGCTGATCGGCGTGGAAGCTTTAAATACCCGTGTCCAACCAGAGCTGGTTCACTCCTCCTTAAACAGTCTGGTGGCCCTAGCACCCAGGGGATCACCATATTGGTTCCAGACTTCATGTAGACACCTAATCGACTTTAGCCCTACTGTAGTTCAGAACTGCTGAACCCCAACAATCCACCAACAATCTTCCCTAACAGCAGAGACTACAGATGCACCACTAAGAAGCATGCAAATTCTTTTCAAAAAAATTTATTTTAGAGGTGGCTAGGTTGCACAGTGAATAGAGCACCAGACCTGGAGTCGAGGACCCGAGTTCTCTCCAGCTTCAGACACTTAACACTTACTAGCCATGTGACATTGGGCAAGTCACTTAACCCCAATTGCCATGCCCTCCCCCCTGCAAAATATATATATATAAATTAAAAGGGAGACCTAGCTGCTGCTAGAGATACAATAGCCACCTCTTCCTGCCACTGCTAGGACCACTGCCTCAGACACTGACATGGCTTCCCCAGGACTGAGAAGGTAAGTGGGTACCATTACCCCATGCTACCCCAAAGAGGAAATAAAGAAGAAGAGAGGGACCATCTTTAACACCTCTGACCCAGGGGCTCTCCCAGATTGTGACTGAAGATATAAATATAATGGCAGTGATCACTGTAGGGGTTCATCAAGAATAATTCATAACATTTCTGACAATCCTTGCCTTCAGGGAGCTTGTATTCTAATGGTGAAAGAAAAGAGATAAAGAGGAGCTGAGAAGGAATAGGGGGGCAAAGGCTCCCCAGCATGGCAATGGGGATGACTTGGGAGTCCTGTGGAGGCCTGGATCTTGGCAAGATAAGGTCCAAATCAACCTACTGGGGCCCATGGTGGTTGCAGGGACAACATCCATTTTTCTGTGAAGAGGAAGAAGAAATGCCGGTGTAGACATGGCTCAGAAGTGGCCAGTCTTGCCCCATGCTGCCAGGGATGAGAGATGAGGAGGGGGGAGGAAGCTGGGCCACTCCCAGAGATGGACGGCTAAGGAGGCAGTCTGTGGCTACTCCCTGGATGTGCTCCCCCTCGCCAGTGTAATGTCCCAGATCTGAGGGAAAGAAGGGAAGGAGAGAAGCTGCCACAGCCATCTCCTGAGGGTCATGGGCCAGAGAGAGACATTCCAACTTCAGCCAACATGCCTTCCAGGGACTAGAACGGGAGGGGGACAGAAAGCCTAGAAGAGAGATCTGAGGAAGAGGACCTGAGCTCTTATAGCCTCTCCTCTGGGCACCAACATCCTCTGGGCCTCTCCCTTCATCCCATCTGGGGTGGAAAGACTTAAGGGTAGATCAGCTGAAGGGACCCTCACTGCTTCTGTAAGCTGTCCCTGAGTGGGATAGAGGGCAAGCAGGGAAGCATCTGCAGAGGCACCCAGAGACAACAACATGGGCGGGGGCGGGGGGGGGGGAGGCTCCTAAAGCATGCAGCAGGTGCTAGCAGCTTGCCCCTGCCTCTGTCTCCCAGCTGGGACAGGCCCGACCTTCACCCTTGCTGTGATCACAGCTTGAAACACCCTCTGCCTTTTATTTAATAATAGCCAGTGTTTATATAGTGTGTTGAGGTTTGCAAAGCCCTTTATATGTATCATTTGATCCTTACAATAACTCTGGGAGGAAGATTCCCTTACTATGTTCATTTTCAAGATGGAGAAGGAAACTAAAGTGAAATGGTAAAGGGACTTGCCCAAAGTCACACAACTTCTAAGTGTCCAGGTGGGATTTGAACTCAGGTCTTCCTGACTCCAAACCGAGCTAGAAGAGTGCCAGATTTTGGAGTCAGAGGACCTGTGTTCAGGTGCCACAGGCCATCTAATCCAACACCCCCATGAGGAGACTGAGGCCTAGGGAGGTTGGGATGTGCTTTAGGTCACCTTAGCCATATCAGAGGCAGAATGTGAACCCAAAGCCAGCGTCTTTTGCGATCTACAATCTTCCTCTGGCTAAGCCCATGTCCACCACCGTGCATGGGGGAAAGGGAGATATCAGAAACTCAAATCATCTTACTGTTGCATGACTGCGAACAAGTCACTTAACTTCTCTGGGACCCAGTTTCTTCATCTGTTAAATAAAGTAATTAGACTAGATGGTCTCTTCTAGCTCTGAGTCTATGATCTTATGATTTGCCTTTTTCAAATATTAAAGCGGAAAGCATTTTTTTCCATAGAAGCAACAAGGTGGGGGCAGGGGAGGGGGGATGGGTTGTGGTGTGGAGCTAAATTGATGGATCACATTCAAGTCAAAGAAATAATCTGCCTCAGTAAAGAAATTCTGCAATATTAAAAACCCAAGGGACAAAACTAATGCAGAATCTCTAGCTGAATCTGCAACAAAGGAGAGAGAAGAAATGCCAAAAGATAAAATAAATTAAATAATAAACATATTAAAGAAATTGAAAGCAGATTTTAATGGAGGAGTGTGGGGGAAGGCAAGAAAAGAAACAAAGGAACCACTGACAAAAATGCAAAGCATCGCAGGAGATGCGCAAACATTGGCAGAGGAAGCAAAAACAGGATAAATGGAGTCAAGCAAAGCTCAATGGGCAACGAGGAGGAAATCGAGGAACAAGCCTCAATGCTGATTCCTCAAAAAAAAAAAAAATTGCAGCCATAGCCCCTGAGTCTATGGGAAGGACTGAAGAAGCTGGAGGGAGAGATTTTTAAAAGGACTAAGCTTGAATATGAAAAGAGAGGTTAGGAAACCAGCGCTCTGCCATGGACTCTTCTTGCTAAACACCCTGTGGAAAGAACCTGCCTGTAGACTTAACCTGGAGTTAAAGGGATAGTGGGACAGTCATACAATGGAGGGGTGTGGAGTGTGAGAGGAGGGAGAGAGGAGGAGGAGGAAGAAGAGAGAGGGAAGGAGAAAAAAGAAAAAAGACAAAAAGAGAGAGGAGGGAGAAAAGAGAGAAGAGGAAGAGAAAAGAGACAGAGAGAGAAAACAGACAGATAGACTTGGGAGCAGAACCATGCCCAATTGCCATTTGCTTGCCCCACTCAGTCTTTTGAAGAAACCAGGTGATCACTCACTCACAGTTCTTGCTCTGAAACAATGGAAAGCTGGTCTACCATGGCAGATCTGTAAATGTAAAAATGCCCTAAGTGAAAACCCTATTCCTAACTGGGGGTTATGAGAAATTGAACATCCTTTCCTTTACCCTGTCTGCTATTGGAGAGGATTGCAGGGTTGCAGCCAAGGAATGTATGTACTAGGTACCTTGATAGTCATCTACAATGATGATTTCTGCCATTCTAATTGCAATTGTTATAAGTATGACATCAGAAAAACTGCAGCTAAGGTGATGAAGGGAAGAAACTCGTGGGATGGGATCCTTGAGTCATGAGACTTGAACTCCAGACTCACAACATCACCATCACCCACAGTGAGGGATCCCTGACAGCCAGCAGCTCCGAGTCAATTAGAGAACTTGGGAACCCTCCCAGAACACCCTCTGGTGCTTAACGGGCTTTCTTACTCTGGACCTTTGCCGATGGCTTGACTGGGCTCATCACTGGGGGAACCTGGCCGTTGTCAACCGAGAGGAATCGGTTTCTCACATTCTTTGGTTTTCAAAATCTGCTACCGCAGAAACCTGGGGAGAACCACTGAAAGATTTTGTTATCATTGTTGCTTTGAGACTGGATCTCCTTATCTTACCCATGAGTGTCCACTCTTGGACTCAACCCTAATGCTGATCTTCTTTAAAGTTTTGACCTATTTTGTTTCCAATCTGGGCTGGTTCATCCTACCTCAATGAGCCTGGTGATCTTACACCAAGCCTGAGGATGCCAAGCTTGGTGCAGGCATCCCATTGCCTTTAGCCCACTTTCAACTCAGAACTCTCCAACTCAAGCAGCCCACCAGCCTCAACCTCCCCAATCGCAGGGACTTGAGGCATTGCACCACCATACTAAGCTATTGTCAGTTTTAAAGGCTTTCTAATTTATAACCTTAAATATGTATTGAGCCCTTTTATTTTTCAATAATTATATTTTAAAATCTCAAATATTAAATTGTTTCTATTTTTCTTTCAAAAGCTTACAGATTTTACTTGATATTTCTGACTAATCTAGTGACAGTTTCCTAAATAAAAGAATAGCATCTTGTTTTCCTGATAGGAAGTTTATCTTGGTCTTTTAAATTGTGAATTTTTACATTCTTTGATCTCTTTCTTATTTTTAAATATCTTTTCTCAAGCAAAATGTTCAAAATTTAGGAAATGTAATTTTTGGTATAATATACACATGGGTAGGTTTTTTAGAGAGCAGAGAAGAAACAGATCCATGATGGTGGAAATGGGCATTTCCCAGAGGAGACAGGGAGGGATGGGATCAGGGCACAGGTGGCCTTGGAGAGGATAGGCACCATTTCATCAGAGATGGGAAATAAGAAAGAGAGAATGAAAGATAAAAGGGAGAAGATTGAAGATCAGTTGAATTAGGGGAGAAAAGGAAGCTAGGGATAAATAGCCTCTTTTCTCTATGAAATAGAAGGCAAAGTTCTCTTTTGAAAGGGAAGAGTAGGATAGGAAGCTTGACAAGAGGAGAAAAGGATTTGGAACTGATGTTATGGATTGAAGTCCAGTTGAGGAAGAATAAACAAATTGTTGTTCAGGAGCAAGAGCCCAGTTAAGACGCTGAGGTTCTTCTTTAATGCTTTTCTCTTGGGTGGCTCACAATTTTAATTCTTCTGAAATTGGGACATAATTTTCAGTCATGCAACACTTTGACACAAAACGGGGCAGAGGGAGACTTTGTTTGAGGAAGAAGCTCAAAAGGATTATAAGCACTGCACAGTTTCCCAAAAGAAACCCAGCCCACTCAGTCTCCCTTTTATAGTCTGCTCACAGTGAATTTGCAAGGGATACCTACTAATGAACCAGCTCTGTGGATTACCACTGCAAACAATAGGCCCTTTTCATCCACTTGGCTTTTCTTGTGTAGATTGTTATGCCAAACTCTTTTCAGTGATTATGACTCTTTTCTTAGAAGACTCTGCAGTGTTCCGAGGCATATTGCAGTCAACACAATGGTCCTCCACTACAAGGAGCATCCAGAGGTCAGCATCTACAAAAAAAAAACCAAACCTCTTTGTTTTGAACTCTCTGCTGGATAACTCTCATGATGGTGACAGACGCTTTTGATGAGCATACATCCTTATCAGATGATCATTAAGCAAAGTTATATCTGTTACATTATATGATTTTGATATGTGTGTATGTATGTGTATTCTTGGAAGATGCCACGTAGAACAGGGAGCTCTTAACCTTTTCTGTGTCATGGACACTTCTGGCGGTCTAGTAAAGCCTATGGGCCCCTTTCAGACAGCTAGGTGGTATAGTGGATGGAATGCTGGCCCTGGAGTCAAGAAGGCTCATTTTGGTGAATTCAAATCTGGCTTTAGCAAATCACATCACCCTGTTTGCCTCAGTTTCCTCATCTGTAAAATGAGCTGGAGAAGGAAATGGCAAACCACTCTAGTACCTTTGCCAATATGGGGTCACAAAGAGTTGGTGTGACTGAAAAATGACTAAACAACAACAAACTAAGGGGACTTGCCCAAAGTCACAAAAGTAATCGGTCAGCTTTGATCCCTGAACTTGAACGAGGAACAACTGAAGAGTGGCATCAGCACACCTGTCCGGGACATCTTCTGCTTTGGTTTCAGAGGAAGCAGGCCAGAATGGCCTGGGAGGGAGTCCCCTTTTTGTGTTTCAGCACATTCTTGCTGTCCACTCTGTCCCCCTTTGCTTCCCAGATCATGTCTATAAAGTTGGCCTGGAGGGGATGGGGTGCAGGGAGGGAAGGACTGTTTCCCCTGCTCAAGCAGCCACAGGGGTGTGAACACCATGACAACATGCACAGTCCCCCTGAGAAAGAAAACCATAAAACCCAATTGATGGAAATCAAGAAAATGAAATAATTTGGGAGAAATTCAGTGTTCCTGGATAGTTGGATTCAAGTAATTATGTAAGTAAGGCCTCCTGAATAAATCTGTAGATCTAATGCAATGCTAATTTTTAAAAAATACCTAAAGGTTTCTTCTTAGAAGTTGATAAAATCACAACAAAACTTATATGGAAAACTAAACAAGTCAGAAAAAGCGAGGATTAATTGGGGGAGAGAGGGTTAGAAGGGGGGGGGGGAAGGAAATTAAAGTAGGTGGAATTCTCCTCTAAGACTTTAAAACATGTTATAAAATAGTCCTCTTTAGGGACAGCTAGATGGCATAGTGAATAGAGCACTACCCTGGAGTCAGGAAGACCTGAGTTCAAATCCTACCTCAGACACTTGACATATTTACTAGCTGTAATACCTTGGACAAGTTACTTAACCCCAATTGCCTTGCCTTTCCACCCTCCCCCTCCAAATACTCCTCATTAAAATGATCCAGCCCTGAGCAAAAAATAGAAAAATAAGAGTGAACTAGATTAAGGATACCCAAAATAAAGTTTAAAACATGCAAAAGATTAAGTGATAGACCCAATTAGCAATAAAAACTGGGCAAAATAATTTTCATATGAATAGAGAATGAAGCCTGGAGTCGGAAAGACTCATTTTCATGAGTTCAAATCCAGCCTTAGACACTTACTAGCTGTGTAGCCCTGGGCAAGTCACTTAATCCTGTTTGCCTCAGTTTCCTCATCTGTAAAATGAGCTGGAGAGGGAAATGGCAAACCACTCCAGTGTCTTTGTTGAGAAAATCCCAAATGGGGTCATGAAGAGTCAGACATGACTGAAAAATGACTCAACAACCATGGATGGGAAAACCAGCTAGCATTATGATAAAAAAAAAAAATCCATCCTTCATATACCACAGCAATATCAGATGCTGAGTATGCCCAACTTGAAAAGCAAACAGTTATTTGTTGGGGCAAAGAAGACCCAAAGACCCCTTGTTTAGCCTTCCACCCGGGTATGAGAGAACATCAAGATGTCATCCCAGTGCTGGAAACTGGTGGAGTCCCTATGATTGAAACCAATGGTAGAGAGAAAACAATGCTTGTAGGCTTGAAGGATGGGGACTGTGTGGAAAAAAGAGACTATTAGTGACCAAACAGCATGAAAACATGGGTGTGGGGTGTGAGTCAATGGACACCGTCAATGAGTTGGGATGTTGTTTAACTGTGGGTTCCTGGGCAATCCAAGGGGTCACTTCAGGTCTTTGGGTACAGAGCCTTAGGAGGTTTGGATTGTCCCCTCCGGTGGACCTCCATAGGACTAACTGAGAATTAAAGCAGACGCTCCTAACCTTTTTTCGGCCAGTGAAAAATGAGTGTGCTCTGAGTCCAACCTTCACAGAATGATTCAGCATTTGGGGGAACAATGGTTACAAAGCTCTGATGATAGAAATATCTGATTGGCACAGTTCTGAACCCCTGGTGGTTTCTTCATGAGAAAGAAAGCATCTAAAGTAATGTAAGCAGACTCAGAGCCAAAAGAGAGTGTGTATGTGTCTATAGCAAATCAATTCCAGCTGGATCCGAGAGTTAAACATTAGAAAAATGACTTTTAAAAGTTAGACAAAAAGGGAATAATGTATCTATCTCCATTGCAGAGGATGAGTAGGCATCTAGCTATTAAGCCAACAATTCAATCTGTAATGTCTTCAAAGTGGGAACATTTTCCATAACTTAGAGAATTGTCATGGAGGCCAAGTCTCCTAAGCAATCAAATTATAAACATGTAGTAAGCACCTACTATGTGCCAGGTTCTAGGGATACAAAAAGAGGCAAAAGACAGTCCCTGCCTTCAAGAAGCTTACACTCTAATCAGCAATATAACACACAAAGAAATATGCACAAACAAGCTATATACGGGATAAAGAGGCAAGAGGGAAGGTGCTAGACTTAAGAGGGGTTGGAGAAGTCTTCTTATAAAAGGTGAAATTTGAGTTGGGACTTCAAGGAAGTCAGTAGGCAGAACTGAGGAGGGAGAGCATTCCAGGCATGGGGGACAGTCAGAGAGAATGCCAGGAACTGAGAGATAGAAAGGAGGCCAGTGTTACTGGATAGGGAGCAACTGGAGTTTATTGAGCAGGGTGATGACATAGTGGGACCTGTGCTTTAGAGAAATCTCTGGTGGCTGAATGGCCCCTGTGGCCAACCTGATGGTGAGCCTCTCTGAACTAGGCTGGTCCTCAGAGGATGGGCATATGGTCTCTTCTTGAGTCTAAACTCATCTTTCTAGTTTGATAACACCTACTGGTTTGTATTTCGTTGGCATAGCCCTTGAGGGCAGCTAGGTGACACAGTGGATAGAGTGTTGTGCCTGGAGTCAGGAGGACCTGAATTCAAATGTGGCCCCAGCCACTTACTAGCTGTGTGACCCTGGGCAAGTCAGCCCAGTTTGCCTCAGTTTCCTCATCTGTAAAAGACAGTACAGTATCTTTGCCAAGAAAACCTCTAAAAGGGGTCATGAAGAGTCAGGTCATTACTGAAAAACCACTAAATAACAAGAGGTCTTTGAGAATCCAGAATTTTCTCCATGCTATGATGAGAACTTTAGCAGAGATAAAGAAAAATTAAAGAATTTACTGGAGATACTGTAAATAGATTTTGCTTCCCAAAGCTGAAATTTGCTGCACAACGAAAATAACATGATAGTGGTAAAAATTAGATGGAGATTGGTGCAAAATTTCATAGCAAATATATCCAAAAGATACACATATTCATGGACAGTACCCAATCTATATTGGACAAGTGATTAAGAGGTACAAGTGATTTACAAAATAAGCTAGATAATGTAGAATAATATATTATATAGTTTAATGGGATATGATATACACGGCATATATAATGCACAGAATCACTTGCACAAATTTTATTTTTACTAATAAGCATAGGAGATGGGTCCTGGACCTATGACATCATTGATACAAAGAAAGGCCAGAGGCGGACAATTCCTCTACCAATGCACATTGTTACCTTCTCAGCATCTCATGGCCATAGAGAAATGCCTTGGGAGGTTAGGCGAATTGTCCAATCACCACATCGTCTACTTGTTTCCCATTGACCACACAGGCTCACACAGAAGTTGGCTGAAATCCAGGTCTTACTGGCACCAAGGACAGCTCTCTATCCACTTAGCCACACTACCTCTCTCTGAGTTCATTCATAAGCAGAGAAGAGTTAATTAGACCAACTCTCAAGTACAGCTTTCTTGCTCATCAAATTGGAAAAAATAAGAGTGACAAAAATTAGTGCCAATGGCTAGGGGAAAACGGTTACACAAACATTGTTCCTAGAATTACAAATCAGTTGAATTTATTTAAAGGGGACGCAACAAGAGTCACAAAAACAAACATCCATTTTAGACTCAGTAGTCTCATTATTGGAAACAGAACCTAAGAATGGTATCTTAATGAAAAGAAATATAGGTAGCACAGTGAATAGATTTAGAATCAGGAAGACCTGAGTTCAAATCCAGCCTCAGACACTTTCTAGTTGTGTGACCCTGGGCAAGTCACTTAAACTCTGTCTCCGTTTCCTTATCCGTAAAATGGGGGTAATGATAGCACCTAACTCCCAGGGTTGTGGTGAGGATCAAATGGTATAATACTTGTAAAGCACTTTGTAAATCTTAAAGCATCATATAAATGTGTGGCTATTATTGTTTATTATTCTGTTTACATGGCAACCTTATTTGTGATTTCAAAAAGCTAGAAATAACCTAAATATCTAACAGCAAGTGAAAGGTTGAATACACTATACTATATTAAAGTAGTAGAACATCACAATGGCATTACAATGGTCAGTAGGATAAATATGAAGGAATTCAGAAAGAGGCAAAACAAAGGAAAAATAGAAGCTAAGGATGGACAGCGAGGTTCCAATTATTGCGAATAATTATTCCCCTGAAGTGTCCACATGTATTCCAATTTGCCCTGCTCAAAGTTACAGTTATGTAAAACAGGGTAATTGGTTCCAACCCAATGGAAATCTATAGCTCAAATTTGAATAATGTGACCAGTCAGGGAGAAATTTCTTGCACTAATTGGGACTTAGCTGTATATTGACCATGACTATACAACATCAAAGAAAAATACTTTTATAAATACAGAGATGAAGGAACAGAAAATAGGAGGAAATGCCAAGGGAGGGACTGGTAGGCTATCCTAAATGCATCGTATATATCAATACTTACAAGTGTGTGTTTATTTGGTTTTGTTGTTGATAGTTAAGTCCTTTAAAAAAAAAAAAAAGAATAAGACCCTGCCAAGATAACCACATTTCCTTTTTTGGCAGTGTTATTGAACTGCTGGTAGATCAGGAGAATGTTACAGACTTGGATTTCAACTAGGCACTGGCAAAGCCCTGGAAAAGAGAGATCTGTGAACTAGCCAGTTCAGTAGATTTGGAGCTGGTTGAATGACTGGACCCAAAGCACAGCGATTAATGGATTGATGTCAACCCGGGAGGTGATCTCTAAGCTTGTCAGCATTTCTATTGATGACTTGGATAAAGCCATAGATGACTGCTTATTGAATTTGCAAATGCTTCAAAACTAGGAAGGAAAATTAACATTCTGGCCACACACTTGGATCTATAAAGATCTTAGCAGTGTAGAATAGGAATTCTTAGCCTGGGGACCATTAAAAAAATTTTTAAAAGAAATATTTTGATGACTCTATTTCAACACAATTGGTTTTCTTTCCAATCTTAGGTATTTTTTCAATTTTTAAAGAAAATCTTGAAGACAGTATTTCAACACAGTTGGTTTTCTTTCCAATTCTATGTATTTTTTTAATTTTTAAAGAAATATTTTGATGACTCTATTTCAACATAGTTTGGTTTTCTTTCCATTCCTATGTGTTTTTTTATTATTAAAGAAATATTTTGATGACTGTATTTCAATATAGTTGGTTTTCTTTCCAATCCTATGTGTTTTATTTTATGCATTTGAAAACATTATTCTGAGAAGCAGTGCCCATAGGCTTCCCAGGATGTCAGAGGTCCATGACACAAAAAGGGTTAAGAAACTTTGGACTAGAAATACGAGCTGAATCTCTCGAGGTGAAATGTAATCTCTATGAGTGTAAAGTCCTTCATTTGGGTACAAAATAAAGCTTAAGATGTTGGGGTATACCTAGAGTGCAGCTTGTATGACAAAGCCCTGGGCGGGAGGGGGTAAAGGGGGCGAGGCAGGGCAGGTTGGATGACCTACCAGTTCAATGAGAGTGAACAGTTTGATATGGCAGCCAAAAAAACCCAACGCTCTCATTAGGTTATCTGAGCAGGAGAGAGGGAAGAGTCCCTATAATCAATGGGCTTGGGGACTGGCATTACAGCTAGAGAACCAGGAATGAGGAGGAACTAGTTGACTTCTAAGGCTGTCCAGTTCATTTTTAGATAGCTCTAATTATTAGGAAGTTTTCCTTGCATCAAACTTAAATTTATTTCTCTGCAACATTCACATATTGCTCTTAATAAAAAATATTAAATGGAGACCCAGTGTCTAGACGGAGGGAGATCTTAGTCCCTCTGTCCTCTGCCCTAGTAAAAGCTTCTCAGGGTTACTGGATTCAGTTTGGGAAGGGGTCACATTTTGAGAAGGACATGGTCCAAAAGATGTCCAGGATGTGAGAGTAACTTAAAGTCAGGCACATGAAAATAAGTGAAAGAACCTGACAGTGTTTAATCGGGAGAGGAGTTTGGAGACACTTGGTTGTTTTCAAACCCGTTTGAAGGGGTGTCCTGTAGAAGGATTAGACTTCTTCTGCCTGGCCCCAGAGAGCAGGACTAGGAACAATGGGAGGAAGTTATAGAGAAGTAGATTTAATCTTGATTTAATGCAAAACTTCCTAAGATTTACCGAGGTCTGAAAATGCAATGGGCTGCATTGGGAGGTAATTAGTTTCCTGTCACTAGAGTGGAGTCAAGAATGTTGTACAGAGCATTCCTATGCAGTTATGGAAGAGCTGGACTGGGTGATCTAGGGTCTTTGGAGGGGGGCCTCTTCTGCCTTTGCCCCTATACTAAGGCTTCCATAAAAGTCACAGGTCCTCCCAGCACACTGTGCCTTCCCCACAAACCATAGCTCCCCACATTGATCATGGCTGTCTCCAACATCACAGCACCCACATCCCACTGGTCCCACACACAACTCAGCCTGTATATATACTAGCTGGAGGGATACCTATATCCTAAGAGCATCTTAGAAGAGAATTGACCCATAGCCCCATGGACAGGCGACAGGAAGAGACAACCAGTAGAGTGACCAGGGACAGGAGTTGTCCTAGCCAACAACTCTCCTTGGACCCTGTTATGGGAATCTAAAGATCTTCCCTGCCCCTAGGCCCTTTGCTAATGTGGCTACGTGACTCTGAGGACCCTTGGATATTTGAAAGTATATTCTGTTCCTTAATAGGCTGAATGTGGTCACGTGGAGCCTGTGGCGCCAGGCTTGTTTTC
>CM053588.1:65299723-65355408 GCA_028646515.1 Pseudochirops corinnae | reverse complement strand
TTCCCCCTGAACTAGGTAAATGATATGTTTGATTAAAGTAAGATTGTTAACCCATTTTGAGTTGCTTTCCTTTAGAAAAGCAGATCTAAGAACCTGTGCTAGTAGCTGCCCTAGGCATGCTAGGGTGCTTACTGTTACAGACCCATTTGCTCCTTTGTAAAATCACTGAATCTCTGAGCTGAAAGGCAGTCAATGACCATCTGCTCTGACCCATACCTAATATGAATGTACTTTAGATATCCAGCCTTTGCTATGTAACCCCAGTCTCAAAACCCATTGGAATAGGACTCTCCCGTTATTGGTGGAGATGGATGCTCTGTCCTGTGTGAGGGTCAGCTGAGCAATGCTCCCCTGCCTGGGCTGTCCACTATTGTCCACTCACCATCTAAGCAAACCTGGAACTTCTCATGGCTGTTTTGTGGTCAGGAAACCGGGAAGTGATGTCAACAGCTTGAGGCTTAATCCTCTGAGCCAATCCATTCTTGCAGATGGGTTCAATGCCTTTTATGGAAAAACTAACCCAACTTGCATGGGGGGAGGGGAAGGACACTGCTCCTGTCACACTTGGTAGGTCCTTACCAATCTAGAGATCATTCTCTTTGATAGGCAAAACAGGAGATGAGTTGAAGATCTCTGTCTTCTCTCTATTGTCCATTGCCATCATTCCATCCACCTTTGAGAAGCTATCCTAACCTTTCTTTGAACCCTCAACAGAGCTAAAGAACCTCTCCCCCACCTGACTTTTGTCTTTAGCTTTTCTCACCAGCCTTAGCTAATTCTGATTTTAAGCACTCCTGTCATTTACTCTTTCCACTCCCACCACATGCTCTCTGATCCAATGACTTGCTCTTGACCACTTGGATCCTTCCTTCCAACAATATTGCATCTCTAGATTCCCATTGTTTTCACTGGCTGTTCCCCATGCCTGGAATGCTCTCCCTCCTCCATCCCCTGGCTTCTTAAAAGTCTTAACTAAAGTCCTACCTTCTGCAAGAAGCCTTTCCCAGTCCTCGTTAATCTTTAGTGCCTTCCGTCTGAGATGACTCCCAATTTATCCTGAATTTAGCTTGTTTGTACATAGTTATTTGCATGTTTGCTTCCTTAGATTTTGAGTTTGAGAACAGGGACTGGCACATGCCACAGAGGGGGGAGGAGGAGCTGCCTTTCTTTGTTTCACGAGTGCCTGGTATGTAGTAGGTGTTTAATAAATGCTAGCTGACTGCCCGACTACAGAGCCATGCCATTTACCTGCCTTTGCTTCAAACTCCACCTTCCATCTTGTCTTTTTTTTTTAATGTTTTACTAAAAGATTAACATTGAACAACAATACAACTAACTAAAATTGCTTACAAGTTATTTGCAATTCAATTAGTTAATTTCACTGCCTAAAATATATAGATATAAAAATTCAATCCTCTGCATCCCACCCTGCCAAATCCTCCTCAGGATTCCTTGCTTGGTTCTTTCATTTCTATTAACTTTTCTCTTACGTGATCAGAGTGTATCTTTTATTCTTCTGGCTCCACTTTTTTTTTTCCCCTTTGAATTATTTCCTTGGTTTCTTTGCTTATCTTCTGCCAGTTGGTCTTCATTGGGTTATAATTGGAACAGCTTTACACAATTTAACTCTCTCTTTTTCTCTCCTCAAAACATCTATTTATATCTTAAGAATTTCGTTGTTAAGAGTTGACTTTCCTAGACTTATGTGAACTGATGCTGAGTGAAGTGAGCAGAACCAGGAGAACACTGTATACAATAACAGCCACAGTGTTCAATGATTGACTTCTATAGACTTAGCCCTTCTCAGCAATGCAAGGACCTAAAACAATTCCAAGGGACTCATGATGGAAAATGCTATCCAAATCCAGAGAAAGACTCATGGAGTCTGAATGCAGAGTGAAGCAGACTATCTTTGGTTTTGTTTTGTTTTGTTTCTCATGGTTTCTCCCGCTCATTCTAATTCTTCTAGACACCATGATTAATGTGAAAATGTGTTCAGTGGGAATGTATATGTAGTGCCTATATCAGATTGCATGCTATCTTGGGGGGAGGGGAATTTAAAACTTTTGGAAGTAAATGTTGAAAAATAAAAATAAATTAACTAATAAAAAAGAGTTGACTTTTCTTGCAGAATTTCAGTTCATGGGATCATTAACCTGGACATTTTGGAATGCGGCACACAGAAATCTAAAGTTAGGTGGGACTGTGTCTGGGTTCCCTGTCCTCTATCACAGATTTTGGAAGTGGAATGGTTCTTTCTCTCTATGGATCTTATCACGTCTACCTCAGCAATGAATTCCTCCCTACTGGTGAAAACCAGTTCATCATCATCATCGTCATTCTCATCAACAATCAAGCACTTATTCCATATTAAGCACTAAGGATACAAATAGAAAAATAATTCATTCCCTGTTTAAAAAAAATAACTAGTATTTATTTAGAGATTGATGATGCTTTACAAATATTATCTCGTTTGATCTTCTCAATACCCCTGAGAGAGAGGTGCTATCATTATTTCCACTTTATAGTTGAGGAAATCTTGGCATGTTAAGAGAGGCATTTTATGTGATTTGTACAGGGTCACACAGCTAGCTGATTGTCTGAGACTGGATTCTGACTTGTGTCTCCCTGATTCCAAATCCAGCACTCTAACTCCTATGCCATTTCACTGCCTCCGTTCACCTCATCTGTCAAATGGACATAATAACAGGATCTTTTGAAAGAGAAAGTAATCACTAAACAAAGCCCAGAAAATCATTATTTTTCTGCTAGGAAGAGAAAGAACTCCAACAGATGCCTGGATAATTGAAATCCCCCTCACGTCTCTATCATGCCTCCATTTGGGGCTTACTATCTGTTCTCCAAACCTCTTATTTTCCTCTTTCTGTCCAGCTGGTCTCTAGCCTGTTCTGATAACAAGGTCATTTCTGTTCTAGTGACACTCACCCAAATGTTCTCCACCATGCTTTCCCACTCTGGGCTTGGATTTGTTCCAGGTATACATCTTCTTACTATTCAATGCTCCCTCCCACCTTTTACTTATTCTCTTCCTTTTGATTTAGGATTACTCTTCCAGAGTCATGGAGTTCATCTCCCCAAGTCTCAATGATAGCTATGTCAAATTTGCTTCCTTTCATTAAAATTTCTACTTCATTTGAGTGCAGATTTGTGTACATTTTTTAAATTTAATTTTTCTTTTTTTTTGCATGTATTTTCTATTGAAACATAGCTAATATGGAAATAGGTTTTGCATTTTTCACATGTATAACCAATAGTATTGCTTGCCTTCTCAAGGGGTAGGGGAGGGGAAGAAGGAGGAAGGAAAAGGATTTGGAATTTAAAATTTTTTAAAAATCAGTGCTAATACTATTTTAGTGTAATTGGGAAATATTTAATGAAATAAATCAAAGCATATATTTTAATTTAAATTTTTTTTATTTTATTTTTCCAATTATATGTTAAAAACAATTTTTAATGTCTGTTTTTTTAAATTTTTAGCTACAAATGCCCTCCCTCTTTCCCTCCTCTCCACCTCTTGAAAAGACAAACAATTTGATATAGATTATACATGTGTAGTCATGTGAAACATATTTCCATTTTAGTCATGTGCAAAAAACCACACAAAAAAAATAAAAAAAATAAAAAAAAGTATGCTTTGGTCTGTATTCAGACTCTCTCAGTTCTTTCTCTGGAGGTGGTTAGCATTTTTCATCATAAGTCTGTCAGAACTGTCATAGATCAGTGTATTGTGGAGAATAGCTAAGTCATTTACAATTGATCATCCTTAAAATATTGCTGTTACAGTGTACAACATTCTTTTGGTTCTGCTCACTTCAGTTTGCATCAATTCATGTAAGTCTTTCTGAAACTATCCTGCTCATCATTTCTTTTCTTTTTTTCTTTTTTAAAATTAGTTAATTTGTTTTTAGTTTTCAACATTCATTTCCATAAGATTTTGAGTTTTAAATTTTCTTCCCCTCCCTCTCCCCAAGATGGTGTGTAAGCTCTACATATACATTCATATTAAACATATTTACAGAGTAACAATGTTGTAAAGAGGAATCCGAACCAATGGGAGGGACCACGAGAAAGAAGAAACAAACAAACAAACAAAAAAAGAGAACTAATAGTCTGCTTTGATCTGCATTCAGACTCCATAGTTCTTTCTCTGGATGTGGATAGCATTTTCCATCATTAGTCTTTTGAAGTTGTCTTAGATCCTTGCATTGCTGAGAAGATCAAAGTCTATCAAAATCAGTCATTGCACATTGTTGCTGTTACTGTGTACAATGTCCCCCTGGTTCTGCTCATTTCACTCAGCATCAGTTCACGTAAGTCTTTCCAGGTTTTTCAATAATCTGCCTGCTCATCATTTCTTAAAGCACAATGGTATTCCATCACAATCATATACCACAACTTGTTCAGTCATTCCCCAATTGATGGGCATGCTCTCCATTTCCAATTCTTTGCCACCACAAAAAGAACTGCTAAAAAGAGCTGAGATATAAATATATTTGTACATATAGGTCCTTCTACTTTTTAAAAAAAATCTCTTTGGGATACAGACCTAGTAATGGTATTACTGGGTCAAAAAATTTGGGCAGTTTTATAACCCTTTGGGCATAGCTCCAAATTGCTCTCCAAAATCAGTTCACAACTCTACCAACAGTACATTAGCGTCCTAATTTTCCCACATTCCCACCAGCATTTGTCACTTTTCTTTTCTGTCATGTTAACCAATCCAATAGGTGTGAGGTGGTAGCTCAGAGTTGTTTTAATTTGCATTTCTTTAATCAATAGTGATTTAAAGCATTTTTATGTGACTATAGATAGCTTTGATTTTTTTTCTGAAAACTGTCTGTTCATCTCTTTGGACCATTTACCAATTAGGGAATGATTCCTAGTCCCATAGATCGGACTCAGTTACCTATATATTTGAGAAATGAGGCCTTTATCAGAGAAACTTGCTGTAAAAATTTCCCCCATTTCCCTGCTTTTCTTCTAATCTTGTCTGTATTAGATTTGTTTGTTAATTTAATGTAATCAAAATTATCCATTTTACTTCCTGTAATGCTGTCTCTTTTTTTGTCATAAGTTCTTCCTTTATCCACAGTAAGATAATAAAAATAAAAATATTTCTCAAAAACTAAAAATGAAAAATTGTCTAGTTTATCTTGCTTGTTCCCCATATAGGGGACTTGAGGTTTGTCCTGGCCAAAACATAGCCCAGAACCACTGAGGCTTTTGCTATTGACAGATGAGTAATAATAACAGGAATTTAGGTGGTTGGAGGACATTGACCTTACCTTCTTAGCCTACCTTTTGTTGTATCCAAAGAAATATATATGAATTATCTGAACTCTAGTTATTGTAATAATAATAGCTAACATTTATATGGCACCTACTATATAACAGGTACTGTGCTGTGCTTTACAATTATTATTTCATTTTATCCTCACAAGAACCCTGAGAAGTAGTTGCTATTATTATCCCCTTTTTACAGATGAGGAAACTGAGGCAGAGAGAGGTTAAGTGACTTGCCCAGGGTCACACAGCTAGAAAGTGTCTAAGGCCAGATTTGAACTCAGGTTTTCCCAGGTCTAGGCACAGTCCTTTATCCACTGTGTCACCTAGCTACCCTAAGAAGGCTTTCATCTTTGATTTAGACAAAACAGTTGAAAATGAAAGAGTGGGGACACCCCCCCTAGTTTTTGTTAGGTAGATGGGGTGGTTTTAACAAAGAACTGTACGTCTGTCCTTATCAGGGAGATATTTTAGCCGTCATACCCTAACTAACTGAAGGTAAGATGGCTTTGTGGAGACAAATACCTCAGTGTTTGGCAAAACAGTGTACTTAGCAATGGACAGACCCAACACAAATGCCACGTCCATTGAAGAATGGCCCGAGTGAGTCCAATGGAACCTAACTCAAAGGAGAATAAATGAAAGCAGTGTAATGACGTCACCAGAAGATGTCAGGAGTCCTTCAGTGTTGGAGGCTCAAATTGCCCTCACTCACACACATTTCCCACATCATTCTCACTCTTCCCTCTGATGTTGTGTGTGTTTGTGAGAAAGCGTGTGTCCCATATTTGGTAGACAAGGCTTCTGTTTCAAAGCTTCTTATTAGGGCTTTCTTTAAATGTCTTTGCTTTGAACTGATTGTGTCCTCTGGATCACTAGAAAAGGTGAACACACTGTTGGGGGCTCATGATCTATCAACTTGAGAGGATATGGACCCATAGACTATTTTGAACTAGGGTTAGTTACTCCAGGGAAACCATGAATAAGAGGGCAGTGCTACAGGTGCCACACATATTTTGTATACTCACATATAGATATTTGAGGAGATAGATATATTCCTGGCTTGTAGTTCCACATTCAGAGCTATTGGTTGCTTCAAACAAAGTCTTTCTTAAAAGCTACAAGTAAAGAGATGAAAATCAGTCTGCAAAGAGGTCCCTTGGATCTGGGGAGCAAAGTCCTAAAATAGCTTTTATGTTCTTCTTGCCCCCAAAATCCACCATTAGGATCTATATCAATACACCTGGGACAAAGTCAACCTGAACTGCCCCCAAACTATACCAAGACTTTCTTGCTTGCAATACGCCCAGTTGGTTATTTGTTTTATTTTGTTTGGGGGCAAACTCTGCCTTTAATCCTCTTCCTTCATTGTAGCTACATCCTAGGGTGGAGACAGAGATGGAGACAAAGATAGAGATGGAGATAGAAAGAGATAGAGTTACAGATAACCATCATATGTCTATACTACCTATACCATTTATACCACCACGGCGATGGATAGACAGACAGAGAGAAAGAGAGGGAGACGGGTAGACGGATGGGTAAACAGAGGTAGATTCACCATAGACTTTAGCTACAATGCATACATATATAATATATCTGGCATATGTATGCTATATATCTGATAATATCTGCTATACTGTGCGTGTGTGTGGCAGGGTTCTCCCTCCCCCTCCCTTTTTAATTTAAAGTACATTTGTTTAGATTTGTGAAACTCCACTCAAACATATTTTTATTGGTCATTATTAGATACACTCCATCCCTGGCCTGGAACATGTCCTTCCTATATTTCAAGCCACCGTTCAAATGACCAGACCTGTTTCTCAGACCTTTTCTTTGTTGTTATTGTCTCTTTCTGGATGTCTGTTTTGCCTTTTGGTTCGACATCAGCATCATAGTCTTTTTCTAAAGTCTCCCTGTCCCTTCACCCTATAACTTTCCGGTGTAAAACAAAATGGTCAAAATTGACTGACTCTGTGACCACCTCAGATAATCTTTTTAAAGCAGTTCACTCAGCCCCCAAAGCTACCAAACTATGCATACCTTTTGATCTCTAATAGACCTAAACCCCCAAAGAGGTCAGATAAAGAGAAAAAGGACCAAAAGGTATAAAAATATTTATGGCAGCTCTTTTTGTGTTGGCAGGAGGGGGTGTTCATCCGCTGGAGAATGGCCAGATGAATTACAACCCATGAACGGGATAGAATACTATTGTGCTGTAAGAATGATGAAGGAGACGCTTTAGATAAGCCTGGGAAGACTTGTATAAAATGATGCAGAGTAAAGTGAGAACTGAGAGAAGAATTTATAGAAGAACAGCCCTGTTGAGTCGAGTCAAGTCAGCAAGCATTTATTAAGTGCTTACTGGGTATCAGGAACTATGCTAAATGCTGAGAATGCAAATACAAGTAGCAAGAAAGATAGGTCCTGCCCTCAAGAAGCTTATGCTCTTATGGGGGGGCAGACAACACATAAAAGGAAACTGAGGCAGAGAGAGGGGAGCAGAGGGAGAGGAGGTGACCAAGATAAGGCATAATAGAGAAAGAAGCTTGAAAACTCAGGAACAGAGCTGGGGCAGGAGGGAAGGAGTAGTTTTCATGACTGACCAAGTTGTTCCCCAAAATAAAGTTTCTAGGGGGAATTCACCAATCAGAGGAAGCTGCCTCATGGGCAGAAGAACCTTCCAGGATGAGAAGGCTGCGAGTGGAAGGTGGAGAAAGAAGCCTGACTTTGTTTTTACCTTGTAAAATGCTTATGTTGTAAGAAAAAGCACATTTGAAAGATTTAATATCTCTAATCGGCCCAATAATCAACCATGATTCCAGTCACTCAGTAAACGGCCCCCACCTCTTGGCAGAGCAGTGATGGATGGACTCAGGATACAAATATATTTGGATATGGTCTGTATAGGAACTGGTTTTGTTTTCAACCATGCATATTTGTTACAAGTTTTGTTTTTCTTTTTTCAGTGGAGGGGGGATGGGTTGGGAAGTGGAAGGAAGAGAAAATAAATGCTTGTTAATAGAAAACAAATGTGTTATTATTTAAAAATAAATAAATAAAGTGGCTGTTTGCTTCCCAGATTTTCCCATCTCCTTTAAGGCCCCCCTGCCTTTGGTCAGCACCAGCAATGAAACAACGTGCTCTCTCAAGACTGTATTAAATATGGACTCATGGTCTGACACATCAACCTCATTGACTGCATCAACCGCCAACCTTCCAGCCTGGTGGCTTTGGCAGATTTCCTAAGCACAGAATATAGACCTTGTCCAAGTCCTTCATAAACATTTGGACGATTTTCTCACACTCCTCCCACTTTTTTAGGCTATTGCCCCATGGATCCGAACCACCAGATCCCGAGCAAAGATATCTTTACCAGTCTTCCCCATCCCCAACCCATCCCATTTATATTCCAGGCTGGGACCCAAGAATAGAATTCCTCTTCTAAGACACCACTACAAGAAACAAATAGATTTTTATGGAAATCTTTTGTAGTTATATCATTTAGATTTCCCCTTCCCAGAGATCCAGTCCTTATAACAAATAAATTTTTTTAAGAAAAAGAGGGAGGCAGAATTAGCAAAACCAACATATAATTTTTTTAAAACTCTGACATTTTACACACGATTCCAAACCAGGGACAGTTCTCACCCCTGCCTCTTGAAAGGAATGGGAAAAGGTGTAAGATACCACCTATTTCAACCCAAATCTGTCTTTCTCTTCTGAGGCCCCTACTTCTAATTTTTCATAATAATGAAAACACCACTTATTCCCCTTTTGTTGCTGTTGAGTCACTTTTCAGTCATGTCTGACTGTTCATGACTCCATTTGGGGTTTTCATGGCAAAGATACGGGAGTGATTTGCCATTTCCTTTTCCAGCTCATTTTACAGATGAGGAAACTGAGGCAAACAGGGTTAAGTGACTTGCCCAGGGTCACACAGCTAAGTAAGGGTATCTGAGGCTAGATTTGAACTCAGGTGTTCCTCACTCCAGGCCTGGTACTCTATGCACTGTGGCACCATCTAACTGTGGGGTGTTTTTAACCTGGGCTAGAGTTTTTAACCTAGAGCCAATAGAGAGGTCCATGGATAGATTTCAGAGGGTCTGAGGATTTGGATAAGGAGGAAAAATTACATTTTAATTTCAATATAATTGTTTTCTCTTGCAGTCCTATGAATCTTATTTTATGCATTTCATGATATTATTTTGAAAAGGGGTCCATAGGTTTCCCCTAACTACCAGAGGGGTCCTTGAAACAGACAAAATTAAGAGCCCCTGACATAACCCCTTGCCTGAGATTTCCCAATTGCTAGTGATGCTTTCTGTGTGCAGATGCTGGAGCATCATCATTAGCCCTGGGTGGAACCTGCAAGGGGGAGTAGGCTGCTGCTGATTTAATAAATCTCCATCTCCCCACATTCCCAGACCTCTCCAGTGTCTATATCAGGTCAGCAGAGAACTCTCAGTTCCAAGGAGTTAGCATCACCGCTTCTCTCTCTTACTCTTCTTCTGACTGGTGGATCCACATAATTACATGTTGGAATAATAGCATTTCTACAGGATTTTGAGGTTTGTAAAGCACTTTACATGTTAACTCATTTGATCCTCCCAATAACCCTGTGATGTACCAGCATTATTCCCATTCCACAGATAATTAAACTGAGGCCCAGTGACTCGCTCATATGTAGTAAGGGGCAGAAGGGTCTGAACTGACCCCAAAGCTATAACACACAGACTCTCATACCTCCTGCGGTCACCTGTGGTTAGGCTTCTCCTCTGCCTCTTCAGATTAATCTGTTTTCTTTGAAGCATCTCTCCCCTTTCTTTCATGAAATAATGTATTCTTCCTAATAACCAGGAGAATGAAGCAGTCTTCATCTCCATAGATGCAGAAGTGTGATTATCGGGCCTCTGGGATTTCTCCCCTGTCTTGACCGGCTTCTGTGGCCAATTGCTATTACAGAGCCCTCTATGACGGGATCATTTGGTTAAGAACTCAGGGGATGGAGACTCCCAAACAAGGTTGGGCCTCCCTTTCAATGAGTCCCCTTGGCACAGCTGCATGCAGTTACAGGTCCACGATCTCCAAGGTTCCCAAACTGTCGTAGGGCCTGGCTTGTGGACCCACCTATCTCTGTAAACTCAGAGCCAAAAAATGAACCTTGCTCAAATGGCCCCTGGGCTCGAGGTCATGGGACATCAGTGTCTGCTGGGGTACAGGTACACATTGCGGGATTTTGACTGAAACCAGCTGCTCCTTCTCTGTCCCTGTCTCTGCAAAGTCCTCACTGCGTCTCCTTCACAAGCCAACCAATTTGGGCTGTTTTCATTCTCAAAGAGGACCATGACATCAGGAAGACAGGACCATGACATCAGGAAGACGATACCATGACTTGCAGGTAAATGTGGATTTAAGTGAGGCAGGGCTAGGCAAAATCACCAGCCTCACTTTTTCCTCGGAAACCATTGGGTCCAGTGGCAAGACACAGATCAGAACGACTGGAGATGGCCCTGAATGTACCAGCAGACAGCTGTATACCAATTCTGGTTATGCTGGTAATGAAGCCAATTAGAAATTTCCCTGTTCTTGGCATGGGGGGAGGGACACAACCAACCAATCAATCAATCAATCAACAAGCATTTAATGAACACTTACCAGGCATTGTGTTAAGTGTTTAGGATATTAAAAAAAAACAAAAACCAACGGCCACCAATGCTTGACCTCAAGGAGCTTACATTCTAAAGGGGGTAAGTGGGCAGGGAGAAGACATACAGCTAGGTGGCCAAGTGGATAGAGTGCTGAACGTGGAGAAGGCCTGAGTTAAAATCTAGCTTCAGACACTAGCTATGTGATCTTGGTCAAGTCACTTAACCTTTCTGTCTGCCTCTTCAGTTGTTCAATGAAGAGGATAATCACAGCACCTGCTTCACAGGGTCATTGTGAGGATCAAAGGAGATGATATTTGGAAAGGGCTTAAAGGCACTCAGACATTTAACTACTGTTCTCTTCCTTTTCCCCTGGTGCCTAAATACATATAAGCAAGATACACAGTGAGAAGATGGGACAGTCACCTTGTCAGCTGAGTGCAGGTCGGGTGGACCCAAGAGGGGAGAGGCTTGAGGCAGGGAGTCCAGTTGGAAAGAAGCCTCTGGTGCTGTTCTGGGCCAGAGGTGATATGAGTTTATTCTAACGAAGTGGCTTGCCTGGAAGAGCCTTTGGGGAAGCCTCGGAAGGTAAGAAAGGAGTGGTGGGTATGTGGGAGCAATGGTGCGTATTAGGGTTGTGGTGTGGAGAGGAGACGGTTGCTGGAAGCTGCGATGTGGGGCTGGTCTTGCAGCAGAGGCAGGGGTGGGATGTTGTGGTTTGTGGGAACCATTGTGTTCAGGGGTGCTATGGCTGACGTTGCACGATGCAGGACAGTGTCTGTGGGAGCCATGGGGTCTGTGGAAGCTATGGTACATGGGAGAGCCAAGAGACAGGGGAGGAGCCGATGGGGCATGTAGCTGTGGTTTGGGGGGGACTTGTAGAACATTTGACAGACCTGTGTGTGAGCCATGGCGTGTTATGGTGAGTGTGTGAGCCATGCTACGCATAAAGACGGGAGGGTGGGAGGTGGTGGCGGGGCAGCGTAGAATCACAGAATCTCAGGGTTGGAAGAAAGCCAGATGCCATCCAGTTCACCTGAACTTGGACGAGAATCTCTTCCACATCAATAGCCAGGACAACCTCTGTTTAAAGACTTCCCACATCTCTAATTATCAGGGTTTTTCTTTCCATTAGGCACATATATGCTTTAACGCAATGTCCACCTATCCCTCCACGTTCTGCCCTCTGCGGCCAAGTGTAACAAACAGGGACAGCACGGTATAATGGACAGGACGCTAGATTTGGAATCAGGAAGATCTGGGTTCAAATCCTGCCTCAGACACTAACTTACTGTGTGACCCTGAGCAAAGCACTTAACCTCTCTGTGCCTCAGTTTGTATATGAAGACATGCAAAAACAGATTAAACTAGATAGCCACCTAAGGGCCACAGCAGCTCTAAACTGATAATCTTAAATCTGATTTTTCTTCCATGTGATAGTCCTTCACATACTTGCAGAGAGCTGCCAGATCTCCCCTATGTCTTCTCTTCTGAAGGCACGTCCCCAGCTCCTTCAGTGGACCCTTGCTGGGCTTGACCCTTGTCAAGTCTTTTCAGCACCCTGGATATATGAGCTCAAATGTGTGTATGGAAAACCACGGACTGTATAGGGGAAACCATAGTATCTGTAGAAGCTAGAGTTTGTGGGCAGGTCAAACAAAGTGTATAGTAGTTGTGGTGAAGGTGAGAACCCATAGTATATGAGGACTGTGGCATATACTAGAACCCTATTGTCTGTACTGGGGGGAAGGGGAGCCGGGATATATGAAAATGTGATCTCGGAAAGTGAAATGCCCAGAAAATCTTGAGAAGGAACCCTAACTCCAATGAGAAATGGGACGGTTGGGGAAGTGAGAGAGGAAGTACCAGGTGAGAAGCAGCCACAGCACAGAGATCAGAGATGCTGGAGCTCAGGACTAACAATGTAACAGCAGACTTCTCGCCCCTGGGACCGGCCAAGGAATCCATTCACCTTACTCAGAAACGCACCAGCTACAGTCACAAGGGGCTGGAAGTGAGTGCCTGCTAGCAACAAGATATCCAGGGCCAAGCTCCACTCCCGTCCCCATCAGCTGGAGCTAAGATCCTGAGTCCACCCCAATCCTGTCAGTTCCTTGTGCCCTCAGTCCTAGGACCAGCTCTTCCCTCATTCTTGTCTCCTTCTTCGGCAAGTTAAGTGCCGGGTGGTCCTTCTTTTGGCCACCTGAAGGGAGGGGCAATGAGGAGTTCTATTTGCTAAATTGCACATTTCCTAGGCCTCCTCAATCCAGGTCGGTTCTGTATTTGGCCTTAGGAAAACAGTCTGCTTATAGTCAGTCAGTAGCCATGGCTTCATTATGTGTTGTTTTCTCATCATGTTCTGTTTATTTGCCAGTCATTTCTATGTTGAGTAAAAAAAAATTGTAGACATAACTCAGGCATGGACATCTACTTGTGTGGAGAGTCCATCCATTTTCCCAAGGTTGCATGACTAGTATTCTCTGAAATACAGTAACTCAGGAGGAAGGCAGTTTCAGCAGTGGGTCGGGGCTCAGAGCTATGTAATGAGCGAATACATGTAAAGTGCTCTGCAAACCTTGAAGTACTATGTAAATGTTAACTAATATTATAATTACTATTAGTTGATCAGATCCACAAATCCCTGTACTCCTTGAAGATGAATCAGTGTCACCCTGAAAAGAGTGAGGGGCAGAACTGAGTCTGATAAGCAAAAAGAACAGTACAGAATTTACAATCCTGAAGAAATTATGCGGTTGCTAGGGTGACAGGAGGACTCCTTATTGAATGGCTATCGGCATCATCTGGTGATGAAATGAATTGGACTAGATGGCCTCTGAGGGCCTGACAGCTCCTTGCTACTTCCATTCTGTGACACCTTTGGGGGAGCCCTGGTTTTATAGGTTCATAGATAGGAATTAGAAGGGGCCATAAAGTTTCATTGCAGATGAGGAAACAGGCCCAGGGGGTGTAGTGGATGAGCCTGAGATGGGATTTGAACACATCTTGGGAGCTGTGACATTTGTGTGGAACTCCGATAATCAGGCTGGAGGAGGTCCAGACCCTGTACTGGATGCTGGAAATACAAAGACAAAAACTGAAAGCAAATCACGGGAGAAGACCAAAGGTCTGTCACCAGGGCCAAGGCTACTCCCCAAACCTAGAGCTCCTTCTTCCCTGTCTTCCCAGCTTGATTAAGCCAGGAAGTGAGGTGGCTCTCAGAGTCCTTAAAGAGTCTGGATTGGACTAGTGGCACTGGGAGGGGACAAGGAGAGGAAGGAGATTCCCCCCCCCCCTCTATTTCCAGGCTCCTGGGACTGAGCTGCCATTCTAACCAGGACAGTTTACCCCACACTCCTTAGGGCTCTGAGTGAAGTCCCTCTCTTCAGGGCCTCCTCCCTGTTGCCACGAGAGCTGCCCCTCACTCCCTATCCCAGGAGTCCAATCCACTTCCCATCCTGGCAGTGATCACTAACCTACAAGCTTGTTGTGGGATCTCCCTGGAGATTTCTTCTGGGCATTCTTCCCTATAAGAGATCCCGACTTCTCAATAGTGGGGACACCGTCAATTTTGGGAAATCAGAAATGATAAAACGTAAGCTCCTTTTACTTGAAGAGATAAGGTCCAGGGGAGAGCAAGGGATGTGCCAAAGGGTGGTAGCCTGCCCTGTGACCAACAGCTCCTACTGACAATGCTTTTAAAAGTACATTACTGATACCCACTAGTCTGAGATTCACAATGATTTAGGTGCTGCTATTACCCTATTACAGCACACCAAGACTGAGGGGTGTAGTGACTTGTCCACAGTTTGTCAGGTGAGATGAAAGCTTGTTTCACTGACTGCAAGACGTACAGCCTCTTCCCTCCACTTGCCTGAGATCACTCAGGGGATGGTTCAGCCCTCGATTCTGCTGCCTCATGGGGAACCCAGGCCCAGAAAGGGTCTCTGACCCTTGGTCTTAGAGGAAATTTCTGTGCCTGAATATCCCTGAGCCTAGAGAACAATCAGTCATTGGGAAAGATGAAGGCAGGAGACAGGAAGGAATCCCCAACCTCCCTCATCCAGACAGTCCCCCGGCCACCCACCCACAGACCACACCAGGACACCTGTGTCTCCCAGTCGTAGTACAGTTTTATTTTTTCACAACAGAGAAATACAAAGAGCATAGGGCTTTTAATTTTTTCATTAGTTTTTTTTCCCCCCACATTTTGCTTTTTAAAAAAATTTTCTTTTTAACATAATGCAAACTTTCCCTTCTGAGGTCCCACCTCCTTGGCCCTGCAATGCCAGGTCTCAAGAGTGGACAAAAGAATCAAACATCTGGAACCGTTTTTCTTTCTTAGTAAGGGAACTAGATCTAAATTCGGTGGCCTGGAGGTTCCATGGACAAAAGAAAAAGGGGTGTTAACAGGAGTGTCAGAGCGTATTTACAGGGTATTAACATGCTGACAAAAAGTCTACAATACTGAGTATCATACAACATCAAAGAGTCAGAAACAAGGGAAAAGAACCCAGTGAAAAATACGTGGAACCAAAGGGCATGAAACAGCTGGTCAAACAATGACATTGTTAAGGCTTAAAAAGTGTATAAAAATAACACAGTTAATATTCAGAACGGAACTTAAAGATACAGAAGATATAGATGAGTTTTTGTCTAGGTTTTTTTTTTCTTTTCCTTTCTGGTGAGGGGGTTGTTGGGGCTTCTCTGGGCTCTGTACATGGATCCTATATACATGGGGAGACACGAATGGCTTTCAGATCAGGGTGGGGGTGCTGGGGCTGGCTGCCAGGCCTCTGACTGGCTGCTTTCCTCAGTGCCCCTCCACCCCTGAGGGACCCTGCAGGGATGGAGGTTTGGGGATGGGGTGAAGGGGTTCTCTGGCCTGGGCCTTAGCACAAGGGTGATAAGTGCCATCGTCATCAGGTTGGGTAAGAGGAGGTGACTTAGAATTCTTCTCTCACTTGCCTTGAGCTGAGGCAGGTACTCAGTGTCCAAGGCCCCAGAGCCATTCCACTCCAAACCCCCAGGCAGGCCCAGCCTTTTTTCCCTGCCAGTCCCCAAAAGTCTGAGGCCCCTTGCAGCTGTCCTATCAAAGCCTCCTTGGTACTGGAGACTCGAGGGATCCCCAGGCCTGAATTTCACCAGTGCCTGTGGGGGACCCAGAACCTAGAGAGACAGTCCACTCCACATTTTGCAATATGGCCATGGGCCACTTGATGGCGAGTTTTGTGGGGCTTGACCTGGCCTGGCTGCCTATGCCTATCTTGACCTCACCCCAGCATGGAAGACACACAAGCATCCTCTCCAAGGTTAGGGTTCTGTTCCCCAGCCTGGGGAGATCCAGCTCTTTCCCGGAGTGGGGAATGGGCACAGTTCCAGGGAAGGTGGACTCAATGGGCCTCCACTGTAGAAGGGGAGGATATGCAATTGGGCTCATTTCTAGAAGGCTGGGCAGGAAGTCAGGGAGGGTCCCATGCCCTCATTCCAGGGATCGACCATCCCCACTCCTCCCTTGCTTTGGCCCAGCTTTGTTCTCAGACATCTAGAGTCCACTCCACCTGTCCTCCCTTCCCCCTAGCCAGGTCCTGGTCCCAGCCCTAGCCCAGAGCAGACAGGAATTTCAGGAGAGGTAGAGGAATATTCTCATCCTAGCCAGCACTGGAGGTAGACTGGGGCACTCTCTACTGTAGTTACAGGGCCCAGGGGGGACAGAAACCCAGGGAGCACCATTGTCAGACTAAGGAGAGGTGAGGAAGGCCAGGTAGGCAGGCAGGCAGGTGAGATAACTTCCACTGACAGCCCTCACAAAGCCCCACTCTAATGGGGTCTCAAGACCTTCCTCCTGCCCCTCCTCTTCAGGAGAGTTACTCTTAAGACAGGGCAGGGAAAGCCTGATTCTGGAAGTCTGAGGCAAAAGCCCCTCTCTTAGTCTCCTCTCCCCACCTCTGCTTCCTGTGGAAGACCTGGCCATCTCTATGGGTAGGTGCGAAGGGTGCCAGGGTCTGGGCCCTACCTGTCCCATCTGCCTCTGGGATGGCGGGAAGGCCTGGCCTGGCCTGGCACATGAGGGGAGGGAAGTCTGGCGATCTGCATTATGGGGCTTCTTCCCCTAGCTCCAGGCTTCTCCTACTAAGCTTCCTGCCTGACCCTCCTCAGCCCAGTTCTGGCCCTAAACTCCAAAGTCCAAACCATTCAGAGGCTACGATTCTCCCTTGGGTCCATGAGGTGCCCTGGGTCATTTCCAAGAGGTCTCTGTGATCCCCTCGCTCCCTTTCTTCCCCCCTGCCCAGTGCTCACCCGGGCATGGCCCAGCAGAAGGGGAGAGGCCCCCACTCTGTGGCTCTCCGTGTCCGTCTGTCTGATTTTCCTTTTGATTTTTCCATTTTAGCAGCACCAACTTCTTGGCCAATAAATATTTTTTTGTTGTTATTTTTTTAAAAAGGAAGTAGAAAGAAAAGAAAACAAACAAAAAACCAACCCAATGAAGGGGGGGGGTGAACTAAAGACAACCCAACAGAGAGAGGTTCAAAGTGCTCTGAAATCGTCTTTGGATGTCACCAAACTGTCCAGAATCCCCCGGTGGCCGCTGCTGCTGGCCAGGCTCCTGGGCATAGCAGTTAACTGGACTGAACTGAGCTGGGACTCCTGGGGGAGTCGGTGGCAGGTGGGCAGAGGCCCCTTGATGCAGTGGGGTTCAGGAGAGCAGCCCGGCCTGCAGCAAGGGCACGGGCGGGGGGTTCTGATTGGTTCCTTTCTGTGCCCCTGCCTGGGGAGGCTGGGGGTGGGGGCACACAGAGCGAGCAGGGCCCTGGGTTCAGATGAGCGAGATCCGCACAGGGATGCCGGGAGACTCCGTCCTTTGGGGTGAATGGTGGGTGACCAGGTGCTCCACCACAGTGTGTTTGGACATGTGCTTCATCAAGTAGGTCTCCTGGAGGGAGAGAGAGGAGGGGGCTGGGTGAGTGAGTGCTTAGGGGCTTCCTTCCTCTCCCTGGGTCCCCAAGAAAATCAGCATCCTGTGTGCGATGTGCCACCCTGTGGCCATCTCTGGGAAGCGCACCTTCCTTTGCGTCCCGGCGCCTTCAAACACTGGCCTCTACCCATGGAGACACAGAGCACTGAACCAGCCATTAGGGGACCTGGGGCAAGGAAGTATGGCAGGGGAAGACTGAGGCAGTGCTCTCATTTGGGCTGTGGCCACCAGAGGAAGAAGGATGCTGCTGTTGTCACCTGCTAAGTTTTTGCTCCTCTGGACAAAGCCCCAACTGCCCTGCCCTAGTTATAGCTCTACATCCCAGCTCCAGGGCACAGGTTAGAGGCGTGGCAACTACTCACCTGGTGCCCACCCCCAAGATGAGAGCCGTGCCCTTTGCCTGGTATTCACCCAATCCCCCATCAAGAAGAGGATGCATCCCCCAGTGCAGATGGCTCTCATACCTGCCCCTACTCACCGAGGTGTAGGCACGCCCACACATGCTGCAGCAGTAGGCCTTGGCGTGTTTGATGGCATGGGCGGAGAGGTGGATCTGCAGGGAGGCGGAGTCTGTATATGCCCGGTAACAGTTTGGACACTTGTACGGTTTATCTTTATTGTGCTGTCGCTGGTGAGACTGGGGGAAGAGGAGTAGTGAGCGCCACAAAGGCCCCAAGGAGTTACCTCACCCGCAAGCCCCCAAAGCCTCTTGGACCTATGCCCCAATCCCAGGTGCTAATACGTCCCCTTTGTCCCCCCAACAATGACCCCCAATGCCTTTCTCTACCCTCCCCCTCCCCCATACAGGCTGGCAGGGGCCACTGACCTGGAGGTTGGAGAGCTGGGTAAAAGCCTTTTCACAGCCGGGATGTGGGCACTTGTAGGGTCTGTCTCCAGTGTGAATTCTGCAATGGTCCGCAGGGCATGGAGTGAGGCTGGGCACTTGACGTCAGGCTGCTCAAGAGCCCTGCCTCCAGGTCCCAGGAGCCCGGGGGAGCCAGCAAGGTCAAGTGTTCTGGCCCCCAGATCTCCAAGCCACCTCTCTCTTCCTAAAGTCATAGACCATGGGGGAGCTACCACTGGACATACCTGCCACCAATGCCCCAAGTAAGGGCAGGGTCAAGAGAGCCTCATGGAAAACTGAGAGGACAAGCCCATGCTCAGCTCACTGCCATCCTCAGCAGCACATCATCAGCTTCTCACTGCCCCTCTGCAGCATCCACAGAGACACCCACATCCAGACACACTCATATACACACCCACTTCCAGACACATCCACATACAGTCACACAGACACAGACCCAGATTCGGATACACACACAGCCCTGCCCAGGCCATCATCTCCCACCAGCAATGACCTCCTGACCAGCCTCCCTGCCTCCATCTGCTAAAGCCCACCTGTCATCCCATCACTCCCCTGCCCCAAACTGCCCCTGGATCCCCATGGCCTACAGGATAAAGCCCAACTTCCTCAGGCTGCATCCAGGCCATCCTCAAGTAGGCCCAGAGGAGCTTCCTGCCCCAGTGGACAAAACATTCCCTCTGCCCGGAACATCCTTCCTCTATCTACCCAAAGCATACCTAGCCTTCAAGGTTAAGCTCAAAGCATTCCTCTTTCAGGAAACATCCCCTGACTGCATCCCCCCACCAATCTCTCCATCTTTACCACTCCTGCCTGCTGTCTCACTGATTCAGCCTCTTTGCTGGCTACTGTCCCTGGCCAGGCTCTGAGCTCCAGAAGGGCTGCTGTGGCCCTTCCCCTCGGGATGTCCCCTGGAGCCAGGAGCCTTGAACTGAAAGATAGAGCAAAAGTCACCTGGTTGACTGACTGGCCCCAGATCCCAGGCTGCTCCACTTTCAAGCAGCGACTGACAAAGCTTCCATCTCCATCTATCCCCCAGCACATAAGCTGTCTCTCCAGGCTTTGTGCCTTCTGTAAACGTGATGAGCACACCATCTATGTCATTATCCAACACAGCTGAAGAGTAAAAGGCCAAGGATGGATGCTGGGGTGACCGGTGCCTCTGAAGCCCGCCCCCCCCCCCACTCTAGCTGCTGTTGCCACTGTCTTCTCCTTTCCCCGGTCATCTGCTGGCCTGTGGACCTGTGCACTCATGAATGTGGACATTCCCTCCAAAGGTGCAGGTTGCCACTCATCCATGCCTGTTCACACTGTGTGACTCCTGTTCATGGTTTCCTGCAGTTCTGGCCCTAAGCATGCTCAGGGAAGGCTCCCTCTGCTTCTATTGACAGAGGATGGATAGAAGCTGATGTGGAGAGCAATGGGGTCAAGGGATAGCTACTGGATACTCTTCGCTTTCCTATCTGGTACCATCAATAACCTAATGGACACTCCTATGCCATTAATGTGGTTACCAACAGCACACTGACCATTGACCCCATGGCCAGCTCCTCTGGGTGGGTGACCTGGTGGTTTTCCCCACCACCCAAGCTGACTCTGGATCTTCATTCATCCGGCTCCTCTGATTCTATTTCTCTGTCTATATTCTTAGTGACTTCCTAACAAATGCCTGAGCTGCCCCTCCAACCAGTAGAGCGCCTACTGGCTGGTCGTGTGATCTGAACCTGATTCTCTCAGTTCTAGGATAAGCATTTTACAAAGGAGAGAATTCAGAGCAGGAAGGCACCTGGCACCTGCCTTCTGTCACCCTCCAACACACCTAGCCCCTGCTAGGTTCTTGTGGGTCAATTTGCGAAGACTTGATGACCGACAAGATACGAGGGTTGGTTCTACCTTAGCCCAGTGGATCCTTCCTTCCTGGGAGTTTTATAGTCTAGAATCCCAGAATCTCAGAGCTGGAAGGAGACCTTGGGCTTCAGAGGGGCCCTCCTTGACCATACCCCTCCCAGCAACATCCCTGGTGGCATCTGGTCTCTGCCTGAGAACCTGCAGTGAAGGGGAGCTTACCACCTCCTGAGTTAGACCTTCCCTTACACCTCTCAGCCTTATGCGTGCTCTTCCATCCAGTGACACTGGCCTCCTAACCACCCCATGAACTGACACTATGCCTCTCAGCTCCAGGACGCTTCCTCTGCTGTCCCATGCCTGGAGCACTGACCACTGACCACCCCGGCTCCCTTTAAGTCCCAACTGAAATCCCACCTCTGAGCCTTCCCCGTCCCCTCTCAATTCTAGTGCTGTCTCTCTGTTAACTGTCCCCTGCTTATCCTGCATGGGGCTGGTTTTGAACATATGTGTTTGTGTGCTGTGTCTTCCACTGCACTGTAAGCTCCTTGAGGGCAGGGCCTGTCTTTTGCCTCTTTTTCTATCCCCAGCAATTAGCCCAAGGCCTGGCACATAGTAGGTATTTAACAAATGCTTACTAACTGCCTCTTCCCCATGAGGCATCCCTTCAAGAACTCTGGTACAGTCCTGACTAGAGACACATAACACAGGGGAGAGTGCTGAACTTGGGAGTCAAGGAGTCTTGGGTGCAAATCCCACCTCCAACATGGGTTTTGTGACCGAGGTCTAAATGAACTCAGTGCCTTGGAGCCTTCAGTCTTTGAAGTGCTCTCTCTACCAGCTTTTGGGATGCCTCCTGAGACCCCTTCCCATTCAGAAAGTCAGATTCTCTGAAATGATGACCCTAAACATGTAACCATGGGTCATGGGAAACCTCAGGGGTCATGTAAGCCAGCCCTGCACCCCAACTGTCAGTTTATAGCTGAGAAAACCAAGGCCTAGAGAGCAATGACTTGCCCAAGGTCACACAGACAATAAGTTCAAATACAGGATTTGAATACTGGGCCCCCAACTCTAAATCCAATGAATCCTCACACTTCGAATGTCCACTACCCCCCACTGCTGCTGGAGACTTAGCCCTGTCACTACCCTGACCATCCTTGTCTCATGCTACAGTTTGTGAACAGCCTTCCTAAAACAAAGTCCACAGGGCTCCAGATGTGGCCTGAGCTGGGCAGAGAACAGCAAGATCATCACCTCCTACATTCCAGACACTGTGCCTCTCCTGATGCGCTTGAAAATCACCCTAGCTCCTCCTGGTGCCAGTCATGAAGGTGGTTCACAGTCTCTTAAAACCTGGGCCCCATCCCCTAGGTCTTGTTTGAATGAATCCTCATTAGGGAGGCGGCTAAATGGTAAGTGGAGAATGTGCTAGACTTGGCTGCCCAGAAGACCCGAGTTAAAATCCTGCCTAGGAGCTGTGTAACCTTAGGCGAGTCATTTCCCGCTTTCAAATTCAGTTTCCTCCTCTATAAAATGGGGATAATGACAGCACCTTCTTCCCAGGGTGGTTGTGATGATCAAATGAGATCATATTCATAAAGTGCATTACAGATTTAAAGCACCATGCAGAAGCTGCTATGACTGTCATTCTATCCGTGGCATTGATTTTATGAACCCAAGGATACAACTTTACATTTACTCTTATTAAATTTCATCTTCTCGGACGTGGCTCAACATTCTGGCCTGTTCAGAACCCAGTGAGTTAGCTGCTCTTCTTAGCTTTACATCATCTATGATGAGCCCACCACCTCTGCTTTCCTCTAAGTCACTAAAAAAAAAATTACTTAACAGTACAGAGAAAAAGACACATGTTTTAGGGAACATGTTTTTCACCATCTTCCTGGAGAATATTTCAGGGTCTGTAAGTTAGAGCAACAGTTCCTACCTTTTTAAACCTCAAATGCCCTCTCAGACCCCTGTCTGAAAGTACTTGTAATTCAAGGTGCAGATTTTGTGTGCTTTTTGTAATTTTGTGGATTCGAGGACTCCCTGCCAGGGCCCTGAGGGAAGGAAGCCAAGGCTCCCAGAATGAGAAAGATGGTCCAGAGGACTTATTCTTTTTCCATTTTTAAAAATAACACCTATAGTGGCAAAGAATTGGAAATCAAGGGGATGCCCATCAATTGGGGAATGGCTAAACAAGTTTTGGTATATGAATGTAATGGAATACTATTGTGCTATAAGAAATGGGGAGCAGATGGACTTCATAATAACATGGAGAGACTTATATAAACACCTTGAGTGAGAAAAGCAGAACCAGGAGAACATTGTACACAATTACAGACACATCGTATGTGTGATGACTAACTCTGGTAGACTGGGCTCCTCTCAGCAATGCAAGATTATGATCTAACTCCAAAAGACTCATGATTGAAGGAGGTATCCACATCCAGAGAAAGATCTACAGAGTCTGAATGCAGATTGAAGCAAACTACTTGCTCTCTCTTTTTCTTGTTTTGTTTTGTTTCCTATTTCTCACTGTTCACTCCATTTGTTATAATCCTTCTTTATGACCTGACTAATGTTTAATGTGAAGGTATGTGTAGATCCTATATTTGATTTCATGCTGACATGGGAGGGGGAGGAAGAGGGGGAGAAAATTTGAAACTCAAGGGATTGTGGAACTGAATGCTGTAAAACTGAAAGTAAATAAATTTTTTTAAAAATTTAAAAAATAACACCTATTCCCCCAGGGAGGAACTGTGGTGAAAAAAAGATCCACAGACTGAGAACCTGAGTACAAATCCTGGCTCCATTGCTTACCCTCTGTGTGATGCCAGGTAACAGAGACTACCTAGTCTGTTTGCCTCCTGTGAAGGGGGCTGGTGCAGATGACCCAGGGTCCCTGACAGCTCCAGATCTATGAGCCTGTCACTCCTTTCCCAGTCTCCACAAACGCTCTGGAAGGAGAGCATAGGCCCTGGCAGTATATGTACCTCAGTCATAACAAGGGAGTCCTCTGGTTAGAATAATTTAACTTAATTAAGAAGTCTCTGTTGCAAAGGAAGGAGAAGTCTGGTAGGAGGGGCAGGAGACCTAGGGTCTAATCCTGATGAACTTGCACAAACACCTCCCCCCCCCCGGGCCTCAGTTTCTCCATCTGTCCTTTCAGTGAAAGGGCTGCACTAGATAAAGGTCCATGGCCAGGCTCCCGAGAGCTCAGGTAGAGTATAAGCTGGCTGCCAGCAGCTTGAGCAGGTGAATGGGGTGAAGGAAGCAAGAGTCTCACTACCCTGCCCTGGTCGGGAGTACCAGGTACACCTGGGGTACTGTATCTAATGAGGAAAAGAAAGGCAGCTGGGTGGTGGGGTTTGAAGTCCAGAACACCTGAGTTCAAATCTGACCTCAGATAGTTACTAACAGTAAGACCCTGGGCAAGTCACTTAACCTCTGCCTGCCTGAGCTTCCTTGTCTGTAAAACGGAGACAACACGAGCCTCTATCTCCCAGGGTTGTTCAAACGAAGTACCATCTGTAAAGCACTTAGCTCAGTGCCAGGCACACAGAAGGCACAATACTAATGCTATTATGTTTATTATTGCCAGAATGCTGGGAGGTGATGGGTAGAGCCTCGACTCCCCCATTCCCTCCTCCATTCCCCTGCCAGGGTTGTGGCCCCTGGTCAGCAGGCCTTGCTGAGCCCTTGTCTGGCTTCTGGGACACTGGGCTCCATGGGGATGGCGGTCCAGAGGCCAGAGGCTCCAGGCTGGGCTCCCAGCTGCCCAGGCTGGCTCACTCCAGGGGCTGTGGGTCCGAGGAAGAGGAAGAGGAGGCAGAATCCCACCACATGTGTGAGGTTATCCCAACCTAACAGCTCGGCAGAAAAAGCACTGGGTGTGGAGATGGGAGAAGTCTGAACTCTACAGGGAAAGGCCTGTGAGCAAACTCCCTCTGCCAATGCATGCCAACACCTCTGTACCGAGCAGTTTTGGAGGGCTGCCTCCAGTGGGGGCCTGCGCCATGCTGCCTTTCACTAGCTGTCAAATCAAACCTCCCAAAGCCTCAGTGTTCTCACCTCTAGAATGGGGCTAAAGACAGCACAGTCACTGCCCCAAAGGGCAGGTGTGAGGCATGTGTGAAGGGTCCTATAGAAATGTTATTAGGATGGGAACTGGGAAGTGGGGGCAGGGAAGGAGGCACAACCAGCTCTGGGGAATCCCCTTTCACCACCAGCAGCCCCTGCCCTCTCGCTCCTGGTCCTGGGGCAGATGGTGAAGCCCCCCAGCAGGGCACAGAGAATACACTTGTCAAGTTCCTTTGATCTAGGCCCTGCAATTCCAGGAGTGAGCCTGTGCCCTGGTCCATCCCCTCTGGGGTGTGATAAACTTCATTTTCTTAGCCTGTCCACCTCAGGCCTGGCTGGTAGTCCTCCACTGGCTCTGTGACACCCCCTAAGGAATGGCTACCAGTCTGGACCAAGGGATGGCCCAAGGGATGGGGGGGCTAAGAACTTGGGATGAAGTAGGCATATTCCTCGCCCTTTGGAGACAGACAGACTTGAATCCCAGGGAGCACTTACTGGGATCAGAGGAGCAGGAACTTTAGAGCTGGAAGGGACCCTAAGTCCAAGCCCCCTCATTTTTACTGAAGCACGAGTGTCTTGTCAAGAGTCACAAGACAGCTAAATGGATCGACCACAGGGCCAATCCTGATCTCCCTCCACCGCTGAGCCCTGCTGAGCACCAAGTACCACCACTCAGCTGCCCCACAACCCCCAGAGACCCCTCCATCATCTTCTCCTTGCCACTACCTCTCACCTGGTGTGCTGTTGGAGGTGGGAGAGCTGGCGGAAGGATTTCTCACAGTAGGAGCAGTGATAGGGCTTGACACCCAGGTGGATGCGCAGGTGTTGGGCCAGGTAGGAGGCGTTGGCAAAGGACTTGGAGCAGTGCGGGCACTTGTGCGGCTTGGCCTCTGTGTGCGACTTGGAGTGGATCTGCATCTCGGACTTGGTGAAGAAGGTCAAGGGGCAGACCTTACACCTGAGGAGCACAGAAGCAGACTTTATGCCTGGGGGGCACCCACAGCCCTCCAAAAACTGCCCCTCCCTCCTGCTTACACCTTTCACCCCACTACATGCTCTGGGACCCCATGCCCTGGCTGCCCCCATGCCTGGAATGCTCTCTCTCCTCGTCTCTGCACCCTGGCTTCCTTCAAGTCCCAGCTAGAATCCTAACCCCTAGGAGAAACCTCTCCTCATCGCCCTTAGTGCTGGGTCTTTATCTCCAATTTCTCCTGCACACAGTTTGTTTATACAGCAGCTTAAATATTGTCTCCCTAATGAGGGAGACCTCCTTGAAAGCAGTGACTGAGTTTTGCCTTTCTTTGCATCTCCAATGCTTAACATAGTGCCTGGCATAAGAATGTCTCTAGGTATCTTGATACATATCTGGCCACTGGACCCAGATGGTTGCAGAAGAGAGAGGCTGGTGACTCTGCACAGTCCTCCCTCACTTAAATCCAATTCACTTGCACGTCATGGCATCACCTTCCTGATGTCATGGTCCTCTTTGAGCATGAAGTTTTAAACCACAACAGTGCCTGGCATATAGTTGGTGGCTTAAGAAATGCTTACTGACTGCTCCAGTGAAGATAGGGCCCACATTTAGGGGGAAAGGTGGGAGGAGATGTAGGCCTCCCAGCTCTAGGTATACAGAGACTTCACCCTTCAGAATACTCAGGGAGAAGCTGGGCTTTGGGTCACTGGAGTTTTCCAAGCCAAGGCTAAGCTGGGTTAGATGCCTCTGAGGTTCTGAGAGTTTATGATTTTATGGCATGCATGAGGGCACAAAGGCCACTGATAAAAGGATTTTGCCCTCACACCTGAGAAGGCCACTGGTCTCCTACCCAGGGGAAGGTGAGCTTCACTTAAGGAGGTGAGGAGGGATGGGGTAGGGTGGGGCGGGGTGAGCAGGCTCCACCGAGGAAGGATACTCCTCCTCAAGTGTCTCTTCAAACTCTCCATCCTCCCTGGACTGTGCCATCAAGCATGACCACATCTCGGATCTGGAAGGGGTCTCGGAGGCCATTAGTCCCCTCACCCTTCCCCTCTTTCACAGCCCTGGCAAGGAATCCTCCAGAGTCGGTCTGGTGACCCCCAGTCACTCTCAAGGCAGCTCCGCCAACTCTTCAGTGCAGCCCTGGTTATTCAACAAGTTGGAAAATAGTTGCTGTCTTCAAAGAGCTTATGAGGGCCTGTAGTTACAAGTCCCTTAGCCTGAGCTGAAAACCAGCCTCTCCACGACTTCCTTTCTCAGAGACTGGAAGATGGCATCACGGCCAGGTCTGAGTCTCATCTTGCCCATTTCCTTCAGGGGACCCCTCTCCATGTTATCATCCTGGGTCCCACCCTCACTGTCTCGGTCACTGTGAATGTGCTCTGGCTTGTGGGTTTCACAGAATTGAACAAAGCTCCTGAGGGGGTCTGGCCAGGGCAGTCAGGGGAGACCAGGCTTCCCTCTGCTTGGATCTTGGACCTTTCTCCCTAAAGCATTATGCTTCCCCTTCTTCCCTCAAGCCTGGACCTCTCCCAAGAGGACCACACCCCTCCTAAGCCCCTTCTTCTGAGTAAGGAAGGCAGGCTGCTCATTCCACACACTTGCTCCCAGACCACTCCCCTTAGGAGGCCTTCTCTTTGGAGTCCAGGCAGGCTGGTCATACTCTCCCCTACACTCACAGCCCTTCCCTCTTCATCCTTGGGGCTGTCATCTGCACCTCTCCAGGTCACTTTCCCAGCTTTACAGATGAGGCTCATACTCAGTCCAGTCCTCCTTTCCCCTCCCCCCCCCCCCCCAGCTCCAGTCATGGTCGCTGACCCACCATTCGGAGCTCTTGTACTCTCATTTCCACTAAACCTGTTCAAGTCTTCCAAAGCCTGAACCCAGCCCAAGTCTTCCAAAATATTCTGAGTTCACCTGCTTCAAGACCAGCCCAGACCCCCCCCCCCCATCATCTGCTACGTTAATGTTTAACTAGCCCCCACCTTAGGCTCACACATTCCCCGGACCTTCCACCACCCTGCTCCTGGACACCCAGGCCATCGTCAGAGGTCATGACATTAATATATCTGCACCAACAATAGCTTTAGGATCAACAGCCACAGAGGAGCCTGTAGTGGTGCTTAGCTATCTGTCAGAGGAGCTTAGATTTACAGCTGGAAGGGATCTGAGGCCAGCTAGCCCAACCCTCTCATTTTACATAAAAGGAAAATGATACCCAAAGTTAAGTAAGTCATTTACCTAAGGTCACACAGCTGGTGTCTGAGGAAGGATTTGAACCCAGGTCCCCAGACTCCAGAACTGATATTCCTTCACTTCTTAATGTGGGCATTTCCCAGTGGCCTTCTTTCTTCTCAACACTCTCTCCCTTTGTAGACTCATTCCCTCCCACTTCTCTGCAGAAGACTCCCCAATTTTGATCTCTAGTCCTGACCTCTCTCTTAATTTACAGTTCCCCAAGATATAAGGTGCCCCCCTGACACTTAGTCCCTGCGTGACCTTGAGTGAGTCACTGGCTAGTCTATGTCTAGTTTCTCTTGTCTTTCTGAGAGATAAGAGATTGGCCTCGGTGGCTTCTGAGGGTCCCCTCCAGGTCGAGATCGAGAATCCCCTGATCTCTCCTTGAGTAGCCCCTTGGAGCCTCATGCTCACGAGGTCTTGAGCTGGGGTTATTTCTCTTTCAAAGTGTGTTCTTCCTCCCGGCTTGGCTACTTCTGTTGGGGTACCATGTTCAGCCCTGGGGGGAGGGGGGAAGGGGTCACCAGTTATCTTTAATTCTCCCTTCTCCTCTGGCCTCATATCCATCAGGTACCAACCAAGTCAATGCCACCTCAATGTCTCTTGTCCCTTCTTCTCTAGTCCCACAGTCACTACCAACCTGGGGAAGGCCTTCCTGGCAGTGATCTCACCCCAAGAATAGCCATTACCCCCTAGAACTACAGAAGAAGCCCCTGAACAGGTCTGCCATTCCCTAATCCTTCATATGCTGCTAGAATAGGTAACTAGATGGTACAGTAGATACAGGGCTAGTTCTGAAGCCAGGAAGACCTCAGTTCAGATCCTACCTCAGACACCTAAAAGTTCTATCACCCTAAGAGATATAACAGAAGCATCTCCTTCCTAGAGCTGCTGTAAGGGATATCCAATGGGATATCTGTAAAGTACATATATTACCAGAATAACTTTTTTTAATGTATCCATCTGGCTATGTCACCCATCTGCTCAAAAATCTTCAACGGCCCCTCACTGCCCAGGCAGAGAGGCACAGAGCTAAACTTGGAATGAAGGGACCTGAATGAGAATCCTAGCTCTGTCACTGACAAGGACTCTAGGGCCTTGGGAAGGTCACTTCATCTCTGTGTTTCCTCATGCGTGGAAAGGAGGGGGGGTTGTGTTAGAAGATTCCTGGGGTCCCTTTCAGCTTTGATGCTGGGAGCCTGCAGACCACTACCCACCTTCCTCAGGGAGGTCTCTGTATCACTCCCCTCCATAGACTTGGAGATTCACTCTGACTCTCCTCTGCCCCCCAAAGCACACCTTGTATTTTTCCCCCTCTGTGTCTTCCCTCAGGCTGCTCCCTGTGCCCCAGAATGCCCACCCCACCCCCCTCGCCTCTGCCTGTATTGGGGTCAACTCCAATGGTACCTCCTCCAGGAAGCCTTTCCTTAGCCCTCCCACTCTCCCTCTGCAGAGCAGACACTGCTGATATCAATGAATGATTCAATGTAGATGAATAACGCATGGGTGTCATACTTGGAGGGACACTGAGGGATCCCTAGGACCTCACACACATGGAAGGGAGGACACAACAGGGGTCTCTCTCACAAACAAGAGGCAGCGAAGATCTGATCCCTGAGAGGAAACAGACCTTACAAGTGGTGCTATGGGAGGATGCAGACCTCCCCCTAGAGGGGACCGAGGCCTCACGTGGGAGTGGGAGCAGGCTCAGATATCATGGGTGGGGCCAGAGGCCTTGCACTGGGGGGAGACAAAAGCCTCACCCTGGGGCAGGGGTGGGGAGAAGCTTTGCTGTCAGATCATTCCGTGGTGAGGTGCCCTCAGCCCTCAGAACATCCTGGGGGCTTACGGAAAAGACCTGCCTACCCTCAGAATTCTTTTGGGATGACCTGCTGGGAAGCCTAATCCATGCCTACTCACCCAAACTTATTTCCTACCTGAAGGACAGCAAGGGCCCAGGGTTCAGCTTGCCAGCTCATAGTTCCCCAGACTGCCCTGCTCCCTTCTGCCTGAGAGACCTGGCTGGACAAGGCACCAATGGCAGCATCTTACCAGGGGAAGGGACGAGCAGCGGGCTCAATCTGCTCCCAGGGGACTCCCAGGGGGCAGAAATGGGAGGTGGGGTAGGGACCAGGTGGCCCAAATAATTCCTGGCACCAGGAAATGGCTCCCCCAACTCAGGGCCAGAGCAGGGGAGGCAGCCTGCCTGGAAAGGCGGGCCTCTACAACTCAGTTCCCACCTGTATGTCTTCCCCTCTTTGGCGGTCTCTCCTGAGGCCAGGATGGGGTACGGCACCACAAGGACAGGGGGTCCCGAGGGGTTTTCTGCCTTGATCTTCTTGCGGCCCCGTTCTGTTTTGGGGGCTCCCAGCAGGCTGTGGCCCTGAATTGTCTTGATGGAGTCCAGGATGGGGGGGCTGGTAATCCCTGAGATGAGGGTTGGGGAGGAGGCTATGAGGCGGCTCTGGCTGGTGGAGGTGGGCGTTGAGGGGGTGCTGGTCCCTGTGCCAGCACTGGACTCAGAGGTGCTGACCGTGGGGGCCCGGGAGGACAGCCCCAGACCTGTGAGGGGAGAGACAGGAGAAGAGAGGGAGGGCAAGAAAGAGAGAGACTCATATATCAACTACCTGGATTCCAGAACCATTCCCCTTGCCAGCCATCGCCCTTACCTGTGACGGTGCTGGTGGCGGGCCGGGCATGCAGGGCCACGTCAGGCTGGGGCACAGCCTGCGGGTGTAGCCCCGGCACCTGCTGCAGTTTCGGCAATGACATGATGGACTGGCTGCTTTCAGCTGGGGAGGGGGGGACCAGCAGGGGCTGCTGGGAGGAGACCGAGGTGGGCGGCAGGTGTGGGGGCCGGATCTTCTCTGCCATCAGCTGTTCCTTGATCTTGTTGATCAATACCAAGTTGTCCAGCTGAAAAGGGGAGACAGGACAGAAGAGCTGAGGGGGATCCCCAAGGAGCCCAGCCCTGACCTCAAGCCCTCACCCAGCCTGCTTGGCAGGACCACCAAGGACTATCCTAAACCCTCTCTCGTCCCCCACCTCCTCAATGGCCCCTGACAGAGAACCCTCCCCTGCCCTGCCAGCCCCAGTTTCTCCAGTCTAGCAGCAAGGCGGCCACAGCATCCCCACCAAGACCAGGGTTGGGTTTTTGTTTGCTTTGTTTGCTCTATCCTGTGGCCTGGGCACACAGTCCTGGCCCCAAGGTGAGCCCCTCCCCCTGGCAGGCCATAGCCGATGCCCCAGACTGTCCAGTTAAGTGCAAAGCTGGCTCGAGCAGGGGCGGGGGGCAGGGGTGGGAGGAGGAGAAAAGCTCTTTCTTACCTGGCTGGGCATGGTGGGAGGAGGGGGCCAGAAGTAGGGGTTGTTAAAACGAGGTTCGGCCATCCTGCAGGGAGAGAGTGACTGTCATAGGGAAGAGACCCTCCCCACCGGTCCAGGGCCCCACTTAATCACTGACCCCCCTCCCCTGTGGGGGAGACTGGCACACAGGACAGTGGGCCTCCTGCTGCCTCAACAGGCAGCTTCACAGTCTTCTTAGCGCTCCTCTCTGAGGGAAACAGGAGCCAGGGGGGCATGGCTGGACAGCTTGAGGGATGTCTGTCAAGTTTGGTGTGAGTCTACACTGTGGTAGGGCAGGTGCCCAAGGACTACTGACCTTGTCTCTAACCCCCAAGGGCTGTTGTAGGGTGTGGGGCTGAAGGGAGACTTGTGTGAAAACTCTCTCTCCACCATGCCATCTCCATGCTAAATAGGCCTGGCATTCTTGGTATCCAGCCCCACACCCTCCCCAGCTAATCCTCGAGGGCCAAGGTCACCGTCGGCCATCTGCCCCAAGGAAACCCCAGGCCCCTGCCGTCTCCTGCCTGGATAACAGAGATATTCCCTGGACCAGGACTGTCCCTGGAGAACAAGCAGGAGCTGCCTACGCCTTAAATGAACAGAAGACCCCATCCTCACAACACAAGAAAGCCAAGCTGTACATAAACTATTAAGTGCCAGAATGAGTCCGTGAATGACCATGCCACACACTTTGTTTAAATGTGGCCATTTACAAAGTCACCCCTAAGTGCTCATTTCCCTATCTCTCTACAGAGTAAGATCTAGGTCCTAGAAAATCTGGCTATTCCTCTCTCTAACCCACAAAATACCCCAGAGGAGCCAGGCCTGGGCTTGGCCTTGGGCCAAAGAACATCCTGAGCCCTTAACGGTCAGCAGTTGCCTCCTCTGAGGGATTAGGCCCTTTGGCCTCTGCCACCAGGAACCCAACCAACAGCATGGTCAAGTTCAAGTGTGAATCCTTTCCTCAGTCAAGCTCAGGGCCCCCTGCCTGAGCAGCAAAGGAGGCCTCCCCCCACTAGTGTTCTGTATTCCATCTACTCTGTGCTCAGCACTGAAGGGCAGGCAGAAAGGGTCTCAGATGTGCTCTTGGGGAGGCAGCCAGGTGCAGCAACACCAGGAATCGCGAGACCTGCATTCAAGTCCCACCTCTGACATCGACTAGTGGGATCTCAGACAAGTCACTGTCCTTCTCTGGGCCTCAGTTTAACTCATCTGTAAAATGGAGATAAAAACCCTTGAACTTACTCCCTCTCAGGGATGCTGTGAAGGTCACATGAAATAGTGAAGGTGAGAGGGAGTTATTAGTACCAACCCTCTCCTTATGGAGCTTTGGATGCTGCGGAGCGGAGACTCACACCCATAAAACGAGACAGGAGATGATTCAACACTAAATTTCCCCCTGAAGGGACCTTAGAACACAGAATACTGGAATCTGGAATAGTTAGACCATACAATGTCAGAACAGGAATGCTGGAGCACACCAGAATCCAAAGGGACCTTGGAACCCAGAGCATTAGAACAGACTGTGTTAGAGCAAACATAGAACATAGAGCATTCAGAGCTGAAAAGGACCTGGGAGTTCTGGATGCTAGAACCAGAAGGGGACTTACTTAGAGATCTGGTCTGACCCTCTCATTGGACAGAGGAAACTGAGGCCCAGAGAGGAGAGGTGGCTGGTCCAGCTTCTCATGGGGAGCACAGAGAGGCTGGGCTTGGACCGGGGCCTGACTCTGGAGCTCGGAGCTCTCCCACTCCATCCCCATGGCTCTCCCCAAGGCTGTGGGCTCTGCACCGGCCCAGACCCTCCCCCCATCTACCCACCCCCTGCTGCCACACAGCAGCCGCCCACACCCCCTGCTCAGAGCTGGCTCGCGCCCAAAGTGTGCATGCATGGCTCTCTCGGAGGCTTTTTGTTTTTTTTTTAAATAAAAACCCAACTGAAAGGCAACCAAGGAGAAGAGCAGAGTTTGTGAAAGTCCCTTTTGCTCTGCCCTGGACCATGTGGGGAGTATGACATTTATAGACACTGGCAGAGACAGAAGCACGGCTATGGAGACAACGTTCCTGCCCTCCCTGAGCTGACAGTCTGGTCAGGGAGATGACGCTTAGACACATGACACGGGGATAGACGATACAAGACAATATAGAACAGTGTGAGAGAGTGGAAAGAGCCCCAGGCTGGGAGCTGGGAGCCCTGAGACCCAGGATTTAGAGCCGGACTGTTGAGTTCAAATCCCTTATCTGCCAAATAAGGAAACTGAGGCCAACAGAAGGGGGACTGACCCACCTAAGGTCACCTAGCACAGCAAGGCCAGGATTGGAATGCAGGCCTTTTAACTGCCTACAAGCCACTTCTCTTCTCTGTACCTCAGTTTCCCCAGCTGTAAAGTGGGAACAAGAATGATACCCGTGTCTCCTCTCTGCCAGGGGTGGTCTAAGAATCAGAGGTGCAGAGTTATATTGTTATGGGATCTGTAGTTGGAAGGACGCAGGGCATTCAAGGAAGGCCTGCCTCCAAGGCCCCCCACCGAGGCTCCCAGGAGCATCCATGGCACCCCATTCTGCTGCTGCTGCTCAGTGAACCAGCTGAGGCTCCACAGGATGATGGAGAGGGGGCAAGTCACGGGGCCTTCGGCCATTCCCTGCCCAGCGAGAGGACGCCCTGATGCTATCCCTAGTCTCCCCTTCTGAGTCACAAGGGCCTCAGGGGGCGGGTCCTCTTCCTCCCGTCGGAGCCTGGCCTGAACGGGGCACACAATTGGTTGCTGGTTGTCTGGGGCTGTTTACCCAGAAGTAGGATTCAGAACTGGTGAGATGGTACAGAGCCTCTGGACCAACTCCCTTCATTTTCCAGATGAGAAGCTGCCCTGAGCAGGGGAGGAACCTGCCTGGGGCCACTCCAGGACTCAGAACCTAGGGGTCATTCCCTCACAGCATGCTCCTTCCCACGGCTGCAGGGAAGAGGGCCCCTTTAGGCCATGCGACACCCTACCTTTCAGTACCAAGTCCAAGTGTCCAGACAGTTCTGGCCATACAGAGGGAAAATGGATATGGGCAGTGGAGGGGCTGTACCTAGGCCAAAGGGCATGGGAAGAGAACTCAGCACCCCGGGTCACGCAGGAAAATCAGCGGCAGAGAACAAAGTCACACCCAGGTCCCCTCAACCCTAAGCCCAGCCCCATTTCTCTGCCCAGTCTGTGAGGCTTTCCCTGATCCCCACACTGAGAGGACTTCCTAGGCGCCCCCCTCAGTACATTCAGCTGGATCAGAGTTGCATCACTGGCCGCGTTAATCAACGGCCACTGAACGGAATCCTTCTGAGGACAGCGAAGGTTTCATTTCTGTCTCTATCCCTCTCACCCAAAATGGATCCTGGCACACAGTAGGCATAATAAATTCTTGCTGAATCAATCAATAAACATTTATTAAGAACCTATGTCCTAGGCCTTGTGCTACAGGCACAGGAAACAAAGGGAAGCCAAAGAAAAGTCTCCAACCTAGAGGCGCTTAGGATGGGAGCAAGGCTTCCTGGAGGGGGGGAGGGCTCAGGTCAGAGTGTGGACACCCCACGGGCAGTGTGGGGCACCAGTGCCATCTGACCTCTGACCCAGGGAAGAGTAGCGCCAGCCTTCTACCAGGGGAAGCCGGTCCTGATTCCTCTTAATTGCATCTGTCAATCATACCCAGTACGTAGCCTGTTGGTACACAGTTGTCTGAACCTTCTCACCCCAGATTAGACTGTGAGCTCCTTGAGGGCAGGGACTCTTGCCTTTTTTTGCATCTCTAGCACTTAGCACAGGGCCTGCAAACAGTAGGCACTTAATAAATGTGGACTAACTTTCCTGCTTATAGGAAAGAGGAGAACACAGCCCAGCTCCCCCTCCTCACATCCTGACTTTGGTGAGAAGCAGGACTGGGCGAAGCCGGCTGACCAGGCGCAGGGCAGAGCCCACGGGGGCATCTACTGAGCTCAGCGTTGGTCCTTACCCTGAGTCACAGAATGCTAGGGCTGGAGGTCCTTAAGCAGCAAGAATGTGGGCTCTGGATTCAAAGCATCTGTTTTTAAGATGCTGACTTTTACTACCCAGAAGACTCTGGGTAAGACTTGAGGCCCTAGCTTCCTCATTTATAAAATGAAAGGGTTGGATTTAATGGTCTCTTGGGGCTCTTTCAGCCCTAGATCTATGATCTAATCTAGCCACTCTCCCTCCTAAAAACAACCAACCAACCAACCAAAAACACCTTGAGGCCCAGAAAAGTGAAATGCCTCATCTGTGGGGGGGTAGCCAGTAAAATTTGAACTCAGGTCTTTGGAGGCCAGTGTTTCTCTGACCACATCATCCTGCCTCGTCTTCCAATTAGTCCAGTGGTCCCCTGGCATCCAGGAGAAGGAGCCAGTGCCTTTGTCTCCCTCCTCGGTGCCTGCCTGTTTTGTCCTGGGCGGCATGGGATTTGTCCTGACTAGTCACTGCCTGTGTGAGTCTGCACCTCCATCTCTTCATTTACAAAATGAAGGTGGTCAAACCGAATGGTCAATGAAGTCAGTGAACATTTGGACTCCATACTAATAAACTCAAATTAGACACAAGTTTGCCCTCAGGGAACTCAAAGACCAATGCGGGGCGTGGGGAACGTAACACAGAGCACACCAAGCCAGATCACAGGGCAGACCAAAAGGGTCGCCACAAAGGCTGGTGCGTCTGAGAAAGGACGGCTTCTGGCTGGTGGCGGGGTCGGTGAGGGCTTGTCTGTGGAGGTGATGTCTGAGCTGGGCCTTGAAGGCTGGGTGAGACTTTGGGCTGGGAGGCATCTCTGTCTCCTCCTTCTCCCCAGTGGAGCCAGCTTGGCATCCTCACTGCCCCAGGATGCGTGCCATGCTGATTCCTGCCTCCACACCTTCAAGGTCTGGCTTTTTCTGGCTTTCCGCACATTCCACTGCTGACTCCCTAATGGTAAGCATGATCCCAATGTGGGACAGGCTGCCTCTGGAGCCAGTAAATCCCCCCCTCATCAGAGTACTTTGAACAGAAATGAGATGGCCACTTGATGGGTTTGCAATAGTGGGTACTGTTCCATAAGGTCACAGATTAGAGAGGTGGAAGTCATTTTACAGATCAGTAAGGTGAGGGAGGACCTTAAAATGATGTGCCCAAGGTCACCAAGGCAGTGACAGAACTTTCAAGTCTGGGTCAGCTTAAAGTCCTGTGACTTCTTTCTATGTTGGTTAGGCTGGGGTTACTGGGAGCATGGCTGACAGTGGGTATGGAGCCCAGGCTCCTAAATCCTTCTTCCCTTCCCCAACCTCCTTCCTTCTCTAGCTACCAGCAGCTCATATTGCGCCAGGAACAGCAGGCTGGGGAGAAGGTGCTGGCCCCCAATATGGTGCCAGAGATGTCCAAAGACCAAATGAAAAAGAAATCCAACCTTCTAGGCCCTCGCTTTCCTCTCCAGAACCCAGCAGGAAGCTAAGGAGGCCATGAGCAGCCCAAAAAGATGCTACAAAATGCAAGCCTTCAAGTCCCTGCCTTCCCTTTTCACAGGGGAGAGCCCCTCAGGCATCAATCACACTAAGCCTCTAGTTTTACACAGTCCCAGCAATGCTGGTCGGCTGGTTTCTAAGGAGCTGCTGCTATTAGACCCACTGATGGTGAGGGAAGAGACAGAAAAACGATTAAAGTCAGGCAGGAACACAGTGGTGTGGAGCCATTAGTACCAGGACAATACAGCTGTGGAGCCCCCACCACGACTGATGTGCCTAATGGTGACAGTGACTTACCCAGCAACATTCCACTACACTCGGCACCCTGCTCCAAAGACGGCAGGGAAGAACGTCATCCATTCTGAAAAGACTTCCATCAGAACAGGAAAAGTCTGTGCTTCTAGAACCATTTATTCCAGAAGCCTTCTAGAGAATGCAGGAAAGAATCACAGAACTGTGGCCTATCATCAGAACTCCTAGAGAAGGGGCCTTAGAACCCAGAATGTCAGAACTGGGAGGGTCCTTAGAACACAGGATGTCAGAGCTGGGAGGGCCCTTAGAACACAGGATGTCAGAGCTGGGAGGCCCTTAGAACACAGGATGTCAGAGCTGGGAGGGATCTTAGAACACAGGATGTCAGAGCTGGGAGGGCCCTTAGAACACAGGATGTCAGAGCTAGCAAGGAACTTAGAATACAGGATGTCAGAGCTAGGAGGGTGCTTAGAACCCAGAATGTCAGAGCTGGGAGGGCCCTTAGAACAGAGAATGTCAGAGCTAGCAAGGAACTTAGAACACAGGATGTCAGAGCTTGGTGAGGCCTTAGAACACAGGATGTCAGAGCTGGGAGGGCCCTCAGAACACAGGATGTCAGAGCTTGGAGGGCCCTTAGAACCCAGAATGTCAGAGCTAGCAAGGAACTTAGAACACAGGATGTCAGGGCTGGAAGAGGCATTAGAACGCAGAATGTCAGAGCTGGGAAGGCCCTTAGAACACAGGGTGTCAGAGCTGGGAGGGACTTTAGAACACAGAATGTCAGAGCTAGCAAGGAACTTAGAACACAGGCTGTAGAGCTGGGAGGGGCCTTAGAACACAGAATGTCAGAGCTAGCAAAGAACTTACAACATAAGATGTCAGAGGTGGGAGGGGCCTTAGAACACAATGTCAGAGCTAGCAAAGAACTTAGAACACAGAATGTCAGAGCTGGGAGGCCTTAGAAAACAGGATGTCAAAGCTGGGAGGGCCCTTAGAACACAGGATGTCAGAGCTGGGAGGGCCCTTAGAACACAGGATGTCAGGGCTGGGAGGGGCATTAGAACCCAGAACATCAGAACTGGGAGGGAGCTTAGAACACAGGATGTCAGAGGCAAGAGGGCCCTTAGAGCCCAGAGTACCAGAGCTAAGAACACAGGATCTGACATGGGGAGGAACCTCAAAATTGGAAGCGACTTCAGAAACAATCTAGTTCAACTTCCTCGTTTTACTAACTCTGAGCAGTAAGAGCTAAAGCTCCTGGCCCTCTCTGACACTTCTCTCCATCCCCTCACTGACCTCTCCCTTGAAGGTACCAGGTATTACAGATCTCTGCCTGATAACCCCCTACACATCTCTCATGCGCCAAGCCAAGAGCTGAAGAGGCATGGAAGTAGCCTGGAAAGAGCCCTGGCTCTGGACTCATGGGCCCTCAGCTCAAATCCTGCCACTGCTGTTTACTATCTATGTGACCTTGGGTAAGTCATATCCCTTCTCTGGGTCCCAGTTTCCTCTGTAAAATGAGAGGTGAGGTCTAGCTGACCTGAGAGTCCCCTTCCTGATCTATGATCCTACGCCCCTTTCTGGAGGGAAGCATGCTCAGCCCTGGTCCTACCTGCACAATGTGGGGTAAGCCATCTTAATCTTACCGAAGCCTCGAATTTCCCAAAAGCAAAACAGGGGAGCCCTGGGCGCAGAAGTGCCCACAGAAGAGCTGAAACGTCCTCATCATTTCCAAAGGACTCCCCACCCTACACATTCCTCACTTGAAAGGCCTTCCCTTTTCCAAATGTGGTGGCAGACAGAACTTTCTGGTGCCACAGACAGCAGTAGGATCAGTGCAGAGATGGGGCCGACCTGCACCAGTCGGGGGAGCTTCCTCTCCTGAGATGCCCCTGTACTAATGAAAGCCCAGGCCCTGTCACCATAGAACCCTTCAAGGCGTGGCTCAAGGCCACTTCCTCTTCCGTGGCCATCCCAGGTCACCTTGGCCTCTCTGTCTTCTCCTCAAGGACCACACGGTTTTACAAGTGACTGTACCTGCTTTAAAGGCCTCCCATTGTGTCTTGTGTCAGTCATCTCCCCAAGCAAGGTGTAAGCTCATCAAGGACAGGCCTTGTGTCTGTCCCATAGCTCACTACAGTTCAGGACTGACCAATAGCAGGCACCTGGTCACAGGATTGGCGGGGGGGGGTGTCCAAGATCCAAGTGCCAGTCAGGGCAAAAGTGAACCAGAGAACAAGACCAAGGTCCATACCCTTGTCTGTTACAGCTCTCCTTTTAATCAATGCCTGCTGATACCGAGAGCCCACAGGCCTGTGTTACAGGCCCAGTGGCCTGACAGAATGCAAGCTCCTTGAGGACAGGGCCTGTTTCCCTTTTTCATTTGTCTCTCCAGCATCTAGCATGCAGTGATTGGCATTTTAAGCATGTTTACAGACAGGCCTGGAAAGGAAAGGTCCAGAACAAGGGTCTAGAGCTCAGCAGACTGACTTGGTCCAGGTTTGGAAGATCTGGATTTGAATCCTGGCTCTGCCACTTACAGAAGCAGCATAGTGTGGTGCACAGAGACCCAGCCTCAGGACCAGGAAGCCCCACGTTCAAGTCTGACACATGCTGGGGGCCCTGTAACCTTCTGGGGCCCCAGGCCACTTCCTCTGAGACTATAAATTTCAAATTCTGCCCTGGCAGAAGGAGTCCCCCAACCTGGGAGTTCCTTCTACCACAGGAATCCCAGGCCCCTCAGGGCCCCCGGCCGCTCAGCAGCCCCTTTGACTCCCACAGTGGACTTCACCCTTTCTGGACCCTCACAATCCCTGCCTTTGAGGTCTTCCCATTCTGCTGGGGCTGAGGGTCATGCAGACACAGAGAAATATACTACAAAGTCGGGCGTAACGGGAGCAGAAGAAGGGCCAGAGAGGGCTTAGCCCGGTGCCGGGCACACACAGTAGGGGCTTAACAAAGGCTGGTGCCTGTTGCTGGACATGGTGCGCTAGGCAAGAACCTTTTCTGCTGTGGGCTCAAGGAAAGATTCACAGGAGAGGGCGCTCGAGCAGGGCATGGAGGGGAGAAGCCTCCGAAAGGTAGAGATGAGGACAGAATGCATTGCAGAGAGGTGGGAGACAGCGCCAGCACATCAGATTCAAAGGTAAGGTAAGGTAAGACAAAGTGTCCCACAGATACCATCTCCTCTGAGCTTCATAACAAAACTACAAGGTTGATGACTAGAGGCATAGCTATCCCCTTTTTACAGATGAGAAAACTGAGCCTGGGAGGGCCAAGTATCTCCCACAGAGCAACAAAGTTAGGGAGTGTCGGAGGCAGGCTTAGAACCGCGGGCAGGGTTAGAGCCTGGCACTCTGCCTGCTGTGTCTCTGAGGATGAAGAGTCCAGTGAGGCGGAAGGGAGTGAGGGAAGGCTGAGGCCTTCAAGGACAGGACAGCTGGGAGCCAGGAAGGGTGTTTGGGCAGCACCGCGATATGCTCAGATCTGTACTTCAGAGAGATGGTTCTGGCAGCCTGTGGAGGCTGGACTGGGGGAGGGAGGCTCCTGAAGCGGTCCAGGTGAGGAGGGAGGAGAAGGCCCTGAGGCCCAAGGCCACAGACCCAGGTTCTCTACCTCTGAGTGTCACGGACCCTCTCTGGCAGCCTGGAGAAGCCCAGGAAGCCCTTCTCAGAAGGACGAAGGCGTAAAGGAAAACAGGGTGACCAAGGAAACCAGTTCTATCTAAGCTGCTAAAAGCCACGTTCCCCAACGTCAGCGTGAGGAGCCCCTGATAGGGGAATGGTATCAATGGCCATGGCAATGTATGGAGGGCGCTGAACTGGGAAAGCAGAGGGGGCATCTAAGAAGAGCTGAGGGGCACCAACCACCTCATGGGGGCAGGGAAAGGCTGTGACTTGCCCAGGATCACACAGCTGCTTGGTGTCTGAGGCAAGATTTGAACACAGGCCTTCTAGACTCCAGATCCAGCGCCTCACCCATCATGACAAGCCACCTCCTAACCTGAATATCTTGGGGGGGGGGGGTGTCTGCAATGGAAACAGGGAGCTGGAAGGAAGACAGGTTTAAGGCAGAAGGTAAAGAATTATGTTTGAGAACATGTTGAGTCAGCAGGCAGCTGGAGATGGGGAGCCAGAGCTCAGGGGAGAGACGAGGCTGGAGACGGAGACTGGGGAATGTGCACCCTCTCACAAAAAGCCTGGTGAGAAATGTAAGTATTGTTATTCCCCACTCTACAGGTGGAGAAACTGAGGCTCACAGAGGCTGGCTGGATATATAAATTCAGGCATCATCTGCAAAGACAGCAGCAGATGAGGGCACGGGGGAAGGAAAAGAGAGGGGGGAGGAGGATGGTCACCTGCCCTTAGGTGTGTGGGGTAAGAGGAGGGGTCTGGGAACCACCCCAGAGGCCCACCATGCAAAAGGAAAACGAGGAAAAACACTTAAAGGGGAGCTGAGCGGCAGTTGAGGTCTGGGGGCTCTAGGCCTACGATTCCCTATTCTATGACAGGAGTCCAGGCCGCTTAACTCCGCCTCCTTCCGCATTGCAATGAGCAGGCTGGGCTCAAGCATCCCCATGGTCCTTCAATTCTAAAGTCTAAGCTCAGTGGGAAGAATGGGGGAGGCTTCACAGAGGGCCTCGGAGGCGGGGCAGCTAAGAGAAGGGGCTCAGGATGGGGCTGGACGGGGTGGGCAGCAAAGGCAGGCCAGGCAGACACAAGCAGGCCACCGAAGGCTTGGGAAAGCCGTTCATGCAGACTGCTGCACATGGCTAATTACTGCAGCAGAGGTAACGAGCTTTTGGGGCGTGTGTGTCTGTGTGTGTGTGTGCGCGCACGCCTGTGTGCTTGAGCATTTCTGCTTTCAACAATGAACTTCCAGGTTTGGCAGGGAGAATGCCTCCCGGTGGAGCAGAGGGAAGCCTGCTGGCTGCTGCCAGACCGCCCCATCCACCTGCCCAGTGAGCCATCCCTGCAACTGGGGCTTGGCCGCTTCAAACCTGTAGCTCTGGTTGCTTCCCAAGCCACGCCAAAGGCCAGCAAGAAAGGGAAGATGGCTCAGGACGTGGCCAGGGAGTCCTCGGGGGGAGTGAGCAGCAGAGGTTGCTCCATGAGGATGGCAGGCCCCAGGCTCAGGTCTCTAGGGACCTTGCCCCTGCCTTTCTCTGAAAGAGCTTAGCTGAATGTGAGCGGCCCCCAGGCCAAGGGCTCCTTACTGGGAGAGGAATATGGACAGTTAGAGGAAGACCACAGCCACTGTGCTAGGACCACCCAGGGCTGGTTTTACGGGCTCCAGCTGAGTGCCCAGCACCAACTAGCAGGCACCAGCTGACTTCCTGTGAAATGGGCACATGGATATTCCAAAAGCATACACACAAACACCAGGCAAATATACACAGGGGTGCACACAGACACAAACATGCACACATATGAGCAGGCACACATGCAAAAAAGACACAAGGATACACAAACACACACAGAGACACACGCTAAGGTGCATGCATACAAACACAGACATACCGTGTGTGTGACAGACCCTTTTGCACAGATCTGACCATGTCACTCCTCTGTTCAAACTGGCTCCCTATGACCTACAGAATAAAGTACAAACCCCTTAGCTCGGCATTCAAGGCCCTCCACGGTCTGGTGAAAGCCTACCTTTCCGCTCTTAGCTCAGTCGGCTCCCCTCCATTTCCTCTATCCCCCAGCAAGGCTGGCCCCACCTCCGTGTCTGCTCCTATGCCAAGAGGACCCTTCCCCCAGGGCCGCCCTCTGTTTGCAGAATTCCTTCCCGCTGTTCAAGGCCCATCTCAGATCTGACCTTTTCTGGGAAACTCCCTAATATCTACCCATTCCACCACCCCCAAGCTGGAAATGACCTTTCCCCCACTTACAAATGTGTGAGCCTAGATGATGCCACGGATAGAAATAAATGGTCAGATTTGGGGAGAGATGATTAGCTCTGTGTGGGAGCTGCTGAGGCATCCAGGGGGAGATGGCCAGTAGGAAGCAGGGAAGCTGTGGATCTCAGGTCTGGTCACATAGTTTGGCCTTCCTGCATAAAGTGGTGATGATGAAAACTGTGATAGCGAATGAAATCATCCAGGGGAAAAATATAGCAGAAGAAGACAGCCAAGGATGACCCCCTGGAGAACAGCTGCACTGTGGGTCAAGGAGTGGAGTCAGTGAGGGGGGAAGCGTTTAGGGAGGCAGGAGCCATCAGCAAAGTGTGGGATCTCTGACGCCAGGGGAGCAGAAAAGGCAGTAAAACAAGGCACACCCCAGGACCAAAAGCTATGGAGATGGCAGGGGTGTGAGAAAAGGGCATGGGCCAGTGGTGGTCCTGGAGAAGGAGAGGGATGGGGACAATGGCTCCTGCTGAAAGGGAATGAAGAGAGAAAGGAGGAAGCCTTCTAAAGAATCTTGTCTGCGAGAGGGGAAGAGACTGGACAGTAGCTCCAAGGGCTGTAAGAGTCAAGAAGGCCTCTTGTGAGGGTGAGGGATCTGATGTGGGATCCTCAGCCCAGATCTCCAAAGCCTGAATAATAAATGATGAATCTGTGGACAGATAGGAAGGAGCTAACTGCAAGGGAGCAGCTGAAGGCTTATCACAGAGAGGTCCCTGACAAGGTGGGAAGGGATGGGTTCTGGAGCCCATGGGTCAGGATAGGCTAAACCTCCTGTGACCTGAGCAGAGGATCAGAAATGGGAAAATGGAGAAGGGGAGACAGAGGGTGTCTGCCTTCTCAGAAGTGATCTCTGGGGGGAGGTCCAGAGCAGCCACTGTAGGGAAAGAGACTGGAGGTGGATCAAGGGCTGTCTGGTTTCCGTGAAGATCCTAAGGGTTCACAGTGAGTGACCTCCTTAGGCCAGCTGCCTAAACAAATGTGGCTGTGGTTTCCTGTGCCTGGGCCTGATCTCTCCCAGCAGGCCAGAAGCCTCTGGGTGCAGGGTCTGCCAAGCTTCCTTCTGCATCTTGTTCGGGTGGCAGCTGAGGGGTCATAAAGACTGGCTGCCCATGGGTCGGTACTTGGAAAGGTTTACTACACATCGATGGGTCCTGGCTTCACAGAGGAGTCATACACCTGTCTTAGAAAGGGAGAACTCGAGGCCTACAAGGGCAGTATGGGCTGTGTAGCCAGAAGAGAAGTGGTGGGGTCCCTCTTGTGACCTTTACTAGTACTATGTACCTGGGGCGCTGGGCCTCAGTTTCCTCACCTATAAAATGGAAATAATAATAGGACCTACCTCACAAGGTGGTACATGTAATGTTCTCTGCACACCTTAAAGTACTAATTTTCTGTCATAATTAATAATTAGAATTAATTAATAATAATTACTGCGATTACATCAAAGGGCCTGCTCTGTTCCCTGAGCTCCCTGAGAAATGGCAGGATAGCAGGGCTGGCAGCAACCACACTCGAGATGCTGTCTGGGATCCAGGCACAGGCTGGGGGCTGAGGGCCACCCATGTAGTTGGGAAGGGTCCCCTTCCCTGCCCCTGCTCCAGGCCAGTCCCAACAACTTCTGAAGTTCCTCAGGAGAAAAGGGCACATGTCGACAGCAGAAGCTGGGGTCCCCCATTCCTCCCTGCCTGTGTGGTCAGGTCCTCCCTAGGAAAGCTCCAGGGCCAGTGACAGCCCCTTCCAACAGTCCTGCCCCATGCAGAAGCTCCTGATCTAGGCCCACTGAGTCACGGGGACAGAGCAGGCTGCAAGAGGCAGAATGAGGGATGACAGGGGTGTGGGGAGGACAACACTAGGGGAGAAGAGACAAAGCCATGCCTTTGATCACTACTATGCAGCTGGGAGGTGGCGGTATTTCTATTACACAAAACCAACATTATTATTATGACCACATAATTCCACCTCCCATTTGTATACGGCTTTTCCCATTTTCAAAGGGCTTTACCAACACGACCTGGACTGTGAGGCAGTAAAGGCCAGTATCTGGGCAAAAAATTCATTTTAAGGATGAGGAAACTGAGGCTCCAGAGACTACCCTCAATGACATCCTCTCGATGTCAACGTTTGTGGCTTCTTGAATGGAGCGATTGGGTTTTGTTGTTGTCTGCTCGAGGCTTAGTACAACCAGCACATAAGTAGGGGCTTATCAACGCTAACTGATGGGATGAATGACCGATAGCGTGGAAGGACCATGAGACTCAGTATCAGGACACAGCCTGGGAGCCCTGACCACTGGCTCTATCCATACAGAGCACAACCTCTGACCTCCATGCCTCTCATGTTCTCCATCTATTTTAAGAGGGGCAGGGACACTATAGTGTTTAACCTGCAGGGCTGAAGTGAAGATCAGGTGAGGAGATAATGTATAGAAAGCATTTCACAGGTCATTAGGTGTCCCATAAACGCCAGCTATCGCTGTTCTTCATTCTCGTCATCTCTGAAGGCATCTGGAAGCACAGCGGAGAGAGAGCCCTGATTTCAAATCCTGCCTCACACACTTACTCACATGGCTGTGTGACCCCCAAGTAAGTCACTTAGCCTCTCTTGACCTCTGTTTCCTCCTCTGTAAAATGAAGACAATAATAGTGCCTGCATCCCAGGATCCAAAGGGCTTTCCAAATCTGAAAGCACTACAGATATGCTATTCATCATTATTATTATGTCTTATGAAACTCAGTCCCGGGATGAGTTATTATCCTACTAGAACGCTTTTGTATTTAGTGTTAGGTGATGATAGAGGGGTTGATGTAAATGAAATTATTGTCCTTATTCACCTCACTCTTCATGGAGTCCTGGGGCGAGTTACTACTCTGCTATTTATTATTCTTTTATAATTTATGTTCTGCTGACTGCTGCACATGTAACTATGATGGTGGCTCGAACCCAGGTCCAGTGCCATTTCTATGGCAACATCATGCTGTTTTGGGTCCAGAGCTAGGGACTGTAGCACTACCATTCACCTTCTCTGCCCACTTGAAGAGCACAAACTGCCTGGCACCTCAAGCTCCAATGGACTCCCATCTCAAGCTGTGTCAGGCGGAGCCCAGCATCACACATCCTTTCTGAACTGCTTAGGTGGAAGGCCTCCATCATTTCATCAACACACACCTGTCGTGGGCTCATTAACCTGTGCTGGGCACTGAGGGTGCGGGAGAGCCTGCTCTCTCAGAGTCTACAGTCCAATAAGTGACTGACAAACACAGACAGGCAAGAAACTTAGGAGGCATGATGATTTCATTTCAACTAAAGTCAATGCAACAAGCATTTATAAGAAGCCTACGATGTGACAGGCCCTGTACTAGGGATAGGACATACAAGGAAAAAAGAAGCAGGTCCTCCCCTCAAGGAGTTTCACTCTATTGTGGGGAAGGAGGGAAGAACAACACCCCCAGAAAAAAAGGACTCTGTAAAGGAGGCTGGCATATGCCCTAGACCAGGGGCAGGGGACCTGAGGCCTTTTGTCAAGGGGATTTGTTCTGTGAAGTCTGAATTCAGTCAAAGGGCCGACCTTGAGGCCCTAGAGGACCACCTGTGGCCTTGAGGCCAAAGGTTCCCCACCCCTGCCATAGACTTTGGGAGGAAGGAAAATAAAGGTCAGAGGAAAGAAACAGGCTGAGATTTTCAAAGAAACATCAACTCCAGGGGCAGAAGGCTTTTAAGAACAAAATTCTAGTAAACAGGATCCAGTGAGAGAGAATGGAAGGAACGTCTGACGATGTCCAAATGGTTGGTCCTGCAACACCTGGGCTAGCTCTGATTTTGAAAGGATGAGTCCTGAAGACGGAAACAAGGTCCCAGAACGGATACAGAGAGTAGGCACGGACCTAAAAGAATGGTGTCAGGAAGGCTACAAGCCTCAGGGGCAGAGGCAGGCGAGAAATGGACACCAGGAAGGATGGAGGACGGCCCACAAGGAGCCAAAGACAGGAAGAAGGGTCCTCACCGCATCGAAATACTCCTAAGGCCACTTTCTGTAGGTAGAGAAGAACTGCAAAGAGAACAGATGTCCAGAGACAAGCTATGATACGTCAAAATAACAGAATGCTACTGGGTCACAAGAAACACTAAGTATGAAGAATTCAGAGAAGCCTGGGAAAAGTTAAATGAACTGATGCAGGTGATGTAAGCAGAACCAAGAAAAGCAAAACCAAAATAAAAAAGCAGAAAAAACCCACACGTAAGAGAACCAAACACCATATAACTGTGGTGACCCAGCTGGGCCCAGGAGAAGAGGGGATGAAAAATATCTCCCTCCCTCCTTTGGAGAGGCGAGGCAGGATGGATGGGTGCAGAAGGTCGCACTTCTCTAGACCCCCGGACACGCTCAGCTGTTAGTTTGGCCGAACTGCTCCCACCCTCTTTTCCCCCTCTTTATTTATTTTTTGGCTCTTAGGTGGGGGAAAAGGGAAGAAAGGGATATATTTAGAAATTACAATGATGGAAAAATGATATCTTTTTTTTTTAATGTGTGGAGGCAAGAAAAACAAGGAAGGCCGAGGGCCCCTTCTTGGGAAAGATGAAGAAAAAAGATACCACAGACTTGGGGGGAAGCAACCTAACTTCATTCTTCTTTTACTTTGGTTTCCAACAGTGCCATACGGCAGTTCAAAGTATTACTGCAAGTGAACTCTCTGGGACAAAAAAACAAAAACGAAAACAAAAAAACAAACAAAAAAACCTGGAAACAAGGTGGGTGGGTCATCAAAGGAGCCCTGGTTGGAGGCAGGGGGGTCTGAGTTCGAATCCCATCTCTGCCATGTTTTGAGACTTTAAGCAAGTCATTTTCTGTATCTAGGCCTCAGTTTCTTAATCTATAAAATGAGGAAGTCGGACTAGGTGACCATTAAAACCTTTCAGTTCTAAATCTGTAATCATCTGGGTGCTCAACAATTGGTGAAGAGCTGGACAAACTGGGGTTCATGAATGTGGGGAAGACAGAATCTGGACTTTGTGGCATCATCATCCCTGATCAACAAAAAGTTTGTAACTTCAAATTTTAAGACTTGCCTGCAGCCCTGAGACAATGGCAGACCTGCCCACGGTGCTGTGTGAACAGCCGGACTTGAATCCAGTTACTCCTGATTCCAAGACTAGTCCTCTGTCCACTGTGCCAGGCTGCCCATAGAGGACCGTAACGGAACATTACTGCACCATAAGAAACGGCAAGGATGTGGAATTCCAAGCAACAGGAGAAGGGCTGGATAAAGTGAGGCAGAGCAAAGCAAGCCAAACCAGAACAATATCCAAAATGACCACAATCATGTAAATTAAAAGAATACTAAAAGGCAGCTGAACGCAGAGGAAGTGCAGAGCACAATCCTGGTCCCCAGGAACAGAAGAGAAAATGTACTGAGTTCCTTTCAGTAGAGAAGTGGGGGACTTGGGTGCAGAGTGGAGCATACCCCACCACACATGGCTGATATGTTAGCTGGTTTTGCTGAATTGTTTTTCTTTGTTAGGTAGGAGGGTTCCATCAAAGGAGTGGTGTATCTGGAACTTACTGTGATGTAAAAAAACAAAAGGTCACAGTAAAACTTATTTTTAAAAAAATCACAACAAAACAACAACCTCACATGTGAAGAATAACTGCGTGGGGGTTTTCGTGGACTGGACCGAACGTTTAATACGGGCCAATGGGAAGGCAATGCAGGCAAAACAGCTAATGGGATAGTGGGCTGAGCTAATGGAAACAGCGTCTCCAACGAAAGAACTCAGAGTCCCACTTTCTCTGCTTGGGAAAGGGAAAAGAACAAGCACTTATTAAGCACCTGCTGTGTGCTGGGCACTGTGCTGCTTTTTACAAATATCTCATTTGATCCCCACAACAACCCCGGGAGGTAGGTGCTATTATGATCCCCATTTTACAGGTGAGGAAACTGAGACAAGCATAGGTTAAGTGACTTGCTTAGGGTCACACAGTTAATAAGTGTCTGAGGCCAGAACTGAGCTCGCGTCTTCCTGACTCTAGGCCCGGCACTCCACCCACTGCTCCACCGGCAGATCACACTTGGAGTTGAGGCCCACGGTTTGGGACAGACACTTATAAAGGACAAAGTGCCCAGAGGAGGGCAGCTAGGCTGGTGAATGGACTGCAGATCATCATCCCACATGCGGGATGGCTGAATGAGCCTGGAGAAAACCTAGGGCAAGGGAAGGGGGAGCAGGCCGTGCTGTCGGGCTCCACTGAGCAACCCTAGGAATGAGAGGGATGGCAGAGGGCAGAGCCGGGTGTGATGGAAGCAAGGCTGGTCTACACATCCAAGCTGTCAGTGAGACAGGCAGCAAAAGCTCAGAGTCCTGTCTGAGATGCTGCCTGCATGGTGACTCCATGCACATGTGAATAACACTGAGACCAAACGTGATAAGGGTCAGAAGGGAGACACAGGAAGTGATGGGAGTAAGGGTTCACAATTAACTGAGAGCTGGATTTGGAGTCCAGAGGCCTAAATTCAAATCTTGGTGCTGTGTGACCTTAGACAAGTCACGTAGACTCTGTAGGTCTCAGTTTTCTCAAATGTAAAAAAAAAAGGTTAGTCTGGCTGCCCTTCCAAGTCATAGTTAAGAAGATGGTCATAGTTAAGTCACAGTCAAGTATGGTCATAGTTAAGTAGATGGCATCTGAACTGGGTCTTGGAGATGGATTAGAATTTTAACAGCCCAATCAAGAGGGAAGGATCAGTGTAAATGAAATCATAAAGGTTGTGGTCCAGTTGTATTCGATTATCTGTGACCCATTAGGAGTTTTCTTGGCACAGACACTAGAGAGGTTTGCCATTTCTTTCTCTAGCTCATTTTACAGATGGGGAAACTGAGGCAAACAGGTTAGGTGACCTGCCCAGGGTCAAACAGCCATTAAGTGTCTGAGGCTGGTTTTGAGCTCAGGAATTCCTGACTCTAGGCCCAGCGGTCTATCCACTGTGCCACCTATGGAAAGACATAAAACTTACATACTCCTGAGGGAGTGAGAATAGAACTTTGAGGCCTGTGTCCTGGACCTGGCTTCACCATCAGGTAGTTATGTGACCTCGAGCAAATCCCATAACCTTTCTGGGACCCCATTTCCTCATCTGTAAAAACAATGGTTCTGAACTGAGGCCCCCCTCCTCTGATGCTCCAACCTTAGAGACTCGGGCCCAAGCCACTCCAGACCCAATCGGACCAGCAGCAGAGGGTGGAGGCTAAAGGGCCACGTCTGGATAAGCTGTGGCTTGGCAATATGAGCCAGGGTTCATCACTTCAAGTCTCAAGTGGCTCTCTTTGACTGTCTGTTTCATATCAGCTGCCCTATCTGCACCAGTGGAGCAAGCTTCCACACCAGGAATTCCAGATCTAAGTGCAGTTACAGGTCTGGACCAAAATAAGGGCCAAGCCATGCACTGGAGGCAGGCCCCCAAGTGCCAGACTACAGACAGGTGACAGCAGGGACACATATCAGAATTGCCACAGGCCTTCAAGGACCAGCAGGATCAATTACCTGGGATCTTTATTCCCCATAGCCTCCAGGTCACACAGGTAGTAGGTGACAGAGACAGGACAGGAACATGGGTCCTCTCCCTCCATTCACACACTGTCCTTTCCAGGGAATTCCAGCCAGAGAGAAATGGGGGGGGAGGGGGCCCAAGGCTGCCTTACCAGACCCAAGGACCAGGGCTGACGGATGTACTTGACTTGGGGAAAGGTGGGGGTGCAGGGTAGTCTCTCAATCTGAATAGAAGGAAGATGAAGGGGCCTGAGAGGGAGAAATAGGGCTGGGGACTTTAGGCTGCTGGAGATCCAAACTCCACCACAGAAGCTCATCAGAGTTAGGTTACCACCATGGAACCACTGGGGAAGGAAGACAGAGGAAGTAAGGCCCCCAAGGGATCACTTTCAGTTCTGAAAAATGACCTCCCTCAAGGCATATTCTGCCAGGATCCCCAGCCCCAATCTCAGAGATCTGGCGGTCCTCTGCTGCCAAATCCTTCTGAACTGTAGGCAAGTCACCTCCCACAAGGAGTCAAGAGACTGGGGCAAAGGAGTCTGGCAAATGACCATTTATCCTCGCACAGCACCCTGCTGGGCCCCTGCGGCTCCCAATCCAGATGGCTAGATCCCAAAAGGTTATCCCCAGAAAGACTTAGAATAGGGACAGGCATGGGAGTAAACAGAGCTACGGGAAGCAAGTGGTGGAAAGAGCTGAACCTTGACTAGCTGCAGGCAAGGCACTTAACTGCTCCCATCCTCTGTACTCTCATCTGCAAAATGGGTACATTTTAGCACCGCTCACCTCGCAAGGATATGTCGAGGAAAAGACTCGATTAACCTGTAAGTCCATTAGAGAAACGTGAACCCTGGTCTAGAACGAGCTGTTAGAGAAACGTGAACCCTGGTCTAGAACGAGCTGTTTCCCTCTTCTCCCGCCTGTCTGACCTTCTAGACTAGCTCACATTCCACTTCTTATATGGAACCCTCACAGATCGCTTCCTTTGGCACTTATTTACCACCTTTTTTTGTCACTTAAATGGGTTAGTCTTGCCTTTCCAATTAGATTGTCAGGTCCCTGAGACCTGGTTGGAATCTTGTTTCATTTTCTTTTGCATCCCTGGAAGCTAGAAAGACTTCAAATACAGACCCTGGAGACTGTGGGACTGTCATTTGGGAGGGAACCACCCATTGCCTGACCAGAGAAACTCATCCACAGGTTGGCCACAGGAGGATAAATTTTCTTGGCTTCCGCAGTTCTTGAATTCAATCCTATCTATAGGGGTTTCAATCTGTGTAAGGGAAGGGATACCCATACTGGGAAACTCTAGATCCTTTAAGGTCTGAAGAATTCTGTTCCCACCCCCAACCAGGGGTCTAGCACACAGGGCAAGATGTTTGCTGAATTTTCACTTGACAGCAGAAAATGGGAAAGGAAATTACTTTGCTGGGAAATGGGCACCAAAACAAGCAAGGCAAAGGCCGGGCCCAGAATTTTTAACTTCTGGTTCCCACTCTGCTGCTCCCTCCATACTGGCCTGATAGACACAGCTCCCCACCTGCCCTCCTTGCCTTGCCTGGACTCAGGCCAAGGCATCAACGACTTCGGGAATATCCACTAGGAGTGGCGAGGAGGGGTCATCTATGACCTACTCTTCATTCTCAGGCCATCAACTCTCCCCTCACTACTAAGGAGACAAACCTGCAGAAAAGCAGCCTTGCCAACTCAAGTGGCTTTGAGATCATGTGTTTCTGATTAGATACTCATGAGTCTTCCTTAGCCCATCTTGACAGATGGTACCGTTGGGGGCACTACCCTACACCAGTGATGGCCCTAGGGAGCCATGGTCCCTGAAAGCACACAGGCAGAGATTGTCTGAAGCTGACTCCAGACAACTAAACAACCAGTCTCTCTGGGAGCCCCTAGGCACCTGGAGAAAGAAGATAGGAAGAAACTTTCCACGGTCTCCCAGGGGGAAGGGGAAGAAGAGGCACCTCAGCGCTGTCCATCCCCTCCCACCCTCCCATTCAGACCTGAACCTCCAAATATTCCACTAAGCATAGGGTCTAACTCTACCTGAGAAGAACACAGCACAAAGACCTGCTTTCTAGTGTCACATATCAATAATTCCTGGCTCTTCCACTAACTGTAAGATTTGAGTTCAAGTCTGTATATGCCAACCATGTGACTTTGGGAAAGTCACTTTCCATCTCCGAGTCTCAGTTTTCTCAACTGTAAAAATGGACATGATGGAGCCTGCACTACCAATCATTGCGAAGATCCAGCAAGATGATGTGAGCCCTAGACAGCAGGTCAGAGTGTTAGCATGATGGTATAATGTATCCCAACCAGATCTGGACAATTTGAGAAGCTGCTCCCTTCTTCCTCCCCCAACCCCAGTGCTCACTGCTGTCCTCTCAGGGATAAGGCTGAGATTGGCCCTCTCTAAAGGCAGTGGCCAAGGCCAATGTTCTGAGAGAGATCCAGGGATCCACAAAACCTAATACTTCTTAATTCAAGACAACAACGGCCCAAGTTTATACTTGGCATGCTCTTGAAACCAAATGCATGCGCTAGAAGTACAAGAGAAAAGATGAAACAAGGACCCGCCCCTGGATAACTAAAAGGAAATCACAAAATCTCAGAGCTGGACAGGAGCTCAGAGGCCATCAAATGCAGCCATTCCTGACCAACAAGTCTTCCAGTAGAGCGGACACAGCTCTGAACTTGGTGTCAGGAAGAGAAGAATTTAAATTCTGCTAGTCACAGAATTCCTCCTACCCCCGTGGCCTCCTGTCCCCTGTAAAATTAGAGTTAGACTAGAGAGCCCAGAGCCCCCTTGCCTCACTTGGTCTCTGGCCAAGATTCTGCCCACTTGTGAATCAGCCACATTTCTTCTCTGAACCCTGGATCTATCTATGATCCTATAGTATCTCTGATTCCCAATTTCTTCATCTGTAAAACAGTAACTATATCAGGGCTGTTGTGATGATCAAATAAGATAATGCATACGGAGTGTTCTGTGTACCTTCAAGTGCTATAAAACCATCAGTATTATTACTGCACCCAACCAGTAGACATCTGACCTCCCTTTAAGGGCACTTTTAGTGAGGGAGACCTACTCCCCCTCTAAGAATCCCATTCTACTTTTTGGACAGCTTTAATTATTAGGAAATTTGTCCTTAAATGAAGCCACACATTGCTTCTAATTATTCCCTCTGAGGTCAAGCAGAACACGTCTAATCCCTCTTCCCCATGACAACCCATGAACTAGTGAAAGGCGTTGCAAGTTGACCCTTACTTTCCCCCCTACCCCCACCCTTTTATTGTGAAGTGAAGAAAGATATGCAAGTGACTAGAGCTAGACAAATATGGTTCAGATCCTACCTCGGACATTACCCGTGTGACTGACCTTATGCAAATCCTTTACCCTCCCATTGCCTTGGACTCCTCATTAGCAATCTCTGAGGTCCCTTACAGTCCTAGAGGCAGGTTATAGTGAAATGGATAGAGAACTGGGCCTGGAGTCAGGAAGACCCAAGTTTAATCCAGCCTCAGACACTACCTGTGAGCCTCTGGGCAAGTCACTAAACCTCTGTCTGTCTTAATTTGCCCATCTGTAAAAATAAGGATGATAAAAGCGCCCATCTCAAAGCCTTGCTGTGAAGATCGAATGAGATCATATTTGAAACGATCAGAGTGCCTGGCACACACAGGTGCTCAATAAATGCTTATTTCCTTTCTTTCCTTCCTAAATGTTTAACTATAATCTCCTAGACAATTCACTCTCCACCTAACCTTGGCCTTCTGGGCCCAGCATGCTTCCTTCTGCCAGAGTCAAGAACTAACCTCTAGTTCCTGTGGGTGGGGTAGGAAACAAATGCTTTCCTATTATATGCTATCCATTATCTCCCCTACTGCTGAATCTACCCCACCACCTCCATGAAGATGTGATCAAGAAGGGCCCCAAGCCATACAAAACCCCACCATCACTCCTCCATACACCCCTAGACAGTGCCAGTGAAGACGCTGTCCAACAGACCCCAGCCTGGGTCAGAAGTGATCCTCCGCTAGCATTCCTTGGAATACTACCTCCACAGACAAGGCACTCTAGGAAAGGGCCAGGAACGCCAGGAGATGCCATCCTGTTCAGCAGTGAACACCAAGGATAACGGGAGATGGGGACAAAGATATTATAGATCTAGAAGAGATAGGAGAGGGCAACAAGTCCATCCCCTCATTTTCAGATGGGAAAACTGAGGCTGAGAGAGCTTAAGGGTCATAGAGCTGGGGTGGTAAAGGAGGTTAAGGAAGGTTGCAGAAGGGGCCCCAGGGCTTGGGAATAGAGACAGAGGGGTTTAGTAAAAGGGTTACAGAAGGTGATAAGGGAATTGAAAGGCTACCCTAACTTCTCAACTCAAACAGATTTGTTGCAAACTCCTCTTGCCTCCCTTGAAAATGGCCTGCAACCAAGCTGTTCTAGGTCTACTCCCTGAACCCCGGAAATAATCAGCCGCTGGGGAAGATGATTTTTTTGAAACCCTCCCCCCAAAAGAAGGCATGTGTCTGCAGCCCACTGAGCAGTTATTCCTGCGGGTGCCCCAAGTTGCTTCTAACAATCTCCCAAAGTGCTTCTGGGGTCCAAAAACACTTAGTCACAGATTCAGAGGACGTCAGAGCTGGCAGGGACCTTCGGAGACCTACGTCTAGTCCAAGCCTCTCATCATATAGAAGAAGAAACTGAGGCGCAGAGAGGGAAAAGGAATTCCACATAGCTCCATTAGCGCCCTGCCAGGATCCCTGCAAGGGCCGCTGGAAACCATGCAGGAGCCCCATAGGAAGTAGACATGTCTCTCCCCTAAGCGGCTCCATGCCGGTCACAGTCCATACGTGTAGACTCCAGGAGAGATGGTGCCAAGGAAGCAGGGCCGGCACCACCAGGTGCCGAGGAGACTAAGCCATCCTGAAACCCTTCCCCCGAGCTCCTCCAATACCGCCCCCCCCCCATCCCCACTCTAGGAATGACATTGGGGAGGGGGCATTTCCTCCTAAACGGCGCCTCCCGCCTCCCCCCAACGCCCGCGCCCCCGGCATCCCCTCCGGAGAAGCAGCCCCTTCCATGTGCATCCACTTCCCCACTAAATAACCCGCTAAAAAGCAAATCCACTCACTCGGGTCTCCTTCCATTCTAGCTTTTTGTCCCACCCCCCCGGGGAGAAAAAAAAGGAAAAGCGTCCCCCCCCCCCAAAAAAA
>CM053588.1:65281738-65299223 GCA_028646515.1 Pseudochirops corinnae | reverse complement strand
TGTATATGTACATGTATATACATACACATGTATATTATATACATACATACAGTGTTTATGACTACAGTGTTCCAATAATCTATCATTCTAGTAATTCTATCACTAAAGGAAATGAAGGCATGTTGGCTTTTAGTGATCACTGCTTCCTTTTCTGAATGTTCACAAACCATTCCTTTAACAGTATATCCTACACTTTTTCTAGTAATTAAAGTCAAGCTCACTAGCCTACAATCTGGAGATTCTATTCTCTCTCCATCTTGAAAAATTGAGACATGGATCCCTCTCCTGTCCTGTAACACATTTCCTGTTCTCCCTATTTTTTAAAAAATATTACTGTCCATGACCCTCCAATCAATCACCAACTGTTTCATTGCCCCAGTTTCATATAATATTTCATTTATGTAGTTGCTGATAGATTCCAGGGGTCCTATGAACTTGATTAGGAAAAAAAATCATCTTTATTTTCACTAACCTTTGGTTTCCTTTCCAATCTCATATAGATTTCGCTTTGTGTTATTTAAAAATGTGATTCTCAATTGGGGTCCATAGGCTTCACCCACACTTCTAAGGGGATCCACAACAGATAAAAAAGCTAAGAATCTCTGATAGTCTAACTCAATTGTTATACAAATGGGGAGGTGGAGACTAAGGGAGGGATCATAGATTTCCTTCTGGAAGGGACCTTACAGATCATCTAGTTCAACCCTGTAGGGATTACCTGGAAGAACCAAGACCTGGACCCTAGCACTCTTCCAGGCTGTGGGAGGTGACCTACCCAAGGCAGTTTGCTAAGTAAATGGTAAAGAAGGCAGCAGATTCCATCAAGGACTCCTGTTGCCTGACTCAGGATTCTTTCCACCCCTCATCACCTTCCTCCTGTTCTTGGTTCTGCCCAAATTAAACTCACTATGCTACCTTGAAGTAAGAAGATATGGAGAAGACACCTGAGTTTAAAGCCTGCCTCTGACTCTTATTAACTACATAATAAAAAGCAAATCACACAGTTTCTCTAAATTCAATTTCCCAATCTGTAAAATGGGGCTAAGAATACCTACCCCACAGAGCTGCTGTCAGTTTCACATGAAATGATGTTATGTGTAAAGCAGTGTATAAATAAATGTCACCTCTGTGACAGCAGACTTCAGTTTTTCTCATCTGCTCAATAAGAAAGGGGGTTGGATTAGGAAAACAATGGAGTGGAGTGTATTGAGTGCTGGCCTTGGAGAGTGCTGGGATCAAATCTTGTCTCTGACGCTCACAAACCGTGTGGCCATGGACACATCTCTGAAGCTCAGTTTCCCAGTGATATCTATGGTAGTGAAGGCATGTTGGTCCTTGTCTAGAGAAGCAAATGAGGTAACATATAAACTGTCAAGTTCAATATAAATGTCCATTACCATTATTTACACGTACAGTGACTTCCAGCTCTGACCTTTCATGATTCTATAGTAAGGGATTTGTGGACAGCTCTAATTGTCAGGGTGGTTCTTCTGTTATTGGCAAGCCTACATCTGCCTCTTTGCAGTTTGTCCACCCTCTGAGATCAAGCAAAACGTGCCTAATCCCTCTAACCCATGTCAAGCCCATTATTTACTGGAAGGCAACTGTCTCATGCCCCCTCTCTCCAGAGGCTACTCTTCTCCAAGCTAAATATCCCCTGGTTCTTTCTCACTTCGCATACTCTTGGGACCTCTTCCTATCCTAGCTGCCCCTTACTGGAGGTTCTCCATGTAAGCCCTGTCCCTCCTAAACAGGAATGCCTAGAACCAAACCTGACGTGTTCTGAGAGTGCAGCAGGACTCTGGTGTCCCAAGTCCTGGTGGTCCTCATGCTTCTCTCAGCACAGTCTAAGATCACATTCGACTTTATTCGGTGCCCTGTCATACTTCCATTCATCTTAAGGAAAGTGATGCTTTAGAAAACTTGGTCCAGCAGGGAGTGCGTGCTGAATGGATTGGAGTGGAGAGTGCTCAAAGGCAGAAAGAACCATTTTCACAATTTTCCTTCTACCTGCTTAAACCAAGGAGCTTGGAGCCCAAAGCCAACAGTTGGCCACCCAAACTGTGGGTGAAAGGAAGCATTAAAGCAGAACTTTGTATTATGGAACCCCATGGCAGTCTGGGGAAATATACAGATCCCTTTTCAGAATAAGGTGGGTTTTAAAAAATTCATAATTGAAGGAAATGTTAAATTCCAATTGGAAGTAAATGAAAATAAAGATGTAATTCTTCTACATCCAAGTCAGGAACAAATTCTAAAATTTGTTCATGCTCTCCAGGTTAAGAACACCTGAGTTATAAATTTATTATATATATATAACATATGTAAATATGTGTGTTTATGTTTATATGTATATACAAGATATGGTCAAAGGAAATGCAAATTAGCTATAGAGAGGAATGTTCTAGAAGCTGGGAGGGGGGGTTTCAGGACGGGGAGAAAGACAGGAAAGGCTTTCTGCAGAAGGTCACATTTGAGTGGCCTTGAAGGAAGCCAGGGATTCTAGCTTCTCAGAGTTTAGTTAATTTTGTTAAATGAATAGATGAATTAGATGAACATTCAACCAGATAAATTCTCATCCAACCTTTCTTACCTCAAAACCATCTCTAGGGAAGGTGGGGTTGTTCTAGCTCGTTGGGGGGGGGGGTGTGTGTTTTGTGCTCATGGTCTAGACATAATGGATTCTAAACTGTTTCCTTGCTCTAGAAAAGGTAGTGAGGGAGAAAGAAACTAGGTCTAGATTTAACTGGTTTTTCTAATAACTGAAGTAGAAGTGAGAAATATACCAATTTATTTAGAGCAAAATTCAAAGAAATCAATTATTTAAACATCTTATGCAAACATTATTCATTAGTGATTAACGGATCAATACATTGTTTACGTAAAAGGGCTTATATTTGTAAAACAAAGATATTGTCTGAAATTGTGTGCTATAATCTGAGATTAAATTAACCATACTTGTGAAAATCTATTTGGATTTCCTATAGCTATTTTGATTGTGAAATTATTCTCAGACATCCTTGTTAACTTGTTGGCCTGTATTGAAGTTGCAGACACAGAGTCTAGCCCTGTGGTTCTCAACCTTCCTAATGCCTCGACCCTTTGATACTCATATCTGGGTGTATCTACATGTGGGTGGACCCGGGATGGAGGAGCAGTGTCTTGGTTCCTAAGACCATAGGAAATGTGTGTTTTCCGATGGTCTGAGGAGACTCTGTTCGACCCCCAAAGGTGTTGCGACCCACAGATTGAGAACCGCTGGTCTAGAAGGAAATAAACAATTTTCTACAAACAAACCCAAACTTGGGAAATGGCTCCAACAGTTAACAGACAGAGTGCTGTGGGCACTCGGGAGGTACTGAGTTCCCCATCACTAGAGGTTCTTTGAGTGGAGGCTTGACAACGTGTCCCATATTATAGAGGGAATTGAAGTATAGAGTTGAATTGTAGGATCAGAGATTCAGAACTAGAAAGGGTCTTAGAGACAGTCCAACTCTCTCAGTTTACAGATGAGGAAACTGAACACAAAGAGGTAAATATCTGAAGCATGGTTAGAATCCGGGACCTCTTTACTCCCAAGTCCCGTGTCCTATACACATCACATGCTGACCATCTCTAAAGTCCATTCCCACTCAGAGATTTTGTGATTCTGGGATTTACAGCTTCTATTGCCACAGTAAGGAAGGCAGGATAATGGGGTTCTGAGAGTGGAAAGGTAGCAACAGCAGTATGCCTGATATGATGGTCAGCCTCTCTCCCATACAGGTGATTGTTTGCAGATGACTGTAGATGAAATTGGGAAGAAACCTGACTTCTTGGCTGGTGTTCTAGGCTGCCCCCACCCCCACCCGTGCTGTGGGTGCAGAATCTCCTTGTGAGATATCCCAGAATATGAGGATTTGAGGAATGATGAGCCTCTATTCACCCAGTGTGGGGACAGAGTAAGCTTTGACAGGCAGTACCTTGGAGCCCTTCCTTCTTCTCTGGAGCATGTGTGAAACACCCAAATCATGGAAACTTTTCTATTGCCATTTCTAATTCTGCAGGGGCTGAGACATGTTATTCAAGTCTTAGTGAGTCATGAGAACTGCCATGGGATGGGAGCCTGACTTGGAAGGAAGGGAATAAGCATTTATATAGCACCTACTACATACCCATGTCATTGTTATATGTACCAATGACATTGTGTTAGGTGCATTACAGATATTGACTCAGTTGATGCTCGTAGCAGCCCTGTAAGGTAGGTGCTATTATTATTCCCATTTTATGGTTGAGAAAAATTGAGACAAAGGGAGGTCGAGTGACTTGCCCAAGGTCACACAGCTAGTATGTATGTATCTAAAACCATATTTGAACTGAGGTCTTCCTGACTCCAGGCCCCATGCTCTGTCTACGGTGCCACCTAGCTACCTCAGCAGGAATGCCCAGGGTTGGTGGTTGTAGCTGCAAGGGACTGACTTTTCTTGGGTGTCACTGTTGCCTCCCCCACCCACACTTCCCATTCCAGAGTTAACGAGGGCAAACACTTCATCAAATTGGCATTCCAGACCCAACACAGGCAGACCTTTGCCACAGATCTAGCCTTGGGATCTCCAGATTGTTGGAGCCACAAAGAGAGTTCCTCTGATGGTGGAGGAAGAGAGTCTACTATTTGGAGAGTTCCAATATTTCAAGGAAGAGTTCTCAACAGTGCTTGTAGAAAGGTGGGGTTGATTGAGTAAGCGATCTCATCCCACTTAGAGTCAGCAACAAGATGCCCTAATACCTTAAGGAGATGAGAACAAGTCTCGACTAACTAATCAAACAATTTCAAGTAAGTGAGGAGATATACTGGGCTAAGGTTGCTGGGGAAAGATATGTAGATTGGCTGGAAAAGTCTAGTCATGTCCTCTGGGTTATCTATATGATAGAAAACCAGGTCAAAGCCCAATGTATTCAAGCATCTGGTGAAATTAAAATTTCGTGGAATCAACAGATTCCAACATGATTTTGGAAGGAACGCCTATGGAGCTTGTCCAGTGGAATATATGTATACCCAAGACATTTAGGACAGATGGATAATGAGCTAGGCCTAGAGCTGAACAGAAGAGAGGAGAGTGGGTTGGATTGCTTTCAGGAAATTGCAAGACTGTTTTACTGACCACCCCCCACAAGTTTCCCGTAAAAGCAGCCCATCTTTTCAATACTTTTTTTAAAAGTCTTTTTTAATTTTTCATTCCAAATTTTCTCCCTCACTCATTGAGAAGGCAAAAAATGTGATACCCATTATACATATGAAGTCATGCAAAACATATTTCCACCATGTTGCAAAAAAATAGAAGCAAGAAAAATAAAGTTTTAAAAATATATTTCAATCTGCACTCAGAGTTCATCACAATGTTAACATTTTTGACTGGTGCTTGAGTTTACTGGAGTCAGACATGGAACACCACTACCTCTGAGTAACTAAAGATGAGTGTCACACAGAGAGAGGACAATGGAGAAGAGCATGGTAGGTGCAAACAGGTGACTGAGTGTGACCAACAGGAAACAATGAAGGGGGACAAGAAGAAAGGAATCATCAAGGAATCCCAAGACAGGGAGAGAAGATGGACTAGTCACACAGCAGGAGTGAGGGATGACAGGTAGACAGATGGACTGTCCCAGTGGTACCCTGGAGATTTGGGGAGAAACTGAGGAAGGCATCCAACACATTGTGAAACTGGGAGAAAACATGGAACCAGTCACACAGCACAAAAGACAGAAATGGATGGATTGTGATCTATGCCAGTGGAGGGAAACCTTAAATTGATTAGATCACAGATGACTTTAAGAATTTAAGAAAGTATTATTATAACAAGGGGCAGCACAGTAGAGTGTGGTTCTCAAAGCATTCTCTGTGGAGTTCAAGAGATCAAAACTATCTTCTTTTTTTTAAAAATTATTTATTTATTTATTTACTTTGAGTTTTCAACTTTCACTTTTATAAGATTTTGAATTCTAAATTTTCTTTTACTCCCTCCACTCCCCCAGCAAGACAGCATGCAATCTGATATAGGCTATACATGTACAATCTCATGAAACATATTTCCACATTAGTCATGTTGTGAAAGAAGATTCAAAACAAAAGGGAAAAACTATGAGTAAGAAAAAAACAAACAAACAATAATAACAAAAAGAGAAAATGGTATGCTTCTTTCTGCATTCAGATCCAGAGTTCTTTCTCTGGATGTGGATAGCATTTTCAATCATGAGTCATTTGGAATTGTCTTAGATCGTTGCATTGCTCAGAAGACTGAAGTTGATCCAAGTCAGTCATCTCAGTGTGGCTGTTACTGTTCTTCTGGTTCTGCTCCCCTCACTCAGCATCAGTTCATATAAGTCTTTCCAGGTTTTTCTGAAGTCTGCCTGCTCACTATTTCTTGTGGAACAATAGTATTCCATTACATTAACAAACTACAGCTTGTTCAGCCATTCTCCAACTGACAGGCATCTCCTCAATTTCCAGTTCTTGGCCACCACAAAAAGAGTTGCTATAAATATTTTTGTACATGTGAGTCCTTTTCACATTTTTATGATCTCTTTGGGATACAGACCTAGCAGCGGTATTGCTGGATCAAAGAAAGGGTACACACAGTTTTATAGCCCTTTTTGCATAATTCTGAATTCTTCTCCAGAACAGTTGGAGAAATTCACAGCTCCACCAATAATGCATTAATGTTCCAATTTTCCCACATCTCCAATATTTATCATTTTCACATTTGATCAAAACTATTTTCATAATAATACTAAGGTATCTTCGTTTTTCATTAATGATACTTACAGCTGCTGTGAAGGCCAATAAGATCAATAACACCAACACACAGGAAGGCTCTCAGCACAGATTCTTGGATCTGTTTTTCTAAAGGAAAGAGCTTCAAAGGGGTCAACAATCTTACTTTAATTAAACAATGCAGACAGATAAGTAGAAAGAAGTGAGTATCCCAGAAAGAATCCAATAGACAGGGCTCGAACTATCTAAACAAAGTAATAGGAACATAATCACCAGAACAGGGAGCACCAACGTCAGAGGGCCAATGGTTACCCAGAGTCTTGTCTGGCCAAATCACAAAGAAACATTCTTCCCATAAGTGGTCCCCAAAGCAAAATACCAGCTTCCCAGAATATATATAGTTTTGATTAATAGGTTTATGCTAAATTGTAAATATCTGAAGAGTCAATCTCCTTTGAACCCTGGTAATTCACAGCTGTGCTGAGCCATATAGGCTTTGATGCCTCCTGGGTCTGAGCCTATTAGTCAAAAGTGTGTGTGTGTGTGTGTGTGTGTGTGTGTGTGTGTGTGTGTAATGTTCTGAGGTCAGATATTGTCTCAGGGATTGCTCATGGAAGGATGTTTAGCCATTATCAAGGGGCCCTCCAGCTGTGAATGTGAATCATTCATCAAGACTTGGAAAGAAGAAACCTCTGATAGATAGAGGAGACCTCTGATACCAACCCTTGGGAAAACACAGAAACATTGGACTGATAGGAAGTAAGATCGTTAACACCTTTGAGGAAAGTATGCGGTTTATTAAGACTGGAATAGTTGTCTGTTATTTCCCAATTATTGTATTATTTTGCTGTGCCCAGAGCCCATACTGGAGGGGCTCCTCCCTGTGTAAGTGTGTGGGAGGATGAGCTACCCCAGAGTTGGGGTGGTATGGGCTAGAGATGGAGGTTGGGGGCAGGAGCCCCTGCAGTCTGCTATGCCTGGACTCAGGCAGGACCAGGAAGAGCTTGGAGTGGAGTAGTCCCTTCCCTCATGAGGTGAGACATGGAGCAGGAGTGGAGAGCCACCTGCATATGAACCCAGGCAGGAGCTGGGAGTGGTCAGCCCACAGACTGCAGGAGGAGGAGCCAAGGGGCTCAGGACTTGGTCCCAGGTCAAGAGGGAGGCTTTGCAGCAGGGTAGGAGCAGTGAGCATGCTTTCCCGCCACATCCCCATGGGATGGTTTGGGACCCAGGGGTAGAGTTGTCTGTGGTGGGAGGGGGGGAGTGCCATGGCCTTTGGGGACCCACCCTGTTGGCTTTGTCACCCAGTTGCCCCTCAGGACTTGGAATCTGGGGCTGGAGCAGTGTTAAGACTTGGATTCTTTAGTTCATTAGGACATACGTGCACCTGAGAGTGCTAGGTGGGAACCTGCAACGACAGTGTGGGGAGAAGGACAAATCCCCAAGAGGACTTTACTTGGACAGTCTGAATTGAAGGGATTGTAACTTACTGTGACCTAGGGGTGGAGGGTGTTGTGTTTTCTGTTACCCCTAGGGATGCGTTATGCTAGGGAAGACCCTGGCCCAGGATCCCCTGATGGTATAAACAAGTATTTTCGAACGGTACCTAAGTGAGGAAGAGCTAGTTGCTCACTCCCCAAAGATTTTGGCCCCCCAAAGAATGTGTAAGGTGGAGGGGTATGCTATATTATGTCGTATATTGTGCCCTGTTGCTGAAAGGTATGCTTTGTTTAAGGCCATATGGCCACCCTGGTAATCAGTTGTTATGTTGTTATGGATTATGAATGCTTTAGTTTCTTGGCTCAAGGTTTAGTTTTGAATAAATAGAGTGCTCATTATTCACAGCAATAGCCCTCAGGTGTGTTGCCTTGATTGATGTTACACTGATCCAGATAGTGGTCCAGATACGGATACAGTGCTGAATCCGGAGTCAGCAAGACTCGAGTTCAAATCCTTTCTCTGACACTAGTTTCATAATACCAAGATAATAAATACATTCAATATAGGTAGATAAAACCCACATAAACAAAAGCTCTTTGGGAAATGCTCAATAATTTTCAAGAGCATAAAGGGATCCTGAGACTAAAAAGTTTGAGAATTGCTAGTATAATGGATAAAGAGGCAGCTTCAGGGCTGGAAAGACGTGGGCTCAAGACTCACCTTTGAAACATACTGGCCATGTGACCATGCCCAAGTCCTTCAACTAAATTAGGAGTCTCTAAAGTCCTTTTGTGTCATAGACTCTTTGGCAATATGGTGGAACCTATGAACCCCCCTCTAAGCATACTTTATTTAACTGCATAAAATAAAACAGGATTGCAAAGGAAACCAATTATAATGTAGCTATCAAAAGACACACACATATATATATTATTGTTTTGAGATCATTTCAGCAGCATCTGACTCTTTGTGACCCCATTTGGGGTTTTCTTGGCAAAGATAGTGATTTGCCATTTCCTTCCCCAGCTGATTTTATAGATGAGGAAGCTAAGGCAAACAGAGTGAAGAGACTTGTCCAAGGTCACACAGCTAAGAATTGTCTGAGGTCAGATTTGAACTCAGGGAGATGAGTTTTCCTGACTCCAGGCCTGGCACTCTATCCACCTGGCCACCCAGCTGCCCATGTGCACGTACATGTATATATATATATATATATATATATATATATATATATATATACACATGTCTATATACATGGATGTATATATACATATGTGTGTATACATGTATGTGTGCCTATATACATCCACATATATATACATACATATAGCTCTCAAGTTCATGGACTCCCAGGGTCCTTGAGCTTTTATATTCTATAATCCTATGAACTCAATATTCAAATAGCAGACCTAGCACTCCATTTCTCCCCCACTCATCATCTTGAGAGAAAAGGAGAGGCCCCCATATTGGGGGCACCTAGACCAAACTGTGCAACTGCCATGGGTCCAGTCTGGTGAATAGGATAGCTCCCTTCAGCTGGCATGGGAGGTTGGACCCTGCTTGGGGAAAGAAGACACTCCTGATCTCAGATGGCTTAAGTATTTTTTTTTTACTTTTTTTTTTTTTGGAGGGGGTAAGGCTGGGTAATTGGGATTAAGTGACTTGCCCAAGGTCACATGGCTAGTAAAGTGTTACGTGTCTGAGGGAGGATTTGAACTCAGATCTTCCTGACTCCAGGCGGGTGCTTTGTTCACTGCACCACCTAGCTGCCCCAAGATGGCTTAAGTATTAAAGGCCTGGCAATCATATCAGAGCTTCATCTCTCTGCTCTTCTTAATAAATAAATAATTAATGCTATGGCTCTTATAAGAGAAGTGATGGGTCAGATGAACCCAGAAATTCCTGCAAAGCCACAATTCAGGGCCTCATCAATAAATATCTTTAGCCAACTGGAATTGGTATGCTTGGCACCAGGTTAAGGGTGCAGATGCTGCAGGGTCAGTGTGCAAAAATGTGTTTTCACAACTGCAATGAGTACATCCTCAAACTCCTGGTATTGGGAGGAAAACTAGAGCTCCAGGTCCGTCATGGGAATGTTTCTGGCTATGACATGCCCATTATCAGCAACACTTCCGTAACACAGTGAGAGAGACGTGACCTTTCCTCAGTCCCAGGCACTATGCAGATTGTGTAGTCAGCTAGAAAACCCCTTATTTGACTATGAAGAAAAGGGGGCATCTAAGGCTAAAGGTGTTACAACAAAGGTCTGTCTCCTTCAAGTCTCTCTCCACTCTAGCCCATTCTAAATTTAGTTAACAAACTGATTTTTCTAAAGTGCTGCTTTGACATGGTCACACACACACACTCTCTCTCTCCCTCTTTCTCTCTCTGTCTCTCTCTCTGTCTCTCTCTCTCTGTCTCTCTCTCTCTGTCTCTCTGTCTCTGTCTCTCTCTCTGTCTGTCTCTATATCTGTCTCTCTCTCTGTCTCTCTGTCTCTGTCTCTGTCTCTCTCTGTCTCTCTCCTTGTCTCTCTCTCTGTCTCTCCCTCTTTCTCTCTGTCTCTCTCTGTCTCTTTTTCTGTCTCTGTCTCTTTCTCTGTCTCTCTCTGTGTCTCTGTCTCTCTCTGTGTCTCTGTCTCTCTCTGTCTCTGTCTCTCTGTCTCTCTCTGTCTCTGTCTCTCTGTCTCTCTGTCTCTGTCTCTGTCTCTCTCGATAAACTCCAGTGGCTCCCCATCGCCATTACCACTGTCATCATCACTGTCACTACAGCTAACATTTATATAATGCCTACTGTGTGTCAAGAACTGTACTAAGCACTTTACAATGATTATCTCATTTGATCCTTACAACAACCCTGCAAAGTAGGTATTATTATTATCACCTATTTTACAGCTGAGGAAACTGAGGCAAACAGGTTAAGTGACTCCAGGATCAAATACAAAACCTTCTGTTTGGCATTCAAAGCCTTTCACAACCAAGTTCCCCCTATCACCACCTTGTTCCAGTCTTCCCACACCACACAAACCACTGGAACCCCATCCCACCCAAACCCCAACCACATACTTTTCCATCCAGTAACACTGGCTTCCTTGCTATTCCACAAACAAGATGCTCCATCTCTCTGCTCTGGGCATTTTCACTGGCTTGTCCTCCCCTCCTCATTTCTACTTCCTGGCTTCCCTGGCATTCTTCAAGTCCCAGCTAACATCCCCCCTTCCACAGGAAGCCTTTCCTAAGCCCTCTTAATTCCTTCCATTAACTTTTTCCCATCCATCCTGTATAGAGCTTGCTTGTACATCTTTCTTTGCTTGTTGTCTCTTCCATTAGATTATGAGCTCCTTGAGGGCAGGGATTGTCTGTTGACTTTTTTTGTACCCCAGTGTTTATCATGATGCCTGGCACATAGTAGTTTCCTCATGAATGCTTATTGACTGGTTGAGAAGCTTACAATACCATCACCCTCATGGGGACAGAAGAGGCTGTCTGCCAAGCATCTTGGCTGCCATGATGGATGTACAAAATTGCAAGGACAATGTTACTGTCCTCCACCCAGTTAGCATTCCATCCAGACTGGATTCAGAGGTCTGCACTTTCAGTCTCTGCACATTCACAAAAGCCATCCTTCATGCTTGGTGAACACTCTTTCCTCAACCCTATCCATCAGAATCCTAATCTCCCTTTAAGACTATTTCCTCTATTAAGTCTTTCTCACCCTCCAAGTTATTCCTTCTTCAAATTAAGACGTCTAACCTATGACGGGAATTCCCAAACCTTTAACTCACACAGAGTCCAATCACAGACACTACCCCCAAAAGATTACTCTGTACATATTTGATTCATATTGTCCCACATACAGTTTACTCTGAAAAATTTCAGAATATAGTTCATGAAAGTAGAGATATAGGACAAAAGCTAGTGGGGATGTAGGATCTCCGCAGAAGTGGGCAAGAGAGTATGTAGTGTTTCTGGATCACAGAATTCATAGAGTGACATGTAAGAAGGCTAAAAAGATAAGAAGGGGACGAGTTATTAAGAGCTTTAGGTGACAGAGGACTATATATTTGGTCCTGGAGTTTATTGAGTAGGGGTGATTAAGTCCAAAGGCTTAGACCAGTGGTTCTCAACCTTCCTAATGCTGTGACCCTTTAATATTCACATGTGGGTGTATCTGCATGTGGGTGGACCCACCTGGAGATGGATAGAAGAGTGTTGTCTCGGTTCCTAAGACCATCGGAAATATGTGTTTTCCGATGGTCTTAGGCAACCCCTGTGAAAGGGTCATTTGACCCCCAAAGGGGTTGCAACCCACAGGTTGAGAACCACTGGCTTAGACTTTGAAAAAAATAACCTTAGCAGCTGAGTGGAGGATGGATTGAGTGGGGAGAGATTTTAGACTAGAAGACCACTAAGTTGTTGTCATTCAATCATATTTAACTCGGTGACCCCATTTGGGGTTTTCTTGGCAAAGATACTGGAGTGGGTTGCCATTTCCTTCTCCAATTAATTTTCCAGATGAGGAAAAGGAGGCAAAAGGGATTAAGTGACTTGCCCAGAGTCACACAGTTACTAAGTATCTAAGGCCAGATTTGAACTCATGAAGATGGATCTTTCTGACTCCAGAACAGTGTCCCTTCCACCCAGCCACTTAGCTACCCTCTCCATTTAAGAAGCAGCTGCAAAAGTCTAGTTTATTAGTCCCTAAACTTTTTACTTTCAAGACCCCTTTACACTTTTAAAAGGTATTGAAAACCTCTTTATACTCTTAAATTTTTTGAGAACCTCAAAGAGCTCTTGTTTATGTGGTTTATATCTGACAATATTTACTATATTAAAGATTAAAATAGATGAATTTTAAATTATTTATTTATTCAGAAACAAAAATAAACTTATTACATGCTAACATAAATAACATATTTTTACCAAAAAACCCTATATTTTCCTAAGCAAAAAAAAAAAAATTAGTGAGAAGACCAGCATTGTTTTGCATATTTTTTACAAATGTTTGGCTTAATGGAAGACAGCTGGATTCTCCTATCTGTTTTGGCGTTCATTCTGTTACAATATGTTGTTTTGGTTGAAGTGTGTGAAGAAAAGTCTAGCCTCACACAGATAGGTTGTTGGACAAGTAAGGGGTATTTTAACAGGCAGACAATGACTTAGTATTATTATGAAAATAGTTTTGACCTTGAGAATCTCTTGAAAGGTCTTGAGGCCCTGCAGGGATCTGTGGAACCACACTTTGGTCTGGTTGATAGATGATAAGGACACAGGTGAGGGTGCTAACTGTATGAGTGGAAAGAAGGTGTCATGGAGGTAGAAACACCAAGATTTGGATATGCATTGGATATGTGAATAGAGGAAATGGGAGGAATCAAGCATAACACCAAGGCTGTGGGCCTAGATATTCACCCAAGACTTCCAGAGAAGAGTGTGGGGCCATTGACAAGAACAGAGAAGTATATGTTGTTTGTCAAATGGGGGGAGGCATCTTGACTTGTGTGTGAATTGGATTTCACATAGGCAGAGTTGCACAAAGTTATCAGCTTCATTCTCTTTTCTAGACTCATCGTAGTCAAGTGGCAAGACAAAAGTCAGGACGACTTGGTGATGGCCCAGGAGGCAGTGACAACCTTGGCATCTTCAATGTCTGACCAAACTCTAAGTCAGTGGTTCTTAATCTTCCTAATGCTGGGACCCTTTAATAGTTATGTGTGGGCATGTCTGCATGTGGGCAGACCCGCATGAAGTCGGATAGAGGAGGTTCCTAAGACCATTGGAAATATGTGTTTTCCGATGGTCTTAGGCAACCCCTGTGAAAGGGTTGTTCAATCCCAAAGGGGTCGTGGAATAAATTGTTCTCATCTGCCCATTTTGCCAGGGGAAGTCTTCACATGCTTGGGGTAGACACCCATCTAACTCACCAATGGGTTTGAGACTCCTCAGTTTCCCTCAAGCTGGTTTAGCTCATCTGCTGAGATTTTACCTGGGTGTGGCCACTGTGCATGCTACACCTTCTTGGAGCCACAGGTCAGAGTTGGATGACAGGTGGACACCAACAGAGGATGAGCAACCCTAGAAAGGGCTCAGCAAACCCTTACACCAGAGGTGCTAGTCCTCCCTGACATCCCATATTCCCCAAGGGAAGTTCATAAGAGGAGAGGAAAGAAAATGAGTTCTGTTTGAGACACATTGAGTTTGAGATGTCTAGAAGATATGATTTAGAGATGTCTAAAAGGCATTTGGTGATGTAAGAAAGGAGCTCAGGGGAGAAGTCAGGGCAGGATCCATATATCTGGGAATCATCTCCATAGAGAAGATGATGGAATTCATGGGAACTGATGAGATCATCAAGGAGATAATATGTGGAGAGACGAGAAAAAGACCCAGGTGATGTGACCTTGGGTAACACCACAGCTGGTGGATGTGACCTGGATGAAAAACCAACAAAGGAGAATGAGAAGAAGTGACCAGATAGCTAGAAAGAGACACAGGAGAGTGCAGTCATGAAACTCAGAGAGGAAGAGAAGGCAATCAGCAGTGTCCAATGGATCAGTTCTACAGAGATATTAAGAAGGACGAGGAATGAGAAAGAGTCATGTGGTAGGGGAATTAAGAGATCACTGGTAACTTTGGAGAGAGCAGTTTGAGGTGAGAGGTGACATCAGAAGTCAGACTGCAGAGGGTTTATAACTGAGAGCAGAGGAAGTAGAAAAAGGGGGCAATAGCTGGTGGGAATGTGGGATAGAGTGTGAGTTTTGTGAAGGACGAGGGAGACGTGGGCATGTTTGTAGGCAGCAGGGAAGGTGACAGATATTAGGAAGAAATTGAAAATTAGAGACTGGAGATAAGGGACAATGCTGAAAGGAAGAATTTATTAAACATCCGCTTTATGACAGGTACTGTGCTAAGCACTTTACAGATTATTACAACAACTCTGGGATGTAGATGCTATTATTATGCCCTTTTCCCCTTAGTTGAGGAAACTGAGGCAGAGGTTAAGTGACTTGCCCAAGGTCATACAACTAATAAATGTCTGAATCTGGATTTGAACTCAAGTCTTCCTGACTCCAAATGCAGTGTTGTATTCACTGTGCCTCCTAGCTGCCTCTCTCTGCTGGAAAATAGGGGATAGGATCAAGAATGTATATAGAGAGTCGGTCTTGGCAAGGAGGAGGCCACCTCTTCATATGAGACCAGTTTGAAGGAGAAGATAGTGGGAGAAAATAGCTCAGAGAAGTGAAGAGAGAGCTCATTATGAAGGGCCTCATTTTTTCCAGTGAAGTATGATTCAAGGTGGCAGCTAGGTGGCCCAGTGGATAGAGCACTGGGCCTGGAGTCAGGAGAACCTGAATTCAAATCTGGCCTCAGACATTTACTAGCTGTGCAACCCTGGACAAGTCACTTATCCCTGTTTGCCTCAGTTTCCTCATCTATAAAGTGAGCTGGTGAAGGAGATGACAAACCACTCTGGTATCTTTGCCAAGAAAATCCCAAATGGGGTCACAAAGAGTAGGACCAGACAGAAAACTATCTGAAGTACAATAACAACAACATGATTCAAAGTCCTCAGCTGAGAAGGGTGGGGAAAAGGGATCCTATGTTTGACATAGTCACTGTGGAGAGCGGGAGAGTGAATTGATTAGGGAGGTGTAAAATAATTGCCTTGCTACAGTGAGGTCCCCATTGAGATTATGTAACATAAATCTGTAGTGGACCCAGATGGTAGAGTTTTATGATTTCTTCCAGCTCCCTTCAGTGGCATGTGAAGTAGGAGCAAAGGAGAAAGATGGCAGGGTTTGGCAAGGCTTGATCAGTAAGGGGACAAGGGCACAAGGGACTTCAGAGCAGAAGACAGGGCGGCATTAGGTCCTTGACCAAGGGTAAGAGAGGAGGACATAGCCAATATGGGGGGATGACCTAGGAAAGAACTGAGGAGTGCAAGGATTGGATGATGATAGGGGAGGATAAAGGCTAGAGTTTGGAGTGGTAAGGCATAGGAAATGATGGAATGATAAACTTTCGTAATCCGAATGGGGAAACAGTACAATTGTCCTCCCTCCAGGGAGATGGATGATGAACGGATGAGTACGGGAAAGACCGTAGCAGTACAGAGTATGGCTCTATCTGCATACACTGCTGGCTGAAACTCTTCATAGGGTCTTAGATCTATAACTGAAAGGGAATTTGGAGGTTGTCTAATCCATTCCTCTCATTTTACAGATGAGGAAACCGAGGCCCTTGATGAATACTGGTAGGGACATGACTGCCCTCCCACTCCTGGCCTTGAAAAACTCCAGTTGCCTCCATTGCCTCTAGGATCAAATATAAATTTTTCTGTTATTTAAAGATATTTACAACCTGGCCCTTTCCTATATTGTCATTCTTCTTACGATGTACTCCCCGCTGTGTAATCTACTGTCCACACATCATGGCCCATCCATCCTGGCCTGCTGGCTGTTCCAACCTCATCTCCTCGCATTTACACAGGTTGTCCTCCATGCCTGGAATGGTCTCCCTCCTCCTGTATGCCACATAGAGCCCTTATCTTCCTCCAAGACTTACCTCAACCCCCACCTTCTATGGGAAGCCTTTCCTGGTACTCCCAGGTACCAGTAGTGACTTCTCATCCAAGATTGCTTCGTAGGAATCTAGCAGATATTTATATACAGACATATAGCACCTTCTCTGGCATCACCCGCCATCCACAACTAAATCCCCAGAGAGCATGGGGGTAAGGCTAGGTGGTCTAGAGGATAGAGACCCCGCCCTGGAGTTGGGAGAACCTGAGTTCAAATCTGACCTCAGACACTCAATACTTAATAGCTATGGGACCCTGAGCAAGTCACTTAACCCCGATTGCCTCAAAAAAACCCCAAAATAAACTACTCCTTACCTCAGGATTCTAGGAGTAACCCTGAAGAATTGGGTTTCTGGTACTGTCACTCAAGCTCTCATCCAATGTGTTCTTCACAATATTAATTAACCAGTTAATATAAATGAACTTTAACCAAGGATGTTTTGCTATATTTTATATGTTTCTTATACCTTTAGAAATAGGTCAGATAAAATAGAATAGAAATAGATAGACCAGGATGGAAGTTTGACCCTCCTACAAGGACGCTCATGCCCCTGAGGAGAGTGAGCTTAAATTTGAAGCATGAAAGTATTAAACACACACACATACATACACACACACACACACACACACAGAGGGCACATTTGTGTGTCTTGGACCTGGGAATTACTATTTTTTTCTCTCTTCCAGGAGCCCTCCTTAGCTCACGCCTACACATG
>CM053588.1:65265142-65281638 GCA_028646515.1 Pseudochirops corinnae | reverse complement strand
AAACCAAACATGAAAAAGAATGATAGCATGTAGATTGCTTCAGTCTCCGTTTAAACTCTGGTCTTTCTAGATCCTTCTCTGAATATAGATATCTCCTTCCATCCTGAGACTTGTAGAGTTGTCTTATAACTGTGTGTTGCTGAGAAGAGTCCAGTTATCAGGGTTGGTCGTCACACATACGATGTGTCTGTGATTGTGTACAAATTTTTCCTGGTTCTGCTCTTCTCACTTAGCATCAGTTTGTGTAGCCTCCCCATGAATATGAAGTCCATCTCCTCCCCATTTCTTATAGCATAACAGTATTCCATTACATTCATATACCACGACTTGTTTAGCCATTCCCCAAATGATGGGCATCTCCTTAATCTCCAGTTTTTGCCACCACAAAGAGAGCTGCAATAAATATTTTTGTACATATGGCTCTTCCTCCCACTTCTATGATCTCTTTCTGGGCCCAGTTCTTGTGGGAATCAGTGTCTCAGATGCTGAGTCAGGCAAGTTACCTTGTGACTATGCTGGTTCCTCACTGAATTCAGTGGCTGCCATGAGAGAAGGAACTCCAATTGTTGGTGGGACCTTGGAAGGTTTGAAGAGATCTCTTGGTCTCATCTGTTTCCTCCGCTATTTCATTTCAGGATAGTCCTTTACCTAAGATCAGGAAATAACACACACAAAAAAAGGCAACATGTATTCAGAGATACGCGGTGGTCAGGTGGAGGAGAGGCTCCCCACCATGGGTTCACAACAAATACTTTTCACTTGAAGTTTTCCAGGGAAGAGAACAAGGGGGTCATCCCTCCAAATCTCATGTATGCCTGTATGGTTCTGGCTCATCCTAGTCCTTCAACCATTCATCACAGGGTCCCTCGTGGGCCCTTAGATCACTCAGAACTGGGATCTGGCTCCCCCAAATTCCTCATGGCAGATGGCAGTGGGCCAAGAATACTGCCCATATATTGTCCCTGTATGATCCATCAGGAAGCGCCCATCCACACATGCTCTAATGGCTGGGACCTCATTGGCTAGTCTTCAATTACATACATGTTGTCTCCTTCATTTGAATATAAGCTCTTTGAGGGTAGGAACTTTTTCTGCCTTTCTTTGTCAAAGGCAGCTAGGTAGTACAATGGCTAGAGAGTCTGGTCCTTGACTCAGAAAGATCTCAATTCAAATCCAGCCTCAGACACTTAGTTGGTGACCACAGACAAATCATTTAATCTGTTTGCCTCAGTTTCCTCAGCCATTAATAGTAGCACCTACCTTTCAGGGTTATTGTGCAGATAAAATAATATTTCTTTTTTAAAATTTTATTTATTTATTTTTCATTTTCAACATTCACTTTTATGAGATTATGCATTCTAAATGTTTTTCCCTCTCCAAGATGGCATGTAATCTGTTATATATAGTCTATTCTAAAATAATATTTCTAAAGAGCTTTGCAAATCTTAAAGTACAATATAAATGTTAACTCTTGTTATTATTCTTATATTTCTATTACCTTGCACCTAGTAGTGGCTTAATAAATATTTGTTGATTGGTTGGTATGTGTAGAAATATGCTATCATGATCCTAGATAGGACTGGACAGTCTAAAAATTGACCGAAGGAAGTCTATTCCTAAATAACCATGGCTTAGGATGATAGGAAGGATCTGGTATGTTCTACCAGAACCCCTTCCCTCTTCCTGAGCCAGAAGATGCTATGGGTGGCTGCTCTCCCAGGGGGTGTATAAAAATTCTCCCTGAGATCATGGAGGGACCCTTCACTGTGGCTGAGTAAGTTGCTAATCCTCTTGAGTTGTGGCTGTCCAGGAGGTGGCTTGTCCTTCTGTGTATGAAACCACAAAGGTTTCCTTTGCCCCAGGATGTGTGGAGTTCCCTGGGGTGAAGGTCTATATTAAGTTTTATTTGTTCAGGTTGCCCCAGGTGGTCTTCCACACACCCTGAGGAACCAACCAACAACTGTTTGGGCCTCATTGTGCTGCTGCTGGGTAGAGCAAACAAGCCACACTGTCCACAGCCATCCTTCACTTCTTGGAGAGCCTTAGAGTCTCTCCAGAGGAAAGCAATTTCCTCTGAGGTTTGGTCCATCTGGAGTGTTTTGGGCCATTAGCTCTGTGGGGAAATCCAGCTGGAGGGTGTGTAGGACCGCAAGCCAGAAAGCCTGCCATTGATGGGGCTGGGGATGCGTGTTTGGTGGGAATCACATTTCATTCATCATGAAAGGATTATAATACAGAACATATAGCTCCAGAAACACAGTTTTGGAGTTAGGGGACCTGAGCCCCAGTTTACTTACTACATCTGTGACCTTAGGTAAATCATTCCCTCTCCCTTGGTCTCACTTTCCTCATCTGGAAAATGAGGGGCTCGAACTCATTGACCTTGACCTCTGAAGTCTCTTCTCAGCTTAAGTCTTTGATCCTGATCCTGACAAGGGTAGAGAGAGCAGGCTGGCTGTACTAGGGATAAGTCGGATATTGCAAGGACTGTCTTTTAAAAAATATTTGTTTCCCCAGTGCTTAGCACAATGCCAGTCACCTAGTTCGCACTTAATAAATGGTTATTAATTAATTTATTTATTTATTCATTCATATATACATACTCCTTGCTCTCAATCATGTTCCAAGTCTTTTTGGGCACTCACTACTGGGAGCTCAGAACTATATCATTCAGATATAGCATCTGTTATGGTGCTCTCCTTATTAGTCTCTAAATGCTAGTTTTCCTAAGAACTAGGATCCAGACAACTTCACCAGTTGCATAGGCAGGGGTTGATCACCTGTCAGCCTGAGCCAAGGTTACTTAGGAGTACACTTCCTTTGGTCAATTTTTCCCCGTCCAGTCCTTGCCATGATTATAACGGCATATTTCTACACCCACCAATCAATCAATCCATCCATCAGTCAATCAACAAATATTTATTAAGCCATTACTAAGGGGCTGGGTAATGGCCCTAATCCTCACTCACCTGAGCTCCTTAAAACAAACTTTGCTCTATAAGGTAAGTCAAGAAGTCAACAAGCATTAAGTGCTTTAAGTAATAAATAATTAAGCAATAAGTGCTTACTGTGTGCCAGGCACTGTGCTGAATGCTGGGGATACAAAGAAAGGCAAAAGACAATCCCTTCCCTCAAGGAGCTTACAGTCTAATAGGGGAGATAATATGCAAATAATTGTGTACAATGACCTATAGACAGAATAAATTGGAGATAAATTGGGTAATCTCATGTTCTGGAGATCCACACTTGGACAAAGTCACAAATTCCCAAGGATCTGCTCCCAAACATTCCTCTCTCATTCTTTCACCATACTGTACACAGTATAGCACAGTGAAAAGACAACAAAGGACTGGGGTTCTAATTTGAATTCTGTCACGTAATATCTGTGTGACCCTGGGCAAGTCACTTATCTCTGGGCTGCTGTTCTTCACAATAATAGTAGCAATTTAAGGCTTGCAATATGCTTTACAAATATTATCTCATTTGATCCTCTCAACAACCTTGGAAGGTAGATGCTATTGTTATTAAGCCTATTTTACAGAGGACAACACTGAGACTGAGGGAACAAGGTTAGATGCCTTGATCACATAGCTAGTAAGCCTCCAGGCTGGATTTGAACTCAGGTCTTCGTGACTCCAGGTCCAGAGGTCTGTCCCATGGGACACCTAGCTACTTCTTTATCTGTGAAATGAGAGGGACTGGACTAGATGACCTCTAAGCACCTCTGATCTTATGACCCCACTGACTCACACAACAACTCTGCGCCAATTCAGTCACTCCCTCTGGCTGTAACCCTCCATCCATGCTCCATTCTCACCCCACTCTGTCGCACACACCAGGGGCCAGATTAAGAGGCAATGTGACATAATAGGGAGAGTGCTGGACTTGGAAGACCAAGAGGAAATCTCACCTTGCTAGCTATGCTACCCTCGGCAAATCACTCAAACTCACTGACCCTCTGTTCTCTCATTTATAAATGGAGATGATAGTCACAGTGCCTACCTCACAGGGCTCTGGTGAGGATCCAGCGACATAATGTAAGTAAGCACTTTACAAACCTTAAAGTGCTAAGTAAATGGGAAACATTATGGTTATCTCCTGCTACTGGGCCAAGCATGACCACCACAGTCGAGATGTTCATTTCTACCCAAATAGCTGATCTCGCAAGAGATGCAGGCAGCTGCATCCTCCCTTTCTTGTCTAGAGGCTTGCTGGACTGCATAGAGTGCATGATAGACAGACAGACAGATGGACGGACAGATAGATAGATAGATAGATAGATAGATAGATAGATAGATAGATAGATGGATGGATGGATGGATAGATAGATAGATGGATGATGGATGGATAAGGTATTTATTAAACATTTACTATATGCTAGGCAAGTGCAGCTATGTGGTGCAGTGAATAGAGCACTGGGCCTGGAGTTAGGAAGACCTGAGTTCAAATTTGGCCTCATATACTTGCTAGCTTCGCGACCCTGGGCAAGTCACGTAATCCTGTTTGCCTCAGTTTCCTCATCTGTAAAAAGAACTGGGAAAGGAAATGGCAAACCACTGCTTTGCCAGGAGAAGCCCAGCTGGAGTCAGGAAGAGTCAGACATGACTGAAAAATGACTGAACAACAAAAGTCACTAATAAACCTGCCATTCTCCACCTGGGGTTCCTCGGTCCTTTTTGTGTGTGTGTTTTGTCTCCCACCACCATCACCCCAAGCACCCATGAGGCAGAGACTGTCCTATTACGATTCTTTTCTTTGCTGTATTTCCCTCCATAAACAGTGATACATTTTTGTTGATTTCCTGCTGAATGTTGGAGGAGATGGGCTTCCAGTCAAGCCTGGTGTGTGTCGTTGTTGGGTCGTTCCAGTCGTGTCCAGCTCTTCATGACCCCATTTGCAACTGAAATGACTGAACAACCACAACATATGCCAGGTACTGGACTAACCTTCTGGGAACACAAGTGAAAACAAGAAAGGCCGTTCCTGCCCTCAAGAAGCTCACATTTCAATGGGAAAAGACAACATAGAAAAGGGAAGTCAGGGGGAGGGAGCATTGATCGGTGTGGCAGCAGGAAGTGGCCATGACTCAACCTGGTGGGTTGAGACGGAAGTTGGCCCATCAGCATTCAAGGTGGTTCCAGGGGCAGAGTCCTGTGGGGAGGAACTGGGGAGGACAATCCAAAAGGAAATAGCCTGGAGATAGTGGATACAGAAGAAAACAAGGTAGAAACCTTGATCCAGGCAAGATACAACGGTGAGAAATTGGTGAGAGTGCCAAGTCTTGTTGAGATGGGACATAAGTGTAGTGCTTGCAAAAAGTCAGTCAACAATTAAGAATCAACTATATGCTTGGCAACTTGACATAGTAGATAGAGAGCTAGCCCTGGAGTGAGTCTCTGAAGGAATTTCCTCATCAGGGAGTTACTTATATCACTGTTTCTCTATGTGTCAAGGAAAATATGACTAGATAACAGTTTGTATGAAGAAAAAAAAAGATCTGGGGGTTTTAGTGGCCTTTGATAAGTTTAGACAGAAGTGAAACAATCCCTATCTTAAATTCTATCCCTGTATTTGGTTTTAGCAATCCAATGACAACCAGTGTTGTCAATGACAGAAATCCATGAGATACTAGATTCAGAGAGGTAGGGGTAGAAACGTGGTCTGAGTTCTGGAGCTATGGGACCAAATCTAATGGGAGCTCACACAGAGCAGAGTCGATGTAGGAAAGTAGGGCATGGTCCTGTGGATGACAAGGTGGCAGTATGATATGGTATATAGAGTGTCAGGAAAGCACAGGTTCAAATCCTCCTTCAGACACTACTTCTATGGCCTTGGGAAAAATCACTTAATCTCATTAAACCTCAGTCACCATCTGTAAAATGGGGATGATAATAGTACCTACCTCAGAATCAAAGAATCTCAGAGGCCATATTGCCCAACCCACACCCAACAGAACGCCCACTATAATACATCCAACATGCTATTGTCCAGCCTCTGCTTCAAGACCTCCAACATGTGGGGGCGCTATCACCTCCCAATGCAGCCCATTCCACTTTGGGAGAACTTGACTTGTTAGGAAATGTAAGTCGAGTCTACATTTACTTCTTTAAAACATTTCCACCCATTGCTCCTGGTTCTGCCCTCTGGGGCAAACAGAACAAATCTAATTCTTTCTGCACGTGTCATTCCCCAAATACTTGAAGACAGTGATCACAGTCTCCATGAGACTTTCTTCTCTAGGCTAAACTTCTCCCGTGCCCTCAACTCATCGTCATCTGACATGAATTCAAGGTCCTTTGACATCCTGGCTTCCCTTCTCTCTCCAACTTGTCGTAAATTGGGGTGCCCAGAACTGAAAACAATACTCCACATATATAGGTCTGATGAGTCCTAAATATAGCCCCAATGGCCTTTTTAGACAGCTCCCTCTGGTCTGTCATATTGAAATTGTGTTTCTCTTGGAGAATTTCATTCATGAGACTCCTCCCTGTTCTTGGAAGCTATGCCCAAGATCATATTGGCTTTTTTAATTGTTGTGAGGATCAAGTGAGATTAACGTATGCAAAGCGCTTTGCAAACCTTAAAATACCATATAAATGCCAGTTATTATTATTGTTATTTTTAATGATACTTTACTTTTCCCAAAGGATTAGCCAAAGATGGCATAATTATATGGTGATCATATACCACTCATGTAGGGAAGTCAGCCCCTCGTGTTCCCTCAGCCTCTTAGAAGAAGGAAGTGCAGCTGTAAGCTCAGACATGCACCAAGTATTTCATCAGTTTTCCTTCCAGAAGTCCCATGAGGATCAAGCCCTACACCCACCTGCATGCTGTCATCCCCTGTGCAAGCAGACAGGCAGGAAGAGTTTGGGGTCTGGTTGGTACTGGATTTCTCATGACAGCATGAGCAATTACAACACTTGGTTGAGTAGCAAGGTTATAGACACGTGGGAGCCTGCCGAGAAACTAGTGTTTGTATTTCATCAGCAATGCCCCAAGAGGGATCATCACTGGAGATTGGGGAGATATCCTGGGAAGAGGGTTGCAGTACAAACCTAGTGGTTACCAGATTAGAGGCTCACTGCATGGGTGTATGTGTGGATAATATCCAATTCAGCATACCACAGTCCTGAGGAAGGCACTCTTTTAGCAGTAATATGATCACAGGGAAATCTTCTTCAGCTACTTACCTCCCAGTAACAAAACCACACTCAAGAAAAATCTCATGAATGAACTCTTCCGTCAGAAACACAATTTTAATATGGCAGGCCAGAGGGAACTGTCTAAATAGGTCATTGTGGCTGTATTTAAACAATGCAAATTCCAAAGACTTAAAGAAATGTGAGAAAGGGTAAATAACCAAGGACAAATACAGTGGATAAATACAATTCATTCATTCATTCATTCACCAATCATTTTCTAAGCATTAATTATGTGCTAGGTCCTGGGGTTACACAAATATGGAACAGTTCCTGTACTTAAGATTGCATTCTGTAGATGGAAGAAACACATACACAGAACACAGAATCACCAAATTTGGGGATTAGAAGTAACCCCAGTGGCCATCAATCCAACAAGATTTCTGTTTGAACACTTCCAAGGAGGGGAAGCCCATTACCTCTTGAGGCAGCCTGTTCCACTTTGGGACAGCTTTAATTGTTAGGAAGTCTTTCCTGAAGACTTATATGTATTGATGCAAAGTGAAGTGAGCAAGATTAGGAGAACATGGTACACAATATCAGCAACATTGTGAGACGATCAGCCATGATCGACTTAGCTCTTCTCAGTAACACAATGATCCAAGACAAGTCCAAAAGACTCACGATGGAAAAGTTTATTCATATCAAGAGAAAGAACTGATGGAATCTGCATGAAGGTCAAAGCGTACTATCTCCATTTTCTTTGTGTGTGTGTTTTTCCTTTTGTTTTCTTCTTTCACAACACAACTAATATGGAAATATGTTCTATGTGATTATACATATATAACCTATATAAAATTGTTTACCATCTTAGGGAGGGGGAGGGGAGGGGGGAATATTTAGAACTCAAAATTTTCTATAAAAATGAATAAATGAAAATAAAGCAAAATGAAATACTATTTAAAGGGGAAAAGGGAAGTCTTCCGATATGCAAACTAAATTGGCTTTTTTGCTGTTGGTCTCCTTGATAGTCTTTGCACACAACATTCCAGGTCAAGAGGCTCCAGGCATTTTCAGTGGCTGAATCTCATGCTTGCTACTCTCTCCTGCGTTTCCACCTCCTGCTTCCCTGGCTTCCTTCAAGTCTCAGCTGAAGTCCCACCTTCTGCAAGAAGGCTTATCTCCAATTTATCTTGTATGTGTGAGTGTGTGTGTGAGTGTGTGAGTGTGTGTGTGAGTGTGTGTGTGTGTGTGTGAATGTGTGAGTGTGTGTGTGTGAGTGTGTGTGTGTGAGTGTGTGTGTGTGTGTGTGCACACACACATATATACATCTATATATATATCTTGTGTGTATCTGGTGGTTTGCTTATTGTCTCCCCCAGTAGACTGTGAGCTCCTTCGAGGGCGGGTACTGTTTTCCCGCCTGCCTGTCTTGCATAGTAGGTGCTTTAATAATGCTCCTGGATATGACTTGGCTTAACTTGACTTTCACCTGCTAGAAGAACTTCAGGGTTCTGCCTTCTGGCATCAGGAAAAACAAGTCCAGTCCCTTTTCCACATGACGTCCCTTCAAATATCTGAAGACAACTATCAGACCCCCTCTGAGTGTTCTCTTTTTAATCAATCAGCTAGCATTTATTCAGTGATATATCTCACAAAGGACTGACCCAAGACGACATAATTATATGGTGACAGATTACCACTCATGTCATATTGATTGATTAAGGATTTACTTACAGCACCAGGCCCTGCATCGGTGCTAGGGAGGGATATGAATACAGAGAATGAAATTATCCTGACTCACTTATATTCTAATAAGGGGTGTGGGGGAGACTATGAGCATATATGTAAGCACATGCAGCAAAAATATTAAGTGCATAAATACAAGTATGTAGGAGGCAGTTTGGGGAGAGGGCCCTAGAAACTAAGGGGATCTGGAAGGGCTTCATCTAGAAGCCAGTGCTTGGGTTTCATCTTAAAGGACTTTTATGAGGCTGAAATGAGGAGAGAATGTATTCCAGGCATGCTGTAGAGCCAGTGAAGGAGCAAAATAATGGAAGAGGGGGAAGAGAGAGGCCACTTTGGCTGGATCACCTAGTTCTGCAGAAGGCTGAACATTCCCAAATTCTTTAGACAATCCTTAGTTGACCTTAACTGTCTTGGTTGCCTCCCTCCAAATACTCTCCAGCTTATCAACGTTTTCTTTAAAGAATGGACACAATAGTCCAGAGGAAATATGTAAATAAAACATGTAAACACAGACTTATTTTCCAAAAGAGAGGATACTAACGCTTGGGGGGATCAGGGTAGGCCTCATAAGAGGTGGTACTTGAACTGAACCTTGAAAGAAACTAAGGATTCTATGAGGTGGAAGTGAGGAGGGACAGGATTCCGGGCAGCAGAATTAGCCTGTACTAAGGCCCAGAGGAGGAAAAAGTATGAGGAACAGCCAAGGGGGACATTTTGTCTAGAATAGAGAGTGCATGAAGGACAAAGAAGCACAATCTTCCTGGAAAGATAGAGTAGAGCCAGATCATCATAAGGGTTTTGTTTTTTTTTTTTTTTTTTGGTGGAGGCAATCAGGGTTAAATGACTTGCCCAGGGTCACACAGAAAGTAAGGGTGTGATCTGAACTCAGGTCTTCCTGATTCCAGGGTCAGTGATCTATCCACTGTACCACCTAGCTGCTCCTCATTATGAGTATTTAATGCCAGATAGAATTTGTATTTTATCTGAGAGGCAATTGGAGTTTCTTGAGCCAGAGAGTAGCATGGGCAGACCTGTGCTTTAGAAATATCAATTCAGCACTTTTGTGGTGGCTGGATTGGAGAGGAGAAAGACAAGGAAACTTGTTAGGATATTATTGTAATTGTCCTGGTGAGATATGGTGAGGGCCAGAACCACCATGGTGGTTGTGTGAGCAGAGAGGAAGGAAATAGATAGCTGTGAGCTACCTGTGGAGGTAGCATCAACATGTTGGTGGCCAATCAATTGAACGTGAGGGCTGAAGGAGAAGAACCTCTGAGGTTGCAAACCATTTTGTAGTAATGACTGAAGTGCTAAGGACAAGGAAAAGAGATCTTTTTTCAAACTATGTTGGGTAAGAGACAAAAATAAAAAATGTGATAAGAGGGATACTTGAAATAGAGGGGATGAAGGAACTGGCAACAGAGAAAAGGTAGACCAGATCCGCTTGTTCTCTATATCAAGAAGAGCAACTGCCAGGCTGGAAAGTATGGGAGGGAAAAAGCCAACCAGTGAAGATATAGTAACAGGGAGCCTTGCTGTCCTCTAAGAGTCTGGGTCATTGAGTTCACATAACCTACTTCCCAGGACTTTGGAAAGAATGATTGAACATGAGCCAACCTGTGGAGAAAAGTAGAAGGGCTCCAGGACAAGAGAAGTGTAAATGCTGTCCCTATTTTCAAAATGGAGAAGAAAGTGGATTCCACAGATGACAGGTGAGTGGGCTTGATTTCATTTCCTGGCCAAATTCTAGGATGCATTAGTAAAGGTGAGAGGTGGGATGGAGAAGTGATGAGAGAGTTGGCCTCTATTGAAGACAAACACAGATAAAGAAAAATAGTTATCTGAGAGAGGGAATAGCTTCAAGAAGCATGACCCCCAAGGAATCGATTTTTAGTTCATAATATATGGAGTGTTTTTAAAATGTAAACTTTAATAGTTTAAACTGTTCTAAGACTTTAGGTACACCCTCTATTTAACAAGAGAGGTCATTAACCTATTTAACAAGAGGTCATTATTTACTCAATGGGAATATACCTTCTAGAACTATTAGAAGTAATAAATCCCTCTTCCCTTTTATTTGGGTGGATGTTCTACAGTTTAAGGTAACCAGATCTTATAGAGCAGTGGTTCTCAACCTTCCTAATGCCGTGACCCTTTAATACTCGTATGTGGATGTATCTGCATGTGGGGGCACCCACCTGGAAACGGATAGAGGAGCTCGCCTAAGACCATTGGAAATATGTGTTTTCCAGTGGCCTTAGGCGATCCCTGTGACCCCTATGAAAGGGTTGTTCGACGCCCCAAAGGGGTCGCAACCCACAGGTTGAGAGCTGCTGTCATAGGTTCATCTGGATTTCTCACATAGTGGTTTTGGTATTGTCTTGAACAAAAAGTAAATTTCATCAATAAAAATGACCTTTTTTCCACTCTTCAATACTCCAGTCTTTATATTGTCTTGCTTTAGACAATTTTTTTCTTCATAGCAATGGTTAGCAGCTATTTAAAAAAATTTTTTTTTAAGTTCTCAGATGTCCTTCAAGTGTGGTCCATGAATCTCTGTGGGTCCCTGAAATCCTGTCAGAGAATCTTCAAGGTTAAAACTATTTTCATAATAATTCTGAGATGTTATTTACCTGTTAAGGTACTCCTCCCTTGTCCAACTACATATCTGCGTGAAATTAGATTTTCTTCATAAACTTCAACCAAAACATGTCAACAGCACGCTGGATGCAGAAGCATATACGAGAATCTATTGTGTTCTATTTAGCCAGATGTTATGGAGATTTGTAAAACTATATAAAACAGTGCCACTCTTCTCATTAATTTTTTTGTTTTGGAAAATATATCTATTTTTCATTAAAGTGTGCCATTTATTTTTACAAGTAATTTACATGTAGATTTACATTTTTACAGGTAATAATTTTATTATTTTAAATGAATCAGACATTTTAAAAATTAATCAGCTTTCATTTCTAATATGGTAAATATTGATAAATATAACCCATATAAGCAAAGCTTTTGGGGGGGGTGTCTTCAATAATTTTTATGAGTATAAAGGGTTTGTTAGATTAAAAAAATTTGAGAACCACTGCTTTAAAGGAATCAATAACAACATTGCCAACTTCCATTGTCTCTTCAAAATTCTTTACTTGTTTTCTGAGGATTAATTAAACTGCTCTACAGCAAGAGTTTGTGGGTTCTTGGTGGATTTTTTTTTAATTTTTGACTGAACATTTCTTTTCACTTCAGTATAAATGATTGTATTTCATTGTGATCTTGAATGATCCTTGAAATGCTTGACTTGCCCACACCAACAGCCACTGCAATTTCTCTCATAATCATTGAAGTGTGCTCTGTAAGAACCAGAAGTTGTACATATCTCCCTGCAGTGACATCCATTCCTAAAAGCCACAGAATTTAAAATGTATCCAAGGAGGGCAATTTATGTATGGCATAAAAATCCAGCACTCATCCAGACAGAACTAAGTAAAGGTGGAGAAAACAATTCGATCTGGTTTCGTCTAGTCAAGGTAAGACATCCTGAGTCAGCCCCTTGCCAGCAGAAACAGGCACATGACCACTGCTGTCATAAAGTGAAACTATTTCGGAATTATTCCTTGTCTCAAGGATTTCCTATGTCACTCTAAGTGTCGTGCCCAAGGTCAACAAAGGTAGGGGTTGAGGGTGTCTTCAAATATTTGAAGGGCTTTTATGTGAAAGAGAGATCAAATTAATTCTGCTTAGAATGCAAATCTCTTGAGGGCAAGGACCATCTGGGTCTTTAATCATTGTATCCATTGATACACCACTTTGAAAAGTTCCAACAAGCATCCTCCACTTAAAGTCTTCTTTCCCAGCAGAGTTTTGCCCTCACATCATTATCGACTTACAATACCGAGACGTAGCCATACCATTGTATCTACTGATTAGCAAGAGCTGATTGTTAAATTTTCAGTGAGAGTGTTTACACCTCAGAAATGAGCAAAGGCTACAAAACAGGGCTTGATTCATTGTTTCCTTTATTGTTCAGAGGTAGGAAAGTGACGGAGAAAGTCTTAATAATGAAGATGAAACTTAAAAGTGCATCCTTTGTTTTTAGGAGTAGTTTGACATTTACATTGAATGACCAGATAAATGCTTCACCCCAAAGGACAAAACCAGAATGCAGAACCAGATCAAGTTGTAGAATCTGGAAGCTGAAGCCACAGATTTGAGTGTGACTTAAGGAGAAAAGAAAAGAAAAGAAAAGAAAAAATATATCTGTGTGAGATTAGATTTTCTTCATATACTTCAACCAAAACAATATTTCACAAAAATCTGAATGCAGTAATAGATAAGAGAATCCAGTTGTTTTCTATTAAGCCAGACATTATGGAGATTTGTAAAACCATGTAAAACAAAGCCTCTCTTCTCACTAAATTTTTTTTTTGTTTTGGAAAATATATCTGGTTTTTCATTCAAGTAGGCTATTTATTTTTTAAAGCTTTTTTTTTTCAAATTTATTTTTCCCAATACTTAGAGCTGTCCAAAAGGGGGATGGGCTGCCTCAGAAGGAAGTAAAGTGGCCAACTTGTGAGATCCTTTTGACCTCTAAGGGTCTGATTCCTGGATCTGTGTATTCACTGCCCTTGGATGGCCTTTTGTACTAATGACTTGCACCTATAATCACCCTGTTCACACCTGATGGAGGCTTCTGGAATTGTCTGTCCAGCCCCAACACTATCAGTTCCAGCCTTATGTACCTCACCGGGTTTTTCTGAGAAGAGAATGATAAACCACTTTGAAAAGTTCCAACAAGCATCCTCCACTTAATGTCTTCTTTTCCCTCACATCATTATCGCCTTACACTATCCAGACCTAACCATACCATTGTGCAAGTCAGGCTGTGGTACTGTCCCACTAAGGCATAAGTTTCAAAGACAGTGTGGATCTAGGCTAAGTCTTGAGCCTCTGGGGCATGAATTTTCTCCCTAGTGACAGTCTGCTTTCCATCACCACAGCCTAATCCCTCTTCTCTATGACAGCACTCCCAATACGTAATGACAGCTATCATTTCTCCCAAGTGAAACTATTTCAGAATTATTCCTTGTCTCAAGGATTTCCTATGTCACTCTAAGTGTCGTGCCCAAGGTCAACAAAGGTAGGGGTTGAGGGTGTCTTCAAATATTTGAAGGGCTTTTATGTGAAAGAGAGATCAAATTAATTCTGCTTTTTTTTCTTTAGGTTAAACATTCCCAGTTCCTTCAACTCACCCCCATATGGTACATTCTCCAATCTCCTCATTGTCCTGGCCATCCTCTTCTGGATACAGATTCATAGCTCTAGAATTGGAACAGACCTTATGGGTCATCCTCTTCAACCCTATCATTTTACAAATGGGGAAACTGAGTTCTAGAGAAGTGATAGTCTGACTGCCAAGGTCACACAGGTAAATGAGTTGCAAGGTAGGGACTCAAACCTAGTTCTTGTGACTATAATTGCAGTGTTCTTTGTCAATGTTTTCCAAAAGTATGGCATGCAGAACTGAACACAAGTATCCCAGATGTCATTTGACCAGGGAAGAGATTAGTGGAATTATCATTTCCTTCCTCCTGGATGCTATGCTTCTATCAATGAAGCCCAAGAGTGAATCAGCTTCTTTGGCTGCCATGTTGCTCTAACTGTGGGTGTCCTCCAAGTCTCCCCCCTCCATTGTGCTATCTCATCCAAACCGATCTCTTTAAATGACTCCCCCCTTTTTGTCCTCAGAATGGTTTGTGTTTTTATCGGCAGAATTCCATTCTTGACAGTCTCTTATTCCTCTTGAGTTAACTTCTCTGGTATTTTGGGTCATAGGACCCTCCCTATTTGTTTTCTGAACTCTCATAAATCTATCTCAAAATATAGGATATGGATCACACTAAGCTCAGCTTTCCTTTCCTTCATCATGATCTCTGAGATGGAGTAATTGCTTCCTTTCAAGGGTCCTGTCTTTCTCCTTCAAGAATTGATTCTCCTTTCTGGTCAGAATGAAATCCAGAAAAATAGTTCCTCTTTTTGCTGTCTCCACATTTCGAAGAATGAAATTATCATTAGAAAAAATCAAGAATTTAGCAGCAGCTCCTCTTCTGGCAGAGAATTCCAGTAGCTAACTGGATAGTTGAAATTCGCCATTGATGCTATACCAGACCTGGTATCTGGTATAACCACCTATACTATATACTCTTTCTGGGCAGATATTCAGTAGCAAATTCCCAACACAACACCACTCCTATTTGCTCTTCTATGATTCCTCACTGGAAAGTATTTCACCCTACTTCTGTCTTCCAATTCTTAGGTTTCTTCATGTGAACATATCTTCTTAACCTGCATTATTCCACTGTACTTTTTGCTTATGCTGTCCCTTTTGAATAAGCTATAGTCTTCCATCACTATATTCCATCCTTGGATGCCATACCATCAAGAGTCAGTAATACTTATGAGACTGATTTATCTCCTTGTATTATGATCTATGTAATAATAATAATAATATCTAGTATTTATATAGAACTTTAAGGTTTTCAAAGTGCTTTGCAAATTTTACATTATCTTCCTAAAAACCGAGGAAAGTAGGTGCTATTATTATTTCTATTTCATTTGAGACTGAAAGAGATAAAATGACTTGCCCAGGGTCACAAAGCTAGTAAGTGTCTGAGGCTGGATTTGAACTCAGGTCTTCCTGACTTCAAGTCCAATGTTCTGTGCACTAAGGCACCACTTGTTTGTTTTTCACAGTTTGTGTATTTGTGTCTAGTTCTCCAACACTCCGTGTTTCATGGCCAGTCAACTTCTTGTGAATTACTTGTCTTTCTTACTGTTTTTTCTTCCTCTGCTATCTCTCCTCTTCTTGGTTATATCTGGTTTGTTGGATAAATGTAGGCAGTTTTCTCCCGTCCTCTACATTTTTTAATATAAGTTTTACTAAGAAACTACCACAAATATTAATGGAGAAAACTACTTTTTCTTAAAAACTATTTACACCCAACTTCATTTAAATGCAAAGGGTCATCACCCTTTTTCAGTTTTTTCCTCTAAATGTGCATCAGTAGGGGGGCAGAGCCAAGATGGCGGCGTAGCAGCAGCAATATATCGCAGCTCTCACATAGCCACCCCAAAATACCCATGGAATAGGACTCTGGACCAATCCTAGAACTTCAAAAGCACACAAGGTTACTTCCCACTAAAGTCAGCTCGGCTACGAGGAACCATATCAGCACTGCGAACCGAAACCAGCCTGGCCTGAAGCCGTGGTGGCTGTGCCCCGGGGGCGGCCGGGCGGGAGGTGCAGAGAAAGCTCTCAGGTGAGGGATTAGCACCAGCTGCGCCAGGGGCAGAGAAGTGAAAGGCAGAGGTTTTGCACCCGCCTCCGCATTGTAGCTTACCGCCCTTGGCCTGCAAAAAGCAGGGGGACTGAGCGATTGTTTTCAGTTTTCAGACCAGTGCTCTCGCATTGAGCGGCCTGGATCCGGATCGTCGTCTTGGGCCTCGGTCTTGGAGTCTTCATTATCCAGTCAGCCGGAAGTCTACGGCAGCTGGGAGGACCCCAGCGATTTGGGGCAGAGCTTTCCCTTTTGGAAGCAGAGCCCC
>CM053588.1:65241816-65264642 GCA_028646515.1 Pseudochirops corinnae | reverse complement strand
ATTATTATTATTATTATTATTATTATTATTATCATTGACTACACCCAACTGGAACTTGAGATACACAGGCACTGTGGTTGGGAGATCCATCCTGTCCTACCGAAAAGTGACATAGGAGAGAATAGACTGGGGGAGGGGGGACACACTGGGATGGCTGTTTTGGGGCGGTGGGTGGGGGAAAGAGGGGGAGAAAATATGTAACTCAAAATCTTGTGGAAATGAATGATGCAAACTATAATAAAATTGAAAAAAAAATAAATGTGCATCAGTATCTTTCCTCTGCTCATTTTCATTCACCTTACTTCATGTGATGGTTATTAGTTTGATCTTCATTTTGTGAGCCTGCTTTTCTCACTTTGCCTTATTTCACAAAGGCCTTTCCAGACTCCTTTGTAATCCACACACTTGTCAGTCTTAATTGTGTTATGGGATTCCATTACAATAATAGACCAGCACTTATCTAACCATTCCTATACTATTAGATATTTAGGTTGCTTCTAGTTTTGTATAATGGCAAATTATACTCCAAGAAACAGTTTTAAACACACTCTCTCTATTTTAAGTTTAAAGTTTCCTTGATCAGTTTTGCAAATCTCCAATCTCCTGGCAAATGTTTTTCTGGCCCTTGTTAGAGGTACTCCATCCCTAGACAAGAGACCATCCTTCCTATATCTTAAGCTGTGGTCCATTGTTAGACACCATTTTTTACTGACTGTTGTTTGTTTGTTTGTTTGTTTTTGCTTTTTGGAGGGCAATGGGGGTTAAGTGACTTGCCCAAAGTCACACAGCTATTAAGAGTGCCAAGTGTCTGAGGCCAGATTTGAACTCAGGTCTTCCTGACTCCAGGGACGGTGCTCTATTCACTGTGCCACCTAGCCATCCCTAGACACCATTTTTTAAAAACCAGATACTCACTTCCCAAGACTACATTTATCTTCTGAAACCTATGTCCTAACTGACAGCAGGGATAAAGATACCACTTGTAACCATGAGATCCTCAGTTTCCTGCCCAGAACTTTGTGACATCCAGCAATGTTTTTTTAGGTTCCTTCTGTCTTTGTCACCTGTTCACCCATGAGAAACCAGAAATGGGTAGTTCTATAAGTCATGGAAAGTTCTCCAGCCTATTATGGATAAACACATTGAAAAACCAACATACCTAAATGCTTCTTGACTGACTGATCCATATGTACCAGTTCAAACTGTGGCCGATTAAGTATCACCCAGCGAGCAGTCCCACCACTATAGTACTTGCCTCTTATCTCCTTTTTTCTTAAAAAAAACCAAACACATCTATTGTTTTATGTAATTGCCCAGGTATAACATATATCTGATTGTTTATCACATTAGGGAAGGGGGAGGGGAGAGAAGGAGGGAGGGATAGAATTTGGAACTAAAAACTTTTTAAAAATGTTAAAAATTGTTTTAACATGTAATTGGGGAGGGAAATCAGATAGATAGACAGAGAGATGCATAGATAGATAGATAGATTTTAAAACATTTATGATTTATTTATTTTTAACTTTTTAATAATTTTTTTGCTTTTTTTGGAGGGAGGAGGCAGGGCAATTGGGGTTAAGTGACTTTCCCAAGGTCACATGGCTAGTTTTGTGTTAAGTGTCTGCGGCTGGATTTGAACTCAGGTCCTTCTGACTCCAGGGCTGGTGCTCTATTCACTGGGCCACCTACCCACCCCTTATTTTTAACTTTTAAAAAATGTTGAGTTTCAAATTCTCTCTCTCCTGTCTACCCCTCCCCCACCCGTTGAGAATGACCCCTTATCTTCTGATTATTATGAAATGGCCTCTCTCTCTCTGATTATGAGGAATTGGCTTCCTCCTGAATTGTCCATACACCTTGCCCCTCTCCTGCAAGATAATTCAGTGGTTCTTCCTGGGTCATATTCTTCCATCACTCAACTTCCTAATTTTGCTTAGGATTCCCCTTCTACACTGTCAAATTATTTTTCATCTTAATTTCACCTCTGAACCTCTTTTTTCGTTCTTCTCCCAGGGAGCTGCCCACCACTGACCTATAAGGGTACTCACAGGAAAGAGAATACTGAAACAGAGAAGCTGTAGCTGAACCCGGGAGCAGATACCATCATAACCATCCCTGTTACTGAAAGCAAGACTGGTAACATCCTTACTTTTCTATGCTTTGCTTCGCTTTCACTCTCGAGACTCAGTCTTGAGTCTAATACTGAACTGTATTCCCAATCCATGTTTCCTTAAGAGTTTTGTTTTGATTTTACATTTTGCAATTAAAAAGGAAAAGAAAAGAAACTGGTTTCACTAAGATCCCATGGTTATTTGAGTACTGTTTTTCGCATATGCTCTCGGGTGTTAAATACAGCTGAGTAGGGATGGGGAAGGAGGGTAACGAGTGGTAAATCATACAAGATGGTAAAGCATAAAAAGCATAGGAGATTTTATATTGTGATATAGATTCACCAGACAGAGATAGATTGTCTAATCCCGGAGACTACCAGCTGGGGGCTCAAGATGAACAAAAGAGATTTTATTGATTCATATTCATATAGCTTCCAAAAGTAGATATCACATGGAAATGGATTCCCCTGGGCAAAGGAGGCTGAGGCTAGCGGTTCTTGTAGATGGAAAAGGGAAGAGAACTAGAGTTAGCTCCTCAGAGATGGTCGCCTTAGGCACCTTAGATCCTCCACTGTCCATCCTTAGGGAGGTTTATCCACAGGGTGGAGCTGGAAGTAGTTACTAGAAAGTCTCACCTGAATGGAGAAATTTGGACATAGAGGGTGCTACATATGTGAGGGTGAGGACCACCCAAGAGAATGTAATGTGTTCTGCTCTCCTTGCCCTTTACCAACCATGTACTAATGATAATGCTAGTGCATTACTACAGATATAGAAATGCTAGCACATTTACGTAACACTTTAAGGTTTGCAAAGTCCTTTACAAATAGCATCTCACTTGATCCTCACAACAATGCTGGAAGGCAGGCAGATGTTATTCCTATCCCTTTTTTACATATGAGAAACTGAGGCTGAGAGAAGCTACATGATTTGCCCAGAGTCACAAGGCTGGTAGGTATCTGAGGCAGGATTAGCACTCAGGTTTTCCTGACTGAAGTCCAGCACCTGGCTGCCTCCAAGTATACGTCAACCATTGCTAGACATTCTTTTTTTTTCTTTTTTTCTCTTTTTTTGGAGGAGGGAAGGCAAGGCAATTGGGGTTAAGTGACTTGCCTGAGGTCACACAGCTAGTAAATGTGTCAAGTGTCTGAGGTCAGATTTGAACTCAGGTCCTCCTAACTCCAAGGCCAGTGCTCTATTCACTGTACCACCTACCTGCACCTAGACATTCTTTCAAGGAATCCTTCATCTTCCCCATCAGCATATATAGAAGAGATGGATTCCTTTCCTGCTTTCCCTTTCTTTAGGAGAGAGACCAATCTAGATTTTGTTTTCATGTAACTATTGCTCTGAGCACCAGAAGAGACACAAGTGTAGCTTACCCTTTGAAGGTCACTGTAAAATTATTCTTTCCTTTCATCCTAGATGGCACTGAAATTCTGGGTCCATTGGCATTCTTGTTGCTGGTGCTTTAGCCTCTCTTGTAGATATATACATATATATGTAATATATACACACATACATATATACACACACATACATATATACACACACATATGTGCACATACACATATGTATATATGTATGTGTGTGTTTATATAAGTACAAATGCACATTAATACATACATTGAAGTCTCCTTTTAAAACTCCTAGAACACACATACATATACATACATACACACACACGCACACATAGATATTTCACCGCAAATTGCTTGATTGTGCTACCACTGGCTCACTTGCAAGAGATGTCTAATCAAGTCTCTGAAAAAAGCTTTCTCCCTTTTTTCCAGGGCTTTCCCACATTTCCACTTGAGATATCAGCTTGTGCCTCTGCCTTTGATCTGTGCTGAACAGATTCTTGCTGAAATCCTAAAGCAAACAGAAGTTGTCTTCCTTGTCTTCTCTCAGGTCTTAAGCAGTAGCCCCATTTCTATCCCCTTCTCACCTCTTCCTTTATTTTCTGTCCTCACCAGTAAAATTTCAGACACCATCTGCTTTTTCTTGCTTCTTCATGGGTCTCTAGCATCTTCAAGAGAATTGCCGAGGACGATGCCCTTAATTCTGAAGACTGCCTTTGAAGGTCACTGGTTTTCACTTCAAGGGGACCATAGCCAGGACTGTTGAGTCAAGTCCTACTCTATAGTACGAGGAACCTGAGAATTGCAGTCCCAAGGCCCCACACCCTGAATTAGGGTCCCCCAGGCAGTGATTTGAATAGACCCTGTATATGGGTTCTTGTAGTTTTAAAAGAAGGAGACTTGATTCACCTCTCCCACCTATTTCAGTTCATTCATTTGGCAGTAAAGGACTCTCCAAATAAGTGATTATGTGGTAAATCAGCATCTGCACAAAGAAAGGGAAGGAAGGAAGGAAGGAGGAAAGAAGGAAGGAGGAAAGAAGGAAGGAAGGAGGAAGGAAGGAAGGAAGGAAGGAAGGAGGAAGAAGGAAGGAAGAGGCATTTATTAAGTGCTTACTATGTTCCAAGCCCTATGTTAAGGGTGATAATACATTTTCAAGAAAAAAAAGACAGTCTCGGCTCTCAAGGAGTTTACATTCTAACGGGAGAAGACAACACATAAAAGGTGCTGAAAAGCAGGAGGTGAGGGGAGAATGGATTTGTAGTCCAGAAGCCTGGAAAAGGACCAGGAGGGGAATGAAGACCAGCCTAAGCTCCTAAACAAAATGGAAACCCCAGAAAGAATTCATTAATGGAAGCAAACGGGCCTTATGAAGAGATATTGCAATTTGACAAGGCCAGAGATGGTTGGATGCTCCAGAATGAGGTGGTCCCAGGCACTGAAGGAAGTTGCAGGATTTTGCAGTGGCAGAGGCATAGTTTTCAAGTCTGGAAGTCAGGGGCAGAGCTAACTGATGAATAGCAAAAAACATTATCTGCTTCTAGGTCTACTCTGAAATCTTTCATCACAAAAATTGATTGAATGAAATGAGAGGCACAGGATTGGATTGTCCTTCCACCTAAAAAGATCTGTCAAGAAGAGAGATGTGTAGGATTTTAACTATGATCCCAGGTACTTTGGGGCCACTTGTCTATGAAGCCATGTTTGGGTAAGCAGGGAGAACTCCATTGGTTTTAAGGGTGAAAGCAAAAGAAACTCAGAAACAATTAAAACCTCACAGGTCTGTAAGATAGTAGCCAGTTAATAGAGGCATGAATCTTCCCAAAGAGTTCTGAATCTAAACTGCTTGGCCAGTTCCAGGAGAATGACTGTGATTCGTTTTCTCAAGTGAGGACAAAAGGCCTTCTGAGGAAGGTGCTTATGGTTTTTTGAGATTCTACAAATGAATGCTAACTCAGGCTCTATAGGGGATGGTAAATAAATTTCCAGCACCTGAAGATCCTAACATGGAAATGGGATACCTCAATTATGAATATAACTATGTATCAATACATGTATATGTAGAAAAAGAGAACAGAGAGGTAAAAGGGACATATTGGGCATCTGGCTTTCTTCTTTATAGGTCTTCCAATCTCTCTCCTCTCCCTTCCCTTTTCTCTGTTTGTCTCTGTCTCTGTCTCTCTCTCTCTCTGTCTCTGTCTCTTTGTGTCTCTCTTTCTCTGTCTCTGTCTCTCCCTCTCTCTCTGTCTCTCTCTTTCTCTCCCCCTTGCTCTTGCTTTCATTCATTCTCTCCTCACACAGTGTCTGGATCTGTATGTTTCATCTTCTTACAGCCAGAAGGAAGAAGAATGTCTCTCCTCTCCCAAGTTCTCCAGCCAATTCCATCCCTCATGCAGTCACAGACTATTGAGTCATCACTCCCTCCACCAATGAGGAATCTTCTACAAATGCTCCAGGCTGGAACCTGGGTTACACAGGCATTCATATATTCTCCAGCAAGCAATATCAATTCATTTGCATTCCCCAGAAGAAGAATGCCACTTGCAATTAGAAAATTCTAAGAAGCAAACACCACGGGATTGTCCTAAGGAAGATCACAGAAGACACTCTCCAGACACTTTGAAATGAACCGCAGCAGCTATAGTTTAATGGGATCCATGCCCAGCCAGTGATAGTCCTTGGCAATATGGTTGAAGGCTGCCCCAATGGAGAGTCTTCCAACTTGAGTCATCCATTTGCTCACTAACATTGATGGATGACAAAGAAACTGAAAACTACATCAAGAAGATCAATATGGCGGCATGGCCTCTAGGAGGCTGCAGAACAAATTGGGGAAGCAACACAGTGCTATGGAAAGCACTGACTCAGGATGGGGGTACCTGATCTCTAGTTCTGTCCTTGTGACTCAATGTAACCAGGGGTAAGTCACCCTCCTTGAGCCTGCTAATACCTGGGCTATGTAGCTCACAAGTTTGTCCATTCCTTTGGTAAAGGTTTACTCTTTGTGGTGGTAAGCTCTACATAACATTTCAGCCAAAGCACTTTGGAAAGTACAACCTAGTCTATAGGCATGAGAAATTACTAACACAGAGATTATTTAGGGGAGGCAGGGTATGAAGAGTCAGAAGAAACCTGGGTTTGAATCCCCATGCCACTCACCCATCCCCAACAATGGATGAGTCACTTAATCATACCTTGACTTGGTTTCCCTAGATGTAAAATGGGGATGATAATCTCTATACTACTTAGCTAACAGGGTTCTTGTGAGGCTCAAAGGAGATGAGAGCAAAGTCATTTGCTATTCTCAATTATAAATGCCAGCTACTATTAATATGCTGAGGCCAACGGACGGTAATTGGGTGGGGCCCTATTTTTATAAAATCACATAAAATTTTCATTCACAGCAGCCATGGTCGCAAGCGGTCATCATCACAGTGAGAATAATAGCCATCTTTGATAACAGTACACTGTTTTTAACACCCTGAAACATTTTCAAATATGCTATAAACAGTTATATGGGTTAAAATAATTATGTAATGATAGCTTACATTCTTATGGTACTTTAAGGTTTACAAAGCACTTCCTTTTCCATTATCTCAATGGAATCTCCTGGCAGCCCTCTGAGGTAGGAAAGGTAATAAACATCACCCCCATTTTACAGATGGTAACATTGAGGCTTAAAGGTCACTTTGTGGTCTAATATAAAATCTAATACAAGAAGTCTATTATAAAGAATATTGAAATTGGAAACAGAAGACCTGGACTCCAGGTCACACTCTGCTACTAACTTTCTGGGTGGCCCTGGTATAATTCTAATTATTCCATTGGGAGGGATATCTGCTAGTTTGTCAGGAAGGAGGATGATTCATGCGGTGGTTGGGTTTGTGGGAGAAGGCAGTGATGTGGTGTCCAGCTTCTAGTCCTGTGGCTATGGCTAGCTCATTGGGTGGCCTTGACCTTTGTTTCATCCTCTATAAATTGAAGAGAGTTGGACTCAATGATCTCTGAAGTTCCTTCCAGCTATCAAGCATTTTATGTTTTATGGTCCCTTCTGGCTCTAAAATTTTACATTCTAAAAATCCCTTGCGGCTCTGACACTCTATGTTCTAAGGTTCCTCCCAGCTCTGATACTCTGTATTCTAAAGGCCTCTTCCAGTTCTGAGATTCTGTGTTCTAAGAGCCCTCTCAGCCCTGACATTCTGTGTTCTAAAGTCCCTCAAACTCCCGAGATTTTGTGCTCTAAGGCTCCTCATAGCTCTGAGATTTTGTGCTCTAAGGCCCTTCCTGCTCTGACAACCTATCCTCTAAGGCCCCTCCCAGCTCTGACATCCCATGTTCTAAGGCTCCTCCCAGCTCTGACATCCTGTGTTCTAAGGGCCCTCCCAGCTCTGACATCCTGTGTTCTAAGGGCCCTCCCAGCTCTGGCATCCTGGGTTCTAAGGGCCTCTTCCAGCTCTGGTATTCTACATTCTAATGTTCCTCCTACTTCTGATATTCTAGTTTTTAAATTCCTTTCCAGCTCTGACATTTTGTGTTCTTTGTTTTTAATTTATTTTATTCGTAAATTATGTAATAAAACAAGCATTTCCATGAAATAGTACAATAAAAAAGGTGATTGCACATGAAACTGAAAATCTACTATCCACAGCTTGCTGCCCTTTTCAAATATACATCAAAATTATCATCTACATTTTCCCCTTTTTTTTCTTCCCTCCTCCCACTGCCCTCAAGATGGCCATCATTAATAGTATATATATATGAGTACATATATGTATGTAAAATTATTCTATTCATACTTCTATTAATTAGTTCTTTCTCTGGGTACAGATAGCATCTTTCTTCCTATGTCCATATTTATAGTTAATTTGGATATTTATGATAGTCAAAATAGCTTATTCACTGAAAGTCATTCTTAAAACAATATTGCTGTTAGTATATACAATGTTCTCTTGTCTCTACTCATTTCCCTCTTCCTTATTTCATGCAAATATTTCCATGTTCTTCTAAGATCATGGAGCTCATCATTTCTTATAGCACAGTAGTAACTCCATCACAATCATATACCACAACTTGTTCAGCCAATTGGTGGGCATCTCTACAATTTCCAGTTCTTTGTTACCACAAAGAGAGTTGCTATAAACATTTTAGAATGTATAGGTTCTTTTCCTTTTTCCATATCTATCTTCGGAAATAGACCAAGTAGTGGTATTGCTGGGTCAAAGGGCATAGGTAGTTTAATAACTCTTCGGGCATAATTCATTATTATAACATTCTGTGTTCTAAAATCTCTCCCAGCTCTGACATTCTGTGTTCTAAGGGCCTTTCCAGTTCTGACATTCTGTTCTAAGGGCCCTCCAACTCTGATATTCTGTGTTCTTAAGTGCTTTCCTTTTAGAAATTCTATGTTCTATATTCCAAGGTCTTTTCCAATTTTTGGTTCTATAAAACCATCTTTCTATAAGTTGGCTTGGGACAAGGTGTTTAACAAGATTAACAGGTCAGCTCCCTTCAGTCACTGAGCAACCACTACAGCCCTGGCCACAAGCCCAGACAGAGTTCTCATGGGTCATTGCAGCTCCAAGAAAAGAGGATTAGGTGAGAGCAATAATGTGTCCAAAGTCCCTAAAGTTACTTTCATCTATAGTACATGCTACATTCTGTACATAGAGTCTACCAAATACTTTGAGAAAGGTAACACGGCCCTATCCATGAGATAAACTCTCCTAGAGAAGACATGTCTCTCCCTCTGAGGGAGCCCCTGATCTCATGGAAGCCACCCTGTGGCTGCTAGGTTATGGAGTCACCCAGAAATCTAAGGGCCATCTCATGGTTTCTATTTCCCAGTTTGGGGAGGTGTCCCCTAACCACCAGGCCTACATTAGTTTGCTGATTCCTAATAAGGTCATTAATTCTTCCTTGGCTTGAAGGTTCTGGGTACTTTCAGGCTTTTTGGCTGACCTTAGTCAGGGCAGGGAGCAGGACTCACAGAAATACCTCTTCCACAAAGATAGAGGAGACTTGTTAAGGCCAAATCACCTGGAGTAGAGTGAAGGAACGGACTTGGGAATCAACTGTCAAGGGGTGGGGAACTTGTGGCCTCAAGGCCACATATGTGGGCTTCTAGGTCCTCAAGTGCAGCCCTTGGTCTGAATCCTTGGATTCAGTCAAAAGGCTACCCTTGAGGACCTAGAGGGCCACATGTAGCCTTGAGGCTTCAGGTTTCCCACTCCTAGACATATCATTAAGATGAAATTTAATAAGCATAAATTCAAAGTCCATTCCTAAAGCTTAAAAAATAAATCTATGTAAGTGGAAGATGGTAGAAGAATGGGAAGAAAGTTCACGCAAAAAAAAAAAAGCCTGTGGATTTTCACAGACTGCTCCCACAGCAGACGCAAACAGAGTGGTGCAACAGCCATCCTGAGTCGGTCTGAAGGATGACAGCCAAGGGATTGTAAAGGAACCCAAAGTCATATGGAAATGAAAATCAGCTGAAGGAACAGAGAGGTTAAGCCTGGTTAAAAGACATTGTATGATGGTGTAATAGCTGTCTTCCAACATGTGAAGTGACTTTTGTGGGGAAGGAGGATTATTCTATGTGATTCCAGAGGGCAGGATTTAGGACCAGAGTAAGATTAGTTAATTAAGGCACATCATGGGCACTTAATAAATGCTAGCTGACTGGTTGACCAGAGCTGTACCTGAGGGAGGCAGATTTGGGCTTAATATGAAGAGGAAGCCCCTGGTGATCAGAGCTGTCCCACGATGGACAGGCTGCCATGTGGAGCAGCAAGCTATCCATCACCAGACATCTTCAGGCAGGGAGGCTGAACGGAAGGATCCAGGACAGGACGGAAGGTTGGCTACAGAGCCTCTACAGGTTCATTTCCATCCAACCCTCCATTCAGGCCATCTGTCTTCTGCATCTTGCCCTTTTCACCTCCACAGAATAAAACTCCCTTCCCTGGTTATCTTTCCTTTATATGTGCTGAATTGTCCTATCAGAGTGTAAACTTCATGAGGAAGAAGGATTTGTATCCCCAGTACTCAGCACAATGCTTGGCATGCAGTAGGTGCTTAATAAATGCTTATCTATCCATCCATCCATCCATCTATCCATCCATCCATTCATTCATTCATTCGTGAACTGGGTGATATGGAAAACGCCAAGAAACTCTCACAGAAAGCCAAGAGAAGGATTCAAAGTCTAGTCGGTGAGATAAGAATCATTTTGATGCACCGAACATTTATTTATTAACTCATGAATGCAGCATCATGCTAAATGCTGGTGTAGACATTAGAGCTTAGCCCCTACTCTCACGGAGTTGGTAGTTTGTAAGTAGTTGTTTTATATTTTTTGAATGAGTCAATCTCTTGCATTGTTCATTTTTAACATCCATCTGTCTTCTCCCGCTAGATCAGCGGTTCTCAACCTGTGGGTTATGTTCAATTTGTAACAATGAAAATACATCCTGCATATCAGATATTTACATTACGATTCATAACAGTAGCAAAATTACAGTTATGAAGTAGCGACGAAAATAATTTTATGGTTGGGGATCACCACAACATGAGGAACTGTATTAAAGGGTCACGGCATTAGGAAGGTTGAGAACCACTGAGCTAGATCGTGGACCCCTTGGGATGGGTGTGGGTAGAAACTGCATCTTATTTTGTCTTCATGTGTCCCCCATGATCTAGTACAGAATTGGGTACCCTGTGGAGTGAGGGGCCGCCTGCTATGAGAAAGGCAGGCTGGACCCAGTGGGCAGCCAGGCTCTCAGGAAGGTGAGGAAGGAACAACAGTCGTCCTTGGCTTAGCCGACTCCTTGGTCCCAGTATTTGGTGCTCTCTCTCTCTCTGGGCAACCTTCTCTAAAGCTGGGAAACCAACTTTGCTTGCTTATTCCATTCAGATAAGGCAGCTCTGGGCTGTAACTGACCACCAAGAGCCCCCGCGTTTGGGGGATATATTGTTGGAGTCAGAAAGAATTGGGTTCACATTTGGCCTCAGAGGCAGACCAATGCTGTATGATTCCTAGGTAAAGTACTTAAGAGCCTCAGTTTCCTCATCTGTAAACCAGGGATAATAACAATGCCTCCCTCATGGAGCCATGAGTATCAATCGATGTAAAGCACTTTGAAAACCTTGAAGCATCCATAAGTGGGAACTATTGTAGCCCAAGTAATGATAAATGTAAAGTTATTGCAGGCCAAATAATAATACTAACAATAGATCCCGTGTATAAAGTGCTTTACAGATATTATCTCATTTGACCCTCACAAGAGCCCTCTGAGAGACAGGCACTGGTATTAAGCCTATTTTATAAACGAGGAAACTGACAGAGGTTCGTTGACTTCCCCATAGTCCCACCGCTAACAAGTGTCTAAAATAGCCTTCGAACCTCGGTATTTCTGACTTCAAAGGCCGCTACAATCTTCCTCTCAGCTCCTTCTCAGGGGCTGTTTCCCTAACAATTCCCACCTTAGAACCACCTCCATACTTTTGTCTCAGCTTAAGCTGGTCAGGGTCTCACTGCCCCTCAGAATCCAAGAAAGGGCCAAGGGGCCAGACTAAGGGAGCAGGGGAAAGAGAGGCAAGTCCAACCTGGCCATGATGGCAGAGCCAGGACAAGTAGCCCAGATGGGTTGGATGAGGTTGCCTCTACCACCCCTCCTGACTCCCTCCAGGTATGCCTCCAGAGCCCTTTCATTCTGCAGAACTGTATCTGGGAGCAGCGGGGAAGCAACCACCACACTGGTGGGGCAGGTCTTGGCTAGTTTCAACCTCCCTCCCCCTTGCCTAAGGGATCAAGTTTTGCTGGGGCAGGAAACATTCCTGTGGAATTGATAAAGGAAATGAGAGAGCCATTCCCACTGGCCCGGCTGCCTCACCCCTTCAGGGTACTCAGAGAAAGCAGGGTGGGCTTGGATCCAGCAACTATACAAGTCCCCACCTACCCACCCAGTTCAAGATCCCGCTTAACACCTCGATCTAGGACCTGCCATCCAGCCCACATTGCCCCTTATGGAGGGGGTACATCCATCCACTTGGTGAATGACCACCCACAGACCATCTTGTGTGTGTGTCAGCTTCACACACTAAATAGACACTCCTTCATCCACATTCCCCACCTCATAACGCTAGGTCTACACATGCCCTCTCTCACAGGCATACCCACCCACAACACACACACACACACACACACACACACACACACACACACACACACACTCACGCACACACACTCACACACACATGCCCTGGCCCTGAATTTCTCTTTCACATTACATGTAGGCTGTACACGCTAAGATAATCACAGAATCTCAGAGTTTTACGGTTGGGATGGACTTCAGGGTCTATTTACTCCAACTCGTGCCCAGAAAAAACAAATCCCATTCTCTCATGCCCTCCAAATAAATATTCCTGAGCCTCTCTGATTCCTCGAGACCTCTGAGATGGGGGAGCTTCCCAAGGCAGCCCCATTCTACTTCAGACATTTGAAACTAAATTTTTCTCTTTTTAATTTCCACTCATTGTTTCTGGTTCTGGGCCAGATAAAATAAGTCTGATCTGTCCTCCTAATATTTATTTCTTTTTTTTTCTTTTTGGAGGGCAGGGCAATCGGGGTTAAGTGACTTGCCCAAGGTTACACATCAAGTAAATGTTAAGTGTCTGAGGCCGGGTTTGAACTCAAGTCCTCCTGACTGCGGGGCCAGTGCTCTATTCACTGCACCACCTGGTCACCCCTCTCCTACTCCTTGTAAAGCACTTAGAACACAGTGCCTGGCACACAGTCAGTGCCCTTCCTACCTTCCCCCTCCCCTTCTTCAAATACTTTCAGACAGCTACCATGTCTCTCCCCTCCTTCTTCCCACCGGCTTTAAATGATCTTCACACGGCATGTGCTCAGGACCCCTCGCCATCCTGCCAGGCCCCTCCTCCCCAGGATGCTCTCCAGCTTACTGACGGCGTTCCTCAGTCATAGTGCCCAGAGCTGAACACAATAGCCAGATGAGGTCTGACCAGGGCAGAGAACAGAAGCGCTGTCACCTTCTAATTCCTGGAAGCGATGCCTCTTTTAATGCAGTCCAAGAACACGGCGGCTTTCTTGACTGTCAGATCACACTGTGGACTTATGCTGAGCTTGCTTGACTCAAAGGTTAGCGGATAATTGATCAGTGAATGAGCTGGTGACAGTCCTCCCATCCCCCCACGCCGTCTCCCTACTCCTCCGTCCTCGGAGACAGTTCTGATCCTGCTCCACTCCATGGGAATTCTAAGCAGAAAGGTTGGATAAGGATATTCTATTTTTCTCCCAGTGACCTTCTGAGAGAGCATCAATAGCCACTGACCTATATGCTTTTTTTTTTAAATTAACTTTTGTTTATTTTTAGTTTACAACATTCATTTCCACAAGATTTTGAGTTACAAATTTTCTCCCCGTCTTTCCCCTACTCACCACCCCAAAACAGTGATTCCACTGAATACCCCCTCCCCCAATCTGCTCTGTCCTATATCCTCCCCATCCCCCCTCCGACTTTCCAGCAGGCCAAGATGGATCTCCTTACCCCAGTGCCTGAATATCTTATTTTCCAGTTTATGCTTATTCTTCTACAAAATCTTTATGAGAATCATCTATATACATGGATTGAGGGTATCTTTGATGCCCATAATTATGGGGAATGAGTAGACTTTCACAAGCAATATTCAACAATGGGCTACATCTTCACGATTTTATAATCAACCAAAAGATGTAAAGGATAGAAGTTCCCATTATGCTTATTGTTTGTGGATTTTAAAAAAGCATTTGACTTGCTACAGCCCTGCCCACCTCAGAATTCCTCCATCATAATGCCTGCTCTCTTGACTGGCAAGTCCTGGGCTGGGATTGCCAGTCACAGGCAACTCACTCTCTGATCAACTCACTCTCAGGATCACTTCCATCTCCTCTCCAGAAAACTTGCTCATTCCCCTCTAATCCCATCCCACCTTTTTGGTTCCCTTTTTTTTGGCTTCCCCTTTTTAGAATTTAAGATTCTTGAGTGTGGAGAATATCTTATTTGCTTGTTTTTGTATCTTCAGCACTTAGCACAGTGCCTGCCTACAATAGGTACATAATAAATGCACTACCTATACATCTATCTATCTACCTATCTACCTAGCTTTCTATCTCTCTATCTCTCCATCCATCCATCTATCCATCTATCCATCCATCCATCCATCCATCCATCCATCTATCTATCCATCTATCTATCTCTCTATCTATCTATCTATAACTTAGAGGTTCTTTTACAATAAAATATCTCCCCCATCCTGTGATAAGGCTAATATTTACCATCTTTTCTCTCATGCCATGTATTTCCCCTCATCCACAAAATGATGGGACCCAGGTCCTTTCTCTTTCTTAGTATTTAGGGATTAGCTTTCCCTAAAAAATGTTGGGGCTGTCCCTGGGCCTTGATTGACCCTTGGCTTCCTAATCCCAGTCTCCTGGCCACCTGAAGGTATATAAAGTCCCAGCCATGGGCAGTTGTAGCCCCTAGATTTTTTGAAGACCATGCAAATAACCATGTCTTTAACCATAAAGTGCCCTGGTGATTAGGTATGTTCCCATATGAAATCAAGGTGACCAGTGTCACTGTGTCTTTGTTGCATATCCTTCCTGGTTAGGACAAAGTAAACCTTTTGTTAACCGTTCAGTGACTTGTGAGTGCCTCATTTTGCCCCAGCTTCCATTCTGAACATTAGGGCCACTTCCAGCACAGCCAAATCCTTGAAGATTCCTTGGAAAATATAACAGAAAAAGCCTTGTTCTATGACCCTCTGATACTGAATATCAGAGATGTTCACAAGAGGTACTTGCCACTGTGACAGAGGAGATCAAGCACAGAATCCAAGTTCAAGAGGAAGTCCCTGTCAATGGTGAAATGCTTATTTGCATGAGACATTATCTCAGGAGTGGGGAACCTATGGCCTCAAGGTCACATGTGGCCCTCTAGGTCCTCAAGTGGGGCCCTTTGGCTGAATCCAAACTTCACAGAACAAATCTCCTTGATAAAAGGATCTGTTCTGTTTAACTTGGACTCAGTCAAAAGGCTGAACCCAAGGACCTAGAAGGCTACATGTGGCCTCAAGGCTGAAGGTTAACCATCCCTGACATATCAAACCCCAGAGCACTGCAGAGCCTATTGGAAGAGATACAAAGAGTTTACCCTGTCCAGCCACACAGGAAAGACCAAGTTAATGAAGAGTGTCTATTACTCAGATTTAAAAATTCATTTGGAAAAATGCCCTGTAGAATTTGCTCATGGGTTATGTGTATTGGAGGATGGTCAGTGCAGATGGACAGTGACATGGGTCCAGAGTTAAACAGGAGAAAGAGAGGGTTGGCACACTATTTTTTCCATATAAAACATTTCCATACCAGTCATTTTTTGTAAGAAGATGGGAACAAAAAAAAAAGAGTGAAATAAAGACAATGAAAAGCAACCTACTTCAGTTTCTATCCCGCCAGTGTCCGTTCTTTCTCTGGGGGCACATGGTACACTTCATCATGAGTCCTTTGGGATTGTCTTGGATCATTGTTTTGTTGAGAATAGTTAAGTCATTCGCAGATGATCATCGTACAATATTGCTGTTACCATGTACAATGTTCTACTGGTTCTGCTCACTTCACTTTGCATCAGTTCATGTAAGTTTTTCTAGGTTTTTCTGAAATCATCCTACTTGTCATTTCTTATAGCAGAATAATATTCCATCACAATCACATACTACAGCACGTTCAGTCATTCCCTGTTTGATGGGCATCCCTTCCATTTCCAATTCTTAACCACCACAGAGAGGTGCTATAAATACTTTTGTACAAATAGGTCTTTTCCCTTTTTTTTAAATCTCTTTGGAATCTAGACCAAGAAGCAGTATTGTTGGATCAAAGGGTACACAGTTTTATTAGGGCTGTTACGCCCTAGGGTAGAAGCATTAATCTAAACTCTAAGGTGCACCCTGAACCAGACTAAAATATAACTAGAAAAGGCTTCACAAAATAATTTTTAAAAATCCAATACTGGTAATGTTAATTTGTGGTTTTCTGAGTTAAAAGCATCCTACAACGAACCCTTTCTATTTGAGTTTGACACCACCAACTTAGGGGAATTTGCAAAGCTTCTCTATTAATCCCAAAACTTACATGAAAGCAAAGATCAGTCTTTTTTAATGCTAACATTATACAATTGTATTACAATATTGCATTGAATCATGAAATACAACTCCCTCCACAGAGTTAAAAATGGAGAACAACAGAGAGCCATGGGGTGGGTATGAATACATGGTAACAGAGAGTCAATAAAGAACTCTGAGAAACAGGAGAAAAGACATCATCAAGGAACAGTATAAAAAGAAGACGCTATAATATATAAATAACAAATAATATAAATATAAGTTTAAAAGGGGGCAGATGGCAAAAATAAGGGATGACAGGTGGGTGGCCTGTGTGTTCTACAGGACCTTCACTGCATCAGGAGGGGAGAAGGAAGGCCTCTAGCATTTTGGGCGGACCCCCCCCCCGGTAGCAAATTTATGGGAGTACACACAAGACTAACAGACGATGGACAAGCATGAATGGGTTGTGACATGTACCATTGGAGGTGACGCCCAAATCAGTGAGATCACAGGTCCATTTGACAATTTGAGAGCAACCCTTCCATTATGTCAATCCAGTGCCTAGAACATCAAGTTCAACTTTTCACCATGACATTCAAGGTTCTTTCCATTCTAATCTCAGTTGACCCTATATCCTCATTTGCCCTTACTCCCTAGAAAGCTTCTCATTTTCAACCAGACTGTTCTCTTCCCTGTATCCTGACCACACCATACACCGTCCCACATCTCCATGTCTTTGCTTATGACATTTCCCCTACACCCTCCCTTCTCCATTTAGCCATATCCTTTCTTTTTTAAACTCTTGGCTTAGGTCCCACTTCCTCCAGGAATCCTTCCCCACCCATTCTAAGTCTTACTAAGCTCTCCCTCCTCTGAATGTCTACAAGTTTGGTAATCATATTTTCTTAATGAAATATTGGGACACGTGGTCTGACAAAAGATATTATCCTTTGGCAAAGACTTGTTTAGACAAAGTGTCCTTGCTTTTCTTGAAATGGAGCCAAGATAGAGGCTCAGAGATGCTTAATCTTTGTATCTATGGAGCTTTCTATCCAGCACTCCATGTAACCATTAAGAACAACACAGATGGTCTCATAGCATTTTCCTGCCCTCCCTCCTCTCTGTCTGTCTGTCTCTCTCCATCTCTCTGTCTCTCTCTTTCTCTATGTGTCTCTCTCTCTGTCTCTGTCTCTCTCACCTCTCTCTCTCTCCCTCTCCTCTCTCTCTGTCTCTGTCTCTGTCTCTCTGTTTCTGTGTCTGTCTCTCTGTCTGTCTCTCTCTCCCTCTGTCTCTGTCTCTCTCTCTCTCTCTGTCTCTCTCTGTCTTTCTCTCTCTCTCTGTCTCTCTGTCTCTCTCTCTCCTTTTATTTTGAGACTGGTATTCCCTATTGCACCCAGGCTAGAAGTTCAATGACCAGTTGTAAACCCAACCCCACTGCTGATCAGTTCAGAAGCTTTGACCAGATTCATTTCTGAGCTGGACTGGTTGTCCCTTTCCTTACCCTCTTCCCACACTACCCATCCCCTCTGCCCAGAGCTCCCCATATTGGTGCCTAAGTTAGCATAGACATCTGATTAACCTTAGCCTACTGAAGCTCAGAACTCCTGAGCTCCAACAATCCATTAGCCTCAGCTTCCTCTAGGAGTAGGGATTACAGGTGTGTGCCACCTCTCCTGGCTTGTAGTTCTCTTTTTATATTTGATCACCTTATCTACCCAATTAGATTGTGGCTTCTCTGTAGGGAGGGACTGCATCTAATGTATGAAGTAGGAAGAGCACCAAATAAGAAGTCAGAAATTATGGAGATTATCTGGAAGAAGTCAACCAAGATGGTGAAAGGACTCAAGCTCATGCCATTATGAGGATCAGCTGGGGAACTGGGGATATGTAGTTTGGACAAGAAAAGGTTCAGGGAGGGACATGATTAAAAAAACAACAACTATTTTTAAATAGTTAAAAGGATATTGTCTGGAAAAGTGATTAGGCTTGTTCTTCTTGGACCCAGTGGGTAGAAGCAATGGGTGAAAGTTTTAAAAAAAAAAGGTAATTTTAGGCTTCTGGGAAATTTCCCTAACAATTACTCAGAGCACTTGGTGAAAGCTGAAAAAAGACAAATCTAGTAAGGTCAAATGTCCTAACAACTAGAATTATCTAAAAGTGGAACAGGATGACTCAGGACAGATATGACAGGTTCCCTTCATTGGTGGTCTTCAGGCAAAAAGTACTTGAAGGCAAGAATGACCGCTTGTCTGATGTTTTGAGCTGGGGATCCTTTTTTCGGGTGTGAGTTGGATTCGCTGACTCCTAGGGCCCCTTCCCACAGACCAGCACTCTGACTTTGGGTCCAGCCTATGTTTTTTCTACCTAATAATATTTTATTTTTTCCAATTATATGCAGATAATTTTCAACATTCATTTTTATAAGATTTTTTCCCTCCCCCCTCCCCAAGACAGTAAGCATCTGATATAGGTTGTACATGTACAATCATGTTAAGCATATTTCCACTTTAGTCATGTTGTGACATAAGAATCAGAACAAATGGGGAAAACCACAAGAAAGAAAAAAAAACAAAAAAAGGTGAAAATAGTAGGCTTCTATCTGTATTTAGATTCCACAGTTCTTTCTCTGGATGTGGATAGTATTTTCCATCATGAGTCTTTTGAAATCGTTTCAGATCTTTACATTGCTGAGAAGAGCTAAGTCTACCATAGTTGCTCATTGCACAATGTTGCTATTACTGCGTACAATATTACTGGTTCTGCTCTCCTCATTCAGCATCAGTTCATCTAAGTCTTTCCAGGTTTTTCTGAAATGTAGCTGCTCATCATTTCTTATAGCACAATAGTATTCCATTACATTCATATGCCACAACTTGTTTTGCCATTTCCCAATTGATGAGCATTCCCTCCATTTCCAATTCTTTGCCATCACAAAAAGAGCTGCTATGAATGTGTGGGTCCTTTTCTCTTTTTTATGGTCTCTTTGGGATACAGACCTAGAAGTGGTATTGCTGGGTCAAAGAGTATGCATAGTTTGATTGCTCTTTGGGCATAATTCCAAATTACTTGCCAGAATAGTTGGATCAGTTCACAACTCTACCAACAATGCCCTTGGGCCCTTTTCTGAGCCTCAGTGTTCTTAGCTACAAAATGGGAGTAACCATCACTGTGCTCCTAGGGCTTGTTCCCAATGAGATAATGGATATGGAAGCAATTTAGAAGCTGTTATTATTACAGTGTTACAGAAATGTGAGACTTTGGGGAGGTGAGGAAGGAAGGAGGAGAAATCTGGGTTTGGGAAGGGGATAGCTGCAGGGTCTTCCTATAGTGCGCACCCCATAGAGATTATTGGTGACAATGGTGTAGGTACCTACCCATGGGGCTTCCTTGTGGCAGGCAGGTTGGCACAAAGAATCAGGCTCACTTTGCCCAGTTGTATATATGTCATAGTAGAAGAACGGCTGGACCTAATCCAGGAAAAATCTAGGTCCAAATCCCAACTTTTTAATCTTTCCTAGCTGTGTAGCCACAAGGCAAGCTGCTCCTGCTCTCTGGCTTCCCCCTCTGTTAAACTGGACTTGTACCACTTGTTACTGTCCCTCATGGGGAAGGGGAGAGGAAAATGCTTTAGTAGCCTCAAAGCACCATAGAAACCGGAGTTATTATGATCTTTCATAAACACAGATACATTCTGATAACACGCATACACATGTTTAAGGCATTTTCCAAGGCATTCCAAAATGCACAGCACTGTTCACTTGATGTTTAGATATGTGGAGAGATACATTATGACTTGTGAGTTCACACATTCACATGGCACCCAATCACATTCTTTGTACACTCCCTGCACACCCCACCCCCCACAACTGGCACTCAAAGCCACAGCCTCAAGATCCCATGACCCCATCTCTATAGCCTGGCGTAGGTGGAAGCCCAGGGGCCCTCCCTCTTTTCCTCCCCTACAGGAGGCTCAGTTTCCTGCCAGAGATTTAAAACTTTTTCATTGCATGCTCTGCGAGAAGAGTTAACCCCTCCCTTCCCCTGAATAACCCTCAATGAATTTAACCCAGCCTCAGGACACAACCGCCACCACCATGTTGGAAATACAATTTTCTGGTTTACTTAGCCAGGTGTCTGAGTTCCTGAGTCAGCAGCAATTTGAATGCAGCTCTCTGGATTCCCCTGGATTAGTTCTGGTTGATGAAAGGTGATATGTTAGATAAGAGCAGGGTGTTGGTTATGGAGCTGGGCTCACTCAAAGACCTTGGCACTGAAAGGTTCCAATTCTCATCTGGCCACCAGCCGTCTCTTAGAGTCAATAGTAATTCCTCTCCAAAGGGCTGTGGAGAGATTCTAGTACTGGAAGGACTTTAGAGGCCATGTAGTCCAACACTTACTTTACAAAGGAAAAAACTGAAACCCAGAGAAATTAAGTGGCTCACCCAGGATCACAAATAGTAAGTCAGAATTTGAACTCAGATCCTTGACTCCAAACTCATTTCTCCACACATCACTTTATAGTCTGGGATTAGAACGATTCCCTCTCCTACTGAAAAGCCTTTAGTGGTTTCCTATGTCCTATAGAATAAAGTTCTACCTACCCACCCCTACCATAGATTTGAGAAAGGAACTGGAGAGAGATCAAAATCCTTCAATGGTGAAGTCTGACTTGCTCCCCAATGAATAGAGAAGGTAATATAGGGAAATCACACACGTGGACCCATACAAAATGTACAAGTCTGTGTACGTGAGCACATAGAGGGGTTCAAAATTTAGTGTGCAATCTATGAGTGCATGAGGGGTGAGCCCAGACATGGCTATGTGTCTCTTTTAGCATGTATTAACAATGATTTCACCTCAGTTTCCCCATCTGTAAAATGAGTATGATAATACAGTACCTTCTTTACAAGAGGGAAATATTGTCGTTTAGTTGTTTTGGTCGTGTCTGACTCTTCATGACCCCATTTGGGGTTTTCTAGGCAAAGATACTGGAGTGGTTTGCTATTTCCTTCTCCAGCTCATTTTACAGATGAGGAAACTGAGGCAGACAGGATTAAATGACTTGCCAAGGGTCGCATAGCTAGTGTCCAAGGCCAGATTTGAAATCAGGTTTTCCTGACTCCAGGTCTAGTACTCTATCCACTACACCACCTAGCTGCATCCTTGAAAGGAAATCACTTAGTAAATAGTCTTAATTATAGCCATTCTTGCTCATCTGTGCCAAAGGCCAGGCACAAATACATGCACACAGGTCAAAGAAAGCAAGACCTGAAGAAGAAAGCACATACAGGAGTGTGTGTGTGTTTGTGCATGAGTATGTACATGTGTGTATGCATATGAGCGTGTGTATGTGTGAGCATGAGTGTGTGTACAAAGATTCAGAAGCACATGAAATAAAGTTCTTTTTCCCAATCAATAGTCTTTTCTTATTATAGTTATATTGGTTTTGTTTGTGCAAGAACATTTTAATTTTACATAATCAAAGTTGCGTCTTTTGTTTTCTGTGATCTCCTTTATCCCATTACTTTTGGGGGGGGACGGTTATTAATTTTCCCCAAAACCACAGAAATGTTTCTCACTAGATTTTGTTTAATAATGTGTTTTTACATAAAAGCTTCTTCTCTAAGACCTTATTCTGGTATATGGTACAATGACTTAGTCTAAACCCAATTTCTGCCAAATTGCTTTTTGGTCTTCTCAGTTTGTTGCAGAACAAGCAGGCCTTCCCAGTAGTTCCTGTTTTGGGATTTATTGACCTCTGAGCTACCATTTTCTATTGCTTTTGGGTCTAACTTAACTAGCTTGTTCTAGTGATCTACTTTTCTGACCTTTTGTTGGAATCAAATAGTTTTTATCACTACTGTTTTATGATATAGTTTAAGATGTTATAGTTTGAGGTCCCCTTTATTCCTCCTTTTATTTTATTACAACAAAAGATGCTTGACCTTTTATATTAATTTTGTTTTGCTAGCATTTTATTTAATTAATTTTGTTAGCATTTTATTTAATTCTACAAAGTAACTCCTTTGTTGTTTGATTGATATAGAACTAGACCTATAACTATCCTCAACAATGCACAGCTAAAGACAACTCTACAAGCCTCAAGAAGGAAGGAGATACCTAAACTCAGAGAAAGATATAGAAAGACTATAGTTTAAATGGAGACTGAAGCAAAACTCGTTATCGTTCTCTT
>CM053588.1:65224001-65241316 GCA_028646515.1 Pseudochirops corinnae | reverse complement strand
CTGACTTTTCCCCCTGAACTAGGTAAATGATATGTTTGATTAAAGTAAGATTGTTAACCCATTTTGAGTTGCTTTCCTTTAGAAAAGCAGATCTAAGAACCTGTGCTAGCAGCCGCCCTAGGTATGCTAGGGTGCTTGCTGTTACAGACGGGTATGCCTTTCTTAAGAGAAATATAGGAAAAAGGAGTGGACAAGGGAGTATTGTACATTAAGAAGGAATACTTATGTAAGGAAATGAAGGACTCACCAAGGGGAAGCAGAGTGCAGAACGTTTGGGTGAAGATCCACGGAATGAGAGCCGGGAGTGGTTTTGCCTTCGGAGCACACTACAGACCGCCCGAACAGAGAGAAGAAATGGAGGAACTGAGGGAACAGATCACAGGCCTTGCCCAAAAGCATACTATCATAGACTTCAACTATCCAGACATCTTTGGGAGCATTTTTAGTCAAAAGCAGAGCAGCAAATGACATCTTGCCTTGATGATGGTCATTTCATCCTTCAAAAGTCAGGGAAACCGACAAGAGGGAATTTGATTATCTGATTCTCATCAAAAGGAAAGAATAGTAACAACAACAATAGTTAGCTCACATGGCGACAGTGCTTGCTATCTGTCAGGTACTGTGCTAAACACTTTTTTACAATTATTATATCATTTCATCCATACAGCAGCCCTAGGGGCTGTTATTATCCTCTTTTTACAGATGAGGAAACTGAGGCAAACAGAGGTTAAGTGACTTGCCCTTACGTGTCACACAACTAGGAAGTGTCTGAGGAGTCATTTGAACTCAGATCTTCCTGACTCCAGGTACAGCATTCTATCCACTGTGCTGCCTAGTTGCTCAGGAACTGGTTCCTGGGGTAGAAATGATAAAAACCATGGTTAGTGTGGGGATGAAAACCATGGTTACGGCATAAGAGGAAATAAACATTCCTTCTTAGAGCTTGTTATAAATAAAGGAGAGGAAAGGGAAGCATTGACTAAAATGTACTCTGGATTTTGGGAAAGTATATTTCAAAGCTTTCAGAGGAGGGTTAAATAGGTTCCCCTGGACTAAAAACTGTACAGAGCAGGGGGTAGAGTGGTGTCAACCCAGAAAGGCTGAGGAACTCAAGAACAAGACTGAAGACCCAAAAGGAAACAAAAACTTCTGAAAAGGAAAGATGGAAGTTGCCTGAAGAGGTCAAGGTGGGCACACAGAGAATCCATTGACCAGCTTAGATTTTTAAGAAATATGCACAAAAGATGGAAGTGAGGGCAGGCTAAGAGAAGACAGAAAGAAGGTATTTTCATGTAATAATGACTGTCAGGAGTGCTAAATCTCCAAAGCAGCTTAGGCTGGAGTTTAGGAATGCAATGCAACAAAACTCACAAGGTGGTAGCTTCCAATCCTTTCACTTAAAATGAAAGAATGCATGATGAGGCAGGCAAAGGAGCAAGGAATGTGTCAACCATGGTTACAGCTCAGTCTCAGATGAAGAAAAGGCCTACAGTCTCTCTCTCCCCTTCATACTCCTATCTCTCAGTGCACGTAGTCTGCCATAGAATCGAAGTAAAAACAAGAAGTCCAATTAAGAGAAGACGCCAAGGTCTTTTGAGGAGGAGAAGCTGAAAGGTGAAGTGTCTGCCAGTCATAAGAAGATAGGATGAAGGAACTTGGGGTGCTTGGTCTGGAGAAGATGCATCACGAGTCACAAGAGCTGTCATCAAGTCCTTGAATGTCTATCAAGTGGAAGAAGTATTTGACTTGTCTTGCTTGGTCCCAGAAGACAGACGTAGGAAAAATGAATGGATGTTGCAAAGAGGCAAAATTGGGCTTACTGTCAGAAAGAATTTCCCTGAAATCAGAGCTGTCCAAAAATGGAATGAACTGCCTCAAGAGATTTTCAAGCAAAGGTTGGATGACCATATAAATACATAAGCACTATATAAATGTTTAGTGATGATGATGATGATGAGGAAGATGATGATGATTCCTTCCTGTTGGTGAGAATCAGATAATTAAATTCCCTCTTGTTGGTTCCTTTGGTTTTTGAAGGATAAAATTACCATCATCAAGGCAAGATGTCATTCTGCTTTTGACTGAAAGGTCAATTGTCAGGAATATTTTAAAAGGGAGGAATGTCAGGGGAGGAGTTGGCTCAGATCTCTTCCAACTCTGAAATTCTATGACACCCCATCTCACTGTCTTGTTTTTTAATTTTGTCAATTAGAAGGGGATAAAGTGGTACCATAAAGTTGTTTTCTTTTATATCACATTGATCATTAGAGAGTTTGAATATTTTTCAAGTGATTTTTAATAACTATATTTCATAATCGTAAAGAGAAATGTGATACTTTTCCCTAAGCAAAAATGATGGCATATTTCAGTTTATAGAGGCATAAAGTCCTAAAGATAAGGTTAAGAAAATAAGATGTTCATATATTGACACCTGGATTTACCCACCCCTACAAAAAAAATCAACCCTATTTATGGGGAAAATAATTGTGTCATTTTCTACTACAGACATTTCCTTTAACTTTCCATCTGAGGGAGTTGCCTGGAGCCTTAAGCAGGTAAGTGATTTTCCCCTGGTTCTATAGCTAACATCTGTCAAAGGAAGGATTTGAACCCAGCCAGTCTTCCTGACTTCAAGGCTGGTCCACTAACCATCCTTCCTTGACTCTTCTCAGACATTACTTTTGTCAGTTTTTAACAGTTCTTTATATATTTCAGATATGTAGATATTTAAAAATATACATATATGTGAATATACCTCTCTCTATATGTATATATATAACATATATGTGGAACTTGTTGAATTTTTATCTGCCACAAGTATTTTTCTCATCCATTACTTTGATTTTGATTGTTTTTCTTGTCAAACAGAAAAATTTAAAATATGGTCAATTAGCCTCAGACACTTACTAGCTGTATGACTCTGGGCAAGTCACATAATCTCAATCGCCTTCCAAAAAAAAAAAAAGAAAAATATGTATAATCAATCATATCTGCTTTGTCTTTAATATTTTCTTCATTTAATAGAAAAAAGTAATGTTCCACATCAATTAAGACAAACTCACTATTCCATTTCCTTCTAACTTTTTTAATAGTTCACTCAAAATATTTTATTTTTCTAATTACATGTAGAAACAATTTTAATGTTCATTTTTTAAAATTTTAAGTTCCAAATTCTCTTCCTCCCTCTGTCTCCTCCCCGCTTCATTGAAAAGACAAGCAATTTGATATAGGTTATTTATATGCAGTCATGCAAAACATATTTCTATATTAGTCATGTTGTGAAAAATAGACCTAAAAAAGAAAGTTAAGAAAGTATGCTTTGATCTATATTCAAACTCCATCAATTCTTTCTCTGGAGGTGTGTAGCATTTTTCATCGTAAGTCATTCAGAGTTGCTTTGGATCATTGTATATAGCTATAAGAATAGCTAAGTCATTCACAGTTGTTTGTCATACAATATTGCTGTTACTGTGTACGATGTTCTCCTGCTTCTGTTCACTTCACTTTGGATCAGTTCGTATGAATCTTTCCAAGTTTTCTGAAAGCATCCTGTACATCATTTCTTACAGCATCATAACCATATACCACAACTTGTTCAGTCATTCTCCAATTGATGGACATCCCCTCAATTTCTAGTTCTTTGCCACCACAAAAAGAATTATTGTAAATATTTTTTGTCCAAGTAGGTACTTTTCTCTTTTTAAAAAATCTCTTAGGGATACAGACATAGTCATCATATTGCTGTATCAAAGGGTATGCACAGTTTTATAGCCCTCTGGGCACGGTTCCAAATTGTTCTCCAGAATGTTGAATCAGTTCACAACTCCACCAACACTTCATTAGTTTCCCAATTTCCCCATATCCCCTCCAACATCTGTCATTTTCCTTTTCTGTCATATTAAACAATCTGATAAGTGTGATGTGGTACCTCAGAGTTATTTTGATTTGCGTTTTAATCAATAGTGATTTACAGCATTTTTCATATAACTATATATGATTTTGATTTCTTTGTCTGAAAACTGCCTGTTCATATCCTTTGACCATTCATCAATTGGAGAATGACTATTATTCTTAAATGTTTGAGTGAGTTCTCTATATAATTGAGAAATGAGGCCTTTATGAGAGAAACTTACTGTAAAAAATTTTCTACCCAGTTTTCTGCTTTTCTTCTAATCTTGACTGCATTGGTTTTGTGCACAAACTTTTAAATTTGATGTAATCAAAATTATCCATTTTTATGACCTCTCTCTCTTGTTTGGTCATAAATTCTTCCCTTATCCATAGATCTGACAGGTAAACTATTCTATGCTTCCCTAAAGCATGGATACCCTTTATATATATATCATGTACCCATTTTGACTTTTTCTTGGTATATGGTGTGAGATGTTGGTCTATGCCTACTTTCTGTTAAATTGCTTTCCAGTTTTCCCAACAGTTTTTGTCCAATAGTGAGTCCTTGTCCCAAAAGCTTGGAGCTTTAAGTTTATCGATTACTAAATGACTATTGTCATTTACTACAATATATTGTATATCTAATCTATTCCACTGATTCATCACTCTGTTTCTTAGCCAGTGCCAAATTGTTTTGTGGATTACCACTTCATGATATAGTTTGAGATCTGGTTTGGCTAGGCCACCTTCCTTCACATTTGTTTTAATTAATTCCCTTGATATTCTTGATCTTTTGTTCTTCCAGATGAATTTTGTTATGATTTTTTTCTAGCATTATAAAATAATTTTGGTAGTTTGATTGACATGGCATTGAATAAGTAAATTAACTTAGGTAGAATTGTCATTTTATTATATTGGCTCAGCCTATGCATGAGTAATTAATATTTTTCCAATTGTTTATATATGACTTTATGTGAAAAATGTTTTGTAATTGTGCTCATATACTTTCTGGTTTTGTCTTGGCAAGTAGACTCCCAAGTATTTTATATTGCCTATGGTTATTTCAAATGGAATTTATCTATCTCTTTCTGCTGGACTTCGTTGGTAAAATATAGAAATGCTGATGATTTACATGGGTTTATTTAAATCCTGCAACTTTGCTAAAGTTGTCAATTATTTCAACTAGTTTTTTAGTTGATTCTCTAGAATTGTCTAAGTGGTACAACAGACAGAGTGCCAAGACTGGCGTTAGGAAGACTCCTCTTTCTGAGTTCAAATATGACCTCAGATACTTACTAGTTTTATGACCCTGGTCAAGTCACTTAACCCTGTTTGCCTCAGTTTCCTCATCTATAAAATGAGCTGGAGAAGGAAATGGCAAACCACTCCAGTAGCTTTGCAAAGAAAACCCCAAATGGGGTCATAAAAAGTGGTACATCACTGAAAAGCAACTCAACAACACCTAGGTTTCTCCAAGTATAGCGTGATATGATCTGTAGAGAGTGATAGTTTTATTTCTTCATTGCCTATTCCAATTTCTTCAATTTCCTTTACTTATTGCTATAGCTAGCGTTTCTAGTACAATATTGAATAATTGTGATAATAATGAGCATCCCTGGTTCATCCGTGATCTTATTGGGAAGGCTCTTAATTTATTCCCATTACAGATAATGTTTGCTGATGGTTTTAGATAGATACTACTTAACATTTTAAGGAAAGCTCCATTTAATCCTATGCTTTCTAGTGTTTTTAATGAGAATGGTAGTTATATTTTGTCAAAAGCTTTTTTTGCCTCTATTAAGATAATCAACTTATGTGAACTGGTGCTGAGTGAAGTGAACAGATCCAGAAGAACACTGTACACAGTAACAGAAACATTATGCAATGCCCAGCTTTGATAGACTTAGCTCTTCTCAGCAACGTAATGATCTAAGACAATTTCAAAAGACTCATAATGGAAATTGCTGTCCACATCCAGAGAAAGAGCTACGGAGTCTGAATGCAGATCGAAGCGAGACTATTGGCCCTCTCTTTCTTTCTTGTGGTTTTTCCCTTTTGTTCTGATTCTTCTTTCACAACTTGACTGATGTGGCAATATGTTTAATATGATTGTACATATATAGCCTGTATCAGATTGCATGCTGTCTTGAGGAGAGGGGAGGGAAGTGAGGGGGGAAAAAATTAGAACTCAAAATCTTGTAAAAGTGAATGTTGATAACTAAAAATTAATAAATAAATGTAAATTTTAAAACAGATAATCCTATGATTTTTGTTGTTTTGGTTATTGTTATGGTCAATTATCCTAGTAGTTTTCCTAACAATGAACTAAGCCCATATTCCTGCATCTGCAAGGTTTCTAGAGAAGTCAATGGCAATCTGCCAGAAGGATTAGTAGGTTGGAGGATAAATGGTCAAAGGATATGAACAGGCAGTTTTCAGACAAAGAAATCAAAATCCTCTATCGTCATATGGAAACATCATTGCCTTGGGTTTTAGACATATTGTATGGTAGAACATGCAGGTGGAAATTAATCAGTCAACAAGCATTTATTAAATTCCTACTAGATGCCAGGCTCTTATTGCGCTAAGTGTGCAAGGGAAAGATACTGTTTAAGTGAATGAAAAAAAAAGAGGTTGTGTTTTCAGGGAGCTTACATTCTAATGGGGTGAGAACATGGACAGGGGTAAAAACAAGACACATACCTTAGAGAAGAAGGGCCTAGGGGCAGAGGAGAGTGTGAAAGGCCTCCTGCTGAAGGTAGCACTTGAGCTGAGTCTAGCAGCAACTAGGGCTTCTAAGACATCTCCGAGGCAAAGAGGGAGAACATTTCTGCAGCTGTGAGCAATGGCAAGGTACTTGAATTAGGCAAGATGCCTGCATTAGGCTAGTCCTGGGAAATGACTGAATGGGATGTAAGCACCGTCTGAGGCCAGCAAGTTTATAAACACGGAAAACTAGCCCAACAGGTCTCCTTGAGTTTCCCCATACCAACCTCATACTTTCCTTCCCCTGCATAATAATAACAATAACAAAAACAATGATAATAATATCTTGCATTTATAAATATTATCTCATCTGATACTCATAACAACCCAGGGAAGGAGGTGCTATCATTATCCCCATTTTAAGAATAAAGAGACTGAGGCAGACAAAAGTTAAATGATTTGCCCGAGGTTACACAGTTGGGAAGTGTCTAAGGTTCAGTTAGAACTCAGGTTGCCTTGACTCAAGTGCCCTATCCACTGCACCACCCAGCCACCTTCCTCTATTTGTGTTGTCCTCTATGCTCAGAAATCTTTATCAGCTCCCTGACTGCACTGGGATAAACCATGTGGCCAGAGAAAAATCTCAAAATGGAACTGACTTCCTTTACTCTCTGGGTTTCTGCTGTATGACCGCAGCAGGCTCTTGCTGTTGCTCGGCACACAAAGCAGCCACAAGGCCCCAGGCAGCAATGAATCAGAGGCCAGATAAGAATCAGAAATCAGAAGACATAGAGGGAGGGGGATGGGGTATGAAACCTAATGGGAAATCCAAAGTCTAGGCAAACACCAAGGAGATCTGCAAGAAGTGAGAGAGCCAGTCAGGGTGGGTGGTCAGCTGGTCAGCCATCAGGAGGTCCACAGGAACTGAGGGCATGGGGGAAGGACAGGCAAGAGAAGAGACAACATGGCTCAGTATTATGGAAGGAGGCATTGTTTCATTGCCCTTTGCTGAGCTGTTCTGCCTGTCTTAATTCCAGGGCCAAGAAGAGCTCTGTGTGCACAGAACAAAGGTTGGTGTCCCTTCTAAATGAAGAGGGCAAAGGGATTTCAAGGATGCTTCTTTACTCTCCGGGTTATGGGGAAGATGAAGTATTCCTTGAAAAAACAGAAAAGGAGCTTCTAAGTAAAAGTTTAAGAAGAAACAGGACCTGAAAAGCCAGAGGGAAAACCAGTGTGGAAAGAAGATGTGCCACAGAAGGGACAAGAACCACTGAACACTTCATGATCTGTTACCTTAAACAGGGAAATTGGACAGAAGAAGAAACAATTCCTTACGCTATGGGGAATAAGGATGTGTGTCTATATAGTTCCACTCAGTACAGTGGTAATCCATTAGGGACAGAGAAGAACCAGACAAGTAATGGTGACTTCTGACTAAGGGAAACCAAGTCAGCTAATTTTCTATCTGACATAAATATTAGTGAGGTCTACAGTCTTCCTGGAGCATCCCTCTGGGATCTGACAGAGGGCCTCCCAAAACCTGTCAGATCTGATGACCTCGACTCACTTCTGGTAATTCATGTGGAGACAAATAAGTGCTGGAAGAAGCCCAGAAAGCTTTTCTAGGGATTATGAAGTCCTAGGCAAGAAACAAGACCTTAGGGGCACAGGCACACTGTTAACACAGCTGACAAATGAAAGGAAGGACTTCAGAAGAGCATGGTTTTTGGAACAACACACGGCTGAGGAGTTGGTGTCTGAAAAATGATTTTTGGATTACACTTTAAAATGTGTGAATGATGGACTCTTGGCCAGCGACAGAGCATGTGTACGTATTAAGAGTTGTCAAAAATATATTTGCTGGAGTCTTGCAAATCTCACCAAGGGAGGTTTAAATTGGAAAAAGAGGAGTATAGATATAGGTATATATGCACATATTTCTATTTAGGTATGCATTTATATTTCATATGCATGTGTGTATATGCATATATATAGATATGGGTACAGACAAAGATACACATATATAGAGTAAATCATTTCTGACCTCAGTCTCTCAGAGTGAGGAATGCTACGTCTGCCTCTCAGATGTCCAGGTATACTCTGAGGGATTTGGGGTTATTTCCTCTGTGATGACGTTGGCTCAAACCACTACCAATTGGGTTCCCCATTGTTGAGTATCAGTAATCAACCAGCACTCTAGTTCCATTTAACCACTTAACATCAATTAGCTTTTCCAAAGGGATATTTACTTCAAAGTTATAGCAAAAACAAAAATACCAACATTTCCTCCTAGCATTTCAGGGGCATGCATATTCTCTGGAGACTAACCTCATTCTTAGCACAGTTACTATATAAGGCTGTTCCCTTAAGGTCACGTTCAAAGGCATCAAGACTTTTTCTACCATCAGGCTGGATCCTAAAGGTCACCCTTTGATCCTCTGGGCACCAATGCTGAGCTGGCTGCAAAACCTGGACACTGAGACAATGGGATGCCCAGAAGCTCAGAGACTCATTCTCCTGACCTTTAAAAGACTCACAAGATTGTGGCTCTGATCCCTTCACCAAGGATCACAGAGAATCACAGAGGCCCATTTAAGAGGTTCATGTGACCTTAGAGAGGATAAGGTCCCTCTCCTTACAGTATTATCTTTCACTGTATACCATCAGTGAAAGAATCCAACCACCGGAGCACAGCTGAAAAAAATGAGAATGGGAGGGGCCAACTAAAGCCTTTTTGATGATGCCCAAGTTCTATCTTTGTAGCCAACTGAAAATGCTTTTCTTAATCACGTGGTTAGCTGACTGGAACCAGCTATAGAATGTTTATGCATTTCCAATTTCTCTCTAAGACTCTCCTTGGAGAGACTCATCACTACTCTCCAGGAAGTAAGCTCCTGAGTCTCCTCCATGTGGGGCACTATCATGTGCCATCAGAGAGGCCCTGCCCATACACTCACCCCATTATGTAGGAATTTAACATTCCTTTGACCAATACTTGAACATGATTCCCTTTAGGTGACCTGAAAAGGGACAGAAAGTTGTCAAAGATCCTGGGAACTATACTTTTTCCTAGTATGGTAAGAGAGGAAGCTAATATGAGACCAGGACTAGAGGGCAGAGTTTTCCTCCTAGAGTCAGAAATTTAAGAAAGTGTTCTTTCTCTGTCTCTGCTTTCTCTCTCTCTCTCTCTCTCTCTCTCTCTCTCTCTCTCTCTCTCTCTCTCTCTCTCTCTCTCTTCTCTCTCCTCTCTCTTTTTTCTCTCTTTGCTCTCTCTTCTCTCTCTCTGTCTCCGGCTCTCTCTCTCTCTCTTTCTCTTTCTCTCTCTCTCTTCTCTCCTCTCTATTTTCTCTCTCTTCTCTCTCTCTCTTTCTCTTTCTCTCTCTCTCTTCTCTATCTCTTCTCTCTCTCCTCTTTATTTTCTCTCTCCTCTCTATTTTCTCTCTCTTCTCTCCTCTCCCTTCTCTCTCTCTCTCTCTCTTTCTCTCTCTCTCTCTCTCTCTCTCTCTCTCTCTCTCAGTGTCTGTCTGTCTGTCTCCCTCCCTCCCACAGGGAAAAAGGCAGATGTGAAGAGAAGAGGCAGGTGGTGGAGGTCTTCCCCATGACATATGGAACAGCCACAAACCTGTCATAGCAGCAGCACCTGCACTTCATACCTCTTTCCGTTCCAAGCTTCCAAGAACGACTATGAGAGAAGAATTGTGTTTTTATCAACAGTGCTTGCTTAGATGACCGGATTGCTAAAAGAAAATCCAGATACGGAGGCACTGGAAGTCCTCATCTCATCCACTCCTCCTGCATGAGTTCAGAGGAGTACAAGTGACACCCATTGCTCACTACGCCCTTTATATTTTGTTAAAGACTGCATTCAATTGATCTAATATGATTTCTCATCAATCCTTGTGGTTGACCCTGTCCTTGCATTTCCTTGTGTACTTTTGCTTGCCTCATGAAGGCACTGGCTGGTTCTGGGAGCTACACAGCAGAAAGGGACTTTTCCTAGTATTGGGCTGGAATCTCAACCCCTTAGCCTGTTGTCAGAATTTTCACCCTCTAATTGGGAGGCAGGGGGTAGTCACCATGAGCCATTCGTATATTTCATAACTATGCTTCCAAAGACAGAATTAATATAAACTTGGGACCTTTTGAATCTACTTCAACAGGCATAAATCTAATGTAGTGACCCTTAGGGATATAGACATACATAATATATATATACATATATGTATGTATGTATTTATGAAGTTATGTATATACAGATGTCTATATAGATATATACATATGTATGTGAAGATGCATACAAATAAATATACCAAGCTAGGTATTATATAGATATTGGAAGCTAAAGCATATTTTAAAAAATTTATCCCCCAAATTCCCAAAAGTCAAAATTTAAGAAAAGAGCTAATAATAAAAACCTGCAGTCTTTTCTCAAAAGAATTACAAAATATTAACAAACAATATGAAAGAAGGCTCCAAGTCACTAAAAATAAGAGAAGAACAAATCAGAACAACCCTGAGGTTTGACCTCACACCCAGAAAATCAGTAAAGATGATAAAAGATGGGGGCAATCAATGCTGAAGTTGTGGAAAGAAAGGTCCATTGATATACTGCTAGTGGAGCTGTAGATTTATTATACCTGTGTATTCTGGAAAGCAATTTGGAATTATGTAAATGAAGTGGCTGAAAGACCTTTGATCCAGGTCCTCACTCCATTGCTAGCTATATACTCCAAGACTGTTACTGGTTAAAAAAAGAAAAGAAACATGATAGGTTTCATAGCAACCAATATATTTATAGCAGAACTTTTTGCAATAACAAAGAATTGGAAACAAAGTAGATGCCTGTTGATTGGGGGAATGGTGAAACAAATTGTGATACATGAATATAATAGAATATTACTGTATTGTAACAAATTACGAATTTGATGAAAACAGAGATGCTTGGAGAGTCCTACATGAACTGATGCAGAATGAAGTAAGCAGAACCAATAAAACAGTATATAGGCATGCCTTGTTTTGTTGTGCTTTGCTTTACTGAACTTCACAGATAGGACTTTTTTTTTTTTTTTAACAAATTAAGGGTTTGTGGCAACCCTGCACCAATCAAGTCTATAGCACCATTTTTTCAACAGCAAGTGTTCACATTGTGTCTCTGTGTCACATTTTGGTAATTCTCACAATATTTCAAACTTTTAAAATTATTATTACATATGTTATGATGATCTACGATCAGTGGTCTTTGATGTTACTATTGTAATTGTTTTGGGGAGCCGTGAATAGAGCCCATGTAAAACCACAAACTTAATTGATACATGTTGTGTGTGTTCTGACTGCTCTACTGATCGGCTATTCCCCATCTCCCTTCCTGCTCCCTATTCCCTGAGACATAACCAATATTAAAATTAGATCAGTTAATAACCCCTCAATGGGGTCTAAGTGATACAGTCAAAGGAAGAGTCAACCCAAGAGGAAAACTTCATTTTTGTCTTATTTTAAGAAATTACCACAGCCGCCCCCACCTACCACCACGCTGGTCAGTCAGCAGCCATCAATATGGAGGCCAGATCCTCTACCGGCAAAAAGATTGTGGCTCACTGAAGCATTTTTGGGAAGCATTTTTTAGCAATAAAGTATTTTCTTAATTACAGTTTGTACAGTGTTTTTTGAGACATAATATTATTGCATACTTAATAGACTACAGTATAGTGTAAACATAACTTTTATATGTATTGGGAAACCAAAAAATTCTTATGACTCACTTTATTTAGATATTTGCTTTATTGAAATGGTCTGGAACTGAACCTACAATATCTCCGAGGTATGCTGTACACGGTGTCAACAACAATGTCAACGGAAAGAATGATCAAGTAACAACTAGAAATGAATGCTACAAAACTGTAAAAAACAAGCTTGACTCCAAAGCAGGGATATAAGCCCTCTTACACACACACACACACACACATACACAAACTCACACACATACACAAAGTCACACACACACACAAACAAGCACACACACACAGAGCTTTCATTGCATATGATGTTAGATTTTTTTCAATGTATTGATTGGTTTTGCTGAATGTTTTTCTCTTTCTCTTTTTTCTTAAAAAAAGATCTTTGTTGTAAGGGATTGACTTTCAGGAAGAGATGGGGGTGTGGAATAAAGGGGGAAATCTAAGTGATATAAAAAACTAATTTAAAAAAATTTGTAGAGGTGGTTAGGTGGCGCAGTGAATAGAACAGTGGCTGTGGAGTCAGGAGGACCTGAGTTCAAATATGACCTCAGACACTTGACATGCACTAGCCATGTGACCTTGGGCAAGTCACTCAACCCCAATTGCCCTGTCTTCCCCCCTCCAAAAAAAGCAAAAAAAAAAAGTGACCTCAATTTTCTATACTTTTAAAGTCAAAGAATGGCATGGAGTTGGGGCAGGACTTGGGAAGCAATGCAGTCATACATCTTACAGCTACCAGTTATGACCCAGGCTTATCTAAGAAGTGTCAGGAAATTCTCTCACCACTGGTTTTTATGAAAAGCTAAACAATTCCAGAAGGAAGCAAAGGAGAATTCACTTGAAGAAAATACACAGGTAACTCACTGACAAACATTGTAGAAAGAACTATCTGGAGAAAATAAGCCAGGCAGGTCATGGGAAACGAAAGTGAAAGCATGGCCTAGACCCTTAAGAAGTGTCAAAGGTGCCGGTGCTCAGAATGAGCTGAAGTAGACAGGAAACTAAATGGCTTTGTAAAATCTACCATTTGGGAAAGACAAGGAACAAGGAAGGGACAGAACCACTCCTCAGCATATAAAGGACGATGATAATGATTGACCAGGTGAAGGTAAAACTACTCAAATCTTTTCCTGTTTCCTTTTTCTCTGCCAAGGAGAGTGCTCTTTGGACTGGAAATAGCTGAATAAAAATGACCAATAGAGTCAAAGATAGGAGGAATTTACCTGGTAGTACTCAGTGAGTTCAAGCCACTAGACCCAGAGTAACTACAACCTAAGGTACTGAAGTGACTTGCAGATATGATGGCTGAGCCATCCTCAGCTCTCTTTGAAAACTCATGGAACTACCGACATTTTAATTTATAGAATCATGGATTTGGAGATGTGAGAGATCATTGAGTCTAACCCCTTCATTTTACAGATGAGGAAACTGAGGCAAAGAAAATTTAAGTGTCTTGTCAGCATCACACATCTCTAAATGTGGAGAGGGGTGTCTGAACCTAGACTTTCATAACCCCAAGGCCAGAGCCCCATCCATCAATGCCGTATTGCCTCTCAAACTGTTTAAGTTCCAATATTTCAATACCATTTGTCACAGTATTAGAAATTCTAGCGAATACAATAAGAAATGGGAACAAATACTAGCAAGGTTACCACTGAAAGCAAAGAGTTAAATATATGATTATTTGCAGATGGCATGATGGTATATCAAGAAATTTCAACCATTTCCACCAAAAAAAAAAGTTAATGAGGACAATAAATTAGTTCAGCAACATCTCAGAATATGAGATTAACCCACAAAAATGTGCATTCTTATTAGTAATAAAGATAAAGAAAATATAATAAAAAAGAGACTCCGTTTCATTTATAAGAATAAAAGTCCTCTAATATTTGGCAATTAGTCTACCTAGGAAGACATGGGACGTATGTGGAAAGATATAAAACTATGATTACCAAAATAAAGGACAACTCAAAGAACTGGAGTAACGTTCAATGTTTATAAACAGATCAGGTTCATAGAGTAAAAATGACATTATTCCCCAAATTGATTTATATGTTTAATGTAATTCCAATTAAAAGACCAAGGAATTTTTTAAAATAGAATTAGAAAAAGATATTATAAATACATCTTCTGCCCTCGTACTAGGGGACTTAGATAAACATATTGATGCTCTCCTAACTTGCCAGCTCCTCAATACACTCGATTCTCTCAAATTTCTCAAAATTCTCTCATATTTCTACTGCACTTCGAAAACACACAGAGAGGGGCATTCCTCTAATCTTGCCATCTATCAACCATAAATAATTTGCTTTCAAAAGTTCATGAATTCCTAAATTTCTTTATTTACTTTATTTTTATCTTGAACTTAAACAGCAAATAAAATGAGCATTTCCATTTACATTGTGGAACAGAAGAAGGAATTACACGGGAAACTGTGAATCCCTGCTATGTTGGTCTTCATTTTCTTTATCTATATATAATAAGTTCAGAATACAATTTTCAAAGCTGTCCCGCTTGTTGTTGATTCCCTTTGGCCTTTCTTCTGTTATCTTCTCATTCTTTTATTGTTGTTTGGCAGCCCTATCCTGGGGCTCCTTGTCCCTTCAACCTTTTCCATACCCCACCCCTGCCCACTGAATAGAAAAGCACAACTCTCTTAACAAATATCCATAGTCAAGCAAAACAAATTCCCTCACTGGCCAGGTCCCAAAAAAAAATCTATGTTTCATGGCTGGTGTACTGCATTCGTTGTTTGGATTAGTACTTGGTAATCAGAGTTCTTATGCCTTTCCAAATTGTTTCTCTTTGCATTGTCCTTACTATCTTATAAATTCTTCTCCTGGTTCTTCTCATTTCATTTTGCATTAGGTTTTATATATATATATATATATATACACACACACACACACATATACATATATATGTATGTAAGTATGTATATGTATTGATATGTATATGTGTATATATGTGTGTATATATTCCCAGGTTTCTCCAAACCAATTATGTTTTATATATACACACACACACACACATATACACACATGTATATATCCACACATATATGTATACATATAATAAAGATTGGTACAGTGCAATAATATCCCATTACATTCATATACCATAATTTGCTCGGATACTTCCTAACTGACAGATGATTTCCAATTCTTTGCTACCACAAAATAGATGCTATAAATATTTGAGCACATGTGGGTCTTTTCCTCCTATCTTTGAACTCTTTGGGGCATAGGCCTAGTAGTGTTATTGCTAGCTAGGTCAAATGATATGAAGAATCAAGTGACTTTTTGAATATAGTCCTAAATTGCTTTACCAATTGACAAATCCATCAACAGTACATCAGTATCCCTGTTTTCCCTCCATTATTTTTCATTCTCCTTTGTTTCCATCTTTGCCAATATTATGAGTAGGGGGTAAAACTTCATACTTGCTTTTACTTTCATTTTTGTAATAGTGATATGGAACATATTTTTATATGACTATCTATAGCTTGAATGTCTTCCATTGAAAATTGTCTGTTCATAGTCTGATCACTTATGTAATAGAGGAATGGATCTTATTCTTATAAATTTGAAGCAGTCTCATATATTTTAGAAATTAGACTCTTATCAGAGAAACTTGCTATGAGGATATTTTCCCAGTTAACTGCCTTCATTTTAATTTTAACTACATTTACACATTTTGTACATTTTTTTTTAATTTTGCATACTCAAAATGATTTACTTTAGTTTCTATGATTCTCTCTACCCTTTGTTTGGTCATGAACTCTACCCACAGATCCGAAAGGTAATTACTTCCTCATTCCTCTAATTTCTTTATGATATGACCCTTCATATCTAAATCATACATCTATTTGGAGCTTATTTTGATACGTGGTATGAGTTGCTGGAATATGCCTAGTTTCTGCCTGGCTACTTTCCAATTTTCCAAGCAGTTTTGGTAGTTTGGTGAGTCCTTACCCCAGTAGCTGGAGTCTTCAGGCTTATTGAATACTAGGCTACTAGGCTTGTTTGCTTCTGTTTGTTGTATACCTAATCTATTCTACTAGTTAACTTCTCTATTTTTTTTAACCTGTACTAAGTAATTGTGATTATTGCTGCTTTGTAGTTTATTTTGAGATAAAGTACTTGTAGGCATCCAAAACCCCTTTATCTGATCATAATTTTTTATCATTCCATCTTTACCTATGCCTTATCTCCCATAATCCAGTTCATCCTCACCATGACCTCTGGTCCCTGTACTCCTCAGCTCTTCCTCAGTCTATCACTTCACATTGGCTAGGCTCTCCTCCCTTCCCTATCTCAACTCCTCACTGAACCAGTTCAACTGTTATGCTATCCTTTGCACTTGAATCCTTGGTCCCTTTGTCCTATTACCAACCACATCTTGTCAAACTCCAACTTTGGGTTACACCTGCCATCTACCTCCTTCATTCCTCTTCGTTTGCTTCTGAAAGGAACCTCGAGGCAACCATAAAACCAAGCTGATTAGGTCCACTATAGTTTATGTTACATAATCTCCACTGAGCTCTCACTGCTGAGACAGAGACACAGACACAGAGTAGGACAGACACAGAGAAATAGAAAGACAAAGACAGGGAGGAAGGGACAGAGAGAAATAGAGAAGACAGAGAGAGAGAGAGACGAAAAGAGATAGACAGATGGATAGATAGATAGATAGAGCTAGATAGAGATAAATAGGTAGATAGAGATAAATAGAGATAGATAGATAGATAGATAGATAGATAGATAGATAGATAGATAGATAGATTAGATAGATAGATAGATAGAGATAGATAGATAGATAGATAGATAGATAGATAGATAGATAGATAGATAGAAATAGTTAGCTGGCAGTAAATAGAGTACTGGACCTAGAATCAAGGCAACCTGCATTAAAATCCAGCTTCAGGCATTTATTAGCTGTGTGGCCCCAGGCAAGTTGCTTAGCCTCTGTCTGCCTCAGTTT
>CM053588.1:65196081-65223501 GCA_028646515.1 Pseudochirops corinnae | reverse complement strand
TTAGATAGATAGATAGATAGAGATAGATAGATAGATAGATAGATAGATAGATAGATAGATAGATAGATAGAAATAGTTAGCTGGCAGTAAATAGAGTACTGGACCTAGAATCAAGGCAACCTGCATTAAAATCCAGCTTCAGGCATTTATTAGCTGTGTGGCCCCAGGCAAGTTGCTTAGCCTCTGTCTGCCTCAGTTTCCTCAACTATAAAATGCAGATAATAATAGCAGCTACCACACGGAGTTGTTATGAGGATCAAATGAGATTATATACTTACATATATACATATATATACAAATATATGTAAACCTTAAAGCATTTTATATAAATGCTAGCTATTATGATAGATATTGACACCAATAGATAAAGTATTTTTAAGTACTTACTGTGGACCAGCTATTGTGCTAAGTGCAGGAGACACAAAACCCATCCAATTGAGGGCTTACATTCTATTGGGGAAGAGAGCACATAAAAGGGGAGATGGAGGGAGAGAAGAGGGTCAAGGCGACCTGCATGCAGGTGGAACAGACTTGAGAGGGGCCAGAAGGGAAGCCACTACACCAAAGCAATCATTCCCTACCTCCCTAATGGATCTGCTATCCCATTATCACATAGGGTATTCCAAACCCCTTTCATCCCTCCTCACTGAACCCCCTCCCCTATACTATTATTACATTCCATTCTCTTTTTCTCAGAGGAGGACCTTGATTCACACTTCACAAAAAAATTGAGGGCATTCCTTGAAAGTTCCTTATTCTTCCCTCCTCATCTCTTGTCACTCAAATGTCCTTCACCCCACCTCAAATGAAAAAATGGTCCTTCTCGATGCTGAGGCGTAGGAAGTCACATGAGCCTTCTACCCTGTGCCCTTTTGTCTTCTCAAGCAGCTCATCCCCACTATCAAACCCTACTCTCTCCCTTATTGTCAATCTCTACCTGTCTGTTGACTCATTCCTTTTTTCTGGGTGTTCTCCCTTCATTCTTGAAGAGGACCAATGACATCACGAGGGCTTCCTTTTGTAGCTAACTTGCACGTGAATTGGATTTAAGTGAGGTAGATGTTGGACAACTGTTGGAGTGGATGTGGAAAAATTGGCACAATAATTCCTTGTTGATGAAATTGTGAACTGATCTAACCATTTTGGAGGGCAATCTAGAATTGTGCTCAAAGAGTTATTAAATTGCCCATACCCTTTGACCCAGCAATATCACTACTAGGGCTGTTTCCAAAGATGATTAAAGCAAAAGGAAAGGAACCTACATGTTCTAAAATGTTTATAGCAGCTCTCTTTGTGGTGGCAAAGAACTGGACACTGTGGGGATATCTATCAAGTAGGGAATGGCTGAACAAGTTGTCGTATATGATTGTGATGGTACACATGGAAAGGTTTACACAAAATAATGAAAAATGAAATGAGTAGAACCAAGAGAACATTGTATATATTAACAGCAATATTGTTTTAAGAATGACTTTGGGGGCAGCTAGATGGCACAGTGAATAGAGCACAGGCCCTGAAGTCAGGAGTACCTGAGTTCAAATCCAACCTCAGACACTTGACATACTTACTAGCTGCATGACCTTGGGCAAGTCACTTAACCCCAGTTGCCTTGCCTTCCACCCTCCAAAAAAAAAAAAAAGAATGACTTTGAGTGATAAGTTATTATTATTATTATTATTATTATAAAGGTACAAATTAACTATAAAATAGGACATATGAAGAAAGATGCTATCTGCATTCAGAGAAAGAATAAATAGAATTATGTATAGAATAATATTGCATATATATGTATATCTATATACCTATATCCATATCTATCTATATACCTATTTGTGTCTAATGGTGACCATCTCTAAGGTGGAGTGGGAAAAGGAAGGAAAACAGGGGGAGAAAAGGAATGTACATGTTAACTTTGTTATATATTTAAAAGAAATAGTGGGGTGGCTAGGTGGCACCGTGAATAGAGCACCAGCCCTGCAGTCAGGAGGACCTGAGTTCAAATCCAGCCTCAGACACTTAACATTTACTAGCTGTAAGACCTTGGGCAAGTCACTTAAGCTCACTTACCCTGCCTTCCCCCTCCAAAAAAGGCTAAAAAAAAAAAAAAAGCTAAAACAAATAGCAAGTTGTATATAATAGATCTGCAATTTCATGTGCAATCATCTCTTTTTATTATGCTATAGTATAGAAATGCTTGTTTTATTCCATAAATTAAAAATAAAATAAAATTTTTAAAAAGTGAGGCAAAGCTGCACACAATCATCAGCTTCATTCTCTCTTCCAGAGAAGTTTGGTAGCAAGACAAAAGTCAAGATGACTGGTGATGCCCTGGGATGCAGCGGATGACCTTGACCTTTCTAAATTAGGGTCTTTCCCAGGTCTCAGTTTGTCTGAGGCAACAAGCTTATGTATCCCTCCTCCTTAAAGAAAATGCCCTCACTCCATCTGTCCAAACCTACTATCATCCTATATCTCTTCTTCCTTTTATAGCTGGACTCCTTGAGAAGGTCATCTGCCTCCACTTCCTCTCTTCTCATTCTTAATTCTCTCCCAGACTCATCCTTCAGCTGAAACTGCCTTCTCCAGAGTTAGTAAGGATCTCTTACTCCCCAAACTGAGTGGCCTTTTCTCAATCTTCACCCATCTTGACCTCTGCAGCCTTTGACACTGTCAACCATTCTCTTTTCCTAGATCCTCTCTCCTCTCTAAAGCTTCCATGCCACTGCCCTTTCCTGGCTCTCCTCCTACCTCAGTGTCCTTTGCTGAGCCTTCCTCCAGGACACTCTTGCTAACAGTGGGCGTTCTCCAAGTATCTGCCTTGGACCCTCTTCTCTTTTCACTCTGTACTGTCATCAGCTCCCTGGGTTAAACTACAGTCTCTGTGCAGATGTTTTTAGAAGTAAATATCCAGCCCTAATCTCTCTATTGAGCTCTACTCCCATGTCACCAATGGCTCCTTGGACATCTCCAACTAGATGTTCTGTAGGCATGTCTACCTCAATATAACCAACACACAACCCATTTTCTTCCTCTCCAAGCCCTCCTTTCTTGAAAATCCTCTTATTACTGTTGAAGGCATCACCGTCTTCCCAAGTCTACCACACTTGAAACCTCAGTGTCCTCCTGGATGCCTCACTTACCTAACCACACATACAATCTATGAACAAATCTTGGCGTTTCTACCCTCACAACATCTCTCCTAGACATCTCTTTCTCTCCACTCACAGAGCCACTGTCCTGATCCAGGCCCTTATTATCTTTAACTCTAATACTATAATAGCCTCTTAATTGGTCTCATTCCCTCAACCCGCCTCTCATTCTAATCCATATTTTATTCAGCTGTCAAAGTGATTTTCCTATAGTTCAGGTATGAGCAGGTTACTCTCTTACTCAATAAACTGCAATGGCTCCCTATTAGCTCTAGTATCAAATACAAACTCCTCTCTCTGGTCCTTAAAGCCCTTTAAAGCCTGGCACCTTCGTATTTTTCCAGTCTTCTTACAATTTGTTCTCTCCAATATAGGCTATAGCTTAGCCACATTGGCTTATTTGCTGATCCTCCCAACTCCAGTGACTTTGCATTCACCCTCCCCCTCTTCACCCAAGTCTGGAATGCTCTCCCTTCTTACAGGGTAATTTTTTTGAAGGGAGTACTAGCATCCAGGGGGATTAGGAAATGTCTCATGTTAAAGCTGGTATTTGAGCTGAGCTTTCAAGGATCCTAAGAGGCAGAAGGACTGCATCCTAGGATATGAATAAACAGTTTTTAAAGTGGGGAACAAATGGTTAATCATGTGGGGAAAATGTTCAACCTCAATAATAACCAAAAAAATACAAGTTGAAATAACTTCAATGCACCATTTCACTACTGTCATATTGGCAAAAAACCAAAACCGAAACAAAAAAAAAAAAACAGGTACAAGCAAGAAAATAATGATGGTGGGATTATGGAAAAACAGGTACAGTAATTGATTATCTGCAGACTCATAAACTTGTAGAATCTTTCTGAAGAGCAATCTGGCAGTAAACAGGAGAAGCTACAAAACATAACCTTCCCCTAGAACCAATCATGCCATTGTGGGAAATACACCCTGACAATGTCACTAAAACCCCACAAAAACAGAGCTATCTGTTCAAAAATGTTTACAGCAGCATTATATATAATTGCAAACAACTGGAAGCAACCTAAATGCCTAACAAAGGAGGAATGGTTAAATAAATTGTGGTACCTTCATGTAATAATGGAATATTACAATTTAAAAGGAATACTCGAATTAATATGGACAATTATGAGTAATACAAAGAAATCTGGAAAGACCTTTATGAAATAATGCAAAATTGAAAAACCAAAACCAGAAGGATGGAATATATACTAGAAGTGATCATATGAGGAAAAATAAATGAGAATAAATGGACGACAAACCTTGATGAGGACGTAGAGGAGAAAAATTTTGAAGTGTTATGTTAAGCATTGAAATTAATAAATTTAAACGAAAATAATGACTTAGCATATATAGTTGTATGTATTGACATATAATTTGTTTCTAATAAAACATTTAATTTTTTATAAAGGAAAACTCAAAAGAATGGGAAAAGGTACTAAAGCACCAAAGAAGGACAGATATCCAAATTTTCAAAAAAGGGAGAAGAGCCAGGCTATAGACTGATGATCTTGATGTCAATTCCTGGCAAAATTAGAGAACATATATATATTTGGAGGCAATCAGGGTTAAGTGATTTGTCCAGAGTCACACAGTTAAGTGTCTGAGGTCAGATTTGAACTCAGGTACTCCTGACTCTAGAGTCAGTGCTCTACCCACTGCACCATCTAGAAAATGTATTTTTAAAAAGATGTGTAAGGAAGTGTGAGTTGAAGAAGTAGCTTCCAAGTTTACTTTGGGGAACTATATTTCACAGAAGTTTGTGTATGAGTTCAGCAGCTTCAAGTGAATCCAACATAAAAGGATCATAGGATGTAGTATTCAGGGCTAGAAGAGACTTACAGACATCCTGTTGGAGTTTTTAAGACACAAAAGAATGGCCATTCCCTTGAGAAGATACCCGAGGTACAAGAAGGGAAGCTAGGAAGCTGGTGATATGAGAAGGAAATCTACCTTGCAGAGGTGGAGCCAGCGAATGAGAGAGACAGGGAAAATTGGGCTCTTATGTTTGAAGCCTTGGTATCCAGGGACATCCTAGGTATTGCTTTGAGACTGAGAGGCAGATGATTAAGCAGAGACTGTTTGTGGACATTACTCTCTAGCGTCCTAACACCCAGCCATGAGCTTAGCTGAACAATTTCCTTCTCCCAAGGGATTAGGATGTTTGGGAATTGATGGGACTCTGACTCACTGGCTACCTTGGGGAGTGTTGGGAGGCAGCAGCTGTCTGAGAATGGGTCCTGAGAATACTAATTATGTGATTCATTTCCTTTGTTTTTTACCTTGCTTCAGGTTTTCTGTTTTGAGTAAACATTTCATTGGATTTATGTGACTTGCATATGGCTAGAATGACCACTGGATGGAGGTTTATCACCTGTGGATTTGATGTTGAACGTGAAAAACGCTGAAACATGAAGACACTGGGCATGAGAAATAGTAAATGATCCCAGAGTCATGGTAGCCTGGGCTAGAGATGGTTTGTGAGAACATTGAGGAAGATACTGATCACGAAGAGTTCCCATGTTCACCAAAAACAAGTTGTGCCAGACTAACCTCATTTTCCATTTTTGAAAGGAATGCTAGACAGGTAGGTCAGGGAATGAAGTAGACACAGTTTACCTGGATTTCATTGAAGTATTTGACAAAGATCTCTCATGCTATCTTTGCACACAAGATAGATATGGGGAATAGATGTTGATACAGGTCAGATCATATCTGGATAATTGTGTTCAGGCTGGGTATGAGATTTTCATTGCCAATGAGGATGTAAGCAAACAGCACTTTCTAGAAGAGGATGTCCAAGATGGTGAGAAGAATAGACAGCACACCATATAAAGATCAGCTGAAGGAAAAGGTCCTTCAATTCCTATGCTTTGTGATATTTTTTTTAAATATAAATGAGTGTTATATTTTTGGAAAGACTTTTATATGTCTTTTGAAAAAATTACATAATTTTTGTTTCTTTGTTGTTTATGTGACTAATTATGACAATTATTTTCTTTTATGCCGAACCATCTTTTCTAGTATAAATCCAACTTTGCCTTAGAGAATTATTTTTTGGCTATACTTCTATAAGCTCCTTGCAAGAATTTTGGTTGAAATTTTTGCACCAATATTCCTTAGTGAAATTTGATTCTATTATCTTTCTCAGCTTTGTCTCTCCCTGGTTTAGATATCAGGATCATTGCTGTAACATCTATACCACACATACATATAGTACAACTTTCTTCATATTGTGAGCTTTCTATAAATCCAATTTAATCCAATCCGATCAATATTTATTAGGTGCTTAATTTGTACAAGGCAGTATTCTAGATGCTGAAATATACAATATGCAAAGAGATAAGTATAGATAAGATTATTCAAAGAACAAATAGAAGCGGCACTCTAGGACAAGGATAGTCACACTGTGCTCCAGAACCCTAAGAATCTTCAGAAATTTAGAATCATAGACTCCAAGAATGTTAGCATTATAGGAGACATCAAGGGCTATCCAAGTCAATGAACAATTGAAGAAACTAGGACTTAAATATGGAAAAAGCCTTGCTCAAAGCTACAGTTTTCTCAGGTTCTGTAGAGAATTTGGCACGTAGAATTGGAGTGGGGTTTGAGATGAAAGAATAATGTGAGGATAGATGTGGCCATGGTGTAAATTTGTGTGAGGATACAATTTATTAATTCAGTTTTGTTCTATTCCTTTGTCTCTAAATTAATCTCTTATATTTAGTTCCTAATGGTGTATTTATTCTCAGGTACAAATGGCCAAACCATAGAAACTAGATAGCACAAGTGTGGCATATTTATTATATTGTCACTAGATCCAGAATAATATAAATGGGGGGCAGGGGGGAGAAAGGTTGTCACACTCTTTGTCACTCAAATAAATGTCAGATTCTTGATGGCAGGGATGGTCTCATTTTTGTGTCTGTAGCCCCAGAGCTTAGCTGCGTACCTGGCACATAGTAGGCACTTTAATATATATTTGTTACATATTATATTTTTATATATATTGTTATATATTATATATTTGTTTAATATATAATTATTGATTTACTGACTGATTCCTCAACTTACCACCCTGAAATGAATTTATATCATTAGGAGCACCTGTAATACTGGCATGGGATAGTAGAGAGAGTGCTGGACTCTTAGGCAGAAAGACCTAAATTCAGGGGCAACTATGTGGTGCAGTGAATAGAGCACCAGCCCTGGAGTCAGGAGGACCTGAGTTCAAATCCAGCCTTAGACACTTGATGTTTACTAGCTGTGTGACCTTGGGTGAGTCACTTAACTCCAATTGCCCTGCCTTCCCCCGTCCAGAAAAAAAAGACCTAAGTTCAAATACTGCCACAGATATTACTAGCAACTGGACAAGTCACTCGATCGCTCTTAACTTTAGTTTCCTCGTCTGTGAAACGAGAATAATAGCGCCTCCTCGCTGGGCTATTGTGAAGATCAAATGATATAAAACATGCAAAACACTTTGCAAACCTTAAAGCCCTCTGTAAATGTCAGTGAATATCATCACAGGGCACACCTCTGTCACCATCAGCGTGGGTCACTAGCTGCAAGCAGGTACAATAGAAGCAAAGACTTTCAACAATCAGTAGGAATCTTTTTTTAAAAAATTAATTAACGTAGTTAAAATGAATAGACAACAAAGAGAATGGGCATTTGCATATGCATAATAGAATAGAAAAAAAGAGGCTTGTACATGATACTGTAGGTCTCTATTATGTACAGCCTGCGTTTCTTTTAAAACATACAATAAATTCAACCTGCAGTTTGCAAAGAATTGGCAGGGATCTTAAAGGGCACCTCACCCACCAAACCGAGACCAGCTTCTGCGGGAACAGCTCCAGTGACAGGGAACTCTGAAGCCCATGGAGCAGCCCCACAGCATCCTGGGACAGCTGTAATCACTAAGAAATTTTTGCACATATTGAACTGAAACCTGACTCTACATAGTCTTTACCCATTGGTCCTGGTTCTGTCTCCTGGGGCCAAGGAAAACAAATCTAATCCCCTTTTAGCCTGATATTTAAGGATGGTGAGCCTATGGCCTCCCTCTCCCTCCCCCAGTCTTCTGGGGCTAAATCAGCACATCGTTTTTGCTTTGTTATCATATATTTCCCCTTTTGTATCACTGACTCTTTGATATTTGAGTGAGATACTGCTTTTGAGCAGAGAGAGTTTTAATTACATTTTAAAAATTCTGGATTTAATGAACACTCAAAAACCAAAGGACATTTCCATATAAAAAGTAGACTGGGAAAAAAAGAGGATTATATGTGAAATCCTAAATCTCTATTGAACAGCTTGCTTTAGAAAGGAGTGGGGGAACCCATAATAAGCCCTGGGGAGTTTTTATCCCAATTCCCACTCACACTGATGAGTTGGGTCCCCTAAGGGTTGGCTACATGGAAGAGGGGGTTCCTCTTTAATGCTATTGGTTTGAACCCCCATTCCAGTGAGTTCTTTCCAATATCAACTGTCAGTTACAGTTAGTATATTTCTTAAGTCATTCATAGCTTTCAGATTAGAGCTTTAGTATTGATTAACATCAATTAGATTTTACAAAGGGTTATTTACTGAGAAGATACAAACATTTCCCTCCCAGCATGCAGGAAACACTCTCTTTTTTTCATCTCAGTCCCAGGATAGACTGGGCTCTAACTTGAAGCTATTATTACCAAACATTCACACTTAGTAGCCCACTTCTGAGTTCAGCAGAGCTCCATCTTGGCTTCCTTTGACACAATGTTGGGTTCAGCAGGTCACTGGGGGTACCTGAAAGTCCTGTCGTGGACTCCCCATCCATCTGCTGACCTCTCAGGGCCCCCAGGTTAAAGTCTGGTCCATTTTGTCTCCAATACTCCTTCACCTTCACAATAGGGTCAGAAGCCATAACAAAGTCAGGTGCTTATGACTTCATGATGTCCCAGGTGGGGAGAGTAGGTCATTGCATCCGGCTCTATTTCTCTCAGGCTTCATGTTGGTGCCAAGAGGACTCAGGGCTTCTTCTTCTCCACCTCTTCCCCTCTTTCTCCCAGAGGCCTATAACAGCTTATCCTCCTCTCTGAGCAACAAGGAAAGGAAAAAGAGAGCCCAATTTCCCTTTGGGAGACTTTTGTATGCCCTCTCAATTCTCTCTTAGCAGCCAAACAAAAGTCTATTTCTTCACTATTTGGTTACTGGACTAGAAAGAGTCAAACCTGCAAATGCTCTCAGTTGGAGGGCAGGACTCTCCACGACATATCATCACACACTTCCAGATGCAGCTACCCAAACCTCCCCATGTGGCTTGGCAAAAGACAGCTTGCTGCACATGATCTGAGAACAGGGCTCCCATTGGCCAGTCTTCCATTAAAGTATATAAAACATTCAACCTGTTGCTTTCAAAGCTGTCCTGAATTTCCGTGTTTCCTTCTGAATTTCCATCTATCTCCTTCTCTATATTAAAAAAAAATTACTCTCTTTTCTTCTTTTTTTTGGGGGGGGGGGAACTGCTTTTTTTTTTTTTTTACTAACTCTGAATCCCAAATCTCCCCCTTCCTCACCTTTTTTTAATACAAAAATTCTGTAATTTCCCAAAGTTTGAAAACCCCAGAATTCCCTTTAAAATTACTGCAGACATTATAAAATATTTGGGAGGCTACCTGCAAACAAACCCAGGAACTATATGAACACAATTACAAAATACTTTTCATACAAATAACTGGAAAAATATCAGTTGCTCATGGGTAGGCCAAGCTAATAAAATAAAAATGACAATTCTACCTCAATTAAATCACTTACTCAGTGCTGTAACAATCAAACTACCAAAAATTATTTTATAGAGCTAGAAAAAATAATAACAAAATTCATGTGGAAGAACAAAAGGTCCAGAATATCAAGAGAATTAATGAAAAGAAATGCAAGGGAAGGGGGCCTAGCCACACCAGATCTTAAATTGCATTACAAAGCAGCAATCATCAAAACTACTTGGTACTGACTAAGAAATAGAGTGGCGGATCAGAGGAATAGGTTAGGCACACAAGACATAATAGTCAATACCTATAGTAATCTACTGTTTGATAAATACGAAGATTCCAGCTTCTGTGGTAAGAATTCACTATTTAACAAAAACTGCTGGGAAAACTTATTCAGTGCTGTAACAATCAAACTACCAAAAAAATTATTTTATAGAGCTAGAAAAAATAATAACAAAATTTATGTGGAAGAAGAAAAGGTCCCGAATATCAAGGGAATTAATGACAGTATACAAGCACCTATAAAACAATAAGGCAGAAATTAGGCATAGACCAACATCTTACACTCTATACCAGTGGTTCTCAACCTGTGGGTCGTGACCCCTTTGGGGGTCAAATGGGATCGCCTAAGATCATCGGAAAACACATATTTCTGATGGTCTTAGGAACTGATTCACTGCTCCTCAATCCTTCTCCAGGCAGCTCTGCCCACATGCAGATACACCCACATATGAGTATTAAAGGGTCGCAGCATTAGGAAGGTTGAGAACCACTGCTCTATACCAAGATAAAGTCAAAAGGGATACCTGATTTAGATATAAAGGCTGATACTATAAGCAAACCAGGAGAGAGCAAGAAATAGTTACCTGTCAGATATTATATGGAGAAGGAAAGAATTTATGACCAAGTAAGAAAGAGAAAGTTATAAAAAGGAAAATGGATGGTTTTGATTACATTAAATTGACAAGTTTTTTGCACCAACAAAGCCAATGCACCCAAGATTAGAAGGGAAGCAGAAATCTGGGAAACAATTTTTAAAGCCAGTGTCTCTGATAAAGGTCTCATTTCTAAAATATATAGAGAACTAAGTTGAATTTCTAAGAAAACAAATCATTCCCCAATTGACAAGTGGTCAAAGGGTATGAACAGGCAGTTTGTTCAGATGAAGAAATTAAAGCTATCTATAGTCATATGAAAAAATGTTCTAAATCACTATTGATTAGAGAAATGCAAATCAGAGCAACTCTGAGGTAACAAATCACACTTATCAGATTGGTTAACACGACAAAACAGGAAAACAATAAATGTTGGAGAAGATATGGGAAAATTGGAACACTAATGCATTGTTGGTGGAGTTGGAAACTGATCCAACCATTCTGGAGAGCAATTTGGAACTATGCCCAAAGGGCTATAATATTATGTATGTCCTTTGACCCAGCAATACCACTTCTAGGTCTGTATCCCAAACAGATCATAAAAAAGGGAAAAGGACTCATATATACAAAAATATTTAGAGCAGCTCTTTTTATGGTGACCAAGAATTGGAAATTGAGGGGATACCCATCAATTGGGGAATGGCTGAACAAGTTGTGGTATATGAATGTAATGGAATTCTATTGTACTATAAAGAAATGATAAGTAGACAAACTTCAGAAAAACATGAAAAGACTTAAATGAACTGATGCTGAGTGAAGTGAGCAGAACCAGGAGAACACTGTACACAATAACAGCCACAGTGTGTGATGACTGACTTTGATAGACTTAGCTCTTCTCAGAAATGCAATGATCTAAGACAATTCCAAAAGACTCATGATGGAAAACGCCATCCACATCCAGAGAAAGAACTTTGGAGTCTCAGTGCAGACGAAAGCAAATGATTTGCTCTCTTTTTGTTGTTGTTTCGTGTCTTCTTTCTCATGGTTCCTCTCGTTGGTTCTAATTCTTCTTTACATGACTACAGTGAAAATGTGTTTCATATGAATGCATATGTAGAGCTTATATCAGACTGCATGCCATCTTGGGGGAGGGGGAAGGGACAGAAGGAAAGGGAAAGGAGGGAGGGGCAGAAAAATTTAAACTCAAAAGCTTATGGAAGTGAATGTTGTAAACTAAAAATAAATAAATAACAATATTAAAAAAGCAGCATGATTGTTTTAGGTTTCTGGGAAACTAGGTCACTACTGGTGCCTCATATTGAGCGTGAAATTCACTCTGACTCTCAGATCTTTTTTTACTTCTCCCTGGTTGTCGGAATTGTAAGTGTATGGATTTACACTGATCTCAATTCAAGTTTATCTTAGATTCTATGTATCTTTTGGGGATTCTTATACTATCATCTAAAGAGTTCTACATCCCTCCTTGATGTGTTACCTGGACATTTACTGCTATCTATGCCTTTAGGATATTGAACACATCAGGATCAAGAAGACTCGTGAAATTCCAAAATAGGCAAACCACCTTCCCCATCCCCAGGTAAACTTCAGTCCACTTTTTACTACTCTTAATGATCTGTTCATTCGACCAATATTATCATGCAGCCACTGTCTCTCCAATATGCTCACAAGGATATGAGAGACTTGTCAGATGGCAGACTTAATAGAATATCTATTGTCCAGATTATGAAGTACAGTTAGACAGGCTGCCTATGAGATTGTCCATCAGTAGATGGATGGATGGATGGATGGATGGATGGATAGATGGATGGGTGGGTGGATGGATGGATGGATGGATGGATAGATGGATGGATGGATAGATGGATGGGTGGGTGGATGGCTGGCTGGCTGGATGGATGGATGGGTGGATGGGTAGACAGGTAGATAGAGAGATAGGCAGACAGTATATATGAATGAGATGGGCACAGAATTTAATAGGAGGAGATTGGGCTGGATTGCCACTGGGGAACAGTAAAAGTCCTTTAATAACCCCCAACTTTACACAGAGACAAAAGTCTGTCTTTTTCATTCTACCAGTGTGTGGCTGCAAATCATGGAACACAACAGTCTCTGGAAAATTAAAAATGAGCATCATTTGGAAGTGAATGTTACAAACTAAAAAGAAATAAATAACAATATTAAAAAAAAAGCAGAATGGCTGTATTAGGTTTCTGGGAAACTAGGTCATTACCGATGATTCATATTGAGCTTGAAATTCACTGTGACTCCCAGATCTTTTTTGCTTCAAGGGGTGGTGAAAAAGAACATGGTTAATGTGAACAGCTGTAACATCTATCAGAGCAAAGTTTGCTGTCAGAGAAGGGTACCATCCGAGAGGATGGCCTGGTCATGGGCCCAGAGTGAGAGATAACCAACCAGAGGACAGCATGTGGGTACCACAGGTATCCTCTGACGTCAGAAGGCTGCCAGCACACTGGGTAGGCCCCCTGCCAGGAGCTCATAGGAAGAAATGGACCTTAGTAGCACAGGACCAGCAAGTATTATTGGGTTGTGGAAGGAAAATCAGCATAGACAAGATCGCAAATCCCTCTGAGTATTAATTATAACAAATGTTTGCTGAATGAATGGGGGAAGGAGAGAATAAGTTACTGAAATGACTATGACTCTTTCTTCCCCTCCCTAAAAGAGGGCCCCATGACAGGCACTGAAGATTCAGTCTCAGTTTACCTATCACTGACATCAAGATACCCGTTGTCCTACACACTCACACCCAAACACACTGGAGTGGGTTACCATGAGCCTCTTTTCCCAGGCCAAAATCTTCACAAGATGCTTTGAGATCATAGAAGGAAAAAAGGGGGATGCAGAGCTTAGTCTCCAGCTTGGCTGGATCCTGGGGTGCTGCTGCCTTACTGGACATGATCCAGTAGTCTGGTACAAGGACGGAACACAGACTTGGAGTCAAAAGACCTAGTTTCAAATCCTGGTTCTCCTCTTTACTATGCGTAACCTTTCAGGGCCTCTGTTTCCTCAGCTGTAAAATGAAGGGGAGGCATGTCTTGGACTAAATGAACCCTAATCATCACTCCAAATTCTACAGCCTTTTGGAACAGGGGGCGCTCTGTGCTAAGAACATCTGGGTAAGGGGCAAGTGGCCATACATCTCCCTCAAAAGACTGCAGTTTGAGTCAGCTCGATGAAAAAAGGCTGGCAGGGAGGGCACGCGAATCGAGTCCCTGGTTCGAATTCTGTTTCTGGGACTAATGTAACCTTGTGGGCTTGGGCAAGTTCCTCCCCCTCTCCAGACCCTGGCTAGAAAATACTCCCTAAGGTCCCTTCAGGGCTACTGCTGAGCCTATGAATGGAAGAAGTCAGCGTCTGGCTGGCAGGGTCTTGGAGCAGCTGCCTCGAATCGTCCCTCCTCCGTCGGGGCGGAGCTCGGCTCTCCAGGCTCCGCCCGGGACGGACCAGCCGGCCGCCGCCGTCTCCGCTCCCCCAGCGCCGCCTGTTCCGGGTTGGGCTGCTCCCCTGGGTCCTGAGCGCAGCCGGAGGGAGCCGGGGCCGGAGACACGGAGCCAGCCGGTGGGGAAGGAGCCCGGGGCCGGTGGCAGCAGGCTGCACCTGGGCGCGCCCCTTCCTCCTACGTCCCCTCCTCCGTCCCTTCCCCGGGTGGGTGGGTGCCCCTCGCCGGCCCTGCCGGGGCGGGGGGCGGCCGGCATCCCGGGCGCACTGCAGCCATGGCGTGCAGCCTGAAGGACGAGCTGCTGTGCTCCATCTGCCTGAGTATCTACCAGGACCCGGTGAGCCTGGGTTGCGAGCACTACTTCTGCCGCCGCTGCATCACCGAGCACTGGGTGCGGCAGGAGGCCCAGGGCGCCCGCGACTGCCCCGAGTGCCGGCGCACGTTCGCCGAGCCGGCGCTGGCGCCCAGCCTCAAGCTGGCCAACATCGTGGAGCGCTACAGCGCCTTCCCGCTGGACGCCATCCTGAGCGCCCGGCGCGCCGCGCTGCCCTGCCAGGCCCACGAGAAGGTGAAGCTCTTCTGTCTCACCGACCGCGCGCTCGTCTGCTTCTTCTGCGACGAGCCTGCCCTGCACGAGCAGCACCAGGTCACGGGCATCGACGACGCCTTCGACGAGCTGCAGGTGCGCCAGGGAGGGGGCGGGCGCCAGAGGGTGCCCCCGGGGCCGTGGCGCTCAGGGCTGGAGACCTGCGCGGGGTGGGGGGGGGAGGGGAGGCGGTGAAGGCTAGCCCCTTCCTTTTACACATGGGGAAACTGAGGCGTAGGGTGGAGGGAGGGACATACCCAAGGTCACCGGCTAGGGGATGAGGAGGAGGTGCTAGGTCCGAGGATTTAGAGCAGAAAGGAACTTTGGCAGGATCTAGGCCAGCCCCCTCATTTTACAGATGGGGAAACTGAGACTCAAATGGGAAAGAATTTGCACAAGATTACTACTTACATAGTAGTTAGTAGTGGCCTGGGGGTGGGGGGGGGGTGGGGAGGGAATGGGGATGATGGTGGACAGGAACCTAGGGGCTGCAAGTGAGATCATAGCATTTAGAGCCAGAAGGGCTCTTGACAGTCATTTAGACTGATACACACACCCCTCCGTGCCCACTTTCCCCCATTGTATAGATGGAAAACCAGAGCCCCAGAGAGGGTAAGTGACTTGGTCAACTTGGTCAAGATCTTATCAGGTTTGTAAGGAGCAGAACAGGCAGAGATTCACCACCAACCAGATCCTGTGACTCCAGATCCAGGGCCCTTTCCACTTACACCAACCAGATTGCCTTCTTTCTGAGATGGGCCTTCTGCCCCTCCTTCACGCCCCTACTCCCCATCTGGCATCCATACCCAGCTCTCCTCTGACCTTGACCCCAGAGCCCTTTGCACTTTACACCAGACTGTCTTTCATCTGAGTCTCTTGCCCCTCCCCCAATCAGGCACTTGCACCTCAGCCTGGAGGGTGGCAGGAGCTAGCCTTCCTACCCTACTCAACTTGGGAATGGGCCTGAACATAGCAAAGTCTCTCTTGCTCAGGGGGATGGCAGTGGCCCAGGCCTCTCTGACATGACCCCCTTTCCTCTGTTCCTTTCTTCTGCCTGAGAGCCCTGAGCCAAAGCTGTCTGTCAGAGGATGTCATCAGGCTGGCTGAGGGATCAGGCCGGAGGGACAGTGACCTGAACACATGATGCCAGCTTCGGAGCTCACTCTCTTGGTCTCCTTCAAGGATGGCATCAACCCATACCCCCAAGTGTCTGGGGGGTAGTGTTCCATCCTTACCAACTGCAGAGTCCTGTAACCAGAGAGAATAAAGCCCCATCTGTGCTCAGTGGGGCATGAGTCCTACATTCATAGAATGCTGGGATTGAAAGGGACTTGAGAGGTCAGTCATTCCAACCAACCCATTTTATTGATAAAGAAGCTGATGTCCAGAGCAGTAAAGGGGCCTACCCAGAGTTCCCTCATGGCTGTGCCTGGCCTAGACCCTGGTCGCCAGTCCAGTGGTCCTTCTACTGTCCCACCTAATGCTGAGTAACCCTGGGCAGGGTTCTGCTTTCAGTTTCCATTTCCCTCCCTTTCATAGGACTGTGAGAGTCATTATCTGAAAGCAATGCATCCACACAGGCAATATTTTTCACTCAAAAATAGTCAGTAGTTGACACTTAGACCGTGTGGTGCAGTGGATAGTGTTTTACTTAGAATCCACATAAAAATGGATGTAATGCATTTGCAAACCTTAAAGCACCTATAAATATCATGTTAACAATTATTGTCTTAATTATTTAAAATCTCCAAAAGACTTTCTGTCCATGGTCTCATTGGAGCTTCTTGGCCACCCTTATTCTCCGCATTTGCAGATGAGGAGACTGAGGTTCGGGAGAATTCAGAGCCTTGTCTGTGTTCATACCACTGAGAAGTGTCATTGGTGGGAGATGAAGCCAGACCTTCTTGACTTCAAATCTAAGACTCTACATTATTCTGCTTCTCTCAAAATATTAGATACAAAATTATGCATCAAAAAGTATGGATATGCAATCGTTTTCCCTCCTTGCTCAGTGCCTGGCGGTAGGTGCTTCTTAAAAATTCAGTTTGATTTTATTTTCCCTCCACCAGCCCCTCCCCCACCCATTCAGAAGGACTTAAGACACCCTTAATAAATACTTGTTGACCGATGCACTTTCCATGACCCCTTCCTCCTTTATCCCAAGGACAATCCATACCCCATGGACCAAATGTATTGACAGAACCCACAAAGTCTCATGTAGCCCAATGAATTGGAGGAAAGTGCTGGCATAAAGTGAGGGGAAGGGGAGATCTTGGCAAAATGGCATCAGTGCCTTCCTTGGGGGTTGGGAGAGAATTGGAACAGCCCTGGGCCTCTGGGTGCTGTACCGGCAAACTACTTTGAGCCTCTGAGAACTCGGCTTCCCAGCCTGCCTGACACCCCAATTGGCCCTTTCTTCTCCAGATAACACCGTCCTGCCCTCCCTCCCTTGCCTGGCGCCTCCAGAGCACCTGGCTTGGCCAAGAGGTGGTGGGAGAAACATCTCTGTCGCCCAAGGCCGATAAAAGTGTGATGAGTGTGAGGCATCGGCACATCTCCCTCACCTGCCACTTGTTCCTGACTGGGGTGGAGACCAAAAAGCCACATCCTGCGCTCATTAGCAATTTATGAGAAGAACTGGTTTATTGTTAGGAAGTAAAACTGATCCCTTGCCTGGGCAGGAGGCCGGAGTTGGGCCTCACTCCCACTAGCTCCTCCTTCCTCTCTCCCTCTCTCCCTCCCTCCCCAGCCAGCAGCTGCTCTTCTAGAGTCCCTTTTAGAGGTCTGTGAAATGCTCTGTATGCTAGCTAGCAGAAGCCCTGAGCCAGGCATGGGGCGAGGGTGAGGGGGGAGCCGTGGGATCACAGATGGAGAGCGGGCAGGGCCCTCAGAAGCCATACAATCTAAGGGTTCTCAAAAGTGAACTTTAAGAAGAAAAATTTGTTAACTATTTCAAAATAATTGGTTTTTGTTGTAATCTTATGTATTTTTGTTTTATGCATTTAAAAACATTTTAAGAAGGGATCAGGAGGACCTGAGTTCAAATTTGACCTCAGACACTTGACACTTACTAGCTATGTGACCCTGGGCTAGTCACTTAACCCCAATTCCCTAAAAAAAAAAAAAAAAGAAGAAAAAGAAGGGACCTGTAGGCTTACCCAGACTGACAATTTTGTGTGTGCAAGAGGAGGGGGGAGACATGACACAAAAGAGAATCAAGAATTACCCCAGCCCAACCCCCTTGGTTTTCAAAAAGAGAAACTGAGGCCTAGGATGTGCAGGACTGGGAGTCAGAAAACCTAGACTCTTTCAAAACACTAGTGGTCTAACCCTAGATAAGTCACTTTGCCTTCTCTGAGCCTTGGTTTCCTCAGCTTTAATACAGGGATCATAATACTTGTTGTACTACCTATATCAGAAGAGATGATTCAGTCACATAAAGGGAAAGAGGTATCGCCAGCCTGCAAGCCCATCGGGATACTTGGAATGTGAAGGGGATGAAAAGAAGGCCCCTAGCAAGTTGGATGGACCCTTTGAAGAGCACTGTTGGGAGGGCATGGACAAAAGACACACTGAATGGGCAGGCATGGGTGCACTGCGATCTGTACTGTTGAAGGGACTACCTACATCCATGAGATTCCAGGTCTGATAGAACATGGGAGTACGGGAGTATCCACTTCTCAGGGTGGTAGAAAGGAAGGTACCTTGTAGACCTTAAAGAAACACGTAAACTGCGTTAACCCAGACTCTCAGAGTCCTGCTACCTGATGGAGGCCTGAGGGCAAGGAGCTAGTCTTACCACTGGCATATCTGTTGGAACATTTGCTTCCAGATCAGCTTACCAGGGAATTCAGCGATGACATGCAGCCAATGGGGAAAGTGTATCCTAACATGAGAGGCTGTGGCGTGATCTCAGTTTGGTTTTCTTGGTAGATCAGGGCGACAGCGCAGAAGGGGGAGGATATCTTCCCATTCATGTTCAAGAATATCTGATGTGCCCCCATCGGATGAGCCCCACGAACTCTCTAGACCATTTGGGTCTCTCTCAAATGAGGACATGATTGATTTCCCTGATGTCAATCTCAAAGGTTCAGAATGTTCCCCGAAACATTATCCTTTTCCTTTATTATCCCACTGCCCAATCAGGCTATATTTGGAGTATGCCAATCCAAGCCCAACAATAAGGGACCAGGCATTGTGCTCAGTTCGGGAGTTTATCTGGATCTGGGATTCCATCAGTGTAAAGAACTCCCAATCTGAAAACTCCCTCTGAAGATACACATCAGAGACCTATCTGGAACCTGTAGTTTTAGAGCGTTGCCTGGAGATAATGAACAAACATTTATTAAGAGCTTATAATGTGCAAAGTGATGTCATGTTAAGTGCTAAGGGAGATAGAAAGGCAAAAATGAAATAGTTGCTTGTAAGGAGGTTGTAATTTGAAAGGTTGAGTGATTTGCCCAGGGTCCCAAGCCTGATATGTATCAAAGGTAGAATTTGGACCCAGATTCTCTACTCCAGGGCTAGCTGTCTCTCCACATTGCCTCTCAGACACTGGGATTACACACATACCCACACAGGAAAAGCAGGCCTTTGACCCCAAGGAGCTTTCAGTCCACTGTGTTGTTTTCATAGGATCACAGATTTAGCATTGGGAAAGACCTTAGAGGCCATCAAGTCTAACCCCTTCATTTTACACAGGAGGAAACTGAGGCACAGAGAGGTTAAGTGAGTCACATAAGTATCTGGGGCAGGATTTGAACCCAAGTCTTCCTCCCTTCAAGCTCAGCTATGCACTATACCATGTTGCTTCTCAGTTAAGGCTGCCATGTTTTAGGAATGCTGTCAACAACAATCCCACCCCACATCCCATGAAGAAGCCTTAAAGGAACCAAGGATAAAGAGAAGACTTTGGGGGAAAGGGAGGGGTGTGAAAGGAACCTAATTGTTGGCCTCAAATAACTGAAGAGTTGTGATGTGGAAGAGGTATTGGGATTCTTCTCTGGCCCCATCGTGTAAACTAAGAGCAATTAGAGGAGGTACAACAGGGTGGCAGATTTGAGGAAGAATTTGCTAATTATTAGAGGTGTCCAACAGTGGAGCAAGTGGCCTCGTAAGGTAGTGAGGCCCCCATCATTGGAAGTACTCAAGCAAAGTCTACATAGCTATTCTTCAGACTCTGAAAGCCTCTGGATTTGGTGAACGAGTATGTGCTCCCTTCCTCCACCTTCTTGGTCATTATTCAGTATTCTGTTTTGCAGGGTTTGTTTGTTTCCGTATTATCACAACCATTGTGGATGGGGTTTTCCTTCTGCTTCTTCCACTCTTCACTGGCTCCCGCTTCTCTGCCCATTCTTCTCTGAATTCTTCATATGCAGTCTAACCTGATCTCGAAAAGGGATTTCCCATCTCCATCCCACCCTTCTTCATTTAAACAGACCTGCTCCAGCTATAGTGACTAGATTTACACAGCATTTCTGAGTGTGGAAATTCCAGGCCAGGGATCAGGACTGTGTCCTGGACTCCAGTCCTTTTGTCTGAAGCCTGGTTGAATCTCAAACTCGGAACTTGAGGCCCTTGGAATGATTCAGGGGCAGTTAGATGGCCAAGTGGGTAGAGCACAGGGCCCACAGGCAGGAAAACCTGGGTTCAAATGTGACTTCAGACACTTACTAGCTGTGTGGCCCTGGGGAAGTCAGTTAATCGCTGTCTGCCTCAGTTTCCTTATCTGTGAAATGGGAATAATAATAATACCTATCTCCCAGGGCAGTAGTGAGAATAAAATGGAATATTTGTGAAAGCACCTTACAAACCTAAAGGTATTGTATAAATGCGAGTTGTTAATATCACCACCACCAGCACTGTCATCATCATCATTTGAGTCTGGGGGTGGTGGAGGATGACAGAGCAGAGTGAGTGGTAACATGGTATGTTGTGTCGCGAGATCAGGCCTGGGGGACACTAGAATTTGGTACCATTTATGCTGATAATTTGCAGTGTGACGTTGGGCCACTGACTTTTCTCTGGACTTCAGTTTCTTCACTTAGAAAATGAAGGGATTGGATTAAATACTTTCTTTTATTAAAAATGTGTTGATATCTTTTTGATATCTTTTGTTTTTACATCACTGGTTCTCTTCCCTCTCAGAGAGGCTTCCCTTATAACACAGAATAAAAGGAGAGGGGAAAAGTTCAAAACTTGAAGTAACCCATGAACAGAGCCTGACATCGTATCAAGTGTTTTATATCTATAGGCTCTTTTCTCTGCATAGGAGCAGGGAGAGGTACCTTCTCATAGCTCTTCTTTGGAGCCAAGATTGGTTACTGTGACTTTACAAGCATTCAAGCATTCAGTTTAGATTTTTTTTTGTTTTTCTTCTTCCCGTTTATGTGGTTGGAGTCACCGTGTGTGTGTGTGTGTGTGTGTGTGTGTGTGTGTGTGTGTGTGTGTTTCCTGGTTCTGTTGACTTTACTTTCTATCAGTTCCTATAAATCTCCCGAAGTTTCTCTGTACTCCTCATATTCATTTCTTCTTATGGCTGAGTAATGTTTCATTCACATACTACAGTCTGTCTCACCAGTCCCCATTTGATGAGAGTTGACCTTGTTTCCCATCCTTTACTCCTACAGAAAGGGCTGCTATAAATATTTTGGTTTCTACAGAACCTTTCTTTTCATCATTGACCTCTCTGAGTGGTACTCCTAGCAATAAGATAGCTGGATTTGGGTATTTTGGACCAGACACTTTCTGAAGTTCCCTTTGGTTCTGACATCCTGTGTTATTTGGTTTTCCCCCTTTGTAACTGAGAGGAGATGGCTGGTGGGTTGCCTGAGGTCATCGTGGCCAGACAGGCTTATACACCCAGTGGGGCCTTGATCTCCAGCCTAGTGGGTGGTAATGGGTACTTATTACCCACTCCTGCTCTCAAGAGACCAAAGCTGCCACTTTGCCTCCTGCCTGAAGACAGAGTGTCAGAAGCCTGAGGGAGTCCCCAAACACACCCCCAGATCCTTTTGGGCAGTGCCTGGCTCTTGCTGAGGACACAGAAAGAGACTGAAGGCAGATTTCATGCCAGGTGCTTCCGATGTGCCTTTAGTGGGGGCAGGGAGGAATGAAGGCAGAGTTCCTGTGCTAGCACTCACATATGGAGAGTAGGAGGACGTGGAGGTGGGAAAGGAAACTGGCTGGTATGAAAGCCAGGGCCATAATTGGCAGATGACGGTCTGTTGTTCTTTCTGGGCTCTACTCACACGGGCCACCACCCTAGGTCAGGTCTCTCACCTGAACTTTTGCAACAGCCTCATCCTTGGACCCACCAGCTTTCAGCCTGTCCTCTCCAACCGGTCCTCCACGTAGCTGCCAAAATGATCTCTCTTGCCCATAAGTCTGATCACACCACTCCCGACTCAAAAACATTCAGTGGCTGCCGCTGCTAGAAAGAAATAGGAACTCTTCAAATAGACGTTTTCAAGCCTTTCACAATCTGGCTCCAGCCTGCTTTCCAGGCTTATTGTATATTCTTTCTCTTCATACAGTCCTTGTGTTCTCCAGAGTCAGCACTTCATTGCCAGCCTTTGCACGGGCTGGCTGCCATGCCTAGAATACACTCCCTCCTCATCTCCACTTCTTACGGTCCCTAGCTTCCTTCCAGGCTCAGCTCACGTGGGAAGCCTTTCGAACCGTTCCTCTTAATTGTTTGTGGTCTCTCAGATTATTGCTTATATATTTCTCCATTTACATGCTAATCCCCTGTAGTATTAGGTAGGCTCCTTGAGGGTAGGAACTGACTTTTCAGTTTGTTTTTGTACCCACAGGACTTAGTGACTTGTACGTGTTGTTGCTCAGTCATCTTTCAGTTGTGTTTAACTCTCCGTGACCCCATTTGGGATTGTCGTGACAAAGATATAGGGGTGGTTTGCCATTTCTTTCTCCGGCTCATTTTCCAGATGAGAAACTGAGGCAAATAGGGTTAAATGACTTGCCCAGGGTCACACAGCTAGTGTCTGAGACCAGATTTGAACTCTGGAAGCTGGGACTTCCTGACTCCAAGACCAGTGCTTTATCCACTGTGCCGCCTAACTGCCGTGACTTGCATGTAGTCAGCTCTTAATAAATGTTTATTGTAATGTGTTATTTGTATCTCCAGCACTTAGAGTTCTGGTGGCTCCTTTAGGGCAGAGAGTGCTTTGGTTTTTGTCTTTGCTTCTAGAGCACAAAGCCTAGTTAGTGCCTCATGTACATGGTAGGCATGTGATCAATGCTTGCTGAATTGACTTGGATTCCAGGCCCCAAGAATACATTGTTTATTTGGGAGCCAGAACAGAGACTGGTGGGAAATGCCAACAAACCATCAGTGCTGCCTGTGTGCCAGGCCCTGTGCTTGGCAAAGGGAGAAGGAGGAAGGGAACACGTATTTACTATGTGCCTGGTTTGTGACAGGTAGGTCTCTGCCCTCAAGAAGCTTGAAGTATAAGGTGGGGAATATTGGGGCCAGAAAGGGAGATTGGATGGAATCTCTAGAAAATTTGAGGAGGGAAAGATCACTTTGGGGGGTGACAGGGAGAATGGGGAAGGGCAGTCAGGAATGGTTTCAGGAAAGAGATGGTGACAGCTGAATATTGAAGGACAAGAAGGATTCTGGGAGGAAGGGATGAGGAGAGAGTATGTTCCAAGTACAGGGCAATGGCGGACACAAAAATATAGAGATGAGTGAGGTGGGCAGCCTGATTTGGCTAGAAGAGCATGTATAAAGGGGAACAAGGTGAATCCAGGCCGGCAAAACTGGGGGAGCCAAGCCCAGGGGGTTGTCTTTTTTATGAACAAAGACATAGGGAGTCACTGAAGATTTGTGAATATAGCATGTTCAACTTATGTCTTAGGTCAGAGGTTAACTCCCAAGAGAGGCTGAGGAAAAACCTCAGGGGGTCCATGAACTTGTTTTCAAAAAACATTTTGATAACTGTATTTCAGTATAATTGATTTCCTTTTAAACCTATGTGGTTTTTTTTTATGCATTTAAAAATTTTATTCTGGGAAGGGGTCTTTGGGCTCCGCCAAGCCTCCAGAGACGTGTAAGACAAGGCAAGGTTAAGCCCTCCTATCTTAGATGATTTTGGCAGATGTAGGAAGGCTGGTTAGGTAAGAGGAGCTAAGAGGCCAGGAGGACAGTCACGAGGCTGTTGGATTAATCCAGGCCAGAGGCCTCAAGAGCCTGGACTGGGGATCATACTTCTGCATGGCCCCAAAGCATAAAACAAGGAGCAGTGGGTGGAAGTCTCAGAGGCAGATTGAGTCCCAATTCTAAGGCTTAGAGCTGCCCCAAGTGGAAGGGGCTGTCCCTCACTAAAGGCCCTCAAGATTGGTCTGGGTGACCCCTTGGCACATGGATCGTGAGGGGGATTCCTGGCCACCTACAGGTGGGCCAACTGCTCCCTGGTGATTTCCCCCCTCAGATTCTGTTGGGAGAAGAGAAGGGGAAAGATAGGAGAAGTAATACCACGGGTAAGGCACTGTCAGGCTTCAGGCACAATGAGGCTGAACTTGGTGTTCATTTTAGTCTTGGATTAGGACAGGAGACAGTCAATAAGCATTTATTAAATGCCCACTGTGTGCCAGGCACTGTGTTAACTGGTAAAGGTTAAAAGGCAAAAAGGACAGCCTCTCTCTTGAGGAGCTCACGCTCTGATGGGGGAGATGGGTTGCAAACACCTATGCCAAGACAAGCCATACATGGGATAAATTGGAGGTAAACAAGAGAGGGAAGGTATTAGCTTTAAGGAAGATCAGGAGAGGCCGATAAAATCCAGAACTGGGCAGCCAAAATCATAGGGTCCCTAGATTTAGCTGAGATACCTCTGAGGCCAACTAGTCCAATTTCCCAGGGTTTGCCCCTAGGGCATCAAGGTTGGCAGGTAGGTGGTGCAGTGGATAGAGTTCCAGGCCTGGAGTCAGGAAGACTTGAGTTCAAATCCAGCCTCAGACACTTACTAGCTGTGTGACCCTGGGCAAGTCACTTCACCCTGTTTGCCTCAGTTCCCTCATCTGTAAAATGAGCTGGTGAAGGAAATAATGGCAAACCACTCTGGGGTCACTGAGATCCGGACACAACTGAAAACAACTGAACAGCCACTTCAAGGTGGCACAATGGACAGAGCCCTGGCATTTCAGTCAGGAAGACTTGAGTTCAAATCCTGTCTCAGACATTTCCTAGCAAGTCTCTGGGCAAGTCACTTATCCTCAGTTTGTCTCAGTTTCCTCACCTGTAATAATGGAGATAACTCTCAGGGTTATCATGAGGATCAAATGTGATATCTGTAAAGTACTTTGCAAACCTCAGCGTAAATGATAGCTATTATTAACAGCTGAGGAAACTGAGGTACAGAGAGGAGAAATTATTTGCCCAAGGTCACACCAGTAGAAAGTGGCAGAGCCTAAATTCAGTTTCATGCTCTTTGATTCCAGACCCAGCTTCCTTCCGTTTTGCCTCAGTGCCTTCCCAGGCAACACGTTTACGAGTCATTTTGTGGCTCCTTAATGTCCTGTACTCATCTTTTTGCTTGGGTCTCATGGCGGTCCTGTGAAGCACATAGACCTGGAATCACGGGCCCCTTTTGAACATTTGAGGAAATTGACCCTCGGGGAGGTTCAGTGTCTTACCCAACATCACCCAGCACGTAAGGGGCAACAACAAATTGTGGAAGCCAGTCTGAAAGAGCTGAGTTTAGGTAAACACAAGGAACCTACTTAATGGAAAACTTTAACTGTCTGGCTGAAGCATTAAATTGGGTCTGGTAGGTGATGGGAAATCACAGCATGTTGGCAAGTAGGGGTGTTTGAGAGAGGCTTTTCTAACTGCTGTGTGTGTAAGATAGACCCAAGTAGGAGAGAGACAGGAGATGAGGCAAGCATTTCCAATATAAGTGGTCATGAGTGAGCTGCACTATAGGGGGAAGAACTGTGGCCTGGGGGTCAGGAGACCCGGTCTTTGCCACTGTTTCTCCCTGTGCGATCTCTCTCTGTCTCTCTGTCTCTCTTCCTCTCTTCCTCTCTCCCTCTCTCCCTCCCTACCTCTCTCTCTGTCCTCTCTCTCATTCTCTCTCTCTCCCCCTCTCTCCCCCACCCTCTAAAATGATGGTTAAGATTTTATTCTCTAAGGTTCTTTCCAACACCATTCTTTGATTTGGGGAGCCAAGAGACTTGGAAGAAGAATCAGTGACTATCTAGAGACAACAAGCACAGGAGCAGGAGGAAAGAGTCAGAGGTTGTGAGCCCTGAGGATAGACAGATGGTGGTACCATAGACAGTAAGGTCAAGAGCTGAGAAAAGTTGCTCATTTGAGGGAAGGAGAGGAAGAAAAGAAAATTTCAGTTTTGGACATAGACTGTGGCTGGAAGGAACCTTAGAGGTCATCTAGTCCCATCCCCTCATTTTACAGATGGCCTAGACAGAGGAAGTGACTTACCCAGGGTCTTGTGTGACCAGAAGAGAGCTAGAAGTTGAACACATGACCTTTGCCTCCTAATCCATCAAGATACTGCCTCCCTTTCTTAAGTTTCAGATTTTCATCACTAGAAGGTGGGCCATGAGATGATTTTATTTCAGCTACAGCACATCATAGAGACAGTGAGAGGCTTCATATTTAGAGAGCTGATCTTGGTCTCAATGTAAGGAAAAACTTCCCAATGATTGGAGCTTTATTTCTTATGCATTACCTGCCTGTATTCTAGACTTGGGCAACTCTAGAAGTCTGAGACTTTGTGTCGCCACATGAGGTGAAAGAGTTTCTTTTCCAAGAGCTCCTTAAAGCATTGTCCCAAGCCTCAAAAATACCAAAACCCCAAACAGCAACTCATAAACAGCATCCCTCTCCTGAGGCACAGCAAGCTAGTGACCATGGTGAGGAGGGCTGTGGCGCCAATGAAATCACAGATCTTCAGAGTGCTGGGGTTTCAGATGTCCCTGGGCCAGAGGGGGCTGTCGAGGAGGCAGACAGGAGAAGATGATGTTACCAAAGCCCAGCGAGGAAGCTATTTCAAGAAACTTCATTCCCTGACTCCCTGCTATAGGCAGCCTCTCTCCTTCTCTCTTTCCCTCTCTCTTTCTCTCCCTCTCTCTATTTCTCTTTCTTTCTCCCTCTCCTCTCTCTCTCCCCTCCATCTCTCTCTCTCTCCCCCTCTCTCTCTCCCTCCCTCTCTCTCTGCCCCCCCTCTTCTTTCTCTCTCCCTCCCTTTCTTCTCTCTCTCTCCCTCTCCCTCTCTCTCTTTCTCTCTTTTCTCTCTCTCTCTTCCCTCTCTTTCTCTCTCTCCTCTCTCTCTCTCTCTTCTCTCTTTCTCTCTCTCTCTCTCCTCTCTCTCTCTCTCTCTCTCTCTCTCCTCCCCTCTCTCTCTCCCTCCTTCCCTCTCTCCTGTCTCCCTCTCTCCCCCCTCCCTCTCTCTCCTCTCTTTCTCTCACTCCTCTTTCTCTCTCTGTCTCTCTCTCTCTCTCTCACACACACACACACTCTCTCTCTCTTTCTCTCTCTCTCCCCCCTTCTCTCTCTTTCCCTCCCTCTCTCCTCTCTCTCTCT
>CM053588.1:65124778-65195581 GCA_028646515.1 Pseudochirops corinnae | reverse complement strand
TATCTCTCTCTCCCCCTCTCCCCCTCTCCCCCTCTCTCTCCCCCTATCCCCCACCTCTCTCACCCACCCACCATTGCAGCTGATTATCTAGGATCTTTGGGTCAGAAGCCATGACTAGGAAGTTCCAGAATCAAGCCTGGTTTCCTTGGGCAGGGCCACAGCCCTGCCAGAGCAGCAGAGCAGGGGCACAGGGAGGATCCATCCTTTTCTCTGCCCTCCTTGTCCTGTGGCTCCCTCATTTCCACTTCCTGGACCTCCTATTCATTCCAAGACTCAGCTCGAGCACTATGGATTGTGTGAGCCCTTTCCTTGTATCCCCCCACCACTGGGAGGGCTCTTCCCACCTGGCCCCCAACTTATTTTTATATTTTCTGTTTGCTTATTTTTCATATGTTGTTTTCCCCCAGCAAGGTGCAAGCCCCTTGGATCACTTCATTTTTGTCTTTCTATCCCGAGTGCCCAGCACATTGTAAGTCCTTAGTGAGGTTTTGCTCATAAGATGGTAAATTTTGAGCTGAAAGGGACCTTGGAGTCTAATCTCTTTGTTTTATAGCTGATGAAACTGAGGCTTAGAAAGGTCAAATCATTTGCCCAAGGCCCCCTAGGAAACAAATGCAGAGCTGGGATATGAAGCCAGATTCTCTGACTCCTAATCAATCAATCAGTCAATCAGTAAACCTCTATTAAGCACTGCTATGTTCCAGGCACTGTGGTGAGCGCTGGGGATCCAGAAAGAGACAAAAGACAGTCCCTGCCCTCAAGGAGCTTACAATCAAACAGAAGAGATAACATGCAGATGGATGAATGGATAGACAGACAAACAGATACAGATATATATAAAGCCAGCTCTATACAAGATAAATAGGAAACAATCACTCAATCGATACACATGTATTAAATGCCTACTATGTGGCAGGCACTGTGCTAAGCATTGGGGATAAAAAAGGGACAAAAGACAGTCCTCAAGGAACTTACCATCTAATGGGGGAGGCAAGTTTGCAATTAGATAGAAACAGAGCAAACTATATACAGAATCAGTTGGAGAGGGAATACACTGGAATTATTGTATAATGCAAAGGGGTTGTGTGCCTCCACACAGACAAGGCCTGATGTCTTTCTGGGCATCAGAACTGCCCTCCCTGCATCCTCCTTTCAGCCACTTGGTCCCTGGTCACACCTACAGCTGGTCCAGCCCTGAGTCCCTGATAGGGGCTCAAAGGGTCTGATATAAGTCTTGGTTATTTTCTTTATTACACTCTAAAGAGAGATTCATTCCAGCGTTCCATCCTTATTCTGTAGATCTGTCACTCCAAAATGTATCTGCACTGATTCCTGTTTCTAGCCTGGATTAATTGGGTATAATTGGATATAAGTGGGTTCCCTAAGTTCAGTCTTCAGATCATAAAGTACCCCCTTCACTCAGGCATAGTTGACCGGCTTCCCTTGGAGTCCAAGCTGGACGCTTTGTTGAATTGGATTTCTCTGCAATGTGATTTTCTTCCTCCATTCTTCTGCAATGTTTGTTTTTTCTCAAGTGTCTGTAAATAAGAGTATCTCTACCTTCCACTTTGTCTCAGACACAGGTATGTGTCTGAAGCCTACAGAAAAAAGAAGGCTTAGGGGAGGCGTGAGAACTATCTCCAAATATCTGAAAAGCTGTCATGGGGAAGAGGGATTAGGCTTGTTTTGCTTGGCCCCAGATGGCAGAGTGAGTGCTAGCGGGTGGAAGTTATGGAGAGGCAGGCTTAGGCCCAATAGAAGAAAACATTTCCTCACAGTGAAAACTGTCCCAAAATGGAAGAAGCTGCCTCTAGGGGAGATGTGTTTGTTGTCACTAGAGATCTTGTGGCTACTCGTCGAGAACATTCGGGGGATTCCTGCTCTACACAGGGGCTGGTCTCAGCACTCCCTTTCTGTTCTGGGTATCTCTGACTAAGGAGTCTGGCCCCAGAGTGCCTGGCAGACTTAGGAGAATGTCTCCCATCTTATCTTCTTAAAAGGAGGCTGTTCTTGGGCTGCTCTGAAGATAAGACAGCATTCCAATCAGGAACTGCTTGTCCACAAAGCCAAATGATTCGTGGGAAGCTGGTGCCTGGGGAGAAGGATCCAAAGTAATCCTAAACCTTGAGTGGTCTTCCATCCTCCACAGCCCGAGCCCTCCAAGAGTCTTGGAAAGTCCCTGTCAGCTAAACATTCTAGGCCCACTCCTGGCCCTTTGTCTTTAGTTCTGTCCATTTGGCAGTTAGATACAATAGATTTTTTTAATATGCCTACTGTGTGCAAGACACTGAATTTTTGCCATAGCAAAGAAGCTGCAGGTTTGAAATTAAATCTGTCTCTGCTGTTTATAGTCTAGTTCTCCTTCCTTTCTTAAGAAAATCAGTGCCTTTTTACATGCAATTGGGAAGAAATAAAATATTATTTAAAAAAAAGAATATCTGTGCCTAACTTAAAGTCTTCCCCTCTCCCTCAACCCCTGCCCAATTCACAACGATGTTCTCTTAAACCCTCGGCCTCTCAGTTCCTTATTGTCTTCAATTCCTGTGACCTTCACCTTCGTTCCACCACAGCCATACACAAGGGTGGTTACATCCTTGATATCACCATTAGCAGCAAGTTACCTACCTTCATCATCAAGAGTTCTGAAATTCCTTTATTAGACCATAACCTTCTAACTTCCCATCTCTCCCTATGCCTCCTAAACCTATTATTTTCATCTTCATATGACCTTGGGTCCCTCTACCCTCTTTGTTTCTTCAGGCCATTACCCCTGTTCTGATGTCACTCTTTTCCCTTCCCAGATTTGATCCAGTAATTAACCAGTTCAATGTCACAATCTTCTTTATTCTCAAATTCCTTTGTCTTACCATCACTCTCATGCCTGGCCAAACCCTAGCACTGGATTACTCCCACCATATGCCTTCTCCACTCCCACTCATGTGATATTGAATAGGACTAAAGGAAGTCACACAAGTGTGCTGACTGGTCTGTGACAAATATCTAATCTTAACTGGGCCCTTATTGCATTTCAGGGATCCTCCCTCATTGACTCTGTCATACTCCCCAGAGTAGCTGTTCCAAACCCTCTCTTCTGTCCTCAAGCTTACTACATGCCTCCCTGACCCTACCCTCTCAGGACCACAGAGGCCATTCCCCATGATCTTTCCTTTCTCCCCTTCTCTTCATCTCAAAACTCCTTAATATGATCTCCATTCCCTTCTCCTTTTCTCCAGGCTTTGACAAAGAGGAGACCCTTTTCTTTGCCAAAGCAAACACCTCTATGTGGACTCTTTGTTCCATTTTACCATCTTCTCCATCAGTATACTCCCCCTGTTGTTATAAAAATAGCTAACATTTATTTTTTTTAATATTTTATTTTTTCCAGTTACATGTAAAATGAATTTTTAATATTTGTTTTTTAAAATTCTGGGTTCTAATTTCTCTCCCTCTCTCCTCCCTTCCATCCCCCCTCGTTGAAAAAGCAAGCAATTTTATATAGGCTATACATGTGTGGTCATGCAAAATTTATTTCCATATTAGTCATGTTGTGAAAGAAAACACAGACCCCTCCCCCCAAAAAAAAACCCAAGAAAAATAAAGAAAAGTGAAAAATAGTATGTTTCAATCTGCATTGAGACTCCATCAGTTCTTTCTCTGGAGGTGGATAGCATTTTTTATCATGAGTCTTGGATCATTGCATTGCTGAAAATGGCCAAGTCATTCACAGTGGATCATTGTACAGTGTTGCTGTTACTACGTACAATATCCTCCTGTTCTGCTCATTTCACTCTATCAGTTCATATATGTCTTTCCAGATTATTCTGAAATCACCCTGCTTGTCATTTCTTATAGCACAATACTTTTCCATCACAATCATATACTACAGCTTGTTCAGTCATTCCCCAATTAATGGGCATCCCCTCAGTTTCCAATTATTTGCTACCACAAAAAAGCTGAATAGCATTTATATAGAACTTTAAAATTTGCAGAGCATTTTACATATGTTATCTCACTGGGTAGTCATAACAATTCTGAGAAGCTAGTACTATTCTTTTCTCTGTTTTACAGATGGGGAAAATGAGGCAGACAGAGGTTAAGTGATTTGCCCAGGCAAGACTTGAACACAAGTCTTCCTGACTCCATGTCTTATGCTTATCCACTGTTCTACCTTTTTGTCTAATCTTTAATCTCTCCTGTCTACTGGTTCCTTCCCTGTTACCTACAAGCATGATCAAGTTTTCCTGTCCTTAAAAAATTATCTAGAACCTACCATCCTCCTAAGCCATTGTCCTCTCCCTTCTTTTTCTCAGCCAAACTGAGAAATAGCCTCTTTTTTTTTTAGGCAATCAGGGTTAAGTGACTTGCCCAGGGTCACACAGCTAGTAAGTGTCTGGGGTCGGACTTGAAACTCCATTGCACCACTTAGCTGCCCATTTCTCCCCTCTCTAATTCATCCTTTACAAAGCTGCCAAAGTGCTATTCCTGACCACATGATTCCCCTGCTCATTAAACTCCACTGGCTCCCTATTTACTTCTCCTATCAAATGCAAACTCTTCTATTGGCAGGTAAAGCTCTTTATAAGCCAGCTCTGACCTACACTCCTAACCTTATAGTACATTTACTCCCCTTACATACTCTCCAATCCAGCCAAATTCTCCTGGTTGGTCCTCACGCACAACACTCCATCCCCTGCTTGGACTCTGTTACGTTTGCGGTACATTCCTGTTTCCCCTCTACCTCTTAGGCTGGCTAGTTTTTCTTTCAAAGCTAAATTCAGATGTCTCCTCCTATATGAGACTTTTCCCAGTCCTCCCCATGTCCTAGTTCTTCCCTCTCCCCCTCCCAAAATTACCTTGTATTGATTTTGTACGTTCTTGCATTGTTTCCCCTAGCAGAATGCAAGCTTCCTGAAGACGGGGAATGTTTCATTTTTTTTCTTGCTATTGTGTAATGCCTAACACAATTCCTGTTACATTATTAGTACTTAATAATGTATGTTGATTGATGACAGGGAGCTCTGACTTCTACCCAGGTAAATATAATACAAAGTAATGCACCAGTGTATAGCAGAGGAGCAAGCCAAGTGTTATTTTGTTACCACAGTTAAGAAGACAGAATAATGAGCAGGTAGGTAGTAGCTGCTGCCAGGAATGCTAAGGAGATACCATTTTCTCTCCAGTTCTAAGAGTGCCAGTGCAAAAAACAAAACAAAACAAAAACCAAAAAACAGGCAGAGCTTCTGGGCTGGTGGTCCCTCAACTGGCCCATGTGCTACAAATATAAAGCTTCACATGCTGAAAGAAGAAAACTGGAGAGTCCAGTAAGCCTCACTGTGGTAGACCATGACTGCTCTGGGGTCTGACTTTTCCACTGTGTCATGATTAGTGTTCCTCTGTGTCAGCTGTTCATGGCCAGATTATACCAAAAGGCTGAGCTGTGATCAGATTGGATCCTAAGGTTCTAGAATCTCACAACCAGCCCATCTCTGAATGGCAGTGCTCTCTTCAGTATATTTAACTAATCTTCATCCTGTTTCCACTTGAAGACCTCTAACAATATGGATCCATCTCCCTCTAAGACTTTCCACTCTAACATAATTAGTTTTTTCTTTACACTGATGACAAATTTACCTCTCTGAATCCTTCATTCATTGATTCTCATAAAGACTCTTCCAAAATTGGGAGAGCTATCAGGTTCCTTATCCTTCCCACAAATCTGTTTTCCCCCTTGTGTACCATCCCCAGTTCCTTCTGCTGACCCTTGAATGGCACTGTCTCTAGCTCCTACTTTCCTGGTTATCATCCTCTACATCTGTTAAAATTTGCCCATCTCCTAACTAAAATATGGGGCCCTAAACTGAAGGCACACTTCTGATGTGATTTCACCGGGACAAAAGATCATGGGACTATCACCTCCCTTATATTGGATACTGTGTTTCTATTAATGTAAATTAAGTTCAAGCAAGAACATTATTGTTTGTTTGTTTCTTGCTGTCATATTATATTGCTGACTTTTTGAACCTGTGGTCCATTACAAGCCATACGTCTTTTTTATTTGAATTATTGCTGATTCAAGATTCATATATCCTCTACTTGTGTAATTACTTTTTTGAACCCAAGTGTAGGTCTTTACATTTATTTCTATTAAACTTCACCTTATCTTCACTCTATTCTTCTAGCTTTGTGTCATCTGGAAGTTTGACAAGCATGTCAAAAATTCATCTCTTCATCCAAGTGATTGACAAAATTATTGAATAGAATCGGGCCAAGGACAGGACTCTAGAAACTTTGCTCCAAGTTGACATCAACCTATTATTGACTATTCCTCTGGTCTGGTCATTCAACCATTTCTGAATCTACCAATACCAGTAGGGGACCAAGCATTGTCCCACACACATTTCTCCACCTTGTTCTCAAGGATAGCAGAAGAGACTTAGTCATATGCTTAGCTGAAATCATGGGAAACTGCTTATATCATTCCCCTGACCTACTCACTGCCAACCATTCTACTAATCCTGTCAAAAAAAAGAAAATGACATTAGTCTGGCATGATCTGTTCTTGATGAAGCTATGTTGGCTCTTAGTGACCACCACATCCCTTCCTAAATGCTCGCAAACTAGCTCTTGAATTATATATCCTAGATTTGCCACGAATCAAAGTTAAGCTTACTACCTCTACTTGGACTTGTTTTTGTTCTAAAAACTGGAACACTTATCTTTTTTTCAGGCCTCAGGGCACTTCTCCCATTCTCCGTGATTTATCAAAGATCGCTGGCCAATACTTGGTAAGCTTATGTGTGCCTAAGAATGGATAAGTCTGTCTCCCCATTCAAATGGGAGCTCCTTGAGGGCTGAGACTGTTTTTGATTTTCTTTGTGTCTCTGGAGTTTAGTGGGGTACATGCCTATACTAAGTAGCTACTAAATGCTTGTTGATTGATGGTGATGACCACATCTGCCATTTTTTTCCTACTGAGAAATGCAGTTTATCTTTCTTTGGTGATCTGAACATATTACTGGCACCTACTTGCTCTCCTCCTAGCACCTCACTCTACTGAGAGTTGAAATCACTTCTGTTCTGTCCTCCCCAGTCTAAAGATAATTTCCCTTGTTAAAGAATGTGAAAGTAAGTCAAAGTTGAATTGCATATATTATCAGACTGGGTTGATGTGTTAGTTTTGCTGAACCAGTTTTTTATTTTTCTCTTTTTAATTCTTTGTTACAAGGAATGGCTCTCTGACAGGGGAGGAGAGAAGGATATATTTGGAAATGAAGGTGATATAAAAACAAAAACCTAAAGAAAAAGAGAGAAAAATAAGAGGTGAATAGTTCTACTTCCTTCCCATGGTCGTCGTCATCACCTCTTCTACCCTGAGTGTCAATTTTATCTCTTTTTTTGAACTTTATTCTTCCCCTATCCCAACCTTTCCTAAGCACTTTTAAAAATACTTTTTGGGACAGCTAGATGGCACAGCGAATAGAGCACCTGCCCTGGAATCAGGATGACCTGAGTTCAAATGCGACCTCAGACACTTAATACTTACTAGCCCTGTGACCTTGGGCAAGTCACTTAACCCCAATTGCCCTGCCCTACCCCCTGCAAAAAAAAAAAATACTTTTCACTGTCTCTTGGGCTTATCACAGATCCTAGCTTAGCTGGAGCTTTAGCTCTCCTGACATTTCTTAAAGGACCATGTGTCTGTCTTGTATTCTCCTTGCATTTTTGGATTTTGCCTTCATCTTCTATCCATGCCTTTAAAAAAAGAATCTGTTGGTTGGTAAGTCCTCTATGCGTCCGTTTCGGTCCCTTTTGATGTCTCCCCTTTCTCTTCTTCATTGGAAGAAACTATATAAGGCTTCAGAGTTTTATTCTTGAGAGCATCCCCTCTCTCTTGGGTGTGATGTCCCCTAGAGGATTTTAGACCATTATCTTCTCTCTGACCTCTGTGTAATCCATCCTCCCTAAATCCAGGGTGTGCATCAGACTATAATGTGGAAACAGGTTCCTCCTTATTGCTTCAGAATCTCTTGCAGCATAAAGAGTTACCCTTGTCATCCCCCTCTTTTTAAAAGTGGAAATGATCATTAAGGCAAGTTAAGAATTTATCCTTTGCTCAGCTTTTGGCTCCAGTAGATGTATGAAAAGCTGAAGTCCCCATCACTGCTCTCCTGTGTCTTCTTGATGGGTCTGTGATTGTGAATTGTTTCCTGAAATTCACATCTATTTCCTCCCTTCAGTTCAGCAGTCCCTATTATACTCCCACCATAATATCATTTCTCTATCCCCTCCACTGAAATTTCCTTTTTCTTTTTGAAGGCAAGGTTTCCCTATTTTTCCCACATGCAGGGGACACATAGGGCTACTCAGTGGTTCTATTCTACTCTGATGGGCAGAGAAGCATTGACCTGTTCATTTCCTGCGAGGGCCATTTTACCTGTCCTTGGACAGCCTGGTGAACTTCTCTCTCCCAGAGGCTCTCTCCCTGCAGCTCAGAACTCCTAAGCTCAAGTGATCAACTAGCCTCAGCCCCACCGGCAGCTGGGATTATAGGACTGCGCCTTCATGCCTTAACAGTCAGATTTTATAAAATGCTTTTGATTATGCTTCTTCCCACCAATTCCTGGATTTCTCCACATGATTATATGCAGTCTCCCAAAAGTCTGTTGACTAAGACTCTGTGCACATGCATATATGGCTTATTCAACAAAACAGAATAGATTTTAAAAGGAAAGCTGAATTTTGCTATGTATAAGAATCTAGATAAAAACACACACACACACACATATATCTATCTATCTATCTATCTATCTATCTATCTATCTATCTATATATATATATATATAGCTTGGGGGTTGGCAATTGGGGTTAGGTGACTTGCCCAGGGTCACACAGCTAGTAAGTGTCTGAGGCCAGGTTTGAGCTCAGGTCCTCCTGACTCCAGGCCTAGTGCTGTATCCATTACACCACCCAGCTGTCCCAGCTTTTTTTTTTTTCTTTAAATACATTTTTATTGCTATCCTTTGTTCAAACACCCCCTTCACTTGCCGCTGTATTCCTCCCTTCACCACTCCCAAAGAGCCATCTGTTATATGATAAAGAATTATCTTCTGTAAGAGAGACTCATTTTGGGGGCCAAAAGTCCTGGGTTCACCTTCTGCCTCTGAGGTATACTAGCCTTGCAGCCCTGGGTAAGTCACTTAAAATCTCAGTGTCCCAGAGAACTGTCCCAAACTCTGACCTGCATCAGTAAGAAGGACTTTCCTCAGCCTGAGATTCCCTACACTGAGAAAGGCCCAGGCCCTATCCTTTTAGCTTCTTATATATAGTGCAGTTCCATGGCCTTTAAAAACGTATTCTGTTTCTTTTGAATAAGGTAAACTTTTCCAAAGCTCTCTTCTTGACATCTGTCCATTCCTTTCTAGTTTCAGTAATAACCATAGAGTCCTGTCTCTAGTTTACCCAAGCTTTGCACGTATCTCAATAAAATACAGAGGTTGAACCAGATGACTTTTGAGGCCTCTTCCAGCTCTACATCAGGGCAGCTGGGTGGCACAGTAGACAGAGCTTAGGGGCCTGGAGTCAGGAAAACCTGAGTTCAAACCCATCCTCAGGCACTTACTAACTTTTGTGTGACCCTGGGCAAGTCACTTAACCCTGCTTGCCTCAGTTTCTTCATCCGTAAAATGAGCTGGAAAAGGAAATGACAAACCACTTCAGTGTCTTTGCTAAGAAAACTCCAGATGGGGTCACAAATGGTCAGAAATGACTGAAACAACCAAACAACAACCAGGTCTATATCTCCCTCCCTTAGATCACTGCTTCCCTCCTCATATCTCAGCTCTTCTAAAGTAATGGTCCACACCACAGATTTACTGGATTTGCAGTCAAGAGGACCTGGGTTCTAACCTTGCCTCCATCATTACAAGCTGTGTGGCCCTGGGCAATTGACATTACCTCCATGAACCTCAGTTTCCTCATCTATGAAGTGGGTTTAAAATAATTAGAGCATCTACCTCATTGGGTTGTTATGAAAATCAAATCAAAGATTATGCATAAAGTGTTTAATAAGCTTTAAAGCATTTTGTAGATGTTAAAGATTGGTATTGGAGAACAGAAAAATCATTCCTCTCTTGTTCAATGGAATTCAGTTAGAAAGGCTCCTGGAACAAGTCACCATCTTGCTATAATTTTTAAAAGTTAATATTCTGCCATCTCTTACACAGGAAGATAAAATAAGTGCTTTTTGGAAGTAAAATCTTCTTTTTCTTCTTTCTTCTTCTTCTTCATCATCATCATTAGCCTCCCATTGCATTTACCTAACCCCCAACTTGTTTACTGGCTTAACAGTTCTGAGTTGTCAACAGACCTACTCAGCCTCCCTCTTTGTGACACTCTCCCTCCCACCCCTGCTCCCCCCAGGGATCAAGGCCCCAGCTGAGCATGCAGCATCCACCCTCTGTGCCATTCCCAATCCCTGGCTCTGCTTTTGAAATCTTATCCAGAGTACAAGGCCCAGCTTGGGTGTCGTCTCTTCAAAAAGCCTCCCCGCTTCTCCCCCCATCACTGCCAGTTAAAATGGTATTTCTTTCATCTGACCTTCCAAAGAACTTTGTCTCATTTTACATTCTTCTAGCTCAGGGGTTCTTAACTACTTTTATGTATCCTGGAACCCCTGGATCTAACGAGATAATATTTTAAAGTGCTCAGTGCAGTGCTTGCACCAATCAGGAGCTTAATATAAATGCTTGTCTCTCTCCCCCTCCCTTCCCCCACCCACCTTGAGCAGTCTGGTAAAAAATCCACTTCATCATTAATTTGTTTTTTCTTTTTGGAGGGGGGAAGGCAGGGCAATTGGGGTTAAATGACTTGCCCAAGGTCACACAGCTAGTAAATGTTAAGTGTCTGAGGCTGAATTTGAATTCGGGTCCTCCTGACTTGAGGGCCAGTGCTCTATTCACTGTGCCACCTAGCCACCCCTAAATTTTTAAATACATCAAATAAAATACATAGGATTGCAAAAGTAACCAATTGTGCTGAAATATAGTGGTCAAAGTATTTTTTTAAAAATGAGTTCTTCGACCTCTGGTTCTAGGGTCAGCCTAGCATGATAGAGAAAGCACTTGACTTGGACTCAGGAAATTGAAACCTGACTTACTGGCTGTGTGACCCTGGGCAAATCATTTAATAACTATTTGCCTCAGTTTCTTCATCTGTCAAATGGGGCTAATAATAACATCCACCTCCCAGGGTTTTTGTGAAGATTAAATTAGATAACACATGTGAAGTGATTGCAAACCTTTTGGTGCCATCTCTGTAAATGCTAACCATTTGTATCTTGTTCCTTACTGGGTTTCTTTCACATTACTGTCAGTTGGTCAGTTGGTAATCATTTTTTAAAGTACCTCCAGTGTGGCAGGCACTGTGTTAAGTGTCGGGGATACAAAAAGTCAAATGAGTTTCTACCCTCACAGAGCTCACAAGCTAATGGGTGAGATAACAAACAAACAGATATATCCAGCCAATCCATTTACAGAATAAAAAGGTCATAATTGAAAGAGGAAGGCACTAGAATTAAGAGGGGTCGGGAAAGGCTTCTGGTGGAAGATGGGACTTCAGCTGGGACTTGGAGGAAGCCTGGGAAGCTGGGAGACAGAGATGAAGAGGGAGAACATTGCAGGCAGGGAGGACAGCTGGCGAAAATGCCCAGAGCCGAGAGATGGAGGCCAGTGTCACTGAATCAAAAAGAACCTGTCACAGAGGAAAGTATAGCAAGACTAAAAAGGTAGGGAAGGGGCTAGGTCAGGCCTCAAGGCCCCATGTGCCCCTTGGGGCTGCACTTGAGGACCTAGATGGTCACACGAGGCCTCAAGGCCACAAGTTCCCCACCCCTGGACTAGGTTTTGAAGGGCTTTGAACAACAGAGGATTTTGTATTTGATCCCAGAAGTGGTAGGGAACCACTAGAGTTTATTGAGTAGAGGGTGGGGTGTGTGTGTGTGTGTGTGTGTGTGTGTGTGTGTGTGTGTGTGTGTGTGACAGACAGAGAGAGAGAGACAGAGAGAGACAGAGACATGATTGGACCTGTGCTTCAGGAAAATTGCTTTAGTGATTGAATGAAGGATGGACTGTACTGGGGAGATATCTGAGGCAGGGGGAACCATCAGAAGGTTATTTCAGTAGTCCAGGTGTGAGGTGATGGGGGCCTGTGCCATGGTGGCAGGGTCAGAGGAGAGAAGAGGGCATATGGGGCAGGTGTTGAGAGATAATGAGAAGTCAAGGATGATGTAGATAGGTGATAAGCCTGGGGCCATGGAGTATGATAGTGCCCTCAACAGTAAGAGAAAAATTAGGAACAAGAGAGGCTTAGGGAGAAAGATAGTGAGCTCACTTTTGGACATACTGAGTTTCAGATGTCTCCTGGAAATCCAGTTAGTCTGAAAGGCAGCTGGAGATGGGACATTCGGAGGCCAGCAGAGAGGTTAGGGCAAGATAAGTAGACTTGAGAATCATTGGCATAGAGATAATAATTAAATCCATGGGAACTGATGAGATCACCAGGTGGAATGTATAGAGGGAGAAGAGAGAAGAAAGTTCAGGACAGAGCCCTGTGGGACACCTGGATGAGGATCAAGCAAAGGAGATTAAGGAGCATTCAGGTAGATCAGAGAAGCAACAGGAGGGAATGGTGTCTTAAAAACCTAGAGAGAAAGGAGTATCCAAGAGAACATGGCTCAAGGCTGCAGAGGAGTCAATGAGAATGAGAATTGAGAAAAGGCCATTGGATTTGGTAACTAAGAGATCATTGGTAACTTTGGAGAGAACATTGTCAGTGGAATGAGGGGGTTGAAAGCTGGTCTGTAAGAAGAAAGTGAGAGGAGAGAAAGTGGAAACACCTATTGTAGACACCTTTTCCCAGAAGTTTAGCCACAAGGGACAGAAGAGATATAGGATGATAGTTACTAAGGATGGAAGGATCAAGTGAGGATTTTTTGAGGATGATGAAGACATGGGCATATTTGTAGGCTTTTGGGAAGGGACCGGTAGACAGGGAGAGACTGGAGAATGAGCATCTGCTGGAGGAGAAAGGATGGAATGGGATCAGTTGAACAGGTAGAGGGGTTTTCCTTGATATGAGTAGGGCCACATCTTTGAAGGAGAATATAGTGGCAAAAAGTATCTCAGTGATAAAGATGGGGAATCAGGTGTAAGAGGAAGTCCATAGCAAATGTCCTGTTTTTTTTCTGTAAAATAAGAAACACGGTTCTTGGCTGAAAGGATGGGGGAAGAGGGAGCCATGGAAGATTTGAGGAGTGATGGTTTAGACTATGGAGTTGATAAGGGAGGTATGGAAGAATTGCCTAGCAGCAGTGAGAGCCCAGTTGAGTTAAATAAATTTATAATGGAGCTAATGAGAACAGCTGCATGATTTTCTCCACCTTTGTTCAGCATCATGTGTGTAAGAGCTAAGGCAATGAATGGTGGGAGTGATCAAAGGCTGAGACTTGGCCAGGCACAATCAGCAATAGACTGAGGAGGCTAGCAACTCAGGACAGACAATATAGAATTGAAATGGTTCACCAAGGAATCAAGATAACGAAGATAGGAGAAGAGAGAGGCTAGTGTAAGGAAGGTAGCCTGGGAGAGAACTGAGGAGTCAAGGGATTGAAGGTCTTGGTGTGGACAAAGAATAGGCTTTGGTAAAAGAAGGCAGAAGGAGAGGTAGAAAACCTAAATTATGGTCAAATAATGGGATTTCAGAGTTCTTGAACTTAGAGATGGTACATTTGTGGGTAATGGCAAGATCAAGAGGGTCTTTGTGTGTGGTTGAGGAAGGATAGAGAAATAGGTCCTGGGAAGTGAGTAGGATTAAGTGTTAAGATGTTTGAAGGAGAGTCAGTCAGTATGTACATTGATGTCCCCTAGTATGCAGGCAGGAGTTGGGGAAAAGAGAAAGATTCTGAGTCATGTACTGAACTCATTGAGGAAAGAAGAGGAATGACCTGGGAGTCTGTAATCAACAGCTACCAGGATTTTGATTGGGTGAAAGATATGCATGATAGGAACCTCACAGATTTTGGAAAAGTTACTGAGTGATAGAGGAAAGTGGAGAAGTTGAAGTGGCAATGGGGAGCAAAGAGTATTCCAGCTCCCCTGTTTCAAACAGTGAACTGATGAGAATGACTGAAGGGGCAGCCAGTACTCAAAATTTTTGCATCTACATCAGCACCTAGGACAGAACTGTGCACATATAGTCAACAGTGGATGGATGGATGGATGGATGGATGGATGGATGGATGGAATGAATACTGCAGGCTAGACCATCTACTCACTTCTTCCTGGCCCCTTTCTGTAATGCTCATTGGATTGCATTGGAGAAGGATGGTCACCTAGATCTAGAGCTGGAAGGAACCTTGGAGACTGTCCAGTCCAGCCCCCTCCTTTGGCAGTTGAAGAAACTGAGGCTGAGAGATGTTCAGTGACTTGTCTAAAGTCATCAGAGATGGGATTTGAACTCAAGTCTTCTGACTCCAAAGCTTTTTTCACTGTACCATTTTGCCTATATACTACTGTATATTGTTACCAATTCTCTAAGGGAGAGAGTAAAGGAAGAAGAGCTGATTGTTAAATCAGACCTGATTGTTAAATTGTTAAAATTTCAAGGTGAGCATTTACACCTTGGAAATGGGCAAGTGCTACAAATCAGGGCTTGATTTGTGGTTCTGCTGATTGTCTAGAGTTAAAGTGATGGAGAAATTTTAATAATGCAGGTCAAACTTAAAAGTGTGTTGTTTTGGGGGGGAGGGATATTTTTTCAGAGAATCAGTTGTTAAACATCTATCAGCACATCCCTGGAGGAGTGCCACCCCCCCTCCATAACCTGGATACTTCCTGTCTTTCCAATCTTCTTACACCTTACTCCCTTCCCTGTACACTGTGATTCATCTATACTGGTCGACTTACTGTTCCTTGCACAAGGCACCCCTTCTCCTGAATTCTCTCCAGCTGTCCCCTGTGCCTAGAATGCTCTTCTTCTTCTCCACCTTCCCTGGCTTCTTTCAAAGCTCAAAGTCCAGCCTTCTATAGGAAGCCCTTCCCAGTCCTCCTTCTGAGATTATCCCCTTCTTAACTTATTCTTGTTCCTACATAGTTGTCTGCATGTTCTCTCCCACATCAGGCTGGACAGGAGCTGTCTTTTACCTTTTTTTGTACCCCTCGCACTCAGCACAATGCAGGCACATAAACATTTTTGCTGTTTATTTGCTTCAGTTGTATCTGACTCTTTCTGACCCCATTTGGGGTTTTCTTGGCAAAAATACTAAAGTGCTCAAGGTTAAGTGACTGGGTCAGGGTCACACAACTAGTAAATATCTGAGGCTAGATTTGAGCTCCAGAAGATGAGTATTCCTGACTCCTACCCTAACACTCTATCCATTGTGCCACCAAGCTACATAATACAGTAGGGACTTAAATGCTTGTTGACTTGATTCGATAAGATGTATGACATTATGTCACTCCCTAGTACCTATGGGTGGGGAAATGTTAACCGTACTGTCACCCTTCCTGGTCTGATCTTATCTGTATTAATGTGTTTGATTCTAACTTCTAGTTTTTAGTAGGATGCGAGTAGATTTGAGCATTTTCAGAAGTGGGAGACCAGAATGAGAAAAGGACCAAGGACAATTGCTGAATTCAGATTAGTTTATCCTAGAGAAGAGTTAGAGAGACAGGCAGCTGTCTTCAAGTATTTGAAAGGCTTTCCCAGGATTACCCTCCTTCTACTCGGCCCCAGAGGTCAGGACAAGGAGCAGGGGGTAGAAGGGACAGAGAGGCAGATTTCCACTTCCTGATCATGAGAGCTGACCTGCAGTAGAATGGGCCACCTCAAGGCCCAGCGGCTTTCTTCTTGATGGAGGTCTTGTAGTCAAGGCCCTGATGGCCATTTGTCAGAGATACTTTGCAGTGGTTCTCAACCTGTGGGTCACAACCCCTTTGGGGGTTGAGCGACCCTTTCATGGGGGTTGCCTAAGACCATCGGAAAACACATATTTCTGATGGTCTTAGGAACCGAGACACCGTTCCTCTATCTGTCTCCAGGCAGGTCCGCCCACATGCAGATATGTCCACATACGAATATTAAAGGGTCGCAGCAATAGGAAGGTTGAGAACCACTGCTTTACAGGGTCTCCTAAGGTTTAGCTACAGTCTTCATGAGATGATCTCTTAGGGCCCTTCCAGCTCTGAGAGGTTAACATTCTGTGAATTTGTGGAGGCTGAGCTTTTTACTAGGGATAAGAGCTTCCTTCCCAGCTGCTGGGTTCCTGGTAGGCAGCTGAAGCCCCTCAGGCCCTTCCCAGCATGGAATCTAGTCCTTTCTGTCTGAGGCCTCACTGCTGTGCTCTTATCTGTTTTAGAGAGAATTAAAGGAGCAGCTTCAGGCCTTGCAGGACAGCGAAAGAGAACACACAGAGGCCCTGCAGCTTCTCAAGCGCCAACTGGCTGAAACAAAGGTGAGTCCCAGGTGGGAGGGGGGAAGCAGGGATGGGCAGGGGGAGGGGTGATGCCTCTGTGCCCTTCACCCCCACAGCCTGATGAAGCTCAGGCAGCCCTGGGGCCAACGTGACAGCTTTACTCAAGCCCTGACTCTTCCATCTGGCTTTGGGGGAAGGAGAGCATGGAGCCCCCTGCACACCTGAGGCCTGAAGCAGTGCTTGGAGGCATTGGGGGGTGGTATGGGGAGGGCAGGTGTCCTCTCCAATGTGCTGAAACCAGGTCCATCTGGAGCAGACACAGAGGGATTGGACCAGAGACAATAGATACGTCCACCAGCTGCTTCTTTCCCCTATCCCTTGGGATCAAGGTGGGGGGGGGGGGGGGAGTAGAGTTCAGTGTCTCTTCTTTGGGCCTGCCTTGTCAGCATCCCCCCCCATTACCATGAGCATATCAGAGGCATTCTGTGGCAGGAATGTCAGGCCCCAAGCCCATAAGATGACTCTGGGAACCTGGAGGCTTTTTTACTGACTGACCTGGATCTTGAGACCACCTAGGAGGGTCAGGAAAGAAAAAGCTCTGTTCTCCCCTTTCCCAGCCCCTTTTCTCTGCCCTCCCGTTCTCTCTCCCCATGTGTGCCTTTTATCCTTGCCCAGTTTCCTGTTCCCCCACCTCCTTCTTCCTCCCCCCACTTTTTTGTCCATCTGCCAGGCCTTCTTGTGGGTCCGTGGGGTCTGCCGTCTCCCCCAGCCCTTCTTCCTGCCTCAGCCTCAGTGTTTATATAAGAAATGCCTCCTTTTTTTCCTGCAGACACTTTGGAGGTCATATTTCACCTACTAGCCAAGTGGGCATTCCTGTGGCGTGCGCGTGCACACCCACGTACACACACAATTCATCACTGTAATCATCTTCCACTGTAGTCCCCTGTAGCAGCTCATATATGGAGGCCAACCCTGATCTCTCAAAGGCTTGGTCAATGGAGCCCAAGTTCTGGAGAGGCTACCAGGCTAGGAAGGCTAGTGGTGAGGGGCTGGCAGTATTCTGGGGATCCCTTGCCTAGTGGCCAGCCTGGCTGATTGGGTGATACTTGTCAGTAAAATGTTAACCTTTAGTCTCCCAAGTGAATTTCTCCTCTTCCCATCAGGGGATGATTTTTTCAGTTTTTATCGAATAGCTCTGATGTCCCTCAGCTCTGGGCTCCAAGGAGACAAGAGAACACATTGCTTATCCCCTCAAGCGGTTACTTACAGTCTCTTTGAGACAAGACAAGAAAAAAAAAGAAATCACCAAAGTTGGGCAGAATAGACCATTTCCACTGAATGCGACCCAGAAGTGTGGTGAGCCAGGAGGCTCAGCAGTTTCATGTACAAGTCTCTTTTCTGTTCTTTATATATTGAAATGTTCAGGATGGTTAAGTTCATGATAAGAAAGAAAGCAAAGGAAGGTCTAGGTTTGGAGTCAGGAGAGGCCTGGTTTCAGATGCCAGCTCTGGTGCTTAGCAGCTCTGTGGCTGTGGGCAAATCACTCTAAGTTTCTTCTTCCATGAGAATGGGAATAATCATGCCCTTAGAGAGGAGACATGGCAGAACAAAGGAGCCAGCGTCGGAGTCGGGAAGAGTTGAATTCAAATTCTACCTAAGCTGCCACATTTCCCTCTCTTAGAGTTTGTCTAAGGTTGCCAGAGGTAAGATTTGAATTCAAGTCCTCTGATTCCAAAGCTTTTTTCACTATGCCATCTTGCCTGTATACTACTATATATTGTTACCAATTCTCTAAGGGAGAGAGTACAGGAAGTAGGACAGCTGATTGTTAAATCAGACCGGATTGTTAAATTGTTAAAATTTCAGGGTGAGCATTTACACCTTGGAAATGGGCAAATTCTATAAATCAGGGCTTGATTTGTAGCAAGCAAGTTAATCTTTCAGGGTCTCCATGCAACTAATTCTCTGAGCCTTTGTTTACTGGATGTATCAGCAACCTGTATGAGGGAAGGAGGTTCCCACACCTTCCCTACACTGAGTAAATCACAATTTTGGGCCTGCACCCTCTCCTTCCCACCTGAAAAATGATTCTGATGAAGCCTTTAAGAGCTATGAAAGTGTGTGCTGGTATTGAGTGTTCAGAAGCTCAGGGTGGGCCCCCCAGAGCCCCTGCTGCATGTAGGGAGCCCTGCCAGGGTTTGTAGTGGGAGAGTGACCCAGATATCCAAGACATCTCACTGCCCTGATTCCCCTTTTTGTCTGGCAGTTTTGGGTGACTTCTGTGGCCTGGCTGGGGCTGCGACCGCTGGGCTGGAGCCACCCAGGGAGAGGTAGGCTGGATGGGCCACTGATGCCAAGAGCTGCTAATTACTGTCTGTCTCTCCTGACTCACCAGCCTTCAGGGAGTGGGGAGTTTCTTCTCCTCTCCAGTCCCTTCAGTAACGCACACTGGCAGCGCTTAGCGGGGCTGCTTAGCACTCACGCCCCAGTGCTCTTTTGAGAGAGGGCTTTGAAAAGAGCTTCGATTCAGCCTGTCAGTTCTTTACAGGCAGCCGTGTCGGGCCTGGAATAGGCCTTAATTGAGCCTTTGTTCAGCGTACAGTAGGCTTCCCCCCAACCCCCCCAGCTTTGCCGGTGGGATGTCAGCGCTGAGCGAGGCAGTCTCTGCCCAAAGGAACTCCCAGCCTAGAGCACACACAGCTGGAGGAGAGGAAGCCAATGAGCCTCAGGGGTCCCACACCTCACCCAGACCCCTTCAGGGGTGGCTGGCAAGCAGGAATAGGGGCTCTGAGTGTGGAGGTCAAGGCAGGCTTCTGAAGGAACAGTCGAGAGAGGGGGTCTCTGCACCAGCCCAGGTCCTTAGCTTTGCCCTCAGGAAGGAGGCAGAACATCATCATCCTCCCTGCCTGGTCCTGCTATCTCCTCTAGGGAAGGAGAAGTAGAAAGAAGGGTGTCTCTGCAATAGATACTGTGGAAGCAAAATTGGTGGGACTTAGGAGATTTAGAGACAAGAAAAACTCCAGAGATTATCTGGTCCAATCCTCTACTTTTACAGAGAGTGTGACTTACTCAAGATCACCCAGCAAGTAAAGAATAGTCAGGATTAGAGCCCTTTGGCTCCAAAGCTATAGTTTTCCTCTCTGTATTACACCAACTTGGCCCTGATTGGATACAAACTGGAGGAGAAGGAATTAACTTGGAAGTTAGGCCTGGGGGGCTGGTTGTGCCCACAGTAGAATGTTCAGCAGGAAAAGCAGTTTTCCAGAGGAAGGGAGGAGTTCTGTTTTAGATGTGTTAAATTGGGGGCAGTTGGAAAAGGGAACTTTGGTAGAGTGGAAAGGCCAGATTGGGAGTCGAGACCTGGGTTCAAATCCTGGCACAGCTACGCACTAGTTATTTAACCTCTCTGGGCCTATGTTTGCTCATCTGCAAAGCAAAGGGGTTGGATTAGGTGCCCTCTGGGGTCCCTCCCGGTTTTCTGTGTATGGTCCATGAATTTCCTCCTTGTGTCCTCTGTGGCATTTGGCCTTGATGTCCTTGCCTGTTTCTCGCTTGTGAAGTTGTACAATGCTACTCAAGGACCCTCTGATTGTATTATGATTGTATAACTTAGCAGCTCTGTAGCTAGGAGACCAAGTGCAGGACTGGAAGTCAGAAAGACTCGAATTCAAATTCTCCTTAACACCATCTGGCTGTAGCTCTTCGTCATCTATGGGCTAGTGCTTAGCATAAGTGCCTGGCATGCAGTAGGTGCTTAATAAATCTTGGTTGGCTATTTGTCTAGTGTAGTGCCTGGCCCATAGCAAGCTCTTTGTAAATGCATTGATTGATATGACCTTGGACAAGTCATTTATAACTTCTCTGAACCTCAGTTTCCTCATCTGTAAAGTCAGGATAACCGATTGGGATAATTGAGATGAGATCCATCTCACAGAGCTGTTGTGAGCCGTGGATGTAATGTTTGTAAAGCTCTCTCTGCAAGTTTTAAAACACAACATTGGTTTCAGTCACCATTATTACTGTTCCCTACCCTGGTAAAGGTAGACCCAGAAACAACATGGAGTGCAACTCAGACCAACACCAATCCTGTGCCCCATCACCCAGTAGAGGGGACCCTGGGCACCTTCAGAAGGTAAGCTCCTTGAGGGCAAGGACTACCTTTGCTTTTGGATTTGTATCTTCTGGGTAGGGCAGTAGATAGAGAGTGCCAGGCCCTCTACTCTCAACTCCTCTTCCTGAGTTCAAATCTGGCCTCAGACATTTACTAGCTGTGTGACCCTGCACAAGTCACTTAACCCTGTTTCAATTTCCACATCTGCAAAATGATCTGGAGAAGGAAATGGCAAACTATTTGCCAAGAAAACCCCAAATGGGTTCCCAAAGAGTCAGACACAACCGAAACAATTCAGCAACAACAAAATTGTATCCTCTGTATTCTCTTGGGCTTGGCATCTACGAAGTGCTTCTTTACATCCATTTCTTCGTCATCCTCTTATATCTGGTTGGCTGTTGACTTGATCAGAGTTCTCGGGTCTTTCAGAGCTGTTTTTCTTTACATAGTTGTAGTCATTATATAAATTGTTCTCTTGGTTCTGCTCATTTTGCTCTGCATTAGTTCATATAAGTCTTCCCAGGTTTCTCTAAAACTGAAGCTTTCATCACTTCTTACTTGGGCAGTTAGGTGGCGCAGTGGGCAAGAGTGCTGGGCTTGGAGCCAGCGAGATCAGAGTGCAGATTCTGCCTCAGCCACTTACTAGCTGTGTGACCTTGGGCAAGTCACTTAACTTCTCAGCCTCAGTTTCTTCATCAATAAAATATGGAAAACAACAGCCCCCACCTGCCACAGTTGTGGTGAGGATTAAGCTTGCACAGCACTTGTGAACCTTGAAGTATAAGTGTTAGCCAGAAGCTATCATTACCACATAACACTATTCCGTTACTTTCATATGTCATGTTTTGTTCAACCATTCCTAGCTGATGGACACCCCCTCTGTTTCCACTTCATTATCTCAACAAAAAGAGCTGCTATGAATATTTTCATACACCAACTGTCCTGCTACTTCATGGTAGACAGAAATATTTCCTCCCCACCCCCGAACTCCTCTAATTAACTCCTTCTCAGCTGCTCTACAAATAGTAAGAGTGCCATGTGAGCTGGTGCTTCAGTGCCCCCCTACCCCCCAGCTCCATAGCATCCTCTTCTCCTGAGACCTGCAATACATCTTCCTCGGCTTCTAGGATGTTCCCTCAGTCCTCCTCCTATCTCCCTGACTGCTCCTTCTCTGTCTTCTTTGCTGATTCCCAGAATCATAGAATTGAAAGCTACTTTAGAGACCATCTAGTCCAACTCAAACAAAACAATATCCCTAGTGAGTGGTCATCCAGCTTTCGCTCCTCCAGTGAGGATAAAAGGCAGCCAGGTAGTGCAATAGATAGAGCACCTGGGCCTGGAGTCAGGAAAACTCTTCTTTCTGAGTTCACATCTTCAGAGACTTACTAGCTGTGTGACCCTGGGCAAGTCACTTAACCCTATTTGCCTCAGTTTCCTCATCTGTAAAATCTGGAGAAAGAAATGGCAAAACACTCCAGTATCTCTGCCAAGAAAATCCCAAATAGGGTTATGGAGAGTCAGACATGACTGAAAACAACTGAACAACAAACCAGTGAAGAGAACCTACTGTTCCATGAAGCAGCCAATTCCACTTCTGGACAGCTCAGATCATTAGGAAATTTTTCCCCTCCATTGAATCTAAATCTGCCTACCTGCAGCTTCTATCCATGGCTGCTAGTTCTGCCCTCAGGGCCAGTTGGAACATAGCCTAATCCCTCTTCCACAGGGCAGCCCTCTGACTCCCTAGAGCTAGCTCTCATGTTTCCACCAAAGTCTTCATCTTCTTCCTGTCCCCTAAGCTTGGGTGTCTCCTGTGGCTTTGAATTCGTCCTGGATCTTCCTCTCTCCCTCCTCTCTTCCTTGGTGATCTCACCCGCTCCCGTGGCTTCAGTAACCATTCCTACTTGGATGGCTTCCAGTCTGTGTCTCCAGCTTGAGCATTCTGGTCTCAAATTGCCAGTTGCCTGTTAGACTTCTCCATTTGCATGGCCTTCCAGTACCTAGAACTTAGTATGTACAAAACTGAACTCCTCACTCTAACCATGACTTCCCTCCACATCCTCAGACCTCACACAATATCTTATTTACTCTACATGGTATCATTCTGCACTATAGATATATGTGTTATATCCGTCATTATACTGAGCTCCATGAATACGGGGATTGTCTTATCTAACTTTGAGTTTCCTCCAATGCTTAGCAAAATGCTCTGTACACAGTAAGTGAATAGTAACTGTCAAATTGAATTTGACTAACATTTTGTACCTACTATGTACAAGACTCTTATGGCATCTCTTTTCCCATTTTCTGCCACACTTCTAGAAATGGTTACACACAATCTCTGCCTCCACTTCCTCTCAGCCCACTCACTCCACTTTGTCCCCTAGTGGCCTCATGCCAGAACCCTGCTTACCCAGAGACCACTAGGGAGTGTCAGAAGGTGGAGCCCATCAGACTGGTGTGATCCCTTCACCAACACCCAACACCCTGTACCCTGCCTAGCCAGATCCCATTAGGCTCCTACCTTCCTAACAGTTCACTTGGAACCTGCCTTACAGAAGACCACTGCTGTGTTGACTCTCCCAGTTAGAGTACTAACTCTTTGAAAGCAGGGACCAGAAATTTACTTTTCAATTCGTATCCCCAATACTTAGCATGGTTCTCAGCATGGAGTGTTTAATAAATGGTTTTTCATTCTATTCCACTGAAGAGTACTTCCCAAGAAAGCCTGAGAGGCAGGCTGGCAAAGTTCCCATGCTCCAGGTCCTAAAATATGGCTCTTCAAGGTAACCCAGCCTGCTTTGACCCAGGCCCCATTGGATCAGAAGAGACTCAGGGGATGGAAGAAGGATGCAGCCCAAGACAACAGCAAAACTGTGAAGGTCCTCAGGGGTGAAGGGCAGGCATTGTGGGCAGGGGGCAGAGTAATGTTCAGTTATTTTTTTGAGCATCTTCTCTGTGCTGGGTGCCAAGGAGACGAGAGTAGCAGACCTGGGCTCTGCGTTCAATGAGCTCATTGTCTCCTTGGAGAGACGAGCCTGGCACTGGTGAAACATTTAATGAGACAGTTAATAGCAGTTTTCATTCATCTCTTATGGACTCCCTGTCATATTCCCCATGGCAGATGTTCCATATCTTCTTTCCTCTCAAGTCCTGAACACCTCCCCTGCCTCCTTCCCCACTCCGCCCCCCCCCACTCCTACTTTCACCAGAAGAGTTTGTCTCCTACTTTCCTGAGGAGAATGAGGCCATCTGAAGTGGCCTGGGGTCCAGTAGGATGAGCCCTGAATTCAAAGGCAGGAGAGCTGAGTTTGAATGCTGACTCTGCCACTTACTAACTGTAGGATACCATGGAGTAAGTCACCTTAACATTTGGTGCCTGAGTTTCCTCACCTGTAAAATGGGGGTGATAATACGACAGTACTTACTCCCCCCCATCCCAAGGTGCCTTTGAGGATTAAATGAGGCAATGTAAGTAAAAACATTATGTGCATGTTAACTATTTAAATAGCCCACCCCAGGGATTTAAATCCAGTGTCTTCACTTGGCCTTTCATCCTTCCCCTCTCAGAGGATAATGTGGCCTTCCTCTTTACTAAATCTAAACTCCCTGTAATGAATGGAAGGAGTGTCCTTTGGCTTTGGGGATGTCTTATTTTCTAAGTCTTGTTTTTAACCCCTCAGGGTCCTCAGTCTTTCCTCTTCCCCCTTTCCCAAAGGAGATAACCATAATTGGCTAGTTAGTTCTCAACAACATTCATCAATTTAGAGCTAGAAGGAATCTTAGACGTCATTTAGTCCACCCTCTTCCTCATTTTACAGATGGAGAAACTAAGGGTCAGAGAGATCCATTGACTTGCCCAGTGGCCAAGAGGGAGTGAGGGGCAAAACCAGGATTCTAACCCAAGTCCTTTTAATGCCTAATCCATCATTATACCATCTCTCTTAAGTCTGTGAGTGGAGACTAACCCTCAGCCAGGCCTGGAGGTGATGACTCCTGACTGGCTGAGAACTTGGCATGGCCTATCAAGCTATGGTAAAACCCAGAGAGGCAGCCAGGAAGCTGGTAGTAGAGTTCGGTGGAGACAACCCTTGGACAGAGGAGATTCCTAGGTCCCGGGCTGGTGGGAGGCTAAAAAGGGGTGTGTATGGTGCCTAGTGTGTCTCTCCCTGAGAAAATGATCACCTACAGCATGACACAAACTCTCAACCCCAGGAATCTGGAAGCTTAGAAGCTGCCTAATTCACACTGAACTGATTTCTTGGTGTGCATTCCTGGGTGGGTTATCTGTTACTCTCTACTTGTATTTCTGCACTGACTCTGTTTCCAAATCCTGGAGATGGCAAACTCGGTATTATGAAAAGGCATGGCAGAGGGTGGGAAATGGAAAAGAAGGAAGAGATACTCAAATCATGTCATCCAGATATTAGGATGGGGGGAGGGACATCAGGCAGAATTGAATTAGCTTGGGGAGGGGGAGCTGGTTCAGGAAACAGGGAGCTCAGAGAGCTAGGCCACAGCTTCTGAGATCAGGACTCAGTACCTAGGGAAGATTGGTTCCCTTAGGACAGATCTGTTTATGATCTGAAGCCCTGGGGAATGGAGGGGCTGGCCTACAAATTCTTCAAAGCCCTCCACTTGTCTCCTTCAAAAAAGAATGATAATGATAATGTCAATAATAATAGCTAGCATTTATGAAGGGAAACTGGGTAGCAGAATGGATAGAGCACTAGGCCTGGAGTTCAAGAAGACCTGAGTTCAAATCCAGCCTCAGACACTAATTAACTGTGTTACCCTGACCAAGTCACTTACCCCATTTGCCTCAGTTTCCCCATCTGTAAAATGAGCTGGAGAAGGAAATGGCGAACCACTCCAGTATCTTTTCCGAGAAAACCCCAAATGGGGTTCTGAAGAGTCAGACACGACTGAAAAATTACTGAAAACATTTATGTAATACTTTAAGGTTTGCAAACATATACGTTAACTTATTGGAGCCTTACAACAATCTGTGAAGTGCTATTATCCCCATTTTACAGAGGAGAAAACTGAGGTTAACTGAAGTTAAATGACTTGCCCACTATCAAGTGCCCGAGGCAGGATATGAACTCAGATCTTCCCAACTCCCAAGGCCCATACTTTAGCCACTGAATCACTTAGGTAACATATGTAGCCTCAGTCTATCCCCTTCCATCTTCTCCTTGTATCAGTCATCTCCCCTGCTCCCTTCCATCTTCATCCTCTCCCTTTCTCTCCACCCTACAAACTGTATTCATGCTCTCCCTAGCCTAAAGAATTTTCCCTTAACCCTGCTACCCCTTTAAGCTATCATTCATTCTCTTTTCCCATTGACTGCCAAATTTCTAGAAATGACCATATACCCTCTCTGCCTCCACTTCCTCCCAACCCACTCACCCCTCAAGTTCTTGTAACCTGGCTCCCGTCCCCACCACTCTATAGGAAATGCTTTCTCCAAGGTCATTGGGGAGCTCCTAATTCCCTAGTCAAGTGGCTCTTTCTCCTTAATCTCCTTATCGTGAATAATATGATTAATGATGGCTCCCATTTACATGGATTTTACAAAGCTGGTTGACTTGCTTTGTAGAGATGGTCAGTTTCCTTCTCCCCTTATCTTATATCAGAGGAAACTGAGTCACAGAGAGGTTAAATGATCTGTTAAGGCCCACCGGTACCAAGTGGCCAACCCTGGATCCCAAGATCAGTACTCTTTTCATTATACTATATTGCCTCTTCTTACCAATCACAAGGGAACAGAAAAGACTAGCCAGAATAGGTGGCATTGGAGTTGGGTTGTTACTGCCAGGATAAACCACACTCAGCTTGACCTTTAAAGCTTACCATAGGCTGGCTCCCAGACTCACTTCATGTCATTCCCTATGCCAGCCAGATTTCCCCACTTATCATTTCCCATTCAGGACATTCCAACTCCTACTTACATGACTGCACAGGATGCCCCTCTGCAAGGCACACCCTCTCTGCCTCAGCCTTTACAGGATGGATTAGAGAGAGATTGCAGAGATGGAATTGGGCATAGGGTTTAGAAACTGATTGGTCAAGGAGAAGGAAGAACCAAAGATTAAACCTGGATTTTAAACATGGGAAACTGAGTAAATGGGGACGCTGGAGACAGAAGATGTTGAAATCCCTTATAAGCTTCTTGGCCCTTTGGCCAGACTAGCTAGAACAACAGTTTTTAAGTCAAATGACCCTTTCAAAGGGGTCACAGGAGTCGCCTAAGACACATATTTCCGATGATCTTAGAAACCAAGACACTGCTCCTCTATGCGTCTCCAGGCAGGTCCGCCCACATACAGATACGCCCACATACAAGTATTAAAGGGTGGTGGCATTAGGAAGGTTGAGAACCGCTGAGCTAGAAGGTTAAAGCTGAGTCTGTCTCCACCTAGGTCTACAGGACAGATGTCATAGTATCCCAGGGAGAAGGGTGGGAGGCAAGGGGAGCAGAGGGGTTATTCATTTCTGACCTGAAACAAAAAGGGGTCTAATGCAGGAGGCAGGCAGGGGTTTTTTATCCTAGATTACGTTTCCATTGGTGTAGGGGAACTCAGCAAGCATTTTAAACCAGCTGTTATGTAGATGCTAACCACTAGAGATACAAAGACACAAATGGAAATGAAACAATTCTTGTCCTCCTGGAGCTTACATTCTGTTGAGGAGAAACAACTCAGTACAAAATAAAAGAAATACAAATGAGATACTACAAAGATACAAAGTGACTTTCAGGACCACGAGCCTGGCAGCTGGGGGCCTCAGGACAGGCCTCCTGAAGGGTGCGGCTTCTGAACTGAGTGACCCTCAGGATCAAGGGGCAGGGTATGGATGATGATTCTGCAGAGGAGGCTGAGGAGGGGTCAGACAAGGAATAATGATAAATAATAATAGCAGCTAGTATTGCCGCAGTGCTGTAAGGTGTGGCACTATCCCATGGGAACCTCACAAGAACACAGTGAGATAAGTGCTGTTATCCCCACTTTGCAGAGGAGGAAACTGAGAGAGGTTAAGGGACTCACCCGGGATCACACAGCTATCAGGTCTTCCTGATTCCACCTCCATCACGCTCTATTGCACCACCTCGCTGCCTCAGGTAAAAAGCCAGGAAAGAGCAGTATTAGGGAGGAGAGGGTGTCTCTGATGAGAGGATCTTATGTTGTTTAAAGAGCTATAGGGAGGGTGGCGCGGTGAGTAGAGCACTGGCCCTGGAGTCAGGAGGACCTTAGTTCAGACACTTGACACACTTGCTAGCTGTGTGACCTTGTACAAGTCACTTAACCCCAATTGCCTTGCCTTCTCCCTCCAAAAAAAAAAAGCTATAGGAAATTCAAGTAGGGTAAGGAATGAGAAAAGATTGTTGGATTTAGCAGTGGGGATGAGCAATTTGAGTTAAGTGGTAGGACTCAGGGTCACACGACCACTGAGGGATCTGGTATGAAAATCCTGGGCCCCAAGTGGCATAGACTGGCGACTCATCTATAACTCAGATTTAGAGTGATTTGCCCAGGATATCCAGTAGGGGGTCAGATATAAGACTCCAACCCAGCTCTTTTTGCCTCCAAAGCCAGCCCTCCACCCTTTACACCATGCTACAGAGATAGTAACTGACTGAGGAAGTATGTGGTGACCCACCTACAGCCATCCTCAATCCATGCTTCCCAATCTTGGGCTGGAGGATGCTCAGGAGACTGTTCCAGTGAAAGCATCAAGAGCTCTTGAATCCTACTGGAATCCATGACCTGAGAATACAGAAGGGACCTGAGAGTGCAGAATGTTAGGTCGAGTGACCTTGCAACATAAAACGTTAGAGCCAGAAGAAACCTTCAGTCAGGGAATCATGGGATTTAGTACTAGAAGGGACCTTAGGGATCTTTTAGGCGATATTTTACCGTTCATCATATAGATAAGGGAACAGAAAAGGTAGCTGGAAGAGGCCTTCAAAGCTAGAATGTTCCAACCAGAGGGGTCTTAGAGACCATCTGGGCCAACAGTTCTTAACCTGGAATGCGTTGCCTTTTTAAAAATTATTCTGATAACTGTATTTAAACTTAAGTAGTTTCCTTGGTAATGTTATCTGTTCTGTTTTATGCACTGAAAACCATTATTCTGTCCATGGGCTTCACCAGAGGGGACCATGACATGAAAAAGTTAAGGACTCCTAATCCGGTCAAAATTCTTCTTTTACAATCAATCAGCAAGTATTTATGAAACATGTACTATGTGCCTCTCATGGTGCTAGGCACTGGAGATATAAAGAATGAAACAGTCCACCAAATGGTAATCTCATAAATGAGACCGAGACCTAGGAAAGAAAAAGTCACCTTCTCTCTTCTGTTGCCAATTAATTAGGGCTAGTGTTCTCATGAAGGTTTCCTAGAGGTGTGTTCAGATTCAGGCATTTCTTTAGAAGCAACCTAATACAGAGGTTGGGCAGCTAAGTGGCTCAGTGAATAGAATTCCAGGCCTGGAGTCAGGAAGACTGATCTTCTTCAGTTCAAATCTGGCCTCAGACACTTACTAGATATATGACCCTAGGCAAGTCACTTAACCCTGTTTGCCTCAGTTTCCTCATTGTAAAATGAGCTGGAGAAGGAAATGGCAAACCACTTCAGTATCTTTGCCAAGAAAACCCCAAATGGGGTCGGGAAGTCGGACATGACTGAAGCAATTGAACGACTGAGGATTCAAATCCTGACTCTGATACTGGCTAATGTAATCCTGGGCAAGTAAGTCTGAGCCTCAGTTTTCTCACCTGGCCAATGGGGATGATGGCCTGACAATAACTACTGTACCAAGCTGTTGGGAGGTCCAGATGAGATGAAGGACGCACAGCACTCTACAAAAAGTCTAAAGCATTATATGAATTTATCGTTATTATTTGTCACGGATTTATCCATCTCAGGAAGGAAAATCAAAGGTGTCGCCCCTCTCTGCCACCTCCAAGTCTGGGGTGACACCACCCTCTAGTGTTGGCTTTTTAGGGAAGAAAACTCCCATATCCCCTGAGGGAGATTCTTCCTGGCCTTGAGCTGCCAGGGGCCAGGAAGTCAGGCCTCAGAAGCAGTCTCAGTGGAAGGGAGCCCACTAAGAGCTCCACTCCTCTGCATCTCCTTCAGCATCCAGTTTCCCTTGGATGGCCATCGGTCGCCCCGGCTGGAAACCTCGGAATCCTCCTGGATTATTCCCTCCCCCTCCCCCCGCTCCATTGTCCATCCGTTGCCACCTCCTGTCAGATCTACCTCCATAACGTCTCTCAGAGACCTCCCTTTCTCACCACTAACATGGCAGCCAGCAACCCCATCCTAGTCCAGTCTCCTGGAGTATTGGAATGGCCTAATAATTGGTTTCTCTACCTCCATGCTCCATCCTGCCTCCCTCCCTGTCAAGTTCATTTTCCTCACAAAATAATCTTCCTAAATTAGCTCAGGTCTGACCATGTCCTTCTCCTACTCAGAGATCTTCAATGGCTCCCTATTGCCATTAGAACAGAATACATCTTCCTCAGCTTGGCCTCCTCTGCTCTGGCTCCAACCTTCATTTCTGGGCTTATTTCACATTACCCCCTTTTTAATTCTTTTGTCATTGTTGTTCAGTTTCAGTCACGTTCAACTCTTCATGATGCTGTCTAGGGTTTTCTTGGCAGAGATACTAGAGTGGTTTACCATGTATTTCTCCAGCTCATTTTACATATGAGAAAACTGAGGCAAACAGGGTTAAGTGACTTGCCTAGGGTCATACAACTAGTAAGTGTCGAAGTCACGTTTGAACTCGGGTCTTCCTGACTCCAGGCCTGGCACTCTATCCACTGTGCCACCTAGCTGTCCATTCTATGCTGCTTGTTCGTCAGACTCAACATGCCATCACCCACCTCTGTGTATTTGCACTGTCATCTCTCCTGCCTCAGTTGCACTCCTTCCTCTTAGCCTTTCAGATTTCTTCTCCTCTGTCATGGCTCAGCTCAGGGGCCATGAAGCTTCTGAAACATCCTCCCTCACTCCCTCTACTGAAAATGTTCTTTCTGTTCTTATATATCCCTTTGTCTGCTCTTTCTTCCCCCCCCCTTCCCATTATCCCCCATCTTCTATTTGCCAATCCTTGTACATGGTGCATCCAGGAGGGCTTTATTGTATCCCTCATGCCTAACATAGTGCTATGGTAGGTGTGCTAAGTTCAACTGAATCATCCCTTGTGTTTATATAACATGTTTAACTTTACAAATATTTTTGAATCTCTTATTTCACGTGGTCATCTGTGAGGTAGGTCAGGTGAGGTAGTATTATGCCCATTTTACAGAAATAAAAATAAAATATAAAATAAAAAGCTCTTTAAACGCCAGAGAGTGGGAAGATGATTGCCCAAAGTCACAGAGCTGGTTAGTGAGAGAGCCAGGCCAGCACCCAGGGCTGCTGGTCCCACCCCTGTGCTTTTGTCCACCGGCACCCCAGTGTTGCTGCTTTGTGCCCCATGCCTTGCCTCACACTGTGTGTGTTCTCTGCAGTCTTCCACCAAGAGCCTGAGGGCCACCATTGGGGAGGCCTTTGAGCGCTTGCACCGGCTGCTACGTGAGCGCCAGAAGGCCATGTTGGAGGAGCTGGAGGCAGACACGGCCCGCACCCTGACCGACATCGAGCAGAAGATACAGCGCTACAGTCAGCAGCTGCGCAGGGTCCAAGAAGGCAGCCAGATCCTTCAGGATCGGCTGGCTGAAGCAGACAGGCACGCCTTCCTGGCTGGGGTTGCCTCACTGTCCGAGCGGTATGTGGTGGGGACTGGAGAGGCCCCTCCAGGGAGGGGCCCTTCCTCCATGCATCCACCCTGGCTGCTTTCTTCTTCCTTCTTCCCCCTGCCCTCCAGTGGCTGCCAGGAGCCAATTCTCACCCTAGAGTAGGAGGCAGCAAGGGATTGCTCCTCCTCAGTCTGGGCACACCAAGGGAAGCGTTAGGTGACTGTGATCTTCACTTAGATAAGAAAGAGTGCATCGTAAAGCTCTGTGCAGATGTAAAGTACAGATGGCATCATTTCTTTTTTAAATTTGCACGTATCTATTTTATTTTTCCATCCCTTTCACTTTCAAATATATCTCTCTCCTCCTCCCCTACTCAAAGAATTAAAAAGAAAGATGGGGAAGAAAGCCATCAAGGAAACCAAAATGCCTGGGAATAAACACAAAGTTAGCCCCTAATCTGGAACACTCTCCTTCCAGGCTCAAAGGGAAGATTCATGAAACAAACTTGACCTATGAAGACTTTCCCACCTCCAAGTACACAGGCCCCTTGCAGTACACCATCTGGAAGTCTCTCTTTCAGGATATCCACCCTGGTAAGGTGCTGTCCAGCTTTCCTTGGGGATCTAGGGGTCCAGCCCCTCCTGGGGAGGGAGGGGCATATTTCCCAGCTCCCTGCATGGGGCATAGTTTGGACAGAGAGGTGGAAATGGTGCAGCATCATTGTTAGTAGTGAAATTACTCTCCAAGAAGCATCATCAGCTTACGCCTATAGGGAGATGGGCAGAAGTAGACCTTCAGTTATAGACCATCAGTGCTGGGAAGGGCCTTAGAACCTAGAATATCAGAATCAGGAAGGGCCTTAGAACATAGAATGTCAGAGCTGAGAGCACCCTTAGAACATAGGATGTCAGAGGTGAGAGCACCCGTAGAATATAGAATGTCAGAACTGGGAGCACCCTTAGAACATAGAATGTCAGAGCTGAGAGTGCCCTTAGAACCCTGAATTTTGTATCTGGGAGCACTCTTAGAATCCAGAATGTCAGAATCAGAAATGGCCTTAAAACACAGAATGTCAGAACTGAGAGGTCCCTAAGAACCCAGAATGTTAGAGCCAGGAGCAACCTTAGAACACAGAATGTCAGAGCCTGTAGGACCCTTAGAACCCAGAATATCAAGACTAGAATGGACCTTAGAACACAGAATGTCATAGCTAGGAAAAAGCTTAGAACATAGTAAATGTCAGAACACTGAATATCAGAGATGGAGGGGACCTAAAAACATGGCACATCAGAAATGGTGAGAATCTTAGAGCACAGAATGTCACAAATGGTAGGGACCTTAGAACACAGAATGACACAGCTAAAAGAAACTTTACAAACTGTATATTCCAAGCCCTTGTTTTCCAGAGGAAGAAACTAAGGTTCAATCACCAAGAGATACTCACTGAAGATTATGGCATGACTGCCGGGTATAGGATGAATATTATTGGGAAATACAACTGGAAAGAAGGGCATGCTGGGGAGCTCAGGTTTTCTGTGGCTCCCCCCAGAAAGCCTAGATTTGCTGCCTTCCTTTCTCTTGCTTCAGCCACTGACTTTGTCCAGACCTCCACCCTCCTTACCTCCCACAGTAGTATCCCAGAAGGTAACTGGTCTCCCCCAAGCTTCTATCCATTCTATTTAGACATGTCAGGCAGAATAATCTAACTCAGGCTCCTTTCTCAAGGCAGTTATCAGCCCTGGAGTCAGGAAGAATCTGGGTTTGAATCTTGCTTCTGTATGACCCACTCTGCTCCTCAGTTTCTCTGTCTCTAAAATGAAGACAGTAATACCTGGAGAATCTACCTTACTGGGGTCTTTATGAGGTTTCTGTGTGTGATACACACACACAAAAAGGGCTTTGTAAACTTCAATGTTCTATATAAATGTCACATCAACAAGCAAGCCTTTATTAAGCACCTACCATATACCAGTCAGCTCTTATCCTCTCTCTTCTCCTTGCTCAAGAGTCAGTTGTGGCACCCTGGTCCAGACCCCTCTGCCACCCTTACAGGCCTTACACCTCACTTGTCAGGCTCAGCTCTCTTAAATCTTCCTGCTATGGCCAACCTAGGCTGCAGATCACCCTCCTTTCCACACCGTTTCTTTGCAGGTATTCTTCGGGAAAGACCCAAGAGATGCCCTTTCCTCTCCTTCCCATGAATTTCTGTTCCTCCCTCCCTTCTTCAGATTCACCTATTCTAGGAAGCCTTCCCTGATTATCCCCATCTCACACTGATTCCTCATTTACTCTCCAGTCCCTTGGCACTACTTGAATTATTTTAATTGGCTTTTGTTTGCATGTTGCTTTGCAAGTGTTTACTTATGTGTGAGAGACATTTCCCCAAGTAGCATGTAAGCAATCCAAGAACTGAGCCTTTTGTTTCTAGTGAGACTGGAGAGGGTGCTGGGATGCTGGAGATGCTCCAGAGGAAGGCTCTGTCTTCTTGCCTTTAGCCTGGGCCTCTGAGAGAGGGGTCCCAGTGTCTCTGACCATATAAGCCAGCAGCCGCTTTGGTGACTCCGCTGGCCCACAGGAGTCCCTTCGGAGCCTTCCGCTTCCCTTCCCTGTTGTAGGCACCAGCCACTTAAATCTCCTTGGTCTGGCTGCTGAAACTTGCATCTGTCAGACCCCAGTCCAATCCAATAAGCATCTATTGAGTACCTGGTATTTGTGTGCCAGGCACGGTGCCAGCCACTGGGGATAAAAAGACCAAAATGAATCTTTTCCTTATTTCATGAACTTCTGTCATTACGAGGGCAGAGGGAGAAAGGGCACACGGGGAAGATACCACATGTAACCGTATAAGTATAGACATGATAATTTCAGGAACAGAGAGAGCATCAATGACTAAGGAGGAGGTCCTCCCTTAGAAGGTATCATGCAAGCCAAACTTGGAAGGAAATCAAGGATTCTAAGACATGAAAGTGAGGAGGGAGAGCACTCTAGGCACCAGAGGGGGACCAGCCTATGCAAAGTCATGGGATTTCAACTGGTCAGTTGCTGCTGCTGCTGCTGCTGCTGCTTTTATGGGATGGAATAGTGAGAGGCAGTGGGCTACTGTGGACAGAAAGACCAGGGTTTGATTCCTCACTCAGCTAACTTCATTAGCTGTGTGCTCTTGAACAAGTCAGTTCTCAGGACTCATTTTCCTCCTCGGTAAAATGGCAGGCTTGATTTAGATCAGGGTCTCTTAACCTGGGGTATCCAGATGGGGTCCATGGATAGATTTCAGTTCTGTGGACTTGGGGAAAAAAATCACTCCTTTATTTTCACAATCCTTTGGCTTTCTTTGTAATGCTGTGCATTTTATTTCATACATTTAAAAACATGATTCTAAGAAGGAAGGAATCCATAGGCATCACCAGACACTGCCCCAGTGGTCTAGGACACAGAAGAGTGAAAGACCCCTAGACAGCACTGTCTCAGAGCCCTTCTAGATTCAGGAGTCTGTGGTTCTGAGTCATAAGGGAAGTAACAAAATAGCAAAAATGGCCTCTGTTCAGTGTCCAAGGGTCAGGATTATTATTTAAATCTGGAATCATCTAGACCAGTGGTTCTCAACCTGTGGGTTACAACCCCTTTGGGGGTCAAACAACCCTTTCACAGGGGTTACAGTGGTCACCTAAGACCATCGGAAAACACATATTTCCGATGGTCTTAGGAACCGAGACACCGCTCCTCTATCTGTCTCCAGGTGGGTCTGCCCACATGTAGATATGCCCACATATGAGTATTAAAAGGTCACAGCATTAGGAAGGTTAAGAACCACTGATTTAGACCAACCCCCACATTTTCTGGATAAAAATTCTGAGGGGCCAGAGAAGTTAAATGAGTTGCCCACAGTTACATCAGTCAGTCAGTAAACATTTATTAAGTGCCTGCAGCATACCAGGGATCATGCTAAGTGCTGAGGATACAAAAAGACACAAAAGACAGCCCCTGTCCTCAAGGAGCTTACAATCTAATGGGTATATAGGTTGTAAGTGTCAGAGCCAGGATTTACAAGGAGGTCACAGGATCACAGATTTAGAGCTAAAAGGAATCTTAGCGCCCATCTGGTCCAACCTCCTCCTCATTTTAAAGATGAGGAAACTGAGGCTCAGGGATCACAAGTGACTTACCCAGGGTCACACAGCTATTAAATATTGGAATGTGGATCTTTTTGACTCCACTTCCAGTGCTCTATCCACCATATTGCATTGCCCCCCATTAGTGGGGAGGACAAAAATGAAGTTCATTACAAGTGAAAGGCAAGAAGGGATGAAAAAGAAGAAAATGATACCACAGATTCAGGTGAGATCTGGAAACAAATCATAATAGCAGTCAGCATTTCCATAGCATTTACAGTGGGCCAGACGCTGTGCTGTGTACCTGGTACTTACTTGGGAACAAATACCAGATCACATAACCACAGGAATAATGTTTCTTCCTGGAGCCTGACAATAGAGACAGCTAAAAAATAGAATGTTCACTCACGAAACCTTCTCAGGATCCTCCCCTCCCAAGCTGGAAACTTAGCTTTTAATAGTCCTGCAGTCAGCATGAAAGTCTCTAGAACTGAGGCATTCACAGAATCCTGGAATCCCAGGGTTGGAAAGGACCTTGGAGCTTGTCTAATGTAACCCACGGTTGGGCTGGAATGCTGAGAAGTTGGATGGTTACTGAGGATGATAGCAGGAGACTGGGTGGAGAGGAACCATGAGCCAGGATCTGAAGCCATGAGGGATGGTGGAAGGGTCATAGAGGGTGGTCAATGACAATGGAGAAGGGTGGCATAAGTTACTTGGTGGGAACCTCAAAAGAGGAGCATGTTAGCAACTTTGGTTGTTGTCCTTTGTGCTCAGAGAGGACCAAAATGGCATCACTATGTTGGGATCAAGGTACAATGTGTCCAATTGTGGCTGATCAGACCAATACGAGCTCAGAAGGTTCTACCACAGGTCAGGTATACATAGTCCATGGGAACATTTGGAGTGCAGATGTCTCTAAATTTGCACATCTCACGTATCTTTTGAGCTACTACAATTCTGCTTTGCTCATAAAGCACAGCATCTTCTTTTGTGTGGGCATGCCATGCAGGATGGTCCTGTACCATCGTCTCCCATGTCTTACAAGAGAGATCCTGAGAATGTCCTCATATCACTTTTTCTGACCTCTGTGTGAGCATGCTGATGGCATAAGATTGGTTTGGAAGTAGTGCTGGGAAGGAAGAAGTAGGCTGAGCTTAGTACCTTCAGCAATTAGTGCCTGGCATATAGTAGGCAATTAATAAATGCTTGTCCACTTGACTGAACTCTCCTCTTGCTGAACCAGCAGTGTGGGAGGCTGCAGAGGAAGTGGTATCATCCAGCAAGCCCCTATATTTCCTAACCTAAGTCTCTCCATCTTCCCCCTCCTTATTCCTCCCTGCTGCCCCACTTTGCCCATTAAAATGCTGACATGCCAGGGAATCTCGGGGTCAGACAAAGTTCTATCCACTTCAGGGGACACTTCCGTTTCCCATACTGCCTCCGAATCGGCAAGCTCGGGAACAAAGAGCATTTAGTCCCTTTCTGAACCGTCTCTGGGGGCCCGGCCCTCATCAGCTCTGGGCAAGAATTCCTCAGCAGCTTGGAATGCTGCAGAGAAGTCCGATTTTGTCCCACAGGACGTGGGGAGCCTGGAAAGCTTTTTCTGGTGACTGGAAGCTTTTTCAACTCTGCAAACAATCTCTGAGCCCATGGTTCTCCGGAGAGGCTACACCCAGGGCCCCTGAGGGCTATCCACTGTGGACATATTAAAGGCACACCGCAAGTGCCTAATAAATGCCTGCCGACTTGTCATTTTCTAGAAATCAGACATGTTACTGAGGCATTTTTTTTTAAACAGTGGAAGGTATCTAAGCATTAGCCCAGCTATCGTGGAACACTGCACTGATCCAGGGAAATGTGGGCTAGAGGGCAAAGTTGTCAACTTTGGTCTGTCACCTCCTGACAGAGAAATAGACGTGCTTCTTAGGTGGAGGGGGGTGACTCCTAACGGCAGGGATAACACCACTACCTTACCTTTGTGCGTAGTCTCCAAGAAGCACAAAAACACATCACGCCTTCTAACCCGTGAATCCTCACCTCAACTCAGAAAATTAAAAAAGAGCCAAAGCAAGGATTCTTCTAAAAATAAAAAAGCTGAGGCCCAGGAACTGTGTCTTTTTTGTTAGGTTCGCTCTCCTCTCCCTGATGTGCTGGGGGGTGGTGAGTGAAGGAGGCTATTAACAAAGTGTCCGTCTGATGGATTTTGTCCCTCACTGAGCTACAGCAGATGTCCACAGCATGGGAAAACAGCCGATTAGAGGATTGTGTTTCTGTTTATGCCTCTGTTGATTTAATGTTGCCTTTGCCCTTGATGAGTGTTCTTAGACCGACAGAGAGTATTCATTGAGGCTATTTTTTTTACGAAATGCAAAACTCATGAAAATCAGATTTACTTTTTGTAATATAAGCACTTTAATTTAGTATTGGTCATGGTCAAGGAATGAATGAATGAAAGCATTCATTAAGTGCTTCCTGTGTGCCAGGAAGAAACTTATTTAAACAAATGGCTACCTGTGGTGAGCAGACATGTAAGTGGAGATCCAGTTCTGGTAAGGGCTGTTGTGGACATTAGTTGCAATTTGGTGCTTAGCCATGACACATACCTTCTGTTTTAGGACACAGCAATCAGTTCTTGACTATCTGTGTCAATGAGGAGCAGTATAATTATTAGTAATAATTATAGCATTATATAGAGCTTTAAGGGTTGCAAAGCACTTTACATATTATTTCATTTGATCCTCACAGCAACCCTGTATAATAGATGATATTATCACAATCCCTATTTTGTTTTATTTTATTTTATTTTTGCTTTTTTTTGGGAGGGGGAAGGCAGGGCAACTGGGGACAAGTGACTTGCCCAAGGTCACACAGCTAGTTTTGTGTTAAGTGTCTAAGGCTGGATTTGAACTCAGGTCCTCCCGATTCCAGGGCTGGTGCTCTATTCACTGCGTCACCCAGCTGGCCCAATCATCCCTATTTTAAAGATGAGGAAACTGAGGTAGAAGTTAAGTAACTTGCCCAAGGTCACACAGCTAGTGAGTGTCTGGAGCCAGATTCAAACTCATGAAGGTAAGTCTTCCTGACTCTAGGCCCAGTGCTAATATTCATTGTGGCCACCAAATCTGACCCCTTTGAAATGAAAGCTGAATCACAATCATGGCCCAGGCTTTTGGTTGTTTTGTTTTTTAAGAAGCAAGGCCATTGCTCGAACCCAAGTGCCCCAGAGAGAACCCTGCTATTTGGCAGCAGGGCCTCTGGTTGCCAGCCCCATTGGCTTTCCCATCAAAGCCTTCTCCCCCTCTCTCACTCACTGCTCCTTCCACATGCATACTGAGAATGGAATGCATCCCCTCTGAGACCCATGTCAAGCCCTAGTCTAAACAAAGCTCGCTAACAACCCACGTCACCTTGAACAAGTTGCTCCTCTTCCCTGGGCCTCAGATCCTTCATCTGTAAACTACAGGGACTTGGACTGGATGACCTCTGCATTCTCTTCCATTTCCAGATCTATGGATCTGTCTCTCCTTATTTTATTTAAAAAAAAAAAAAAAGGTTTCATTGGAACTTTTAATTTTTATATCCATTCATTTATAGACACATTCTCTTTATTACATCTCATCCCTCTTGTAATGAAGAAAAACATGCAGCAAAACCAACAACAATAGTTTATTCCACATCCATAGGCTGCCACCTCTCTGCCAAAAGGGAGCTGCATCTTTAGCCCTTCTCTAGAGCCAAGATTGGTCATCAATGACCGTTTGTCTTCCTTTTAGTTTCATTCTCTTTACATTATTATAGTCGTTGTCAAATCAACTCAGTAAGCATTTACTACGCACCCACTATAGCAGTATGCTAAGTGCTGGGGATACAAAGAAAGACAAAAAGCAATCTCTACCCTGAGAGAGCTGACAATTTAATGGGGGAGACAACATATAAACAATCACATGCAGAGAGATGTGTGTAGGATAAAGTGGAGGTAATCTCAGAGGGAAGATTTTAGTATGAAGGGGGATCAGGAAAGACTTTTCCTAGAAGGTGGGCTTTTAGCTGGGACTTGAAAGAAGCCAGGAAGCCAAGAGGTGGAGATGAGGGAGAGCATTCCCAGCACAGGGAATGGCCAGAGAGAATGCAGAGAGTGCAAGGGATGGATCATCTCCTATGAGAAACAGTAAGGAGCATCACTGGATCAGAGAGTCCATTGGAGGGGAATAAGGTATAAAAACCAAACACAGGAGTTTGCATCTGATCCTGGAAGTGATAGGGGGCACTGGAGTTTATTGAGAAAGGGGATGACATGGCCAGCTCTATGCTTTAGGAAAATCAATCTGACAGCTGAATGGAGGAGGGACTAGAGTGGGGGAAACAGACCAGAAGGCTATCAGACTAGCCCAGACATGAGGAGATAAGGGCCCCTTTCTGGGATGCCGGCAATGTCAGAGGAAAGATGAGGGCATACAAGAGTGATATTGTGAAGGTAAAGTTGATAGGACTTGACAACAGATTGTGTAGGAGGGGTGAGAGTAACGAGGAGTCAGGTATAACACCTAAGCTGTCAGTCTGGGTGACTGAGAAGATGATGGTATCCTCTACCAGAAGAGCATGTTAAGAGAATTTGGAATAGGGGTGGGGAGAAATAATGAGTTTAATTTTAGACGAGTTGAGTTTAAGATAAGTCAACATTCATTAAGAGCTTACTTACTGTGTGCCAGACACTGCTAAACACTGATGATATGCAAAAGTCACAAGAGAGCCCCTGCCCTCAAAGAACTTACAGTCTGTGGGACACCCATTTTGAGATGTCTGGTAGGCAGTTGGAGGTACGGGATTGGAGAGGGCTGGATGAGTAGATCCAAGAATCATCAGCACAGAGATGAAAATTGATTCTGTAGGAGCTGATGAGATCTCCAAGCAAAACAGTATAAAGGGAGAGGAGAAGAGAGCCTGGGAAGACACCCACAGTTCATGGACATGGTCTGAATGAAAATCGAGCAAGGGAGACTGAGAAGTAGTCAGACGAAAAGAAGGAGAAAGAACCAGGAGAGAGCTGTGTTTCAAAAACCCAGAGAAGTGGGTATCAAAGGGAAGAAAGAGATTGGATCGGCAGTGTTAGAATCTGCAGAGAGGTCAGGAAGAATGTGGATAGATGAAAAGTCACTCGATGGGGAGATTAAGAGATCTTTGGTCTTTGTAGAGAGTGGTGTCAGTTGAATGATGAGGTTGGAAGCCAGACTGTTGAGTTAAAAGAGAGGGGAGAGAGGAAGTGGTGGCACCTTCCCTGGGAATTTAGTCACGAAGAGGAAAGATATAAGACAGTGTAGGAGAGGGACTGGGATGGGGATGGGTGGGTCAAGTGGGGGGTGTATATGTTATTCTGGTTTTGTTCTGTACCCCTCTTTCATATTTTCTCATATTTCTCTGAATTCCTCATATTTATTATCTCTTGTAGTACAATAATATTCTACTGCATTCACATACCATACTTTGAGTCTGTTCAGCCATTTCCCCATTTAATGGACACCAACTTTGTTCCTGATTTTTTTTTCTTGCCACAATAAAATTGTTGCAATGAATATTTTGGTATATATGTCTCTTTTGCTTTCTCTCTTTGACCTCTAGTCTAGAACTCTCTTCATCCTTCTTGCTGTCTTACAGAGGTAATTAAGTATTTTGATTTAAAAATGACCTTTCCTCTCAGCCTTGGAACCTTGCAGGGTTCCAGGTTCCATACAATGGAAAAAAATATATAGTGGAATTAATAAATTTCCACAAAGTGATAAAAGCAAACTAACAACCTAGTGACAACATTAGCCAGCCTATTCTGCATAGACATTAAGAATCATTGTCTGCAGCCAGTAGCCGTGTGGTCACAGATCTGTTACAGTGACCTTCTCTCCATCAGGAAAGCTGGATCGCCTCCCTCATGTCCTCTGTCCTTCCTTCCACAGTCCCGGCTGCTCTCACCCTGGATCCTGTCACAGCCCATCAGCGACTCATCCTGTCTGATGACTGCACGATTGTAGCCTATGGGAACCTCCACCCCCAGCCCCTACAGGACTCACCCAAGCGCTTCGATGTGGAGGTGTCTGTGTTGGGCTCAGAGGCGTTTGGCAGTGGTGTCCATTACTGGGAGGTAGTGGTGTCAGAAAAGACCCAGTGGATGATTGGGCTGGCACATGAGGCAGTCAGCCGCAAGGGCAGCATCCAGATCCAGCCTAGCCGCGGCTTTTACTGCATCGTCATGCATGATGGCAACCAGTACAGTGCCTGTACAGAACCCTGGACCCGGCTCAATGTCAAGAACAAATTGGAGAAGGTGGGCGTCTTCTTGGACTATGACAAGGGACTCCTCATCTTCTACAATGCGGATGATATGTCGTGGCTCTACACCTTCCGGGAGAAGTTTCCAGGGAAGCTCTGCTCCTACTTTAGTCCTGGTCAGAGCCATGCCAATGGGAAGAACGTGCAACCTCTGCGCATTAACACAGTGCGCATTTAGTGGTGGCTCCCTGGGGGAGTGGGCAAACAGACCTTGGAGCTGGGAAGGAGCGACAGAATACTGCCTCCATTAGAAGGCCTCAATGTGTCTCCTCCCCTGGCCCATGGCATCAGCTGCCCCACTCCCTTTGCCATCCACCTGTACTGGTGGTCTGTCTCTGGGGCCTTACTGGATGGTGGCCTCCCCAGTGGTCTACAGCCTCAGGGAGTTAAAGAAGTCACTTCTCCCTGGACAGCATGAGGCTTGCCCATGACCAGTGCAGGGATCAGATATTTCTCCCTCGACCACAGGGGTTGTTTCCTGATTTTGGTCCCCATTTGGCCAATGGCCATTGTTGACTCCTAGGTGGAGACAAGAATTTCTCAAGGCTTGAGAGCTCCAAACCCCCCACCTGCCCCAGATTCCCAAGCAATGTTTTTCTTATTTTTCCATGGACTATGCATATTGCAGTTCTCATAACCCCTCAGAGCAGCAGCCTGATCATACAGGCTGCAGGTTCCCTCCATGCTAGTGTCTTTCTCAAGCATGAGGGTGAAACAACACAGTGCCTCATGGGAATGAGAGCCCCTCAGGAGCCCTCTCAATGCCAGCTGCCTAGAGAAAGATGCTGGAGTGGTTTAGTCTTGGTAGGTGAGACAGTGCATGGACCGTGCCCTCCCTAGCCTCAGAGATTTTAGAGAAAGATGTGGGGCTTGGGAAAGAAGATTGCCAAAGGGCAAAAAGCGGGGCCAGAGAGACTATCTGAGGGACCTCGGCATGCCATTGTGGGAAGGGACAGTATTGGAGGAGTAAGGACATTAGCTCTGAGTATAGGATTATTTCTTTCGTGAGAAGCTATCATATCAGTCAACCTGACCCTAAGATTGACTTTTCAAATGGAGCTTAAAGATGAGGATAAAGTATAGGAAAGAAGGCTTTGGGGGAGCAGATCTCTTGATAGTTAACTCTCAGTCCCCAAATCAAGGACTCTAAGTGTCTAGCAAGAAGAAAAGAAGCCTTGGGATAGATCCAGGCCCATCCCCGGTGAAATCAGTGACTTGTAGGGTAGTGTCGGCTGTGCACTGTGCATCCCTACAAGACCACAGACCTTTTGGCTGTGTGTGGGAGGCACGGGCTAAAAGGACTTCTGGGGGCTGATCTTTGGTAGCTAACTGTGCATAGCAGGCCTGCCCAGCAGCTTGGGCTCCAAGGAGGTCCACTTCAGGAAAGGAAGGGTCCTCCGTCCGTATCTAAACCCTGCTGCTGTTGGAATCAGGCCCAAGCCTTCCTCATTCCCCTTAGCTCAAATAGCTCTACCCAAGGCAGCTCTGAATTCTCAGGGAGAAAAGGGGGGCTGCTCTACCCCCCAAGTCAAAACCGAGATTTCCTTCTTCTCCCTGGAACTATTTCTAGCTGTGATCACAGCCCCTAGTTGCCCAGTTAGTCATTTCAGGGCCAGATCCTTTCAGGCAAATTTGAGATCCATTCTCAAATCACCGGTATTCACAAAGTGAGACCAGGAGTTGAAACATCTTAGCTCATGGGAAAACAGCAATTATGTCATGGCTCAGAGCCCCCATATACTCACCCCAGTGTGCCTAATAATCAGTAGTCCCGCTTGGTCTCCTCGGGACCCCAGGACAGCAATGGAACAATGCAGTCGAATGGGAATGCTCAGGGGGTTCCCCAAGGGAAGGAGCTGCCCTGGAGGGACATGGTTGGGAAATCTGGGCCCAGTGCCTGTACAACCTCTCTCTCCTTCCCCTCATTCTTTAATCTTCCCCCACTCCCCAGAATGCAGTATTTATAATAAAGAAAAAAGAAGAAAGAGAAAAAGGTTACTATATCCTTTTTGTGACTAATGGCTCGTTTGTACAATATTAAAGTTATGGGATGTTATGTTTTGTTTTTCTCAATGAGCAGGGACATCCAATCATAGGCAAAGTCTCCAAGCTCATTCTCCCAACTTCTTCCCCTCTTCTTGCTTTGCCCCATTTCTCTTTTCAGAGGGGATCCCTCCCTCTCCCTCTCTGTCTGGGGTTAGACCCCCTTACCCTATTCAGTGTCTAACCATACCTGGGGCTGGGTTACCTTCATAAATGCCTGCTGGACTTGATTGGGTTTCATCCCTGACAATTAAGATTCAGAAATTCTCCATCTGTGACCCAGCTGCCAAAGAATAACCAGAAAGTCTTTAGAGTTACCGGCCACCCCTGGGAGACATAGCTGCCCAAAAAGGCAGCTTTTCACCTAAGGTTGAGTTAGGCCTATAGTAATCACCCTAGAGAGCCTGTCCTCTGGCTGCCCTTTAAAATAAACTGGAGTGGGATCTCTAGGGCATGGGCATCAAGTTCTCTACAGCATCTGTCCTCCTCTCTTCTTAGCATGATGGAACTTTATCAGATCCTTTCCTGAAAGCAGGTTTCAAACAGCAAGGAGGCATGAGAACTCAGAAAAGTAAGGGGAGATACCACTCAGCAGGCAAAGGGCACAGGCCCACAGACAGAGCCACAGTCTGTGTCATCCTAAGAGCTGGACATCTGTATAATTTCTTCTCACAGAATGCCCACCTGCAGAGAGAGCCTGGGCACTCATTGGCTCAGAGCTAGGACGAGGTGGAGAATGGAGAAAATGCAGTGGAGACCAGATTGGGAAGGGAAGAAGTGAGCTTGAGTTTAAAAACAAAATAAGGTTCCAGAGATGTTGAATGATGAAGCTGCCTCAGAATGAGGTGAGAGAACTATGGCCAGAAACACCAAGTAATTAGAGTCCGGGGTGGAGCAAGGCAGGCATGCCATGGGTAGGCCAGCGCACCGCCATGGGCACAGGAGATCGAGTGGAAGTCCACATAAAGAGCAGAGGAGACAACGGGAACGTGGACCCAGGTGGTTGCTTGTTCAGTGAATGTTTTTATTTCTGATACTTGCTTATTAAAAGCCTGTTCCTAGGGAGAACCTGACAGGGCAGGATCTAGCCCCAATTTTACAGATGAGGCTCTATGCGATTAGCTGACAACTCATGTGACTCCTGGCACAGCCCTCTTCCCATTGCCTCCCGCCCTGAGTCCTGACCACCACTGTTTCCAAAGCTGCCAAGGTGAGTAGGGAAGCAGGCCACCAGCTGGCAGCTGGGCCCCAGGGACTCACTGGACGTGGGAGTGGAAGAGGGGGAGGGAGGAGTGGAAAAGAAACAAGACCAGGGTGGGGTTGGGGGGTTCTGACTAGTTAGGCACAGAGGGAGGGGAGGAAAGGATAATTAAGTGAAATCACTTGAAAACAATTAGGAAGCGCTCAGTAGCAAAGAATACTGAAAGGCCCAGTTGGGTAAGAACAGCTCATATTTGTCTGGCATCTCAGGTTTATAAAGCATTATTTTCCATGCATTATTACCTCACTTGATCCTCCAATGACCCTGAGATACGAGTGCTATTAGCAGCTCCATTTTATAGATGAGGAAACTGAGGATCAGAGGGTGACCTGCCTAGGGCCACAAAGCCCCCAAGTGTCTGAGCTGGGATCTGAACTTAGATCTTCACTCCTCCGAATCGAAAACCAGATCTGGCAGCCCTGGACTTGGAGTTAAGGGAGATTTAAGTGAATTCAGATCCTGGCTCTAGTATTTGCCAGTTGTGACACTGGAGAAATTTTTCCACCTCTCTATGCCCTAGTTTCTTAATCTATAAAATGAGGGTGATGGTCCTTAAGCTATCTAACTTAGAGGAAAATGCTTTGTAAGTCTTAAAGCACTATGTTAAAGTGTTGTTATTATAATCTAACCAGAATCCAAAGGGGAAGGCTTTCAAGGGAAAGGCTTCTTGGAAAAGCTAACGGTCAAATGGACATGTAAATTAGTGGGAAGGTCATTCCCAAAGGCAGGAAATATGACTGGGGCAAATTACACTGTGTCTCCGACATGGCTAAGTGACAGGTTACAAGAAAAATCTAAGGCAGCCTTGAAAGGTAAAAAGTCACAAAGGTATATAAGCCAGAGGAAAAGGTCTGCCAAGCAGAGGTAGAGGTAAGAGTTACCTTGAACCAGGTAATCTCAAAAGGTAAGGTTCCTTCTAGCTCAGACAGTCTATGGATCTATAATGATAAGGAGATAAGTTACAGTGGTAACCTGGGTGGGGGCGGCGGGGAGAAGTAGAGAAGTAATGAGAAGAACAAATCAGAGGGAAGCATGTCTTTGCTCTTGGCCTTGAGGTCCTGCCTCAGAAAGATGAATGGAGTCACAGTGATGAGGGTAGCCAGATAGGAGAGGACCAATCAGAAAGGGCAGAGAGGCTTTGATTGTCTGCAGGTATTGGTTAGAGGGCACTGGAATTCTATTTGGGATCCGCTGACCCAAGGAGGAGTGGCTCTGTAAGGAAACCCACCAGCGCTGTTCCCCACTGGCCCACCCGAGGTCTGACCCTCCCCCCACTGGAGCCTGGACAAGCTCCAGCCCACCCACAAACTATGTCAAAGGAATTCTCTCCACAGGCAAAGATGAAGCTGTTTTATCTCCCAGCCCCCACTTAGCAGGGCCAGGGAAGTGACCAGTTTCATCCAATCCTCCTCCTCCTCCAGAAGACAGGGGCCAGCTTTGCTCCTCATTTCTGACTCCATCTCACAGACTGCATAACAGATTCGAAAGCAAATGGGTTTTTAATACCTTGCTGAAGGTGTTGGGCTTCCAGGAGCATAAAGATTTAGAGTCGGACAGGGCCATAGAACTTTGGGACCTTCTCTCTAGAGGTTCTGCAAGGGCAGAAAACAACTCAGAGAAACCACCTAACAAAACAAAAACAGGCTCAAGGGATACAGCTCTCTGCTGTTAACTGAGAAGCTTCCTCTGGGGAGGACTCGACTCCTCTGGAGCTGACTGCTCATGCTCCAAGGCCCCTTCCCCTGCTCCCTCATCTCTATCCCAGACTCTTGACTCCGTGCCTCCCCCCGCCTCCCACTCTAACTTCTGTGAGTGAAGAACCCGGGATAAGGAGGCTCAGGTTTGGGGTTCAGGGGGCTCACTGGAGCAGGCAAAGGGCTTTCTGAAACTTCAGCGCCATCCCTAAAGTTAGGGCAAAGGTTCTGATCCTGCCCCAGGCTGCTCTAAGGATTGGGGAAACAATTCCAGGCAAAGGCTAGACTGGGAGGCAAAATTATGAAGCCAAAGAGCAGGAAAGGATCTCAGAATGGAAGATGTCAGAGCTGGGAGGGGCCTTAGAACACAGGATGTCAGAGCTGGGAGGGCCCTCAGAACACAGGATGTCAGAACTGGGAGGGCCCTCAGAACACAGGATGTCAGAGCTAGGAGGGCCCTTAGAACACAAGATGTCAGAGCTGGGATGGCCCCTAAAACACAGAATGTCAGAGCTGGGAGGGTCCTTAGAACACAGGATGTCAGAGCTGGGAGGGCCCTTGGAACACAGGATGTCAGTGCTGAAGGGGCCCTTAGAACATGGAATATCAACAGATCACAGGAACTTTGGACACAGAATGTTAAAGCTGAAAGAAGCCTTATAATATAGAGTTAAAGACAGAAGGGATTTTAGTACAATGTCTCTCAAATTTTGTAGCTGAACAGACTAAGGTATGGTTACCCCCAAGGCCAGTATAATGTTTCTATGACTAGAGGAATATTTCCATATGCAATGGTTTTGTAATCTCACCGATTGCAAGCCTTCTCACCACAGCGTACAAATGGCAACCCTTCCGTGCCTTCTCCTGGGTGACTTGTCAGTGTCCTCCCATAAATTCTCCACAAGGGCCATGGACCTTTCTCGGGTCTTCTGACATCTCATGAATGCCACAATCAGGTTGTCCATCAGTCACCCTGCTCGCTCTAATGGAGAATAAGATAGCCTGCCATTGTATTCTGCCATAATCAGACCATATCCAGAGTAAAACATGCAGATTGCCATCACGTTTTAGAAAGAACATTGGCAAAGTAGAATACATCCCCAGGAAAGTGAAGAAGGCAAGATAACTTGAAACCAGGCCACCTAAGAATCATCCAAAGGAACTAGGGATGACAGACATTTCAGGGAGTATGAATGCTGGGAGCATGGGCTGCTTTGTAAAAGAGGGATTAAGCTTGTTCTCCTAGACCCCAAAATGCCATGGGTGGAAGGTTGAAGAAGTAGTCCAGATCAATATAAGAAGAAACTTTTTAACATTGCTAGTAAGAAATAGTGGGTTCCCCATCAATGGGGGTTTCCAAGAATAGGTAAGGTGACTGCTTGCCTTGAATATTATAGAAGAAATTCCTGCCCAGGTATAGGTGTAATAGAGGACCTCTTTTTGGTTCTGTCCAGTCCAGAGACCATCTAGCTCAATGACTCTTTGGATCACTGTTCCCTAACTATAAACGGAACTGTAATCTCTACCCCATCTACCTCACAGGACTCCTGGGAGAAAGGATCAAGTGAGATGCTGTTTGGAACCAAAGATGGTCATATGGTGTTAATTTAAGTCATTTTCTCTAATTCCTAATTAGGAATTGTCAGTGTCCCCTCTCCTAGTGACATTTTCCAAGAAAAGGCAAAGGAGTAGGGGTGGGAGGCGGGGAAGAGTGATGCTAAAGCCTTAGTTGATTTGACAACTAGTGCTGGGGGCATCTGAGTCTCTTTTCACACTCCAGGGAAATCTTAAAAGATCCCTGATATGTGAAAACCCTGAAAAGCAAGAGGCCCATGGTCCAGGCTCAGTAGAAGGACCCTGCCACATGGGTTGAACCATCCCTTCCTTCTCTGGTGCATCGGGTTGCTTTAACAGCTAAGTGGTCCTTACACTAGGTCCTTCCAAGCCCTCTCCTCCAGGGGGCAGGCCTGACTATAGAGGCCCCGCCCTTCCAAGGACAGAGTCAGCACCTGCCCACACCTGGTACACTGGTAACCAAGCCCAGAGCCAGAACAGAAGCAGGAGCAAGCCTGACGCAGCAGCCACTGAAGGGGATTATACTCCCACCCCTAACCTAGCCTGGGCCTATCACTGGAACTTCAGGCATTTCCAGGTGCGTATTGAGAAGACTTGGGAATAGGGATGGCTAAGGTGATGAAGGGCAAGTAGTGGATTTGGACTTTGCAGGCTTTTTGTGCCCCTAGCACTGTAGTATGTAAGTCCTGAGATCTGAAAGCTCTGGGGATTTTTTCCCAGGGAAAGAGCAGTTGTATAGATCCATCTCTAATTTCAGAAAGGCCTGGGACTCCCAAGACCCTGTCCCTTACAGGGTCAAAGGAGGTCCTCTCTAACCAGGGACAACAGTGCAGAACAGCTGTCTCTTTAAGCAGATGGGATATGGGGAGGGCAGTAGACCTTGGTACCCAAGGGTCTCCAGATTCTTCAGGGTCACTTCTCTTTCCATTTCCTTCTCCCTTTTCCACTCAGGTCCCCCAGGTTTCCCCAGAGCCCCCACTACAGTGCCCCACCTGGACCCATCCTACCTGTCTAGCCTGTAATCCAGAGCTATCTCATCTCAAACCCCCAGTCACAACTTACTGATCCAGTGTCTCAACTGGACTTGAGACAAGTGTTCAGCAAGCCTCCCTTCATGTCCAGTGATGGGGACTTTTCTGCCTCCCAAAGTTCTCTTTTCACTTTCTCACAATTCAAATTGTTGAGGGGGCTTTTTTCTTACATTGAGCCCAAATCTGCTTCTCAAGCAACTTAGTCCCATTGCTTCTAATTCTGCTCTCGGAGGCCAAACCAAACAAGCCTAATCCGTGTTCCACATGGTTGCCCTTTCAATATTGGAAGTCAGCTAACATGTTCCCCTAAGTCCAAGCCAAACAGCCCCAGTTCCTTTCATTGTGTGAGTCCCCCAAACATCCTGTTCACCTTCCCCTGGATGCCCTCCAGTTGTCAATGTCCTTCCTAGAAGGTAGCAGCAAAAACTGGACATAATACTGTCAGGCTAGTCTGCCTAGGACAGAAGACAGTACAGCTTTGTTTTTAGTACCATACTCTGTTAGCATGAATCTTTCCGGCTGCCATACTAACACTATTGACTCAATGAGCTTGGAGGCCGCTGAAACCCCTAGGTCTTTTCACATGAACTATTGCCCAGATATGTCTCCTCAACTTTCTACTTGTACAGTGAGCTTTGTGAACCTAAAACACAGAGCTTCACATTTATCCCTATTAAAATATATCTTATTAGCGGTGTCATGGAAACAGCTCTGGAGTCAGAGAACCTGGGTTCAATACTCTGAAAAAGTTCCATCCTTACTATAAATGAAGGGATTGGATCAGATCATCTCAAAGGTCTCTTCCAAATCTAGGTAGGCCCTATGAAGAAATTCAGTCCATCCTTCTAGCCATTGTAATGTGGACCTGTATTCCCAAAAGAAGTAGTCAATGTCCTTAGATTAGAAGCCTCACACAGGCTTGCCAGGGAGAGACTGAAGAGGACAAGAGGGCTTTCCCAAAGTTCCCTCCTGGCCTCTTCCAGCTTTCCCTGACCAGCCTGCAGGAGGCAGATTCCTTTTGCCCATCAAATTCTAATTCCCTGGAGAACTTTCAGGGTCAACCTCCCTTTATCTCCTCCTTATACTACCTCCTCTTCCACACTACCAACAATCCAGGTTGCTGTGAGACCAAGCTTGAGAATGAAATAGATAAGACTCCTTCCTCTCACAGACCAGAAAGAAAATGCAGCTGGTTTTGCAAAGCCCACAGGCCTTCTATTTACATAGGCTTTCCCTGAGGAGGAAACAAAATAAAATCATGGACCCACGAGCTGGAAGGGACTTGACAGGCTGTCTAGTTTAACTGGCTCATTTTGCAGTGTAGTGAGCTGAGACCCAGGAAGAAGAGGTGGTTTGCCCAAAGTCACATGGTTAACGAGCAGTAAAGTTAGATCTGGAACCCAAGTCACAGAATGTCAAAAGTGGAAAGGCCCTCACCAATCCAAACCATCCCTGCCCCCTCCCCCCCAAAACAAACACTTTGTACAACATACCCAGGTAAGTGGTCATCCAGTTTTTGATTGAAGATCTCCAATGAGAGAAAACCTACGATTTCCCTAGGCAGTCCGCTCCATTTTTGTACAGCATTAGTTATTAGGAAATGTGTAAGCCTTCTGATTTCTAGGCTAGCATTCTTTTGACTACACTACACTGTTCCTTTCTAGACAGGGCCCTATGCTTGGTATGGTTAGGAACAGAGAACAAAATAAGACAGTCTCTGCTTTTCAGGAGATCAAAGTCTGGTAAAAAAAAAAAAGAGTTAAGACACATATGCAGATCCCCACTGACCTTGTACCTTGTAGGTATAAGGATAAAGGGAATCATATATAAAGATAAAACTGGAGAGGGATAGAGGAGACTTTAATAGCCATCTCATCAAACTCCCTAACTTTACAGATAAGGAAAACAATTAAAACTTCATCAGTGTCCTAGAGTTAGTCCTTAATATCCCTCCAGCTCAGGATTAGGGCATAAGGGGAAAGTTTGGGGAAGCCAATATTGCCCTCCCTGATGTCACTCTTGAGAAGATATGTGATCCTGTAGTTCCTATTAAGGATAACCCTCCACCATCCAGGGATTTATCTGAACTTCCTTTGAAGCTATTTCTATTTCCAGAAACTCATGAGTCCCCTCTCCTAACACACCACTGTATACACCATGACAAAGACAAAATGTACTTTGATTTGTCTTTAAAATACCAGTCAAGATTTATTGGTTGCCTTTAGTTGGGGGATCAACTTTCCAACAGAGCTGTCCCACAATGGAATGAGCCGCCATATAAGGCAATGAGTTCCTCATCACAGAGCCTGGATAACCACCATCAGGGTGCCATAAAGAGGATTCTTGAATGTAGTGGGAGATTGAAAGAGATGATCCCTAAGGTCCCTCCCAATGCTGACATTGGAGAAATTAGGCCCAGAAGGAAGAAGAAGATCCAGACTCTAGAAGCCAGATTCTTAATAGGGGCTAGGAAGAAGTGAGAAGAAGGCCAGCTTCTGATGCTCAGGGCACTTTATGGGATAGGAGGAGGTGAGGCCAGAGCTGGGAAAATCCTGGCTTCATGCCTCTGGCTCATGGATTGTTCATAGGTTTTGGAGTTGAGAACATCAGGCCTCATCCTCACCTTGTACCTGACAACTCTGTGAAGAAGCACCTCTATTAATGAGCATCAATCACCCATGCAACTTTTCCAGTGCCGACTATCGATACAGTAAGTAGGCTGTGCCCAGGCTTCCTGGGGGTCTTCCACCCTACCTCAGTCTATGCCTGTGGGGCCAAGAGCCAGTGACTATTTCTGGCCAACATTGCCAGATGCTGTCAGCCTGCCACCAGCTCTAGTCAACAGGAGATATCCCCATCTTTGCTGTCATTCCATCCAGCCACTTAGGGTCAAGAATAAGTCAAATGAATGCTCTGGTTCCTAGGGGTTCTCCCATGCCAGCAACCCAGCTGGTAAAAGAGATCCAGGAGCTGGCATAGGGCAGCTGTAAAAGTCTAACAGTGTTCTATAAAGAATCCCTAGGACTCCTTCCCCTCCCTCCATAGGCCCCCTTCCTCTCAACTCCATCAGTCAATCAACAAGCACCAATGGTGTGTTCTATCTAAACACTAAGAAGAATTAAATACCAGCATTTCATGATTCAGAAGCTCTCTATAAAAGGGATACCCAGGCTCTCTCTCCCTCTCACGCCCATCCCTAGGTATCCAATGACTTCAAAATTCTCTTCCCTAAGAAAGTAATCATCATTATAGCTCTCATTTTTCCCAAGGCACCTTTACCTACATTATCTAAATTTATCTCCACAAAAGGAAGAAGAGGCATTATATAGAAGAGAAGAGTGAGGGTGAGCTATGTTAAGAGACTTGCCTAAATTTGCAGAGCACATTAGTAGCCAAGTGGGTACTAGAACTCAGGTCTCCTGATTCCCTACTTGGGCTTCTTTTTATTGGACAAGACCAATTTTCAAAAGAGGAGAAGGAAAGGGAATCCCAAGAGCCATGGGGTAGGGGAACCAGAAAAGGCCCCTTGGGTCATGCAGGTCATAGTTACTTTTTCCTGAACTGATGCCACACTCTTGGGCAGGGTGAGGAGCAAAACAGGGCCTCCTGGGAGCTCCTATCCAAGCCCAGGCCAGGGAAGCTGAGGGTTCAGAAGGCAGGTATGTCCTCTCCCCGCCCCCGCAACAAGACCTGTATTGACTCTGAAGGAGTCCTTTGTAGGTAATCATTAGCTATTGTGTATATGGAGCAAGCCTTGGTATCTGAAATAAGAAGTATTGATAGTCCCTGGCACAACTGGCCTTGGCCACTATGGCAAAATCCACTGATCTCACACTGGCCTACAGACACAAACCAGAGCCCAGCTAGCAGCCACTCCTATCCCTATAGTTTTTGTCTTTCCAAGGACATTACTCTTCAGCTGAACAAACTAAGGGGTGTATTGAACTCCTTGCAACACACATCAACTTCCTTCACCTGCCATGTTTTCCTCCTATTTCTTTATCCTAATCCTCTGTCAATGTCAAGGCTGATCAGGCTCATGTCCACCCCAGTCTGTGAAGTTTGCTCTGGTAATCCCAGTTTGGACAGATGCCTCCCTCCTTCCTTTAACACTTAATATTGATGATGGCCTCTTGTTTGGATGTCACTCTGACCTCCTCTGTGTGGCTCCTTTCTCCATCGGTGTGAACCACTATAATTCCATGACGTACCATCATGGGCAATTCCTGTCTGTCTTTCCATAAATCTTCCACAAGAGAAAGTTGTAGTGGGAAGAAGACCACATTTAAAAGTAGAGGGCCAAGCTCCTACCTAGGTGACCTTGGGTACATCCATTCCCTTCTTTAGGCCTGAGTGCCTTCATATGATGATCTTTAAAGCCCCATCCCAGTCTATCCTAGGCTCCTACCTGCTCTGGCTCCTTTACTCCTTTGTATATGCCAGGGCAGGACTCAGAGTCCCCAGGAAGCAAATACAGCAGCCCCACACCCCTAGTGCTTCATTGTTTACTAGAACATTCCATATTCTGCATGGGGAATGGTTTGGTTTTCTACCACATCAGCACACTGTGACATTACACATAATACCATCTTGCCACTCGTATTGCTGCTGGAGAATCCTATCTCTGATAGAAGAAGGCTCCTCTCTCCCTGGAGAGGCCATCCTGCCTATCTCTGATGGGCCTCTCCTCTCCTCCCGGGGTCCCCAGACCTGGTCAGCCTGCAAGCCCCAGTGATCATCATTCCGGTGTTACTGTCCTTCTCCACACTGCTTGTGATTAGCTGCATCATATGGAAGACATGCCGGAGGTGGAGGACTACTGGCCAGTGCTCCCCAACCCAGTGACAGGTAAGCCTAGGTCTGCCCTAGAGATAATAGTAACAGAAATGGTAACTCACACCAAACTCTCACACGTGTATAGTGAGGTAAGTAGGACAGAGATTATTATTCCCTCTTCCTCATTCCCACAGATGGGGAAACTGAGGCTTAGAGAGGTTAACCTGAAGCATGATATAGTGAAAAAAACAAAACAAAACAAAACACCAGTCACTGGGGTTTGAGTCAGAAAGCCTACATCTAACTTCTACCTCCACCACTTATTAGCTGTGTGACTTGAATCACATGACTTTACTGGAGTCTCAGTTTTCTCATCTGTAAAATGGGGATAACATCTCAGCATGGCATAGAGGTGACCTTGAATTCTGGGAAGCTGCCACAGTAGCATAAGCGCCTACAAAAGTAGGAAGGTTACAAGCACAGTCCCCAAATGGCTTATCACCCGAGTCTGAACTGAGCTAAATCCAGACATGTTCATAACCAGAAGCATGGCATCCAAGTGTCCAGAGTAAATAGTGAAATCATCTAGAGAGACTGGAGGCATTGAATGCCATCTGCATTTTTGGTGAAAGAGGCATATAAAACTGTGCATCTTTTTAAAATACTATGCTTGCACTGTGCTTTCTCACAGGGCTGTTGAGGGGGGGAGGGAAACAACTTTGCAAACTCTAAAACACAGGAGAAATGTAACCTGTTTTATTATTCTTGGTCTTCCAATCATCCCCGAACCCCAGCTATTCAGCGACAAAGCCAGGGCTGGCCTCCAACTCTCTCCTGGATTTCAAGCCCAGGCCTTTTTTTCTCCTGGATTTCAAGCCCACGCCTTTTTCAGCATTTTGCCTCCAGAACTCACCTCCATTCCCAAGATGCACTCAACCCTCCCCGGAGTCATACAGTGATACCCACTCTTCCCTCTCCTCCTGAACTTCAGTCTTCCTATCTTTGCTCTCTTTAATCTTGTTTCAATCCTACCCCACCAGTCAAAGTCTTAGGTAGAAATCAAGTAACAATGCTCTCCCCTCCCCATGCTTGAAAGAAACCCAAAATGTTAGCCCTGTTGGCTGGATAGGGTGGTGGGCTCCCTTGCTGGTGCTGAAATGTAACCCAAATCTCAAAGTCTATTGGTATGGGACTTTTCCTCTTCCATAGCGATCAATGCCCCAATCCCACTTCAGGTTGCTGAAGGAAAAGACCCTGAGAAGATGTCTGCCACCTTGTTTCTCAAAGCCTGAAGAGCTTCGAAAGAAGAGCCTCTGGAGCCAGAAGCTAGCCTCTCCATTCTTCTCCCCTTCTCTCCTATCCCTTGTGTGGGGCAGGCCACTAATCTCCACGGAGGAGAAGGTCCCACACAGGTGGGTTTGGGGATTCAGGTTACATTAAAAAAATAACTAAATAAAAGAGCTGTGGTTTCTATGCATACAATCAGCCTCAATAATCTCACTAATTCCGGGCACTGCTCCCTAATTCAGGCCCTCCCTGCACGTTATTTTGAGATCTCTTTATCCCTTCAAGACTATCCTTTGACTTTAACTTGATTTCTGAGTATTCAAATCATGGTCATTATAGCATTTAGGATTTCAGGAGACTTTAAGTGCAATCCTTGCTTTTTATTTGTTTGTTTTTGGAGGGGGAAGTTAGGGCAACTGGGACTAAGTGACTTGCCCAAGGTTACACGGCTAGTTTTGTGTTCCGTGTCTAAGGCTGCATTTGAACTCTGGTCCTCCTGACTCCAGGGCTGGTGCTCTATTCACTGCACCACCGTCTTTTTACAAAAAAGGAAATTGAGCTCATGGGGAGAAGGGACTTAACCAAGGGCAGAGAGCTGATTAGCCACAGAACAGGACACAGAACCCAAGCCTGCAGACTCCCAAACTTGAGCTCTTTGCACTACAGCTTTCTTGCCTGGGGTGAGGGAAAGCCCTGATCGGTTCACCCACAGAGCACATCCCTCCACGCACAGCCCGACTTCTTCCACTTCCAGCCCTTCATTTGTGCTTATTGGTGCCCTACCATGACAGGCTATCTATAACATGGTGTCCTTGGGTGGAAGAGAAGCTTTTGCCTAAGTAAAGAACAAAAGGCCTAGAAAAGAACATTTCCCAAGTTATGAGCCAATAGCAGGAGAGGCTGGGGGAAGTCCTGGCTAGGCAACAGAAGAAGGACCCTTGAATTCCCTGGGGTTTCCTCCCTCCCTCCCAGTTTCACTCTCTCTCAGCACTAGGCTAAACCAGAGATCCAACAGCCCAAAAGATAAAGAGATGGTTCCAGCCTCAGGGAATGGACACTTTGATCTCGGCCTTGGAGCAAAGACTCTCCACTTAAGCAAGCAGGCTTCGGGCTGCTGAGAAAGGAGGGAGGGAGAGTGGCTGCAGGAGTTCTGCACAGTACTGGATGTTTGACAATTCTACCTGCCTGCTCTTTGCTGCAGGTGCCTGATTTGAGAGCTCAATGCTTCCTTGGGACCATCTGCCTGCTTCATGCCTAGCTTGGGCCTATCTACCAGCTGCAGCATCTCCTTCTATTGGGACCAACAGCCCAAATACGAACCAGCAGGCAGAGACACAGCCCTGAAGAGTCAGAAGCTGCCGCCATCTTCGTTTTCTGCCTAGGGTGGGCAAGGCAAGAATTTGTAAACAGCAGCCTAAAGTACTGTTTTCCACTTGTTCATTCGACAAATATTTACTGGTTGACTTCCCTTCTAACAGCATTTTAGGCCTTGAGAGCCTCTCTCTGAACGTTTAACAATCCACTATACTAAAGTCTGAGGTTCACAGTCCCCTATCCTCCTTCCAAAATTATCATCCTAAGGCACAAGTCTGGTCATGTCATTCCCCTGCTCCAAAGTATTCATTCAGTGGATCCCTAGAATTAAATATGAACTTCCCTTCCTTTCCAGCTCGTGTTCCTACCCTATTGCCAGTACCCTAGCCCACTTCAAACTGCTTTATGCATTGCATTCCTCCATAGATTGTAAGCTTCCATGTTTCATGTTTGTCTTTATCTCACCAACACCCAACAGAGGGATTTGCTGGGGCTTAAGAATTGACTGACCCATAGTCTTCATTCTCAGAAGACCTCAGGACTTCACCCTTTAACCTGCATTCATTATAAAACTTCCCTTGATCTGCGAGCCCTAACCTGAAGACCAAGCTTCCTGGACTTTCCCAGCACCTCAGCAGGCTTGTCTTCCTGAGATCCCAGATCTACATCATACAGATCCTAATTCCCTCTTCCCATCTTCTGTCACAGACAGTGTGTTGAAGTTCCGTTTCCCAGCACCCAGGCTTCTCTTTCCCTTCAGTGCACACTTGAACCAAAGAATATATACAAATTTAGGAACAGGACATCTGGAAAGGAGAACTACGAGTGAGCATATAAGAAATCTCCCCATTGCTACACTAGGTGGTCCTATGTTTGGACAATCTGGGTTCTCTGGACTGAACTCATAAATCTTAGTTAGCGATCCACATGAACCTAACCCCACCAAGGGACTAACAATAAAAAACAGATAAATGGATCATTTCCACAATTCTTAAAATCACGTTTCATCCCAAAAACTGATCACCTCCCAAATTCACACAAGATACCTCTATAATTTATAGGCATATTCCTTCTTCCCTACTAACAACTAGAACATACAGTCCCTTGCCTATCTGATCAGAATCTCCTGTCCTTCCACCTCTTCTACCTCATTCCACTTAAACCATCCTTTACCTTTATTATAATATCTGATTACTCAATTCCTTCCTTATCTGCTAGTTAAATCCCCTGCTCTAATGAGACTTCCCTCCTTTTCACAATTTTGACCTATAATTAGCCATTTCAGCAAGATACTACCCATCTTACATCAAGCAGTAGTTTCCACCTAAGCCTCAGCCTTGGGGCAGTTAGGTGGTATAGTAGACAGAGTGCAGGGCCTTGAGTCAGAAAGACCTCAGTTCAAATCTGGCCTCAGACACTTATTAGCTGTGTGACCCTGAGCAAATCACTTAACACTATTCACCTCAGTTTCCTCATCTGTAAAATGAGTTGGAGAAGGAAATGGCAAACCACTCCAGTATCTTTGCCAAGAAAACTCCAAATGGGGCCACAAAGAGTTTGAAATGACTAACCAACAACAAGCCCTAGCCCTGAGTCACCCCACTATCTGCCTTCTCTTCTCCTAATCCAGAGCAATAGAATGATGCTGGAGGAAGTTATGAAACCACAGGCACTGAGTTAGCATATAATTAGAATTGTGCTGGTAGTTAGTTTAAAAACTAACTCATTGGGGGAGCAAATGTACTTTTGCACACTTTTAATATTCATTACTAACATTTTCTCCAGCACTGTCTTATGTCTAGAAAATCACCAAAACAACAAATTAAACTCTGACTTTCAACCTTTGCCCACTTTTGAGGAATAAATGATTATGCTGAAAATAAGGAACAAGCAATCAACTCTTACATACTCCTGGATATAACCAACTGGGCTATCACCACTGTATGGCAATTGTATTCATTTGTGATTGATGGTCTATCACACTCCTCCCAGCTACTATGTCAAATATTCTCATCTTTAAGCCACCCCCAAACCCCTCTTCCCACAGACATGCTCACCTGTCCAGTATACTACAATGGAAAGGGCATTGGTTTAGGAACTGGTGGAATGGGATCCAAACTGAAGGAAGGAAAGAAGGAAGGAAGGAAGGAAGGAAGGAAGGAAAGAAAGAAGACAGTCCCTGCCTTCAAGGAGCTTACATTCTAACAGGGAAAGACAATACTATATATGGAAGTACTGTTGTTTTGGACTGAGGAACCCCAGGTATGGTGAATGGGCCCATAGGACAATTTATTGATATGTCCTTTCCAGAAATGGTGTTGATTTGATTATTTTCCAAAAGCCAGAGGTTGGGGGGGGGGGGGGTGACATGATGAGAAGATGGCTGACGAGCAGCAGGCTGTGTGATGGGTCAGGTTGGTCTAGTTACAAACTCTAACTAATCAAGAGCTCAGAGGGGACTGTACTAGGTGGCTTCTGAGGTCCCTTCCAATTCTACGACCCTCAAACTTTTTTATGACTCCATGCATCCTTTCTTCTTTCTCTTCAATAAATAACTGATTTTTATATAGCTCTCAGTTATTCTCAGGTCAGCTAGATGGCACAGTGGATAGAACACTGGACCCTGAGTTAGGAAGACCTGAGTTCAAATCCAGCTTCAGACACTTACTAGCTGTGTGACCCTGGGTAAGTCACCAAACACTGGTTGCCTCAGTTTCCTCATCTTTAAAATGAGCTGGAGAGGGAAATGGCAAACCATTTAACAAAACTATCTTTGCCAAGAAAATCTCAAATGGGGTCACAAAGAGTCAAACATGACTGAATAATTTTTCTCTATTTCTCTCTTTTATTAAGAAATCTTTCCTCCACTGGTTCCTTCCCCTTTGCTTACAAGGATGCTCAAGTCTAACCCCATGCTAAAAACAAAAGCAAGGTATCATCCCATGTCTCTCCTCCCTTTCACTAGTAATTCTCCAGAACAGAAGACTTCCACAGTAATCTGTGGACAGCATGTGACCCAAAATTGTGCACAACGCTCCAGAACCCAACTACATTAAAATGTAATTGGGGGGACGGCTAGGTGGCCCAGTGAATAGAGCACCAGCCCTGGAGTCAGAAGGACCTGAGTTCAAATCCAGCCTCAGACACTTAATACAACAAAACTAGCCATGTGACCTTAGACAAGTCACTTAACCCTAATTGCTCTACCTTTCCCCCTCCAAAAAGCAAAAAAAAAAACCACAAACAAACCAAAAAACTGTAATTGGGAAATATTTAGGAAATTTTAAAAAATCTAAAGGCACTTGCATCATCTGAGAAATGCCCCCTCCCCCCCACTCTTTGGCTTCATGACATCATAGTACGGCAGAAAGAACACTGGTTCCAGAGTTGGGAGACTTTATTCAAATCCCACCTCATGCTACCTATGTGATCATGGGCAAGTCATCTCATTTCCCCAACCTCAGTTTCCATATCTATCTGTTAATCGAAGGAGTTGGCCTGAGAGCCCTTCCTGTTCTAGAACTGTGATTTCTGTCATGATCTCTTGGTCCTCTGAAAACTCCATCACTTTGAATAGGTGTTCTTGCTTGTTCTGAGCAAGTGTGGGTGCCCCCCAAAGCCATCCACCACCTTCTCCACCCATTCTCTCTCTTGGTTATCTCATCAGCTCCCATGGGTTCAGCTATCCTCTTGATGCTTCTAATGCCCAAATTTTTATATCCGTCCCTATTGTCTCTCCTGAGATCCAGGTCCATGGTATCTCCACTTAGGTGTCTTTCTCACTGGCATCTCAAACTCAACATGTACAAAACTAAAATAATCATTTTCTCTTCTAAACTTATCCCTCCCTTTGACCAGCCCCCACTTCATCTAATCAGTTACCTTATATACATTGTCATATCCATCTCCTCCCTCCCCTCTTCCCATTTCTATCACCCTATTTCTAGCCCTCATAACCTCCTCTGGAATCCTGTCACAGATTTAGTGTAACAGAGTTGACTTGAAGCCAAAAATGACTGTGTTCAAAACCTGCCTGAGACACATAATTCATTTAACCTATTAGCCTCAGTTTCCTTATCTGTAAAAGTAGCACTTCTCTCCCAGGGCTGCTCTGCAAATCTTTAAGTACTCTATGAATACTATTATTATTACTTACTTCTGGTCTCTTCCTTACCCTTCATATAGCTATCAAAGTATTTGTTTCTAATACACAAGTCTGACTGTATCACTGCCATAATCTTTGACTAAAAGACCTTTAAGGGCACCGTCAGGATAAAATATTTTAAAATTCCTTGGTCTTGCTTTTAAAGACTTCTAGAGTATTGTCCTTTTTTCAGTTATTGTTCATGACCCCCCATCCTGCGTACACTATTTAAGTGACAGTTAAGTTCTGTTAGCTATTAGCTTTGCCTTCTCCCATCTCTACAGACTGCTGCCCCCCAGGCCTAGAAGTCATTTCCCGAGGAAATGTCCAAAACAGAATCAATTCATCTTCTTTCCCCAAAAAACTCTCCCCTCTTCCCAACTTTTCCTTGTTCTTTGTCAAGGGTAAGCTCCTTGTACACCGGGAATGTCCGTTTTTGTTGGTATCCCCAGGGTCTTGTACATAATAGGGGCTCAATAAATGTTTATTGTTGTTCCTGAGAACTTGTCCTGAGAAATATGCCTACATCAGGCAATGTTCTCCTTCTTGGTCATTTAGAAAACTAAGAAGTCAGTGAAACGTTCAAAGTTAGGTAACAAGAGTTCGCACACTTGACAGGGATTTAGAGTTTTCATGTTTTCAATTAACAAAAGTTTATTTTCTTTTCCTCTCACCTCTTCCCCCACCCCACTGAAATATGTAGTCAAGCAAAACAAATTCCCTCATTGGCCATTTCCTTTGGCTTAAGTATGAAATCTGTTATTGGAATTCACCATCTAGTGGCAGCTTTTAAATGCATCTGGATCTGAACTGCACTATGCTGAGTCTCTGATTTTCTGGAAAAATGGTCATTTTTGCATCCCAGAGTCCAGCCTTGAACACACAACTACTCCAGCATAAAATATTTTTGTTCCTAAAGTTCTCTTCCTCACCCTCCCTGGGATGGGAAGTACAACGGCATTTATATAGGGCTCTAAGGTTTGCAAAGCCCTTTACAAACCATCTCAGTTCCTGCTCACAACCACCGGGAGGAAGGAGAAGGAAGATGAGGGGTGGGGGTAGATGTAATTATTACCATTTTACAGAATGAGAAACTGAGGCAGGCGGCTAAGTGACTTGCCCAAAGCCACACGGCTGGGGTCTGCAACCGAATTTGAACTCGGGTCTTGCTGACTCACATCTAGCGCTCTTTTCACAGCCCCGTCTCGAGAGGTAACCAGGAATTAACTTGTCACTAAAGTGACTTGTCCAAGGTCACGTGGCTAGTAAAATTTCTAAAGTCAGAACTCAAGCTCCTCCAAATAGAAGCTCAAGTCGCCTCTCACTGGTCAAAAGAGGGGATTTAATAAATGTTTCGTGGATTTCTGAATGCGGACCAGTGATGGCTGTTAGCTCCATCTTCCTGATGCAAATACTGAGGCTAAGGTTGGATGAAGACACAAGACTGCGCAAGCCTGTGGACTTTAAGAAGGGGTGGGGCGACCAACCTCCTCCCTCCCCTCCTCAGGAGCTCGTACGCTAAGACACAACAGCGAAGCTGGCAGCAAATAGGCCAAAAGAGCCTCAATCGAGGGCCGAGGAACCGTCTGACTAAACCTGCTAACGTCATCAAACGTCCGGCGTCGCAGCCTCCATCGCCGAGCGGACCGGAAGTGATGTGTACCATGTGCTTAACTTCCGTTGACGTTCTTCCTGACTCTTCCAGTGGAAGCCTCTGTTGCCACCGCAATTCTACTTTCCGTTTACTATCTCCCGTCCTATTCTTTCTTACTTTATTCTTTACCCCTGAGCCAATCCACGCACCACCCAATTCCTACCCCCTCCGCTCCCGACTTCAACTCCAAAGCCAGGTCCTCGAATCCAATCTTTATTGGAAAGGGCCCGCCCCATTCCGAATGCAAGCATACTCATTGGCTCGGAGCGGCAGGGGGTGGGACAATCTGGGATATCAACAGTAATCCTAGGAGCTCATTGGCTCAGAATACAGCGGCAACCGCGAAGGTCGAGCTTTGATTACACGAAGAGCCACGCCTCCTTCAAAAATTCAATGCTCATTGGCTTAGCGTTACTATTTTCCTTCGTGCGCCACAAAGAACCCTCCCTTCCTCCCTCCCCTCATACATATACCCCAATCTCGCGTGCTCAGTTTCCAGACAGGGTGTGGCGGGAACAGAGATCACAAAGAGCCCCGCCCCTTTGCCTTTCAATCTGAAGACAATATGCTGTTGAAGGCGGCCTCCGCTGTTCGCAATGATACGAGTTCGAATCTCTCCTCCAGTATTTTACTCACTATAACGAGTTTTAAGCATGACCATAGCAGTTAATTTCTCAGAATCTCAACCTGCTCATTTGTAAAATATAGATACTGATACCGGTACGATTTCGTGAAGGGGGAAGCAACAAAAAAGAAAGAAAAAAAGCAATTGAGTAAAACTAACCGACAGATTTGCCAGACCTGTGAGGATCTGCAAAATTCTATAGGAATAGTTCTCCATTTCTGCAAATTAGCATTGAATTTTCTCATCACCTTTTTGGAGCATTAAATTTCCCTCCCCACCCCCACCCATCCTCCTTAGACTCCCCCGTTTACATCGCCCTCATTGTGTATACTATTTTCCTGGTTGTACTAATTTCACTTTGCGATTTTGTTCCATTATGTTTTCCTCCTATCCCGGGTATTCGCATTTCTTACAGCACAAGTTATATTCCACTGTGTACCACAATGTGTTGAATCCTTTCCCAGTGGAAGATCTCCACTCCTCCAGTTTCATTCTGACACTTTTCCCCTGCCCCTAACCTCCAGAGTCTGCAGAGCCAGGCTGGGAGAGGGGGGGCTAGATACAGCTAATATGGGATCTGTGTCCAACATTTATTAAGTGCCTACTGTGTGCCGGGGCTGGAGCTACAAAGAGAGGTGCAAGACATTTTCTGCTCTCAAGGAGACAACACACAACAGTTACATACAAAGTACATACAGGATAAAATGGAAAGAATCAATATAGGGAAAATTAAGAGAGATCAGAAGGGCTTCCTACAAAAGGTTGGGTTTCACCTGGAGCTGGAAGGAATGCCCAAGCGTGGAGAAATAGCCGTGAAAATTCCTGGAGTCAGGATATGAAGGGGATTATAGTGGAACACCAGTGTTACTAGACAGAAGAGTATGTAGGAGGGAAAGGTAAGGGGTAAGAAGACTGGAAAGCAAGGAGGGACTAGGTTATGAAGGGCTTTGAACGCCAACCAGAGCATTTTGTATTTGTTCCTGTAGGTGACAGGCAGCCACTGGAATTTCTAAAGGAGGGCAGTGACAGGGTTGGGTCTGTGCTTTAGGAAGATCACTTTGGGAGATCTGAGGCAGGGACACCAACCAGAAGGACCACTGTAGTAATCCAAGCCTGAGGTGATGAGGACCAGGGTGGTGGCAGTGTCAGGGGACAGAAGGAGGCATATGCAAGAGATGTTATGCAAGTAACACTGGGATACAAATCCAGAACAGAACCGTCCCAGCACTCAAGAACTTGCATTCTAGCAGACACAGCATACATCTAAAAAGGTACTAAGGCATAAATCCTAGGTAACCATGAGCTGGTAGGGCACTGCCAGAAAGGGGGCTTGGGGAGGTACTAACAGCTGGGGGAATCAGGAGAGGTCTTAGGCAGAAGGTGGCACTTGAGTTGAATCCTGAAGAAAACCAGAAATTCCCAAGAGGAAAAGATGAAAAGGGAGTGCATTCCAGGCATGAGGTCAGCCTGTGCAAAGGCACAGAGACGGGAGATGGGTGAGCATATGGGAAAGGCAGAGAGAAGGAAGGGAGAGGAGTCTGTCTGGACCACACACTTTCCGGTGTGGAGTAACTTGACATACAGCTACAGAATGGGGTCATGAGAGCCTTGAGACCACAAACAGATATTAATATTTGACCCGAGAGGTAATAGGGAGCCATTAGAGTTAACTGGGGAGGGGGGTGACATGGTCAGGACTGTGCTTTAGGAAAAACGTTTTGATAGTTTGGGAATATTGGAAATGGAAGAGTTTGAGGTGAGAAAAGGAGACCAATTAGGAGGCTATTGAAATGATCTGAGGAGAGGTGCTAAGAGGCTAAACTAGGCTAGGGACCCTGTGAATGGAAAGGAGGAGATGGGTCAGAGATGTGGAAATAGAAACAAGATTTGGTAACTGATTGGATAAGTGGTGTGAGGGTGGAAAAGGAAGGGTAACTGGAAGGATGATGGTGAATATGTAGGAAATTTAGAAGAAGGGAAAGGCTTGGGGGTAAAGATAATTAATTCTATTTTGGATATGCTGAGTTTGAGATGCCTACCGAAGATCCAGTCCAAAATGTCCAGTAGTCAGTTGTGAAATGGGACCAGGGCTCGAGAGAGAGACTAGAAGTAAGAGAATTGTATACACACACACGTATATGTATGTATGTATGTATGTACATATGTATATGTGTGTATATGTGTATGTGTATTATATATATACATATATATATATACATATATATATATATAAACAACAGTTATTATGTGCCAGGTACTATGCTAAAGGCTCTATGAATATTATCACACTTGATCTTCATAACTCTTCGAGGAGGTGCTATTATTAAACTCATTTTACAGAAGAGGAACAGAGAGGCAGACAGGATTAAGTGACTTGTCCAGGGTCACATAGCCAGTAAGTGTCTGAGGCTGAATTCAAACTCAGATCTCTTGACTCCAGGCCCAGATCTCTATCCACTATTCCATCTAGCTACCACTAGGCAAGCTGATTAGTGCAGGCTATAAGATCTAGGCATCATCAGCACAGTGATGATAAACCCTTGGAAGAATATGAGGATATTAAATGAAAGAATATAGTGAGAGAAAAGAGCCTAGGACAAAGCCTTTTTGCGGGGGAGTTGCGGGGGGGATGTACTCAGATACTGTGATATAGATGATGAACCAGGCAAAGGAGATTGAGGAGGAGTCACATAGATGAGAGGAGAATCAGGAGAGAACAGTGTCATGAAAATCTAAAAAGGTAAGAGAATCAAGGTTTACTTTTAGTATGTTTGTCCTGCATTAAATAAAGTTTTTTAATTTAAAAGGCAACTGCTCCTAAAATAGTGATAAAGGCCTGACATTTATATTTCATTTGAGCCTCATGAAAACTCTTTAAAATGAAGAGGTTGAATGGGATGACCTCTACTGTCACTCTAAATCTTTAATCCTAAAATGATCTATTATCATGAATTCTCAGAGTTACAAGTAGCTTTTCCAAATATAACTTTAATTTTTTGGGGGGAAAATAGTTATGTTACAAAATGAAATGTAAATACTTGTTTCTCTGGGGCAAGTTAATTGTAAATATTAACAGGGAAGACTGGCCATTGAAGGCTCACTGTTCACTATTAGAAATTTTGTTGTATTATCTAAAATTTCTTAAAGAATCTTAAAAAAAAAAACAAAACACTTTTGAAACCAACTCTCAATTCTTCTCTTCCCTGGTTCCTTTGATGCAAATTAAGACTCTTAAACATAGAATGCAATCATCCTCATTGGGATTAGTTCCAAGTTTTCAATATTCTTCCTAAAATGTGGCTCCAAGGCACTGAACATAATTTTCTCTATTGTAGAATATGGTGGGATGATCACCTATGTCACTTGATGTGGTCACTATGCCTCTCAACACAGCCTAAAGATTGCAACAGCTTTTTGGTGGCCACATGACCCTCCTGGGTCCTATTTAGAATTTGCTATCTACTTAGATACCAAGATCTTTTTCACACAAACTGATCACATGAACATACCTTCCCCAGCCTTAATTGGTGCAGTTGATGAAGCCAGCCTGGCTTCATGATCACTGCTTCCCTTTCTAAATGCTCACAATCCATCTCTTTTAAAGTACATTCTAAAACTGTAGTTCTCAAACTTTTTGCTTTCAGGACCAAAAAATTATTGAGGATCCAAAAGAGCTTTTGGTTATGTGGATTATATCTATTGATACTTATTAGAAATTAAAGTTGATACATTTGAAAAGTATCAATTCATTTAAAATAATATAATGAATCTATTCTATATTAACATAAATAATATTTTTTGAAGAACAACTATATTTTCCCATATAAAAAAATTAGTGAGAAAATGGCTTGTTTTACATATTTTTATATATTTCTTTCATGTCTAGCCTAATAGAAGAAAACTGAATTCTCCTACTGCTTCTGCATTTCAGTTTGCTGCAATATATTGCTTTGGTGGAAGTCTATGAGGAAAATCCAGCCTCACACAAATATATAGATGGGAAAGGGAAGAATACATTAATAGGCAAATATTATCTTGATATTAAGAAAATAGTATTGACTTCATGGACCTCTTCAAAGGGTGTTGAGGACTCAGGGGTCCAGACCACACTTTGAGAAAGAAGGAAACAAGCATTTAAATGCCTCCTATGTGCCAAGCACTCTGCTAACATTTTTTCCTTTTAAATTTATTTATTTTTAATTTACAACATTCAGTTCCACAAGTTTTTGAGTTCCCAATTTTCTCCCCTTCTCTCTCATGCCCCCCCCCAAAGCATGTAATCCAATATAGGCTCTACATATACCTTCACATAAACATATTTTTGCAATAGTCAAGTTGTAAAGAATTATAACCAATGAAATGAGCCATGAGAGAGAAGAAACAAAACAAAATTTAAAAAGAGAGAGAGAGAGAGAGCAAGTAGTTTGCTTCCATCAGCATTCAGACTCCTTAACTCTTTCTCTGGATGTGGACAGCCTTTTCCATCATGAGTCTTTTGGAGTTGTCTTAGAATATTGCTGAGAAGAGCCCAGTCTCTCAAAGTCAGTCATCACAGATACAATGTGACTGTAATGATGTCTAAAGTTCTCCTGGTTCTGCTCCCCTCACTCAGTATCAGTTCATTTAAGTCTTCCCAGGTTATTATGAAGTCCGTCTGCTCCTCATTTCTTATACATGCTAAGCATTTTTACAAATAGCTGTCTCGCTTGATCCTCACACAACCACCCTGCTAAGTAGGTGCTATTATTATCTCCATGAGTAAAATAGGATAATACTAATAACACCTAGCTCTCAGGACTATCACATAATACTTGTGAAAGCACTCAGCACAGTGCCTGGCAGTTGTAGGCACTTAAATACTTGTTTCCTTCCATTTTACTGATGAGGAAACCTGAGGCGAGAAGAGATTAGGTGACTTACCCAGGGTCATACAGCTGTAGGAAGTGTCTGAGGCAGGATTTGAATTTGAATCTTCCAGATTCTAGGCTCTATCCATTGCACCACCTAACTGTCTCACCACTGGTACCGAATTATTGCCAGGAATAAAAAGCAAAGCTCCCCAAACTATAGTTTGGAGAAATTGACTTTTTCTTCCTTCTAGAACATTGGGACATCTGCCCATCTCCAGTCTCCTTCTCTATGACTTTTTCAAAGATCACTGAAGACCACCCAACTCTCCTATTCCTAAATTGTTTCAGCACCTTGGGACCGAGTTCACTGAGACCTATAACAACTCAGGGCTGTTAGGTGGCGCCATAGTGAATAGAGCCCTGGGCCTCGAGTGAGGGGGGCGGGGCCTGAGTTCAAATGTAGCCTCAGTCACTTGCTAGCTATGTGACCCTGGCCAAGTCACTTAACCCTATTTGTCTCAGTTTCCTTATCTGTAAAATGAGCTGGAGAAGGAAATGGTGAACTGCTGCACTACCTCTGCCAGAAAAACGCCAAATGGGGTCAGGAAGATTAGGACACTACTGAAAAACAACAACTTATCCAGGACAAGTAGCTACTCTTCTGCCATCCACTCACTCTTCTCAGATTTAAATTCCTTGTAATTGTCTTCTGTTGTTTCCAGTCCCAAGATGATTCTCCTTTGGCAGAGAAAACCGAGAGCAAATAGAAGTTCCCTTGGTCTACCCTTATCATTGCGTTGTCAATCCATCTCCCCCCCGCAGCAATCTGCTTTTCATCTTCCGGCTTCTCTTTATAATCCTCAGTGGATTGAGCTCAGCCTGAGATTTAGTGATCCCGGCACGATTTTTACAGGAATCTGCCATTGTCTGGTATTCATCCCTTGACTCCATCCTCTATAGCAGTGGTTCTCAGCCTTCCTAATGCTGCAACCCTTTAATTTGTATGTGGGTGTGTCTGCACGTGGGCGGACCCACCTGGAGACGGATATAGGAGCGGTGCCTCGGTTCCTAAGACCAACGGAAATATATGTTTTCCAATGATCTTAGGCGACCCCTGTGACCCCTGTGAAAGGGTCGTTCGACCCCCAAAGGGGTCGCAACCCACGGGTTGAGAACCACTGCAGAGTCCTAGGAACCAGACCTCTTGATTTCACTAATATAGGGAACTCCCAGAACTCCTTCCATCAATGCACCTTGGCCTCTGTTCTGCAACAGCAAACCTCAGAGGGTTTTCTAGATCCGTGGTATCAAACTCAAATAGAAAGGGGCAGGGGTGGGTATGGGAGGAGGAGTAGACACCACTAAAGAGTAAAGAAGGATCTCTGTGGGCTGCATGTTGACTTAGAAAATCAGACATTGTCTATGGTTTACTGTCCTTTTATTTATTTTGTTAGGTATTTCCCAATTTTAATCTGGTTCAGGCTGCACTACACAGAGCGGGGGACCACATGCAGTCCACCAGCTGCATATTTGACACTTCTCGTTTCCATCACTCAAAGATGAAATGACTTGCCCAGGATAACACCGCCAATATGTGTCAGAGGTGAGACCTGAACCCAGATCTTCCTGGCTTCAAAGCCGGTTCTTTATCTTCTATGCCATGTTGATTCTTTTGTACATAATTATTTTTAAAAATAAGTTGTTATTGATATCTTTTTTGTCACATCACCATAATTTCCTCCCAGTATCCCTTCCCATCCTAGAGAGCCATCTTATATAACAAATAGTATATTAAAGACAAAAGGAGAAATAAAATCAGCATAACTGATTAATATGTTGGAAAAAAATCTGAAAATACATTTATTTTAAATCTGAATTGGTTGATGAGCTCCTTATGCATATATTGTTTCTCTTTAGACAAATTTCCTCTTTCCTTACTCGGGTAATTATTTCTCTTCATTTTTAGGAATTTCATTCTTAAATCCTTCCTTTCTCTTTTGGTCTATCTTCCTGTAGAAAATTTTAGCCAATGAGATTCTCTTTATCCTTTCTTTGAACCATTCTTCAGAAATCTGTGATGCATGGCAGACTTTTTAACTTTCTTCTTCTCTCTTGAAAATTCTAAGATGGATTGGTCATCTTGATCCCCACCAAAGACTCTCATCTTTTCTGTACCAGAACCTGTTTCTTGTAGCTCCCAATCAAACTCAGAATCGCCCTTTCTCGTGTCTGATCTTCCACTTTTTTGAATGAATCATTCTTAAGACAAGCTAATAAATTATTATCTACTTCAGTAAGAAAGAGAACTTCAGCAGATGTCTGGGTAATTTAAAGTCCCTCACCACTATTACATGATCCCTTTAAGCCAGGTTTGTGGTTTTTTCCTAAACTCTTTATCTCTCTTGTTTCTGTTGAGGTAATCTGTGATATGGTCAAATTATAACATTGCTTCTCCTGATCTGCCCTCCACTGATCTTCACCTGCATGTCTCTACCATGCTTCCTGAACTCCCTCATTCCTGGATCTCCACATGTTTTCTTTTTTAAAAAAAAATTTTTTTAAATTGATGTGTTTGTTTACTTTTAGTTTACAAGATTCAGTTCCATAATCCCTTGAGTTTCAATTTTTCTCCCCCGTGTCCCCCATGGCGTCATGCAATCAAATATAGGATCTGCAAATACTTTCACATTAGACATTAGTCTGATTGTAAAGAAGGGTTGTAACCTATGGAATGAACAATGGGAAAGAGGAAACAAAACCAAACATGGAAAAGAAAGAGAGCAC
>CM053588.1:65087874-65124278 GCA_028646515.1 Pseudochirops corinnae | reverse complement strand
ATCTCTGTGGGGCTCTGCTTCCAGAAGGGAAAGCTCTGTCCCAAATCGCTGGGGTCCTCCCGGCTGCCGTAGACTTCTGGCTGACTGGATAATGAAGACTCCAAGACCGAGGCCCAAGACAACGATCCGGATCCAGGCCACTCAACGCGAGAGCCCTGGCCTGAAAACAATCACTCAGTCCCCCTGCTGTCTGCAGGCCGCGGGCGGGAAGCTACAATGCGGAGGCAGGTACAAAACCTCTGCCTTTCACTTTTCCGCTCTGGAGACCTTTCGGCTGGACTGCTTATCTCCCCCTTTCACAATCCCCACCGCTCAGCTGTCGCTAATCCGCTCACCTGAGAGCTTTCTCTGCTTCTCCCACCCAGCCACTCCCAGGGCACAGCCACGGCTTCAGGCCAGGCTGGCTTCGGTTCGCAGTGCTGATATGGTTCCTCATAGCCGAGCTGACTTTAGTGGGAAGTATCCTTGTGTGCGTTTTGGAGTTCTAGGATTGGTTTAGAGTCCTATTTTATGGGTATTTTTGGGTGGTTATGTGAGAGCTGTGATATGTTGCTGCTGCTACACCGCCATCTTGGCTCCACCCCCCTCATTTCTTCTTTAGGGCCAAACTTGGTCATTTTAATGATATTCAGTTTCAAGTTTATTTGTTTGGTCTTGTTTTCTGCTAGTTTCATTCACATTGTTGTCAGTGTATAGTTTTCCTGGTCTTACATCAATTTATAATAGTTCATACAAATCTTCCAATACTTCTCTAAATTTTCATATTTAACATTCCTTAGAAAGAAGTAATATTTCATCACATTTGTGTATCGGTTTTATTCATTCCCCAATTGATGGATGGCATCCACTTTGTTCCCACTTCTTTGCTAATACAAAAAAAAATGCTGCTATAAATATTTTGGCATATATAGGATCTTTCATCAGTGACTTCTTTGATTTAGGGTGAAAGGGTACTGGTGTTTTAGTCACTTTTGTAGCATAATTCTAAATTTCTTTTCAGAACAGTTGGATCAATTCATGGCTCCACCAACAGGTACTGGTTCACATGTATTTCCACAACTCCTTCAACATTTAACTATTTCATCCTTCATAAGGTGAAACCTCAGAGTAGTTTTGATTTGGATTTTTAAATTTGGAGTGATTTGGAGCTGTATTTCCTACGGTTGTTAATTGCTGATTCTTCTTTTGAAAACTGTTTGTTCATCTTTTTTGACCATTATCCACCGGATTCTTGATTTCATGTGCTCATGTTAATTCCCTATATACCTTAGATATCATAACTTTAGAGATATTTGAAGTAAGGACTATTTTTCCCCCCCGATTAACAGTGATTTTGTTAGTGTAAGAACTTTTTAATTCTTTGTACTCAAATTTTTTTTATCTTTTGTGATCATCTACATATGCCTTTTTTGGTTAAGAACTCTCCCCTCACCCTTTTCTCCTCTTCCTTGTCCCTTCTCTCTCCTTCCCCCTCCCTCCTCCTTTTCCTCTCCCTCTTCCTCTTCCATCTCTCTTCCTCTTCCGTCCCTCTTCCTCCTCCCCCATCCCCATCTTTCCCTCCATCCTTTCTTCTTCCCACTTTCCCTGGCTGTGGTGGAAAGGGCTGAGGAAGCCACAGAGCCCACCAAGGCAGACATCTCGGGGCTGTTCTCCAAAATGACCATGTACGTGATTGGCGAGCTGACAGTCACCAGTGAAAACTGTAAACTTCTGGAAAATATGAACAAACTGACTAGCTTGAAGTATCTAGAAATGAAAGATACTGCAGTAAACATAAGTAGAAACCTAACCAGAAATCCACAGCACCTCAGGTGCTTACAAGTTAGAAGCATATTTAAAGAAACTAGAAGCAAAGTATAAGAATTTAGAGAGATGATGAAAGAATTCTTTAGCACAAAGACATAACAAGAATGTTTTATAAGAGCTGAAATATGTGGGATGGAACTTAATCACTATGCTTCAGTTCCTAAAAGGAAGCTGGGCTGCTGACCCAAGGAGAGTCCCAGCCCCCACCTCTGGTTGGACCTATAACTCTGGACACCCTCTGATGTTTTCCTAAACCTGTACCCCTTGGAACCTCATCTGATCCTGGGCTTTGTTGTGTGCCCTGGACCAAGGCTCAGAAATCAGGATCAACCCTGTCTAGAGCAAATGCAGATGAGAAGCTCCCTTCTCCCTGACTCCTCCTTCTTCCCTCTCCCTTAAACCACCCCCCCACTCCCTTCATAACCTATTCTTAAACTTAAATAATAAATGCTGACATATGAGACTCAGGAAGAAGAAAAAAAGGAACTCTTCCCTCATCCATAACTGTGAAAGGTACTTGATTTCTTTTTTTCCTTCCTAAATTTGTATATGATAGAAAACTTTAGGTAGGTACCTATTTTGAGCTCATTGTTGTATAGGATATAAGATGTTGGCCAAACCTAATTTCTGCCAAAGCGCTTTCCATTTTTCCCCTGAAGTTTTTGTCAAATAGCTTGTTCTTCCTCAAGTAATTTATTTTGTCATTGCTGTTTGGGTCCATCTTTCACAGTACTGCCTTACCCATAGTACTAGTCATTCCTTGCCTCCCCTGCTCCAATTCTACAATAACTCCCAGCTCCTACCTAAGGAAACTTCAAATAGCTCAGTCTGGCATTCAGGTCCCTCCATCATCTGGTCCCATGTCATTTTTCAAGCCTTATTTCATAGCATCTCCCTCCATGCATTCTACAGTAACACATTACAGAAGAAGAATCATGCAAGGGAGAGGGAGTAAATGATCCCATCAGATAAAGTAAGACTATAGGGAAAAGGGGTGGTCTGGTGAGGGGTAACCAAAAGACAGATTGTATGCTCCATTCTTGTTGTTTTTCAGTTGTATCCAACTCTTCATGACCCCATTTGGGGTTTTCTTGGCAGAGATACTGGAGGGGTTTTCCATTTTCTTCTCCAGCTCATTTTATAGATGAGGAGACTGAGGCAAGCAGGGTGAAGTGACTTACCCAGGGTCACGCAGATAGTAAGTGTCTGAGGCTGGATTTGAACTCACGAAGATGTGTCTTCCTGGTTCCAACCCCAGTGCTCTATCCACTGCATCACCTAGCTGCCCATTGCTATCTGTGAAATATCAAAATAAGACAGGTTCCCAGCAGCCTGGGTCGATTCCTTTTACTGAGTTTGTGGAAAGATATGGATGAGAGTTTAATGGTCAGGTAGGGATGCATTATGAACTGTATTGCCGGAGGGAGTAACCCTGGTTGAGATTCATTGGACTATTAGCTAGTGTATTCATAATAGGGGAATGGCCAGTGACGGTCTAGTCCTTAAACACTCCAGTTTGTTCTTTCTGGTGGGTAATATTGAACATATGCAGATATTGCCAGGCAGACAATGGAAACATGAAACTTTTGGTATTTCAGCTGTGAGCAACTGAAGGGCTGGTGTTGTGTGATGACAAAAAGTCTCCTATTTGGTTCAGGAGGTGGAAGGTCTGATGACTCAAGAGGTGCTGAGACTGAACTGAGTTTGTATCCAAAAGACACAACTTCAGTCCCTCAGTCTCTTTTCCTATTTAACAAGAGACACAGAACTACTGTGAGCCTCCAGATGAGAGAAAGGCAGGGGTGTGCTAGAACCTGTGACAGAATGGGTAGATGAGAACAGTTTGTTCCAAGGGCCATTAAGGCAACTGAGGCAGGCATCAGGGAGCCCTTGGAGCTTGGTCGGACGTTGGAGATGTCACAGATGTCATCTATTGCATCCTGAGCCATTATCAGTCATCTTAACTTCTGTCTTGCTACTAGACTTCAATGACTCTGGAAGAGAGAGGGAGGGTGACCACTTGGCACAGCCCTGCCTCACTTAAATCCAAGTCCCACAAGAGTCAAGACATCACCCTCCTGATGTCATTGATCCTCTTCAAAAGCAAAGGATGAAAAACAACGACAACATTTGCTAATGGCTCCAGAGAACAGATGGCTAAATTTTCAGTGTGAATATTTGCACCCCAGAAATCAAACTCTGTAAATCAATATTATTTTGTTCTTGTTAATTTCTAGACTTAAGAAAATAATGGAGAAAATGTTAGCAATGAAGATTAAACTTAAAAGCATGTTGTGGGAATATATATGTATATATATTTCTATATATAACAGAGAGCTGGTTTTTAAAGATTTCCCAGCACACCTCTAGCTGTCCTCTCACATGTTTTCTATGTGTCTACATGTCAAGCCAACAAGGATATATTAATCATTTACTATATAGTCTAAATGCTTAGGCTACACAGAGAGGCAAAGGACAGGCCCTGCCCTCAAGGAACTCATAGTTTAATGACAGCGACAACATGTAAACAACTAGCTACAAAAAAGATAGATACAGGTTATATGTCACCTCTAATGTGTGTGTGTGTGTGTGTCTGCGTGTGTGTGTCTGTGTCTCTGGGTGTCTTTTCTTTCCTGATTTTAGATGAGTGACTATCCCAAGAATAAAGCACCCAGCTGACTGGGAGATTCATCAAAACTCTCCAAGCTCCTACTGGTGACCATTGGTTGCAGAATTCAACATGGTGGTAGCCCCTGACAATGGAAGTATCTACAGACAGAGGTAGAAAGACAGTTTCCTGTAGATGGGGGCAACTTCGGAGATCACAATCCTTCCTGATGGAGAGAAATACTGGTCTTGGACTCTAGAAAGGCCCTGATCCTTGGTGATCAGGAGAAGGAATATCATTAGTACTCTGCTTATGGAGAAAAGGACCCCCAAGCCCAAGAACCTTGGCCCCATGTGTTTTCTACATATGTGCGTAACTACCTTTATACCTAAAGTGTGAGCCTACTCTCCTTAGGGTCTTCTATGGGCCAGTAGACTCTGCATCCCAGTTTGGGAGAGGAGGTTGTGTTTGTTACTATTGTTCTTTCTTTCTTTCTTTTTTTTAAAATTATTTATTTACTTTTAGTTTACAACATTCAGTTCCACAATCCCTTGAGTTTCAAATTTTCTCCCTCTTCTCCTTTCCTCTACCTCTGTCATGGAGGCATGCAATCAAATATAGGATCTACAAATACCTTCACATTAAACATTAGTCACGTTGTAAAGAAGGATTATGACCAATGGAGTATACAATGAGAAAGAAGAAACAAAACAAAACAAAACAAAACACAAAAGAGAGAGAGCAAGCAGTTAGCTTCAATCTACATTCAGACTGTGTAGTTCTTTCTCTGGATGTGAAGAGCCCCTTCCATCATGAGTCTTTTGCAGTTGTCTGCTGAAAGGAACCCAGTCTATCAAAGTTAGTTGTCACACATACGTTGTGTCTGTCATTGTGTACAAAGTTCTCCTGGTTCTGCTCTTCTCACTCAGCATCAGTTTATGTAAGTCTCTCCAGGTTATTCTGAAGTCCCTCTGCTCCTCATTTCTTATAGTACAATAGTACTCCATTACATTCATATACCACAACTTGTTTTGCCATTCCCCAGTTGATGGGTATCCTCTTTATTTCCAGTTCTTTGCCACCACAAAGAGAGCTGCTATAAATATTTTTGTACCTATGGGTCCTTCTCTCATTTCTATTATCTCTTTGAGATACAGCCCTAGAAGTGGTATTGCTGGGTCAAAGGGTATGCACTTTTTTTTTTGTTTTTTTGTTTTTTTTTGCTTTTTGGAGGGGGGAAGGTAGGGCAATTGGGGTTAAGTGACTTGCCCAAGGTCACACCACTAGTTTTGTGTTAAGTGTCTGAGGTCTGATTTGAATTCAGGTCCTCCTGACTCCATGGCTTATGCTCTATTCACTGCATCACCTAGCCACCCCTAGTATGCACTTTTTAATAGCCCTTTGGGCATAGTTCCAGATTGCTCTCCAGAATGGTTGAATCAGTTAACAACTCCACCAACAATGCATCAGTGTTCCAATTTTTCCACATCCTCTCCAGCATTTGTCATTTTCCTGTTTTGTCATCTTAGCCAATCTGGCAGGTGAGATGTGGCACCTCAGAGTTGTTTTGATTTGCCTCTCTCTAATAAGTAGTGATTTAGAGCATTTTTCATATACTTATAGATACCTTTAATTTCTTCCTCTGAAAACTGCCTGTTCATATCCTTTGACCATTTATCAAATGGGGAATGACTTGTATTCTTATAGATTTGACTCAGTTCTCTGTATATGTTAGAAACAAGGCCTTTATCAGATACACTGGTTGTAAAAATTCCTTCCCAATTTTCCACTTCCTTCTTAATCTTGGTTATGTTGACTTTATTTATACAGAAACTTTTCAATTTAATGTAATCAAAATTATCCATTTTGCATTCCATAATGCTCTCTAACTCTTGTTTGGTCATAAAATCTTCCCTTCTTCATAAATTCTACAGGTAAACTATTCCTTGATCTCCCAGATTGCTCTTAGTATCAGCCTTTATAAACTTTTCTATAGTTTCTTAGTATAACACCGTCCATCCTTGTTCCCCGTCACTGCCTAAAGGTCAGGTGTGTTACATTTCACCTCTTTCCCACGGTTCTCTGGAACCCCCTTTTTCGGAGGCAATTGGGATTAAGTGATTTGCCTGGGGTCACACAGCTAGTAAGTGGATTTGAACTCAGGTCCTTCACACTCCAGGGCCAGTGCTTCTCTGGAATCATTAAGGGAGCTTAAGAGGTATCTAAATTCTCTGCTTTTAGCTCCATCCCCCACTTACGATATTCCCTCAAGTGTAGGGAAGTTCCTTATAACCTAGTTCCATTTAACCACTAACAAGTTGGTTTTATGGGTGGTTCAGCTTTTACAAAGAAATATTTACTTCAAAGGTATAATCACATATATACAAACTTAATCCATAATATATGGGAGGCATAATCCTGTTCCCTCCTGTTCTCTCCTCCTCCCTCCTTCCCCATACCACCTCAGTCTCTGGGGAGGAGAAGGAGATTAAGTTCATAGTTGTTGCTCAGTCCCTTTAGAGCACAGTCCCATATTCTAAAGCCCTCAGCCCTCAATCCCTCCTGCCCTCCCAGAGCTCAAGTCCCAAGCCCCCTTGCTTCTCAGAGCTTCTCTATAGGGGGTGCCAAACCATCCTGCCTGGAATCCTGGTTCCCAGGTCACTATGTCTCAAACTCTCAGGTCCAATGGGTACTCTACCACTTGAATCTGAAAACTGAGATGGGTAAACTAAACAGAATAGAAACCAGAACCTCAGACCCATGTCACAGAACCCAAAGGGTAGGAGAGTCTCAGCTCAGTTCATGGTAGCTGCTTGTGGGTGAGCTCTGTGTGCGTGTACATGTGTGTGTATTTATGCATATGTATACGTGTGTGTGTGGGTCTTCAAGGAAAGAGAAGGCCCCATGTTGTCAGTTTTAAAGATGCAGCCGGTCCCAGCTATGCAACCAATCAAAGGACACTACTCTTACCAACATGGTGGAAGAATTTGATATGCATGGTGCCTCCACGTTAGGTGATTTGGACATGCTTCAAGCTCCATTATACCAGTAAATATCATTTTCTAAAAGCCAATAGAGTTTTACTGGTAGATTGATAATAAGGAGCATACCAGATGGAGGCTCACACACAACAATATTAGAACTCCCATTCCCCTCAGGGTTACCCCTAGGACCAGGAGGTTAGAAACAGTCAGCTGCCCTGTGGGGATCTGGCCCACCACTATTCTATCCTGCCCCCAAGTTGATTGATCCCTCCTCCTCCTTGCCTTTACTCTTGTTCCCTGTGCTAGGAAGATTCCCCACTTCCTATTCTTTGCCTGTTTATTCGTTTTTTTTGGTCAGTACTTGTGATTTCGTCAGTGTAAGGAACTTTGAGGAAAAAAAAACCCTTTTACCAATGACAATAACTATTGTCACATATAGTTTTTAAGACTTTATAAACTTTAAGACTTAAATACCCTGGGGGCCCTGAGAAGTCAAGTACTTGCCTAAGGTCACACACCCAGTATGTGTCAGAAGTGGGGCTTGAATTTAGGTCTCCCTGACTCTGAGACTGGCCCTCTGGCCACCACTATATACTACTCATCATTATATTCATCCCAGTCCTTTAGAGATTTCCTTTGCTTCCCCCACTCCCCCAGAGCTCAGATTCATAATGCTCCAATGGTATCTCTCTGAATGTTTTTCTATAACAAATGAATTACAGTTACCTGTGCCTATGAATATCACCCTACTAGACGTACTAGATGAGCTCCATAGGGGCAGTGGCTTCATCAGGCTCATGCTTTGTATTTCCCCTAGCTCCCAGTTCAGTGCCTGGCATGCAGATGTTTCCTTAATAATAATTTTAAGCTAGTATTTATCTAGTTAGCTTTAAAGTTTGCAAAGCATTTTTCAAATATTATGTCACTTGAGGCTCATGACAACCTGGTGAGGTAGGTGCTGTGACTGTCTCCCTTTTACAGATGAGAAAGTTGAGACCAAGAGAAATGAAATGATTTGTCCCAGGTCACAGGTAGTAAAGGACAGAGCCAGAATTTGAACTCAGAGACTCTTACTCCAAATCCAGGGCTCTTCACATGATGTACTTTGAAATCTTAATTCTTCTCCCTCCAGGATGGAATGTAGACAGTCATTGAATGAATGCATTTGTGAGATAAATCATCTCAGTGACAGAAAGGCCTGGATCTCTGAGAACACTGGGTTCTGGAGAAAGATGGAAAAAGAAAAAGAGGCAGGGTGTTTAAGACAAAATTTTCTAATTTCATCACTTAGGACTGCTCCTGAGCCTGGGGCATTGGTTTCTCCCCTCTTCTAGTCACCAATATGTGGTCCCACCACTTCCAACCTCTAATAACCTGCCTCCCAAAAGAAAGCACAATTCCTGTCTTACAGCTTCCTTCACTCTGCATCAGTTCATACAAATCTTCTTGTTTTCTCTGTATTTAGTACGACAATCATTGTTTCTAGGGGCAGCTAGGTGGAGTGGTGGATTAAAGCACCATTCTGGATTTAAGAGTCAATAATCCTTGAATCTCGAGTTAAAATTTTTCCTTGGGAATTTACTGGCTCTGTGACCCTGGGCAAGTTGCTTACATCATCCCTTTAAAGCCTTGCTCTCTCCTTCTGTAAAATGGGAATAATAATAGCACCTATCTTCCAGGAATGTTGTGAGGATCAAATAAAGTAACATTCCACATGCTTCCCAAACCTCAAAGCACTAAATAAATCATAGCTACTATTATTATAGGGCAGCTAGGGGGTACAGTGGAAAGAACGCCAGGCCTAGAGTCAGGAAAACTCATCTTCTGGCCTCAGACACTCACTAGCTGTGTGACCCTGGGCAAGTCACTTCACCCCATTTGCCTCAGTTTCCTCATCTGTAAAATGAGCTGGAGAAGGAAACAGCAAACTGCTCTAGTATCTCTGCCAAGAAAACCCCAAATGAGGCCACAAAGAGTCAGACACAACTGAAAAACAAAAAATTATTATTATTTCTCCAGCACAGTAATATTTTATTAAATTTGTGACATTTTAACTGCCATGCCCCCTCCCAACTGGCTCTTCAGCTTCTGTCTTTGGGCCATGCTGATTGGTGGTTGCTTACTACATCTAGTTAGCCCACAGCCACCAGTTCTGGGTAGGAGACCTGAGTCCGAGAACTTTTTGTCATTAATCACCAGTGTGATAGGACTTCCTCTCTCTGGCCTTCAGCGTCCTTGCCTGTTTAGTAAGAGGCAACAGGAGGCCTAGAGGCATGTGCGCTGCCTTCTCCCAGAGCCAGGGGTGAGGAACCCTGAGGCCTGGAGTCAAACGGCAGCACTTGAGGGCCTAGAGGGCCACATGTGACCTCGGGGCCACAGTTTCCCCACCCTGTCCCAGACCTTCTTACAGGGAAGAACAAACACTTGATAGGAAGAGAGGATGTAGGGGCAACAAGAAATGAACATTTAGAGGTGAAAAGGCCCAACCCTTCATTTTATATTTTGAAAATCTTTTATTTTAAAATTATGATATAACAATCATCAACCAACACAAACATTTTAACATATGAAGAAATCTAAAACAGCATCGCACAGGAAGCTGTGAATCTCTGTTTTATACAGATTGGTTTTCAAATGTGTGTAAAACTTAATTAGATAGTAACAAAATCACCCTGTGTGCGTCCCCTTCTGAGTTTCTGTTTGTTTTCTCTGTATGGTTTTTAGATGCTTCACTGATGTTCTTTTCTTTATTTTTTGAGTCTCTATCACCATCCATTAACTCACATCCCTGTTCCCCCTACTATAGATGTCCTCCTTTGTAACAAATTTGTTGTTGTTACTTAGTCACGTCCAATTTTTGTGACTCATTTGGGGTTTTCTTGGCAGAGATGCTGGAGTGGTTTGCCATTTCCTTCTCCAGCTCATTTTACAGAAAAGGAAACTGAGACAAACAGGGTTAAGTGACTTGCCCAGGGTCACACAGCTAGTAAGTATCTTTGAACTCAGGTCTTCCTGATTTCAGGCCTAGTTCTTTATCCATTGCGCTACTTTGCTGCCCTGTAACAAACATAGTCAAGCAAAACAAATCAGCATGTTCATCTCCCTCTTCTTACAGTCAGAGAAACTGAGGCCCAGAGTGGTAAGTAGCTAAGGTCATAGGGTCAGAGATTGCTTGTTCCCCTTGTGACTTGAACAAGCTCCTAGATAACCCATGAACACAGAAAATATCAGAGTGGGATAAAGACCATCAGGGATGTAGAGAGAAAGTGCTCTGAGAGGTGAGAGGGAGGAGAGGACCCCAGTCCCTTCTCAGGAAGTAAGTTCAGTCTGAATTGAATATCCCAGGAAGAGACTGTCTGTGACCTAGTGACCTGGCCTGTGTTTGTCATAAGCGTTCCCAAGCCCTAAATAATAGTGTTCCCACTCCTGCCCATCTCCATTACCACCCACCTCCTTCTCTTAGGCAGTTATAAAGGAGTGGGCCAGGTGCCAACATTCCTGCCCTGTCCTCTGCTCCCGGAGGCTCCCACATGGGCAGGAAAGGCCACATTGGCAGGGAAGCCTTCTGGGAGAATGGGGAAGCATGAGTGATATTTCCTGGGATGAACCCTCAGAGGATGCTAGAATGACCCTCCCAGGGAATGGTTGAAACCTCTCTCTCAGGTGAGGAGCTCATGATGCAGAAGGAGACATACATCTTTGGGTGTGGCCAATGTGAGAATTCATCTCTCTTGACTATGCACCCAAGAGTTTTGCTCTTCTTTCCTTCTTTTAAACTAGGATTGGGGTGGAGTGGGAGGGGGAGAAAATAAATGCTCATTAATTGAAAAAAGAAAAAGAAAGAAAAGAAAAAAAAACAATTTTATCACATTCACCCCCAAATATAACATCTCCATATAAATATATGACATGTACATGGACACTAACACGTACAGTCACAAATATGCACACAAGCTCATGCCCAAGGCACACAGATAGAAGCAGTGCCCACATACACAGACATGCGCATGCTCACACACATGTGCACATACATGACATGTAGGCTCATAGATTTAGAGCTAGATGGCGCCTCAGAGGCCATCACACGTAGCCCATTCATTTCATAGATGAGGAAACTGAGGTTCAGAGAGGGTCACTGACTTGCCCAAAGTGACATGGGTAACAAGTATCAGAGCCAGGAAGTGAATCCCGGTTCTCTGACTCCAGATGTGGGTGTGTGTTGGGGTGGAAGGAGTATCTTTCCTTCAGGTTCTCTATACTTTTGGCAAACGTGCCCCTATGCTCATCCCAACAGACTCCTGATGTCCAGGATGCCAGGATTCACCAACTTCCCTCTAGTTGGAGCTTTGATTTCGTTAGCGTAGGGAGCTTCTAATGAGGAAACGTCCTGCTCTTCAAAGGCCTGGGCTCAGCTTCTACATCTGAAGGGCACTGACCAGGGCACTAAGAGTCAAGATGTGTCAAAGGTGAGACTCCAACCAAGGTCAGCCTGACTTCACAGTCAGCTCTCTGCTATAGTGGAAAGAGTTCTAGATTTGGAGACAGAGGCTCTGCGTTCAAATCCTGCCTCTTTCATTTATTGCCCGTGTCACCCTGAGTAAGTCATTGGATCTCTCTGAGACTCCGTTTCCTCATGTATAAAAAAGAAAGTTGAATCTGATGACTTTCAAGGTCCCAACTTAGCCAGTAAGTCAGTAGATACTTAATTTATGTTGATCTATAAAATCTAGCCACTATGATATGCTACCTGGCTAGTCATACCTATTCATTATCCATAGAAGCACAGACATATATATATCAATTCACAATATATATGTACCATATTAATATACATACATAAAAACTTATACACATATATGCATATATATATATATATATACATATACACACATATATCTGTAAAACTGCAAGGGTCACTATTTTCATTGATGTCTCAATCTCCTTCCCTCCCTCCATGTGTACAGATGGCAACCTCTCTCTTCCTTAGTCATAAAGGCCTGGTGCAATACATAGACTGAGGACTTGGGATCTGGGCATGGACCATGTTTTTGCCTATCTTTGTATCTTCAGTGCTTAGCATAATGTCTGGTACATAGCACATGCTCATTGATTGACTGATTGATTAGAAAACCTGGGTTTGAATGATGCCTCCCATACACACTAGTAGGACCTTCTATGTGATCATGCACAAATCACTTTAATCTCTCTCAATCTCCCCATCTGTAAAGTAGAACTAATAGCTGCAGCATCTACCCTTCTCTCTCTCCCTCCACTCCAGGTTCCAAGTTTAATTTTATAAAAGTGCTTTGGAAGTCTAAACGTTCTAGTGTCAGCTTTTGTTAGCCATAGATGACTCTTGAGCTGTGGCCAAAAACTCTATTACCTGGCCATGGAAGACAGACTGCAGTCAGGCTCTCCCTGGAAGCTTTTCCAATCTCTGGCCTATCAGAATTTGCCTTCTACTGGCATGGCCTTGGAAAGCCAAAAGTGACCACTGTGTCCAAGGAGGGCCTTAGCAAAGGATATATACATATAATACATATGTTCACTTGTGTCCGTGCCCAATTATGGACATACAGGTCTACACAAATTTCTATTTCCTATTATGGCTTTTGAAGTTATAGCTGAGTTGTTGCTTACAAGGAACAAGTTTGAAGGCAATTTTGAGGCCTAAGACTGAACGAATCAAAGTAAGGAAAAGCTTAGCCCTCAAGGGTTGAGAGCTCTTAGACATGCAAACCCAGGGCAGGTTCTGGGGCTGGGCCTGGAGGCTGGAGGAGAGGAGCAGAATGGCAAGCTAACCAGAATGATCACACCAGCAGCCTGTGGGGCCTGGAGGGACCGGAGCATGCTTGGGCCTGAGATGGATGCTCAGAGGTCAGTACATACTTAATATATATTGTGTTTTATATATATATATATATATAATATATATATTATATATATAATATATAATATAATAATATATAATATAAAGGTCCCCAGGGAAAGGGGATTACAGTGGGGAAGGATGTATGAGAGAATGCCAGATTAGCTGAAAACTTCTAGGGGTCATCTAGTCTAGCCCTGGGGGAGATAAAGTATTTCCACTCTGGTCAGTTCTGTGAGCCACCTTGCCTCCATCATCATTACCCTGGTGGACCACAGCTTCAGACTTGGCCTGGAGTTGTCCAAGTATACCTGGATGCCAGCCTGTGCGTGGGACTTACTTTCTACCCATCCTGGTAATGTCTCTCATTGCTCTCTCCCTTAAAGGACCAATGTAGGGGTGGGGGAAATGGAGGCTGGCCCAAGGCCAGCTGAGGAATGCTTTGCTCCCTGTAGGGCCAAGGATGCCAAGAAAGTATTAATTATCACATATGCATATTCATATAATGCTCAGAGGAGGGGCTTCCCCCAGGGATTGTAAATGGACCAGAATAGGAAGTGAGGTGGAAGAGAAGACAGGAGGGAGAGGAGAGGAGACCAGAAGGCAACAGACAGAGGACATCCATGCCATGGATGAAAGAATGGTGAGCAGGGGAGAAGGGTTGGACAATAGGGAGGAGGGTTGGACGGTAGGGAGAAGTGTCATCCCCGGGGTGGGGAGGGGAGAGGATCCAATCTTTGTGTTGCTGTAACTGTCCCTCGGTAAATCTTATTTCATGCTCACAGCTTCCCTCCAGTGAAGTCACATGGAAAGACCGCGGCTTATAAGACCAGGGCTTGTAACTTTGGGCATGTTGGTGAATCCAATTTCCTCCTTTGAAAAAGTGGGACTGATCCTTGTGCTGTCTACTTCAGGGATTCCATGAGATCAGCCAGTCAGTCAATAAACATTTCTTAAGCACCTACTATGTGCCAGGTCCTGGGCTAAGCACTGTATGTAAAAGACTCATTTATGTGAAACACTTTGTAAACCATAAAGTTCTAGATAAATGTTGACCATTATTTTTAAGAGGTGAGCAAGGCTCAGATTACAATCGATAACTAACAACCAACAATATTTAACTAAGTACAGTGGTGAGATTGTTGGTTGTTGATTATAACTCCATGATGTATATGTGTATAGGTATGTGTATATATGGATGGATGGATATGATATACTTTCCCCTCCTCTTTAAAGACAGGGATTGCTTCATTTTTCTTTTTTCCTCCAAGTCTAGAACAGAACCTGGCACATACTAGGCACTTAATAAATGCTTGTTAGTTGGTTGATTAATACAAAGACAAAAATGAAATAGTCCCTGCCCTCAAGGAGCTTATATTCCACCGGGGAAGACAGCATGGACACATCTCTCTCTCTCTCTCTCTCTCCCCCTCTCCCTCCTCTCTCTTCTTTCTCTCTCTCTGTCTCTCTGTGTCTCTGTGTCTCTCCTTCTCTCTTTCTCTCCCTCCCTCCTCTCTCTCTCTCTCTTTCTCTCTCTCTCTCTCACACACACACACACACACACACACACACACACACATGCACACTCACTAAATATATGTTAATATGTGGGTGGGGGAGATATTAGTAGCTGGGGGAACCAGGAAAAGCTTCATATTGGATCTGGTACTTGACCTGAGCTCAAAATGTGAAGGTAAAGAAATCCTCGACAAGAAGGCCATAGTCTATTTACTAGACTGTAAGCTCTTGGAAGGCAGGACCTCAGTTCCCGGTATTTGTGCTCTGTACACAGTAGGTATTTAGTATTAGTTGATGAGGATCGGTGCTGTTTTATCCCCTCACCTGTGGGGAAATAGAAAGAAACCCTAATCTAAGTCAGGTGATGGCCAAGGAGATGGATGAGAAGGTGCCTTACAACTGTTAGGTCCCAGGTGGATCAGGACTAGTCTTTTTGCACCTGGAGAGATGGGTGTTTAACTTAGGGCACTGAGGCAGGCGAATCCTGGAGGCTGCAGCCCTTCCTGCCCCCATCTCCCCTGGGCTGGGGTCCAGAACTGGGCTGTGTGCCTTAATTGGGGGAGGGGCACTCTCTGTGCTCCCTGGGACAGGCTGAGGAAGAGACTGGAAGGGAGGAGGACTAGCTGAGACTTTCCAGTACCGTCACCAGGGCAGGTGTGCCTTCAGAGTATGTGTACAGCACCAGGCAGTCCTGGCAGCAGGGGAAGCTCAGAGCTGCCCCTGAGGATCAAGAGAACCATCTGCCCCACTAGGCATTTGGGGAGTGCCCAAAACTTCTCATACACTCTTTCATATTCACTATCTCACTTCATTCCCTCAAGAGCCCAGTAATATAGGAGACACACAAACACACACACACACACACACACACACACACCATACAGGTAGCATGTGTGTGTGTGTGTGTGTGTGTGTGTGTGTGTGTAATCCCACGAAGAAACAGGAACAGACAGCTAAAGTTATTTGCCCAAGATCAATGACCAAGCAGGAACTGAATCCCAGAGGTCTAGCTTTCTGTTCCTAACACCCTTACCTAGGGCTGGTTAATACCTGAATCTTTGCCATTAGAACTTTCTTCCTTTGGTTTAATACTCTTTTCCCTGCTAGATGCAAATTTCCCTCAAAGGACTGAGGGTTAAGACTGATTCATTGTGAACTAACCTACTGGACTGGACTTTTGTGGGGATTCGATGAGATAATGGATATAAAGCCGTTTGCAGATTTTAACCAGCTGTAGAAATCTGAGTTGTTTTTTTCATGGTCCTCCTCTTCCTCTTAGGCTGGGGGATGTAATGATGCTTTCTGATGAGGAGTGGGTGGGTTTAGAATGGAACTACCTTTCTGAAGCCAGAGAAGGCAGAGGGGCTGTCTGTTCCCACCCCAGGGAAGCCCTGCCCAAACCACATCTCTTCAGTTTTGGATGCTGCATTTTAGGAAGGATATTGACAAATTGGAGAGGAAGGAGATGACAAGTTGTTCTAGTCAGGGAATGAGGAACAGGCTATATGGGACTGGCTGAAGGGACTCAGGTTCATTCATGGAGAAAAGAAGACTTGTCCTCGATACCTCACTCCTGATAAATTGGTTCATATTAAGGTAGAAATGGTTGTCCTTTTGGGGATATTTTCATTTAGTAAGAGATAAAGCTTGAGCCAAAGGAATGAAGCTCTAATGGCAGACTTTCTGGCATTGTCCAGCCCCTTCAGGGCTCACTTCATAGTGACTTGGTGAGGGGTGTGACAGTCCTGGGGGCTGGTATGGCAAGGTCCCCTGTTGGTCCCAGCAGAATTGTCCTTTCCCTTCTCTCCCTCCCACCTGACCCCGGAACCTGGGCACTACTTGAATCCTCTTTGGTCCCAAAGGGCCTTTTTCCTTGTTCTCCATGACACATAAGGCACCTGGCTTTCCGTTCTGTCCTCAATCTCTAGGGTTCCTGCTTGGGGCTCTTCAGTGATGGGTGATCAGGAAAGACTTCATGTGTGAATAGTTGGTAATTACAAAGCAGAAATGTATAGGATGTGTGTGTGTATATGTGTGTGTGTGTGTCCATCTGTGTGTCTGTGTCTGCTTGGGGTGTAGAGGTGAGTCCTGAACTCACCTCCTACATAAGGGTCTATACTTAAGGAAAAGAGCTCTGGACCACAGTTGTGGGTCTTCAGGGTCTTTTGTCTTCTGTGACTATGGGCTATAGGGAGCTGGTAAAAAGAATTATAGCGGAGGTTTTCCGAATGGGTTGTAGATACCATGGGGACCAGAGCTGGAGATCACCAGTTTGTTATCAGGCAAATTCAGTAAACATTTAGTAAGCACTCACTATGGGAAAAGCACTGTGCTAAGCTCTGCAGATACAAGGAAAGGCCAGAACAGTTCCTGACCTCAAGGGGCTTGTAGTCTAATGGCTGAGCCAAAATACTAGAAAAAGGGGCATGTAAGATACATGCAAAGTAGATGAAAGGCAACCTCCAAGGAAAGAGGCCTCCTGCAGAAGGTGTCATTTGAGTTACTTATTCATTCATTCGTTTGTTTGTTTATTTACTTATTTTGCTTTTTTGGAGGGGGGAAGGCAGGGCAATTGGGTTAAGTGACTTGCCCAAGGTCACAGGGCTAGTAAGCGTTAAGTATCTGAGGGCAAATTTGAACTCACTCCTCCTGATTTCAGGGCCGATGCTCTGTTTGAGTTATTTAAAGGAAGCTAGGAAGACTAAGAGGCAGAGGTGAGGAGGAAAAGCATCATCACCATCATCCATCGTCATCATCCTAACATTTATACGACATTTATTATGTGCCAGGCACTGTTCTAAGTGCTTTACAATCATCTTGTCATTTGATCCTCAAAACAACCCTGGGAAGTAGGAGAAATTATTATCCCCACTTTACAGATGAGGAAACTGAGGTTTCAGTGTTTTGCCCAGGGTCACACAGCTATTAAGTGAGTGAGGTAAAATTCGAACTCTGGTCTTCCTGACTCCAGGTCCAGTGCTGGCGCCACTGAGGGGCCAGAACATTCCACGTATGGAGCAAAGTCAGTCCAAAGGCATGGGAATGGGAGATGGACTGTGGTAGGTGAGTTTGTTGTAAGCAGCAATAGACTAGCTAACCTAAGGAGAAGGCACATTTATATGGCACTTCATGGTTCTCAAATCAATTTTCATTCAACAGCCCCAAAAGGTAGGTGGTTCAAGGGTGGTTGCTCCCACTTGACATATCACAGAGGGAGTCCTTTTGGGATCAGCTTAGGAGCCAGTCACAGAAAGGCTCCTCTGCACTCCATAAAGGGATCATAGCATGTCGATATCTTGTTAACACATTCATACCTTATCACCTGTGACAAGGAAAGAGACTGAGGCCAGAGAAGTGAAGGGGTCACTCTGGCTCTGGTAACCTCCACCATCCTCATCAGTAGCCATTTCAAGAGAAAGAAAAAAGGTGGACCCTAAGTTTAGAGCTGCAAAGCTGCAGTCAGTAATACCTACTATATACCAGACACCATGCTGACTGAGCACCAGAGAAACGAAAAAGAGACTAGGGACAGCAGCCCTGCCCTCAAGGAGCTTACAATCCAACGGAGGAGTGTTGCCTCCTATTTTATAGAGGAGAAGACTGGGCCTTAGAAAGGGGAAGTGACCTGATTTGGGTTACATATTCAGCAAGATCAATTAAGGAAGTAAAAAAAACCTGCTATCTAACCCTCCTCCCACATTCTCTCTCTTCTACCAAGTCGCCGGTAGGTTCTTGGGATCTCTTTGTTGTCCTCCTTCCACTGAAAATGGACTGTCCCCAGACCTAGGTAGGTCCACTGAGAAATCTGACACCCCTTTCTTGTGCCCTCATCCCTATTTGTGTGGGAGGCCCGGGTGCCCCACCTCTAACCTGTTTCCAGGTGAGATTATCCTGGTCCCAAATACCTATGAACTGTCCTCTTCCTCTCATTCAAAATCCTGCTTTTGATCTCTCTCTAGGTTGAACTCAACGAGTTTATTTAATGTTTCCTTATGGGCATCTTTTAAAATTATAATTATGAATATTGGTAATAATAATGATAGGATGATAGCTGGCATTTATGGAATGCTTGCCATATATTACCTCCTCACAAAAATCCAAAGGGAGGTACTTAGCTATTATTACTCCCCCTTTACTTAGGAAACAGACTCAGAGAGATTAAGACACTGACTCTTCTAATTTCATGACCCCTCACTGCCTTTTTTTTTTTTTTTTTACCACTTCACTCCCAACTAACACTCATGTTCACTTAGGGAGCTCCAGGTAGAGCATTAAACAAAAGGTAGGGTGAGTCACTGGGCAGTCCTACCCTTTCTCCTCCCACTCACTTTCTTTTTTCCCTCAATTAATCACTTAAAAATCAGAATCACTTCCCAACACACCTAGCACCCCTACTCATTGACTCTTGTAACAATGTAAAACCTAAGCAAAATCTAACCAGGAGTCAACCATATCTAAAAATATATGCCTCATCCCCCCAGCCCATATGACATTTCTCAGTCTAGTCCAACTCTTTGTGACCCCATTTGGGATTTTCTTGGCAAAAATACTGGAGTGGTTTGCCATTCCTCCTCTAGCTCATTTTACAGATGAGAAAACTGAGGCAAACAGGGTTAAGTGACTTGCCCAGGGTCACACAGCTGATATGTGTCTGAGACTGGATTTGAACTCAGGAAGGTGAGTCTTCCTGACTCCAGTACACTGACTGTAGTCCTCTACTTCTCTAGTTAGAGGAGGGAGATGTTTCCTCCTCTTTTCTCTCTGACCACAATGGGTTACTACCATTCATCTGAGTTTGGCAGCATCTTTGTGTTGTTTTTGTTTATATTATTGTAGTTGTGTATAATATGTTATATTATTTTCTTGGTTCTATATCATTTCAAAATATCTTTCTATGTTTCTCTGAATTCTGCATATACTTCATTTCCTAATGGTACATTAATATTCCATTACATTTATTTGTCACTGTTCAGCCATTCCCCAATCAATGGGTACCCACTGGGTTTCCAGCTTTTTGATAACATGAAGAGCACTGCTATGAATATTATGTTACATATATGAGTCTTTCTGTCAGCGGTCTCTTTGACATAGCCGGTCAATAGTGAGATGTCCGAGTCAAAGAGGATGAACATTTACTTAAGTGATTTACCCTCCCCCCCCAAAAGAAAGATTTCAAAGTGTTATCCTAAATGGCTGGACAGCTTCACCAACAATGCTTTAACATGCCTGGCTTTCCACAGCCCCTCCAACATGGACTGTTTTCTATTCCTTTTCATGTTTGCCAGTTTAAGCTAGATACAGCGGTTCTCAACCTGTGGGTTATGTTCAATTTGTAACAATGAAAATACATCCTGCATATCAGATATTTACATTATGATTCATAACTAGCAAAATCACAGTTATGAAGTAGCAATGAAAATAATTTTATGGGTGGGGGTTGCCACAACATGAGGATCTGTATTAAAGGATCACGGCATATGCCCACTGTGGAGAGGTTCTTTGTAATTACACATGTACAGCCTGTATTTAATTGCTTGTCCTTCCAGTTGGGGTGGGTGATGAGGGAGGAAGAGAAAGAATCTAGAATTTAAAGTTTTATATTCAAACGTTAAAAATGTATATGTGTATATATATATATATACATACACAATTATTATTATTATTATTATTAACTACATCCAATTGGGAATTAAGATGTACAGGCACTGTGGTAGGGATATCTATCCTGCCCTATCAGAAAGTCAAAGGGGTGATGGGGCAGGACATAGGAGGGAATAGATTGGGGGAGGGATTATACAGTGGGATGGCTGTTTTGGAGTGGTGGGTAGGGGAAAGATGGGGAGAAAATTAGTAACTCAAAATCTCGTGGAAATGAATGATGTAAACTAAAATAAATAAAAGTTAAAAAAAAAGAATACATTGAAGGGCCAAGCTTTGCCAACTGATGCAGTGCATTTAAAAAGAAATATCTAAGGTTAAAAAAAATGAAGTTAAGATAGGATGGAAATTATTTCAAATGAAAATTATAAAAAAAATTTGACAACTGGTACTTCAAGTGTTAATGTCTCACCCACCTGCTAGCCATTCTATGCAGATCAAATGAGATAATATATGGAAAGCACTTTGTACATCTTAAAGCCCATATAAATACTAATGGTAATAGTTTAATAATTATAATTATTATGAAAATTATGAAACAGTTGATACTCTTCATTCACACAACTGATAAACATTTATCACTGTACCCACCCTGTGCAGGACTGCTGAGAGGAGAAAGAGATGGTTAAGATCCAGTTCCTATCTTTAAGGTTCTCATAGTCTAGTAGGGGGTCTAGGTCACAGGGGTGGGGAGGCCACCTGTGGCCTTCTAGGTCCTTGAGTGTGGCCTTTTGACTGAGTCCAAGTTTTACAGAACAAATCCTTTTATTAAGGGGATTTATTTTGTGAAGTTTGGATTCAGTCAAAGGGTCACACTTGAGGGCCACATATGGCCTTGAGGCCACAGGTTCCCTACCCTGGCCCAATATTTGTGTCTTTGCTGGAAAGTTCTCAGTCCAAGCAATATATTTGTAAGACACTAAAGAGGAAGTGACTAGTTACCAGTGCTCCCACCTCCAGGAAAAAGCCCTGAAGCAAGAAGACTTGGAGTTGGGTCTTGCCTCTTCTGCTTATTTCCTGTGTGACCTCGGGCAAATTACTTCCCCTCTCTGGTTCTCAGTTTCCTCCCCTACGAAATAAGGGGTTTAGATTAAACGATCTCTGAAGAGCCTTCCAGCTCTGGCGTTCTCAGAGTGATAATGACATCTTACCTTAATACAGCATTAGAGTTTAGCTGTACATTCATTATCTCATTTAATCCTAACAACCCTGGAAAGCAAACGAGGGCAAATATTATTATCACCATTTTACAGATGAGGAAACCGAAGCTCAGAAAGGGGAAGTGACTCGCTTGTCCACTCCGCACATTTACTTAGTGACAGGCTGGGGATTGGAGCCAGGCTCTTCTGATTACCTGGCAGGCGTTCCACCACCTCTGCTGCCTTCCTTTGCAGCCCGAAGCTGCTGGGTGAGACAATAGGAAGATCCCCTCCCCCCCCCCCCCCAACTCTGAGATCTGGGAGGTTCTGGGAGAAAGAGGCATTTCCGCAACTCCCTGCACCCCTTTCTCATCAAGGAAGAGAGCTTCAGAATCTGGAAGATGTGCAGGCAGTGGGTCAGATCTGCACATTTTTCTCTTCCACTCTTGCCCCGCCCCTGTCTGTCTATCCCTGTCTCTCTCTGTCTTTGTGTTTGTCTATCTCCTTTCTCTGTCTCTCTGTCTGTCTCTCTCCCTCTCTCTCTCTCTCCCCTGTTGCGCAGCACTGGGCACAGAACACAATGTCAGAGCTGGCTCAGATTCTAGATGTCATTCTAGTCCAAGCTCTCTCACTTTTACCCAAAGGAAAGCTAGGACCCAAAGAGGGGAAAGAGATTTACTAAGGGGAACCTAGTGCATCAGTAGCAGAGCCTGGACTCCTAATCTATTTATTTCCCGTCATTTAAAAACCCACTTGCTTAAGCGCTCAGTGATTGGCACTGAGGATTCACAAGACCAAACAAAGGACTTGATTCGGGTCCTCAGGGAGCTTACTCTCCTTTGCCGCCGCTGTTACTACTTGAGAGAGTAGAGAAGACAGATATGTAAATAACATGTAATGGTGTAGTACTAGGTAGGTAGTGATGGGGTCAAAGCAGAGGAGCGCCAGGCTAAGCGCTCTCGGAATAGCAGGAGAGGATTACCCACTGTGGCAAAACCAGCCCAGCGTCCGCCCCCTTAGAGACCTAGAGCCCCTAAATTCCCCGCTCCTCCTCCCAATCTCCGCCTGGCCTTGCCCGGGAGCCGCCCTGGTATCGCCAGGTGAGCTCGGGAGTGCCCGGCTCTCGAGCGCCCCCGAGGCTTTGTCGGAAAGGGCAGAGCGTGGAAGGGGGTGTGGGAGGGCGGACCGCGGGACTTGCGGAGGAGGAGCCCCGGGGCTCGGCAGGTAGGACGGCGGGAGAGGGCGGGGTTCTTCGCGGAGCCGAGAGGGAGACGGTGGCGCCGCGCGCCCGGTGGGCGCAGAAAGAGCGCACGTCCCAGAGTCCGTCCGGAAAGCTGAGTTTGAAGCCGCCACCATGGGTGCCTGTTTGGGGGTCTGTTCCCTGCTCAGCTGTGTAAGTGACTTTCTTCTGTCCTTCCCCAGCGTCATTCCCAGTCCCGGGATCCTTTCTTCTCTGCCCGGTTCCCTTACTGTGTCCAACACCTAGTTTTTGCGCGACAACAGCTCTCTGCCCGATGCCCCTTCTCTTGATCCCGGGTTCCTTCCTGGAGTCCCCCGACTTCTGCTGGCCGGACTCCGGCTTCCTCGCTCGGGCTGGACTCCTTGTTTACCCCGAGTGAGCTGGTGGTGCCCGAGCAGCTGGCTGCAGGTTCTCGTGTTACAGGGTGAATGAAGACAGTGCGCTGTGCGCCCTGGGGTGGGGTGAGGCCCCAAATAGCTTGAAGGGGAAAGTTCCTTCCGCGCCCTGCCCCCCTATATCCTGATACTTGGGTTGGGGGTGAAAGGCAGGACAGGGATTGGGGGAGGGGTGACTGGTTCTCGGGTTACAGAACAGAGAGGGTGTTTTCCTCCCTGACAACCCCGTACACCGCTACAGTGGGGTTTGACTGTTGGGGCTGGTCCGGTAGTAGGATTGGTGGTGGTTCCGGAGGAGGAGAGTGGTCTGGCAGGAAGGGGAGGGGGTCCGGGAGTGAGATTCAGGGTGGTCTGGGAGGAGGGGGGGGGTCTAGGAATAAGATTGGGGGTGGTCTGGGAGGAGGGTCGTTAAGCTGGATGGAAGATTAATTTATTCATAGAAAGTCAGAGCTGGAAGGGAATGTTGAGTTTTGAGGTCATTCTCCCCCCACCACCCTTTATTTTACGGGGCGGAGGGGAACACAACGGGGCGGGGTCTGGGGTGTGTTGGGACTGATTTTAGAGGATGGTTGGGACCAGAGCGAGTCGTTTTAAGCTCTCTGTGGAATGTCAGACCTAGAGGTACATTAAGGATCTAGAGAAGCAGGGACAAGACAAAGCACTCCATTTCGAGGCCCAGGAGCTGGGTTCAAATGTAGACTGACTGTTTTGATTAAGCCTATTAATATCTTCCCTGCCTCAGTTTCTTCCTCTGTAAAATAGGTGGATTGGACTGGACGATCTTAGAGTCCCTCCCAGCTGACTCTTTAGGGATTATGGGAGTGGGGCTTTGTTGTGGGAAGGGGTGCAGATTGGGGCCTACCCTTGAACAAGCTACCAAACCTACTTAAGTCCCATTCTCAGTCATTAGTGGGCCATTCGTCCCTTGAGCTATTCCTCTTAACTTCAAGAGATCAGACGGAACCCTAGGGGAAACCTGACCCCTGAGCTGCTGGGGGCAGAGAAGCCAAACAATCGGCTGGTGGCTCTGAGACAGTCAGAGGGCCACTTGGACTGGCAGCCCTTCCCTTTTGGGACCGGAGCTGGGGTTGTAAGAACCTGTTGCTATTGTGTTCAAAGCTTTCTGTAGGCGAGGGGAGGGGAATGCAGGGCCAACTTTGGGGGCCCAGTTTTTTAAAGAAAGTCCCATCATGCCTAGAAATGGGGGGCTCAATTTGTGGAAGGCAGAGGGGGACCATTCATTCAGTTCCAGCCAGGGTAGGCTTTGGCTCTAAGCCAAATGTCTTGGAAAATGTGTCTGGGAAAAAAAACAGCCCCTGCGCTCGGGCTTTTAGCTGAGTGAAATAAATCCCCCTCTTGTTAGCCCCAGGCCCAGAGGGCAAGGCTGTTCCTGAGTTTCTTCCCTTCCCAGCCGGGCCTCATTAAGTCTTTCTGGGGTTTATTCTTTCCAAGTCCAGCCCACCCTTTCCTCTCCACAAAGAAGAGGGCTCGGGGTGTTCTTCCTGTTGAATGGAAATTAGGGAAGGGGGGGCACATTTTTCCTTTTTCTTTCCTTGCTCAGCCTCATCCCCTCTATCCCATAGTGTGGGGGGAGGAGTCAGGCTCCCCAGCTACTTGGCCATTTTCTAGGGGTTGTGGGAAGGCTGAGAATGGGCTGGTCCCTGACTGGCCAGGGTGTGTAAGACCTTTGTTTCCAGTAAATAATACACTCAGGGTGGTGGTGGTAGTAAGGGGGGGGGGGGGAAGGGGTTTTGTGTGTGTGTGTGTGTGTGTAAGTGTGTGTGAAGAAAGCTGGTGAATCATGGAGGGTTGGCCCAGAGAAGATGGCCAGTGCCAGTCAGCACAGGAGAGTGGAAATATTTGCTGTAGGAATGAGTCTTGTAAAATTGTGAGGCAGGATTGTGTCTTATTTTTCACCTCCCCTTTCCGAGCCTCCCTTTCACCTCCTATCCAGCATCTTCATTCCAGAGGCACAAATCTCTGATGGTGAAATGAGTTCCTTTTGCCAGTCTTCACACGGAACTTTTCGATTCCTAACTCCCATGATGCCTTTGTACAGGCTGCCTCACCATGCCTGGAATGTACTTCCATCTCACCTCTGCTAAAGTGAAAACTTTCCTGATCTTCCTCCCCGTCCTCTTTCTCTTTCTTCTTTTCTCTTCCTTCTCCTCTTCTTCCCTCTCCTCCCCTTCCACATCCCTTTCTTCTCCCTACTCCCCCACCTCTCCCTCCTCTTTCCCCTCCTTCCCTTCCTTGTCCCCTTCCTCCTGCCCCTTCCTAAATTCTCTTGCATTTATTTTGTATAAATTCATGTTTATAGAGATTATAAGCTCTTTGAGGACAGGAAGAGACACTTTTGAATTAGTACCCCCCAGAATCTGGCAGGGTGCCTAGTATTTATGAGACATTGAATAAATGTGTTTTTGTTCATGTGTCTGACACAAAGCTGGGAAGGCTAACAGCCATCTCGACTTTTCTAAGCTTGCTGTCCTTCAGCTGATAATCCCTTTGGGATTCTGCTGTTAGGTCCATCATGGGAGAGCCTTGGGCTCTCTGGAGTCATTCTAGGGACCTTCCCTTGGGACTCAGAGTTTTCACTTTCCAAACTTTTCCTGCTCACTGATCCCATCTGTAACCTCCTTCCTGCCCCCCAGAGCTTTGGAGCCTGAATAGTTCCCACAGCTCAGAGATCTGCCACACTCTTTCAATGATTACCTTACCCTTCCTCTCTGACCTATATCCAAACTAGATGTCCTGTTCTGGAATCTGTTTCCTTTTTGTCCCACCTGTTCCATCCTCCACACGCCTAGGTTGAGTTTTCCAGAGTTTATTTACAAAGGAAGAAATAGTATACAAATTCAGAAGGAATGTGTCAGGGAAAAGTAGTAAGGTGTGGATAAATGAAAAATACCTAGTCAATCACCAAGTATTTATTAAATGTTTAAGCAGTTAGGTGGTTCAGTAGATAGAGTCCTGGATTTAGTTAGGAAGAGCTGAATTCAAATCCTGCCTCAGACACTTCTAGCTATGTAACCCTGGGTAATTCACTTCTGTCTGCCTCAGTTACCTCATCTATAAAATGGATATTATAATAGTTCCTGCCTCCCAAGGTTTTATTTAGATTGTGTCTGTAAAGTGCTTTCCTAGTCTTTAAGCACTAAGTAAATACTGCTACTGTTGTTTACTGTGTTCGGGGCACTGCTTTTAAGTGCCCAGAATACAAAGACGAAAGTGAAAACCTCTGTCTTTAGGAGTTTACATTCTAAAGGTGTTAGGAGGAGACATTCCTAACAGACTCTATATGACCCCTTTTGGGATTATCTTGGCAGAGAGCGGTTTGCCGTTTCCTTTTCCAGCTCATTTCACAGATGAGGAAACTGAGGCAAGCAAGTTTAAGTGACTTGCCCAGGGTCACACAGCTAATAAGTGTCCAAGGCTGGATTTAAAGTCGGGAAGATGAGTCTGATCTTACTCACTGCCTATATACATGTAGGAGACTCCACATGTGTAGATTGCTGCTGGTGTCGTTTCTTCTTCTTTCCTCCGAGAGGACCGTGACATCAGGGATTAAGTCCCAAGAAGCCCTGTGTGGAAGGTGGTGGCATTTAAACTGAGCATTCCCTGCCAGGGCTGGGAGAGGGGCAGCTGGTGAAAAGGAGAGATGGCATCTGGATCGCCAAATTTCCACTTTCACTGCAGTTTTCCAGCCTGAGCTCCGCCCTCATGGGTCCCTGTAGGGCAGGATCTTCAGGGGTTACTGGAGAGAGTGCCTTCGGACCGGCTGCAGCTCTGGGAGAAAGTTAATCATTATTGTTACATTTTCTCCGTCACCTTCTTAAATCTAAACAAACAGCAATAAATCAGTCCCTTGTTTGTAGTATTCACCGATTTCTAAGATATAATTGCTCATAGTGAACATTGAACAGTTTACTCACCAGTTGGAGCTGGCTTCACACAGCTTTGCTTCTAACACCCCAGAACACCCCTACCCCAATTTGAGGGCTGAGAGTCATGGGTCCATGCAATCTGAACTGTGACTTCCATGGTTTCTTAGAACTACTGCTGAAGACTTCTTTTTTTTTCTTCTGTTTTTGGAGGGCAATTGGGGTTAAGTGACTCGCCCAAGGTCATACAGCTAGTTTTTGTGTTAAGTGTCTCAGGCCAGGTATTCCTCCTAACTCCAGGGTCGGTGCTCTATTCACTGTGTCACCTAGCCACCCCTTCCTGAAGACTTTTGATTGTATGGTTCCCTTAAGTGTTCTCCCCATGGTCCTATGACTGATTCTTTTCATTTCCCCTACCAAGGGAAAGACAAGACAAAGTCACTAAAACAGATGAACACTTGCAGCCCCCATGCCACTTCAAGAATAAAGAAAAAGGAAAGGAAAGACCAAATGACAAATCCAGAATGAAGGATGAGCTGAATCTAATAAGATGAAATTTAATAGTGATAAATATAAAGTTCTGTGTTTGGCTTTAAAAAAAAAATCCCCTGCACTAATATAAGTTTGGGGGAAGTATAACTAAACCCTTTATGCAAAGGACCTGGGGGTTTTGGTGAACCACAAGCTCAATGTGATTCCACAATGACTGTGCAGTCAAGGGAATGGTCCCTGAGCTAGTGGGACTTTAATTTTTACAGGATACATTATAGGATCATAGCTAGAAGGGAATCTTAGAGGTCATCTGTTCCAAAACCTATTTTACAGATGAGGAAACTGAGGCAGAGTGAATGATAGGACCAGACTTTAGAGGCCTTACAGAGAAGGAAATTGCAGTCTAAGAGTAAATGATTTACCCACCTGGGCAGTCAGCATTAGAGATGAGATTTGAAACCAGATCTTATTCTAGGGCTCTTTCCACTGTGTGGCCCTAGGCCCCAGATGGCTGAGAGCTCCATAAAATCCTATATTTAGGACTGGGAGGAACTTTAAAGGTCTAACATTGAGATCCAGAGGGGTTAAGTAACTTGCCAAAAATCACACAGGGAACCCAGTTACTGTGACAATGCAGAGCCTCATTAGTGATGTAATTGCACCTGAGGAGGATTTTTGATAACCTAGAGTTGCTGAAATCTAGGAGACCAAGGCCATTTGGGCAGCAATTTGGGTCTCAACTCAGAGTTGATTTGGAAGTCTGACTTTCTGTGGGAGGATGGGAGGACTATAAAAATCTATTCTTTTTATTGTATCTTATTCAGAGTCTAGGAATACTTACATAAGCTTCCAGTACTTTTTTCAGATATTTTGGTTTTTTTTTTTTCCAATTACACGTAAAAAATGTTTAACATTCATTTTTTAAAAAAATTTGAATTCCAAATCATTTTAAACAATGATTCAGCTCTATACAGCGGACATTAAGTGTGTGGTATAGGTAAATGATGCAGCACCTGCCCCCAAGGAGCTTACTTTCTCTTTGGGGTTACAATATGTATTACAAAACCTCAGAGTTGAAAAGCATAGTCAGATGGTAGGCCAGCCTGTACTTTGATGAGAATTCATCCTCTCTGTGGAAATATGTTTCTCATGACTTCATATGTATAATGGATAACATATTTCTTGACTTTGCAATGGGGAGGGGGAAGGGTGGAAGAAAGAGAAAGCATTTGGAACTGAAAATCAAAGTAAATTAAATTTTCAAAAAAGAAAACCCATCCTCCCTGCTCAAATATACTCAAATGATCATCCAGTATTTTCTTGAGGATTTCTTGTTAAGGGGGAATCCCCATTTCTTCTGGCAGCCTGTGCCCTTTGGAATCTCTCCAATGGGACAGGAAGTTTTCCCTGTCATCCAGGCTAACTTCCTGTCTCTGCATCTTCTAATTCAGCCCTCTGGGGCCAAACTGAATGTGTCTAACACTTCTTCCATGTAACAGCCTTCTATAAATGTAAAGACAGCTGTTCCATTCCCCTGCTTTTCTCTAGGCTAAACATACCCAGTTATTTGAACTCAAATCTCACTATCTAAAAGGCTCAGTAGTTGAGATCAGATATCGTAAGTATGTAGTAGACCCAGTCGAATGGGCTGTGTTGCCTCTGGCAATGCTCTTTGGTCTCACTCTAATCTCTAGTCCCTCCTCTCCTTCTGGCTTCCTTTTTCTGCCTCAGTTTTGACTCTATAAATTAGCTAATTCAGCTCACCCCCTGGTCCTCTCTTCATTCATGACTTGCCAGGTCCCTGTCCTGGGTTACTTCTGCTCTCTGTCCACCTTGTCGCCTCCTACTCCCGAGCTGCTGGATGGCATTGGAAGGAATCTCCTGATGCATCAACTGGGACCACTGCATACTTATGTGTGTAATCTCAGATGGTAAAGCGGCTAGGTAGCGGGAGCTGGAGTCAAGAAGACCTAAATTCAAACCCAGCTTCAGACACTTACTAGCTGTGTGACCCTGGGCAAGCTATTTCACCCTGTGTGTCTCAGTTTCCTCATCTGTAAAATGGGCTGGAGAAGGAAATGGCAAAGCACTCAAGGAGCCTTGCCAAGAAAACCCCAAACAGGGTGGCAAAGAGTCAGATATGGCTGGAGTGACTCAGCAACAACAATCTCGGCTGGAGCTTCATTGTTAGGTGGAACACCTCTTCATTCATCCTCTTAGATCTTCAATGGAACTCTCCACAGCAGTGGTTCTAAGCCTTCTTGGCTCAAGCCCCCTACACCCTGCTCTCTGTTTACTTTCTTGGCAGAGGATCTTACCTGTTTTATTTGGAATATTGAGGCTATGCATCATGAGTTCCCTCTTTCACTCTTGGTCTTCAACTCAAAATGCTTCTGTGTGGTCCCTCATTGTATCCGCCTAGGCTCCCCTTCCCCTTATCTAGGCTAGGCTATCTACTTAGGCCCTTGCTCCCACCCCCTCCTGCCTCCTCTGTCTGAGAAGTGCATAGAAGAAAGAACACTAAAGCCTGGAGAGATTAAGAAAGGCTTTCCAGAGGAGGTGACACCTAAGCCAAGCCTTGAAGGAAGGTCTGGCTTCTGGTGGCAGAGATGAGAAGGGAGTTTATTCTGGGTATGGAGGATGGCTTGTACAAACGTGTGGAAGTAGGAGATGGAATGCCAGGTTGTAGGAAGGGCTCATAGTCTTCCTTAGATGGAACCTAAAGAATATAAAAGTGATACTATGAGATAAGGCTGGAAAGGCAGATTGGATCTAGATTGTGGAAGGCCTCCAATGCCAGGCTGGGGAACTTGTATTTCATCTTAGAGGCGATGGGGAGCCCCTTTGGCTTGTTCTTGTCCCATCTTGCCTCCTGATTTGCTTTGTGGCCATGGGCTAGCTACTTCAACTCCCTGAGCCTCATTTTCCCTATTTGTAAAGTGACTGTATTGGACTAGAATGCTTTCAGAGAGTAGGAAACCTGTTCTCTTTGTCTTCCTATGTTAAATACCGCCTCTGCACACTATTGGTTATTGTCCTTCATTCTCAGAGAGGACCAAAATGACATCACTATGTTGGGGTCAAGGTACTGTGTGTCCAACTCGCTCTGTTTGGAAGGCTCTACCATGAGTCAGGCACAAATAGTCCATGTGAATGTTTGGAGTCGAAATGGCTCTAGATCTGCGCATCTCGTGTTTCTTTTAAGCTACTCCAATTCTGCTTTGCTCACAGAGTACAGTGCCTTCTTTGATGTAGGCACACCATGCTGGGCGGTCCTGTGCCAGTGTCTCTTCCACATAATTGATTCCAAGATCCTTCAGAAATATAGGTGTGGATGAATGAATGGAAGAACGAAGGAATGAATGAGTTAGTAAGTGAAAAGAACAGGAGGTGATCTCCAAGGTCTCTTCCAGCTCTGATGTTTTAGGAGATGACGGTTTTAGGATGAATAATTAACAAGTTAATTTATTAATTAACCCAACAATTAATTCACCAACTAATTAATTCATCAATTACTCATTAATAAGTTTATAATAGAACTTGTGAGATAGAATATAGAGAACAGCTGGTCTTGGAGTCAGGAAAATCTGAGTCAGATCTTGCCTCTGATTCCCAGTCACTGGGTGGCCCTGGGCAAATCCCTTACTGCGCAGTACCCTAGGCAAATCTCTTAAGGTCAATTTACCAAGCAGGTATCAGTCTGCCTTGGGAGAAGAATTTTCTTCATGGGAAGTTCCCTACGCCCTTGGTATCAGAGCTCAAATCACACCATAAGACTTTCTAACAATATATTGACCTAGAAAATCACAAATTCACATTGTCCATGTTCTATTGTATTTTCATTAATTTTGTTAAATATTTCATAATTACTTTGTGATCTGGTTCAGGCCATTCTGAGCAGCTGTGTTGTGACCTGTGCCCTACACTGATGACATCGCAGGTCTAGTCTGAAAAATAAATACGTTAAAGTGTAATAGAATCTGTAGAACTCTGAGAAGTAGGCACATGGAGATAGGGGAAAAGGAAAGAGGATGCTTTTCAGAGGGAGAAAAGGTCATTGGCCTTTCTCCCACTTGTGTCCAGTCAGAGCAGGCATCACCAGCCAACCTCAGTGAGAAGGCATTTCTGGGGCAAAGCTAACTGGGACTGAGGCTTCTTCCCAGACACTGTGCCTAAGCCAGGCACTTCCCTTTCTGGGAAGCCTTGTCCTGGCTTTGCTGAGGGGACTGGTTTAGTGCCTCTGACTATAGGCTGGGATGGAAAGAGCGCTGGATTCAGGAATCAGGAGACTGGATCCCTCTCCAGTTCCCTAGGTGACTTTGGCCATAGAATCTTATTTGGGAGGAAACTCAGAGATCTACCCCTTTCTTGATTTATTGAAGCCTTCTATTTTTAGATTAACAGTCATTTCTGAAAACAGCTTTCATCTGATCCTAGAGGCAGCTAGGTAACACAGGGCATAGAATGCTAGACTTGGAATCAGGAAGAACTAAGTTCAAATGCAGACTTACTAGCTATGTGAGCCTGAGTAAGTCATTTAAAACTTCTCCCAGACTCAGTTTCCTCCTCGTTAAAATAAGTATAATCATAGCACCTGCTGTGAGTGCTTTGCAAACCTTAAAGTGCTGAACCCTTCTTTTTAACTAAGAAAAACACCCAATACTGTGACCACCTCTAACAATGTATGTACTATTCTGCTTAAGTAGTCCCCCACCTCTTTGCCATTACAAAAAAGAGACATTTTATATCTGTCCTCTGGGACCATTCTCTTGGTTTTTCAGTTCCTCAGAATTTGTTTTTTTGTTTGTTTGTTTTTTTTTTGCTTTTTGGAAGGGGGAAGGTAGGGCAATTGGGGTTAAGTAACTTGCTCAAGGTCACACTGCTAGTTTTGTGTGTGTGTGTGTGTGTGTGTGTGTGTGTGTGTTAAGTGTCTGAGGCCAGATTTGAACTCAGGTCCTTCTGACTCCAGGGCCAGTGCACTATTGATTGCACCACCTAGCTGCCCCCAGTTCCTCAGAATTTGGCTTCCTTTTCTCCATCTTTCCATTTACGGTACTGTAGTTATTGTATCTGCTTACACTACTCTGTATCAGTCATTTTCCTACACCAGCTCCTCCTTAATCACTTCTCCTCCCTTGGCTCCCAGTGCATTACTTTCTACTGATTTCCCAACTTGTCTTCTTGCTGCCGCTCAGCTCCCATTGACTTTCTTCCTCCTCCAGACCCTAACAAAGTAGCTCCTACCCATGACTCTGTCCTTGGTCCTGCCTTTCTTTTCTCTCCAGAGACAGCTGGTGGTGCAGTGGATAGAGTACTGGGCATGAAGCCACTTTGAGCCTCACAACAACCCTACAAGGTGCTATTATTTTTCCCATTTCATAGAGAAGGGCAACTGAGGCTCAGAGAAGCTAAGTGGTTTGACCAGTTCACACAGATAGAAAGTGTCTAAGGTGAAATTAGAATCTAGGTTTTCTTGATTCCAAGTCTAATGCTCTTTCCAGCAGGCAACAATTCTACAAGTGTCGTCAACCCAAGAGAGATAGTTTCAAATTTTGTCCCAAAGACAAATGAAGAAGACAATGGGGAGCTCTGTTGAGTCTTGTGTGGATGCACAGGACACTCATGGACCAATTCAGATGTTAACACTAGAAGGACTTGGCATGCCAATTAACACAAAAATTATACTTTTAAATAAAAGCTTTCATCCTACTATCTCTATTTTGTTTGTCTTATGGATTTAAAAAATGCACTGTGTCAGTTGGCAAAGCTTGACTGTTTGAGGTATTCTTTAATTTCAGTCTTTTTGGCGTGAAAAAGGCGTGAGTGTTAGATGGGGGTATGAGCAGGTAAATATGGCTGAATGCACAAGATTGTGAAGGTCCCGTTAGAATGGTGTCAGGAGACCTAAAGTCCAGGAAACGCTAGGGCTGCCAAGGAGAGCCAAGGACAATGCCAATCATTACCCATTATGTACTAGGCATTGTGCTGAGTGCTGGGCATACAAAGAAAGGTAAACAAAACCAACCTAACCCCATCTGTCCTGGAGCTCACAGTGAAAGAGAATTAGCTCTGTTGGGAATACAGACCCAAACCACTGCTCGGGTCGTTGCTTGATAATAATGGATGGCAGAAAACAGAAATATACAACTTTATTTTGCTTGTGCTTTCTCCACTAAGGAAAGCTCTGCCCCCATTCACTTCTCTTCCATAAGAGGGGAAAAAAGGGGGAGATTCCAGTCTTCTTTGAGAAGATTTCCAGGGTGAGGGGTATGGTGTCACTTGTATTTTTTTTTTTTTGCTGCTTTTTGGAGGGGGGAAGGCAGGGCAATTGGAGTTAAGTGACTTGCGCAAGGTCACACAACTAGTAAGTGTTAAGTGTCTGAGGCCAGATTTCAACTCAGGTCCTCCTGACTTCAGGACCGGTGCTCTATTCACTGCGCCACCTAGCTGCGCCCTGTCCCTTGTATTTTGAGGGAAGCTTCCCTGAGCTTGAGAACAATGGGTACAAGTCTCAGAGCAGCAGATGAAATACATGTCTGTCCCCTCAGTAGGAAGGTGGGGAGTGGGTAATATGGATGAAATGTGATATTCGTAGCTAGAGAAGTTAGAGTATTGATGTGTTTCTCTTGTTTTTTCTTGTTCCCAAGGAAGGTTCACTTGGGACGTGGTATAATTGGGAAACAGCTGTAGTAGAGAAACAGAAGCTAAGAGCAAAATACAAATAAATAATCAGGATCTGGGTGTCTCTGTCCTTGCAGGCATCCTGTCTCTGTGGCTCAGCCCCCTGCATTTTGTGTGGCTGCTGCCCCTCCAGCCGCAATTCCACCATCAGTCGCCTTGCCTTCACTCTCTTACTGTTCCTAGGAGTCCTGGTGGCTGTCATTATGCTCACTCCTGGAGTGGAGAGCCAGCTATACAAGGTCAGGGGGAAGGGGAGGGCAGTGGATGGAATGGGCCAGCTTGGAGGAGGATGACAAAGGCGGAGGGATCCTGAGCAGTTCAAGTGGGGAGCTGGGAAATTGCCCAATGAAGTCTCCCTTTAAGAGCAAAAATAGGGGTTCTTTCTCCCCTTTTTGTAGCCCCCACCAAAGGAGGGACCGAAGGGATGGGGTGGAGAAGAGTAAGGTGGAAAGACTTCTGGGGTGTGGGATCAAGAGAAGGTAAAACCTAACAGTGATGGGCTCTGCTGAAACAGGGTGAGACTTAGCTGAAGCTTGGGAATGTAAGAAGGGGAAGGGAGGGTCATAAAGGAATATTTCAGGAAGAGTGCAGCTGTGAGCCCTAATCATGGGTAATCTGCTCAGTGAATGGGGGGAATCACAGCTGTTCTGGGGCCACGAGGGGTTGGATGGGTAGAGAAGGATCAGGCCTATCCTAAGGATTTCTGGATAGAAGGGGGCTATTGCACCTGTTCAGGGACAATGAGGATGGGCGGCAGGTGGTACCACCCCCTCCACCAGCATGCCGAGGAAATGGGGCTGGCCTAGGGGAGAGGGAAATCATCACTGCCTTGTCCCCACAGCTGCCCTGGGTGTGTGAAGGGGGCTCATCCACCTTGGGAATCCAGGGCCATGTGGACTGTGGAGCTGTGCTGGGCCATCGCGCTGTCTACCGAATGTGCTTTGCCCTGGCCGCTTTCTTCTTTCTCTTCACTCTGCTGATGATCTATGTGAAGACCAGCAAGGACCCCCGAGCTGCCATTCAGAATGGGTGAGAGAGCAGGCCTCCCCACTGCCCCCTCCAATCAATAATAATAGTCAATAAAAACCTGCTATGTGCCGGGCATTGTACTAAGCCCTGGAGTTAGAGACAAATAATGAAACATATCTAAACTGGGACAAAATTAAGACGTGGTAGTTTCAGTGGGAGACATTAGCTGCATTTGAATAAGCCTGATGGAGAAGATGGCTCTTGAGCTAAGTTTCAAAGGAAGCTAGGGCTATTGAGAAGCCAAGGTGAAGAGGAAAAGCATTCCAGATGTGGGGGGAGCCAATACCAAGGCATCTAAACCAAGATGGAGTGGCTTGTGCATGAAATAACTAGAAGGAGGCAGCTAGGTGGTGCCCTGGAGTCAAGAGGACCTGAGTTCAAATTCCGCCTCAGACACTAAACAGCTGTGTGACTCTGGGCAAGTCACTTAACCCCAATTGCCTCCAAAAAAAAAAAAAGAGCTAGAAGGCTAGTGTTGTTGGACGGCAGAATGTGCCAAGGGGAATAATATCTATAATAAGACCAGAAAGGAAGGTTGGGAAGCCACTGGAGTTGATTGAGTAGGGGAGTGACATGCTCAGAACTGTACTTTAGGAAAGGGTGTGGAGGCTGGATTGGTGATGAGGGAGACTGGAGCAGGGAGAGGAAATCAAAGGGTTGCAATAGTAGTGTGGTACAATGGGCAGTGTGTACATAGATGGAAGAAAGAACACTGGCTCCAAAGTCAAAAGAACACTGGCTCCAATCCCACCTCTGATGGTTATTACACAGGATTCCTTTGACCTCAGTTTCTTTCTCTGTAAAATGGGAGAATTGGAAAAGATGTCTTCTGAGGCCCCTTTCATAGTTCAAGATTCATGATCCCATGCTGAGGCCTTGAACTAAGGGAGTCACTGTGTGAACAGAGGAGGGTTTTTCCTTCAAGCCCTGAGCTCAGGATTCATTGTAGGGATGAAATACCCATCCCCATCAACCAATCGAGGCCTCACCATTTCCCCTCTCCATTCTGGTCATTAATTCATTTAACAAATGTTATCTGATTGTGCATAGATAACCTATATCAAATTGCTTACCGTCTTGGGGTAGGGTGGGGGGGGGGGG
>CM053588.1:65069879-65087374 GCA_028646515.1 Pseudochirops corinnae | reverse complement strand
AATATCATGTAATGGGGAGCTCACCTCTTGAGGCAGGCCATGCCATTTTGAGAAAATCTCATCGTTAGGAAGTTTTTCCTTATGGAGCCAAAATTCACCCAAAACACTTCCATACACCTAAGACCAAACCTAACAAGTCCCATCCATCTTATACTGGAAAGCCCTTCAGCTACAATGTCCTCATACCATCTCAACTCCTGGTTAAACATCCCCAGTTCCACCAACCAGTCCTCACATGGCATGGCATCAGTTCATTTCCCCATCCTGGCTGCCCTCTTCTGTATACAACATAGATTGTTAATGTCTTTCCCAAAATGTGGCTCCTAGAAGTGAATGCAGTCCTCCAGAGGGAGCCTGCTCAGGTTATCGAATGCCTGGATTCGATATGTACCTTAAATTTACCTTAAAGACACGTTATCTCATAGAATGTAGCCTAAGATTGCACTAGATTGTTTTGGCCAGCATGGTGCCATGTTGACACTCATTGACTTCACCATCCAAGTCCAGTAAAACCTCCCACCCTCCTGTTCATTCTTCCCTCCTTTCCTTCTTTCCCTCCATTTATTCTTCCTTTCCTCCATTCATTCCTCCCCCCACTCTATTCCTTTCTCTCTTCTTTTTCTTCCTCTTTTTTTGCTCCCTTCTTTCCTTTCTCCATTCCTTCCTCTCTTCCTTCTTTCCTTACTCCATGGATTGAACATTTTAAGCTTTCGAATAAAAAAATTTATTCAAATGAATATGAAAAGCAGGTTCTTCCCTCCACCCTCCAAGTCCAGAATTCTCTGTAGAGGAAAAGCAACCCAAGATGGAGTGATTCTCAAACTCAGGGTGATGACCAGCAGAGGGGTTTGCCTAGGATGCTGCTAGAGGAAGGGAAGTAAGAAGAGGAGAAGAACCATTTATTAAGCACTTATGGTTTGCCAGGCACGTACTAAGTACTTGTTCAGTCAATAGAATCTCGGTCCAGAAAGCAGTGCCTTCCCCAGGGATGAGGTGGGGCTACACATTACACAATGAGACCAGTCAGCCAGGCCCTCCTGCAGCTGAGTGAGGCCACTTTTTCAAAGCCCTGTTTTCCCGAGAGGGTGACTGAGGCATCAACGATCACCATGATCATCCTCCCCCCGGTCTTTTCACTTATCTTGCTCTACCCCCCACCCTCACCCTACACTTCTGCAGCTGATATTTTTAATCCAAGTGTAGGTTGGAATTTGTTTTTATTCCTATTAGGTTTCATCTTGGTACATTCAGCCCATTGCTTTAACCTGATCATAGTTTATTCCTTCCCCATGCTAGCCATTTCTCTTTCTTATCTTTGGGTTTGATAAATATGCCATTTTTTATTTTATCCATTCTAAAAAATGTCAAAGAGAACAGGGCCAAGGACAGATCCTTGGGGTCCTATACTAGGTACCTCCTCCTGGGTTGATATTTGTCCATGAATTATCCATCCTTTTGTTTAGACATTCAGCCAGCTCCGAATCTACTTAATAGGATTATCTAACCCCTGTCTTTCCATTTTATGCATAAAGATATCATGAGAGGCTGGATATTAGCTTTCTTTCTTTTTTTTTTTTTTTGCTTTTTTGAAGGAGGAAGGGCAGGGCAATTGGGGTTAAGTGACTTGCCCAAGATCACATGGCTAGTAAGTGTTAAGTGTCTGAGGCCAGATTGAACTCAGGTCCTCCCAACTCCAGGGCCAGTGCTTTATTTACTTGTGCCACCTAGCTGCCCCAGTACTAGCTTTCTTACCTTATATGAGCCCCATTAAGCTGACATCTTCTTTCCCTTCCCCAGGTTCTGGTTTTTTAAGTTCTTGGTTCTTCTGGGCATCACTGTGGGGGCCTTCTATATCCCGGATGGCACCTTCACCAATGGTAGGTGGCAGGACATGGCAGGTCCAGGTTCATTTGCCTTTTGCACTCTCTCTCCTCCCCATCTCCCTGATGGTGGGTGCCAAGGAAGGATACACCCTTGAATACCAGTTTGGGGATAGCTCTTCTGATCTTTGCTCACTGTGCCTGTTCTGATCCAGAGCACTGAGCCCCAAATACCCATATCTACTTGGCTCATTCCAGACCTCTCACCTGCTACTGTCTAGGTTAATGGTGATGCTCAAGAGACCCAAGTGTCTCCTGATTGTGGCACTAACCCTCAAATAATGAACCAGCAAATTCAGTAGGGTAGAGGGCACACTCACACCAACACATCGCATGCTGTGCCTGTCTGAGATGTGTGTGTGTGTGTGTGTGTGTATGAGAGAGAGAGAGTGTGTACAAAGGAGGGTCTGCCTCCCCTGACCTAAAACTCTCCAACTGTCTTGAGGCACTAATGAGAACTTCCCATCTCCTGGGGGCAGCGCTGGGAGACAGGGTTTCTGGTGCAGGGCTTGGGGAGAGTCTGAGCCAGGCACACCAGGTCCTCACTCTTCCTTCCCCCTTCTCCGCCCCCCCCCCCCCACCCCAGTCTGGTTCTTCTTTGGGGTGGTCGGCTCCTTTCTCTTCATTCTCATCCAGCTCATCTTGCTGATCGACTTTGCACACTGCTGGAACCAGAGCTGGCTATGGAAGGCCGAAGAGCGAGACTCGAGGTGCTGGTATGCAGGTTGGTGGTCACCACACCCCTCCCTCCCTCCTTCCCTAGTATTCCATTGAGACACACAGATGCAGAAGGTCCTCCATGCATTCATTCTACACACACACACAGGTCTCCTGATTTCAAGTCCATCAGGGACTACCAGTTCTTTCAGAAGAATAGCAATATGTCTTTTGTGTCCCTCTTCCTGATTATTCTCCCCTTTGAAGAATCACAGGATGTTAGAGTCAGAAGAAACCCTAGAGATCAGTGATTCTTTTTTTGGTTTTGGTTTTGGTTTTGGGGGAGGGGAGAAGCCATCAGGGTTAAATGACTTGCCCAAGGTCACATGACTTTTTAAAAAAAATAGTATTTTATTTTTTCCAGTTATACATAAAGATAGTTTTCAGCATTCTTTTTTTTTTTTTTTTTTTTTGCTTTTTGGAGGGTGGAAGGTAGGGCAGTTGGGGTTAAGTGACTTGCCCAAAGTCACATGGCTAGTTTTTGTGTTAATTGTCTAAGGCTGGATTTGAACTCAAGTCCTCCTGATTCCAGGGTCATGCTCTATTCACTGTGCCACCTAGCTGCCCCTAACATTCAATTTTATAAGATTTTGAGTTCCAAATTTTCCCCCTCCCATCTCCCCTCCCCAAGACAGCAAAAAATCTGATATAGGTTATACATGTACAATCATGTTATACATATTTCCATGTAAGTCATATTGTGAAGGAAGAAACAGGACAAAAGGGAAAATCCACCAAAAAAAAAAAAAGAAAATAGTCTCCTTGGCTCTGCATTCAGACTCCATAGTTCTTTCTCTGGATGTGGATGGCATTTTTTATCATAAGTCATTTGGAATTGTCTTGGATTATTGCATTGCTGAGAAGAGCTGAATTAGTCATAGTTGAATATCTCACAATGTGGCTGTAACTGTGTACAATGTTCTCCTGGTTTTGCTCACTTCACTCAGCATCAGTTCATGCAAGTCTTTTCAGGTTTTTCTGAAGTCCACCTGCTCATCCCAATAGTATTCCATTACATTCATATACCACAGCTTGTTCAGCCATTCCAGTTGCTGGGCATCCCTTCAATTTCCAATTCTTGGCCACCACAAAAAAAGCTGCTATAAATATTTTTGTACATCTGGGTCCTTTTCTCATTTTTATGATCTCTTTGGTACAGACCTACTAGTGGCATTGCTGGGTCAAAGGATGTGCAGTTTGATTGCTCTTTGGGCATAGTTCCAAATTGCTCTTCAGAATGGTTAGATCAGTTCACAAGGGTCACATAACTTTTAAGTATCAGAGATAGAATTTGAACTCTGCTCTTCTAGACTCTAAGTCAGGCATGCCAGCTGTGTCCCATGCTGCGTCAATTGAAATTATTAACATTATTTATGTTTTATCACATTTTTCTTTATTAAATATTACCCAACTTTTGAAGCCCAGGATCACCCAGCTATTAAGTATATGATGCCATATTCAGACTCAGGTCTTCCTGACTCCAGGGCTGGTGCTCTACCCACTGCTCCACCTAGCTGCCCTTGCGATCAATGGTTCTTAAAATAACCACTGAGTTTGAGGCGGCCTGCTAGACAGAGTTCTGGACTTGGAGTTAAGGAGAACTGAGTTCGAATCCTTCCTCAGACACTTCCTAGCTCTATGACTGTGGGAAAATCCTTTAACCTCTCTCCACCTCTGTTTTCTTTATCTGTAAGATGGAGATAACAAGAGTGCCCATCTCATGGCATTGCTGTGAGCATCAAGTAAGATAACATTTGTAAAGCACTTTGAAAACCTTAAAATGTTAACTATTACTATTATATGTCAAAATAATGAATTATAGAAACAATGCTCATAGAGGGAACTGAGGTCTGGGTTTCAGGATTATCTCTCTTCCCCCAAACAAAGTATAACTAGGACATTTTAAAATAGAAGAGAGGAAATTAAATCTGTTTTCATATCAAGAACTATAAGCATTTTCCATGTGTTCCTATTTTGGTATTTCAAAGTGGAAAACGTCACTAATACTGAATTCCTCCTACAGAGGGAACTTTTATTGGCACCCTATTGAGCAGAACTAGGAAGTGTTCAGTAGCTTTCCACACCCTTATGTTACAGATGAGGAAACTGAGGCCCAGGGAGGGGAAGGACCTGGAGGAGGCAGCATGCTATTGTGGAAAGGCCACTGACTTTGGAGTCAGGAGCTGGGTTCCAACCATGCTTGGCCGCCACTGTCCCTGGGCAAGTCCTGCCCGGCACTTCGGGTGGGCTTAGGTGATTGTTCAGGTTCCTTTCAGATCTACAGTCCATGCCTCAAGTAGGGGTCAAGCCAGCCTGGGCCTCTGGCCTCTGGGACTCCCAGCCCAAACTTGCTTTTGTTCACCCCTCTCCAGGCCTCTTCTTCTTTACCTTCCTCTTCTATGGAATCGCCCTGGCTGCCACAGCCCTCATGTACACCTACTATACCCATTCAGAAGCCTGTTATGAAGGCAAGGTCTTCATCAGCCTCAACCTTGTCTTCTGTGTCTGTGTCTCCATTGTGGCTGTTCTTCCCAAGGTCCAGGTAAGCCTCCCTTGACTCCTCCTGGGATCCAAGGCTAGGAGGGCCCTTAGACCAGAGGATGTCAGAGCTGGGAGGGGCCTTAGAACACAGGATGTCAGAGCTGGCAGGGGCCTTAGAACACAGGATGTCAGAGCTGGGAGGGGCCTTAGAACACAGAATGTCAGGGCTGAGAGGGGCCCTAGAACATGAGCTGGCAGAGCTAGCTGTAAGGCATGATTGAGATCATCTATATATACTGGGATTTGGAAAAAGTCTTCCTGATGAATGTGAATGGGGCTTCACCTGTGTGGTTATTGATTAACAGGAAGCTCAGCCAAACTCAGGCCTTCTCCAGGCCTCCGTCATCAGTGCCTACACCATGTTTATCACCTGGTTAGCTCTGACCAACATCCCTGGTGAGTATAGGAGCTCTTCCTGATGCCTCCTTTCCCTCCCCCAGATGATGGATGATGGCAGAAGTCTGTGGGGAGGTGGGACCCATTCTGTAAAAGCTTGGTACCTGCATTGTTGCCCCTTACCCTGGCTTCCCCTCTCCCCTGGCTGCCTCAAAATAACCAACCCTTCTGTCCTCAGACCAGAAATGCAACCCTAACCTTCCAGTAACCACCAACACAACGAACCTGGATTCTACCTACGTCTACACTACACAGTGGTGGGATGCACCCAGCATTGTTGGCCTAATCGTCTTCATCCTCTGCACTGTCTTCATCAGGTGGGGTCTCTGGGCTCCCCAGACACCGGGTCTGTACTGACGTGGTCCTTGCTCCTTGGCTCACTTGATTCATCCCTGGCCATGTTGTTAGCCTCATCAGGCTTTGCTGTCAGTTCTTTTGGGGGGGAAGTCTTTTTCCTTGTCTAATCCTGATTCCTCCAGCTGCCTTTGAGCTCACTCACTCATTCAGATCTCAATGAAATACGTTCATGTCTCATTCCTTCCATTTCATGCCTTTAGATAGTCTTCCTAAACTCCCACCAACCTTTCCTGTGCCCCAACTTCCTACCTCTTTTTAAACATTTAGTATTATTTGTAACGAATAATTTATATGCTGATATAGATCTACAGGAAACTATATACAGAATAAATAGGAAATAATGAAAATAGGGAAAGCCCTGGAATGAAGAAGTTAGTCAAGGCTTCCTGTAGAAGGCGGGATTTTAGTGGGGATTTAAAGGAAGCCAGGAGGCCAGTGTCATTGCATGGAAGCATAAGTGTTGGGAAATAAGAAGACTGGAAGGGCAGGAGGAGGCTTGGTTGTGAAGGGCTTTGAGCATCATGAGTAGGATGCTGTATTTGCTCCTGGAGATGACAGGAGACCACTGGAATTTATTGAGTCTGGAGAGACAGAGAAACAGAGACAGAGAGAGAGAGACAGAGACAGACAGATATAGAGAGACAGAGAGACACGCAGAGAGAGAGATAGAAAGGGATAGATGAGAGACAGAGTGTGTGAGAGAGAAAGACACAATCTGAACCTGTTCTTTTAGCACATCCCTTTAGTGGCTGAATGGAGGATGGATTGTAAATTATTGCCTGGATAGTGGGCATTCTTTGACCACTTGACTTTTTCTTGTGGAGAATATGAATTTAAGCTATTATTGCTATTAGTTATTATAGAGGATATAACAAAAGTTTGAGTGTAGTTTAAACTTTAATAAGCTTATTAATTAATATGATTGAGCCATTCATTTATTTAAACTATAATAAGCTTAGCTCACACTTAAGACTTTTGGAATATTCTAACAGTCATATCATAATATTCATGTTGATGTTGAGTCATTTCAGCCATGTCTGATTCTTCATGACCCTTTGGGGTTTTCTTGGCAAAGATACTAGAGTGGTTTGCCATTTCCTTCTCCAGATCATTTTACAGATGAGGAAATGGAGGCATTCAGTTAAGGGACTTGCCAGGCCAGATTTGAACTCAGGAAGAGGAGGCTTCCTGATTCCCAGCCCAGTGCCCTTTTCTCATTATGGTATATATTCATCCTTTGGGAAACCAAGTAGGTGAAGTGTGGGGATAGAGACTGGACCTCTGATTTCATGGGCTTGGGGAGCTCTCAGAGAGAAGCTTCCTCTTTCGGTGCATTTTGGTGCCTTTTCTGCAGCTCTCTGAGGACTCAAAGGTAAAGTGACTTGTCCTGGTCACCCAGCCAGTATGGAGCAGAGGTGGAGCTTGAACCTAGGTGGTCCAACTCTTAAACACCCTCCCTTGACGTACAGAGCTGTGGTGATGTTATACAAGTCCAGAGGCTCATCCTGGAAATCTAACAGTGGACTCGTGTGAGCCTGTTGGAGCTGCCTCCAAAACATCCCTGGCTTTTTACAACTGTGGGACATTTGCTTGTCTTTTTAGCTCTTGTCTTTGTAATTTGCAATAGCCATTCTATTCTACAGGAACGCATGCCCTTTTTTTCCCTTTTCAATTATGTCCTGAGGACTTATTTCCAAGGATGTGTTATAGCATCAAAGGGCATTGTTGGTTTTATAAAACTCAACTCAGGTACTTCTGAGGTAGAATCGTGCCTTGTAAATGGTAGCCATTGACTCAGCAAATATTTGTTAAATTGAATTCTATCTGCAGAGAAGCAATTCCAACTTTCAGTTCTACCAATAATGTATGTGTGTACCCTTTTCTTCATACCCCAAGTTTTGCCACTATTTTAAACAACCAACTTGATGTGCACAAAGTGTGGCATCTCAAGTTGGTTTAAATTTGCATTTGTCTGATACTAGTGTGATTGAATGTTCTTTAAAATTTATATTTCCATTGTTTGCCTTTGCTTTTGTGAATTGTCTGACCCTGTTCTCTGGCCATCCATATTTTCTATAGAGTGTGTTGGGTCCTTGGCTGCCTCTGTTCTTCTTTTCCTCCTTGCCCAACTGGTGCCCCCCCAGACAGGGGAGGACACTCAAAAAGAAACTGATGCTTGTTCAAGGTTTCTCTGAAATGGAACCATAGCTTCCTGCTTACCTGTCCAACTTCAGGGCTGTCTTCAGGATCCCATGTCTCAGCCCATTCTCCTCTCTCTGCCTCCTCTGCAGCATCCGCTCTTCTGACAACAAGCAGGTGAACAGCCTGATGCAGACAGAGGAGACCCCGCCGATGCTGGATGGCCAGCAGCAGGTGACTGAGGGCCGGGCCTATGACAATGAGCAGGATGGAGTGTCCTACAGCTACTCCTTCTTCCACTTCTGCCTCTGCCTCGCCTCCCTCTACATCATGATGACACTCACCAACTGGTACAGGTAAGGGCCTCCCTAGGAGCCAAAGGTCTGGCTTGCCCAACTACATATCCCCACTGAGGCTGTGGAGCAAGGTTGTTGTTTGTCCTTAGTTCTGGGAGAGGATCATGACATCAAGGAGGTGACACCATGATGTGCAAGTGAATTGGATTTAAGTGAGGCAGGGCTGTGCCAAGTCACCAGCCTCACTTTCTTCTCTGGAGCCATCTGGGTCTAGTGGCCAGATATGAATCAGGATAACTGGAGATGGCCCCAGGTAGAGCAAGGAGAAGAGAAGGAAAGCCTTCCTCCTCACTCAGCTCAGGGGCACCATACCCTGGATCACAGTAAAAAGAATAATGAGAGCCCATATTTATACAACACCTTGCATACACATTATCTGAGTTGGTCCTCACAGCAGCCCTCTGGAGGTAGGTACTATCTTTATCCCCATTTTACAAAAAAGAAAGCAAAGACAGACTGAGGTTAAGTGATTTGCCCAGGCGTCACAAAGCTGGTAAATATCTGGGGCAGGATTTCAACTATGATCTTCCTGATTCTAAGTCTAGCTCAGCATCCACTTAGCTAGGTACCTGGGATGGAAAATGGTTTACACAGCTTTAGGCTCCTGGACCTGGTGGCGTCCAGCCTAGGCTGAGAGGGCAGAATGGAGGCAAGTGGGAAAAGGGCCATTGTGAGAATCAGATGAGATAATATTGGTAAAACTCTTTCCAACTTTAAAGTGCTCTAGAAATACTAGCTGGCTCAGGCAGGGGTGGGGAACCTGTGGCCTCGAGGCCACACATGCACCTCTAGATCCTCAAGTGTTGCCCTTTGAATCCAAACTTCACAGAACAAATCCCTAAGAGGGCCACATGTGGCCTCGAGGCCACAGGTTTCCCTAAGTTCAGTTTTGCACTGAGTCTTTTGGGAGCCCTTAGTCCAGCGTGGGGGGGAGCCACACCTGCCAGTTCTGATGCTTTCAGCCCCCAGATGAGGGTGTAACAACTGTTCTGCACCTTTGAGGCAAGAACTCTTTTCTGCTCTGTCTGTGACTATCCGGGCATCCATTTCTCTATAGTGTTCCCTCTGCTGGGTTGCATCTTAAGGTTGCCATCTTCAATGCTTAGAATTGTGTCAGGTGTTGCAGTCCACAGTCTCTATTCCTTCTTTAGAAGAATTTTGGAAACCAGGCTGGGGCCTGATGGAGTTTCAGGACCCTTGGGGTTAGGATTTGGGGGTCAAGGGGTAGGGAGTTAAGATTTGTACTCAAAAGGGTGCCTCTTTTTCCAGACCGGATGATGTCACCAGGAAGATGGTCAGCACCTGGACTGCAGTCTGGGTGAAGATCTGTGCCACCTGGGCAGGGCTGTTCCTCTACCTGTGGACCCTGGTTGCCCCACTTCTCCTGCCCAACCGAGACTTCAGCTGAGACCAGTCCAGGTCCCCAACACCGCTACTGCCTGACCAAAGATGCCTTATTGCCAAGGGACGATGATATCACTTCCTATTGGAGTCTGGCTCCCACAATCCTCCCCTGCCCCTCACCTCCTCTAGATCTACTGTGATGGAATTACTCATCCCCCCCTTCTCCCTACTCTTCCCTAAAGCCAGTGTGGAAGGACAGAGGCAGGGAAAGTGTCCTGAAGGCCATAGGCCATTGGGCTAGATGACTTCTAGCTACCCCTTCATCTGTAACCCTCTGTGAGTGAGCCTCTGAGCACCCCTATCTATGGTTGAGGTTGTAACTTGGCTCCTTTCTTCTTGGTGCCTTTGGGGCTTGGATGGGACATGGAGGGACCAGAGTGTGGGTTATGGGGCCATGCCACTGCTTGGAGCCATACACAATGGTTCCTCCTGTCACGTCCTGCTTTCTCCTTTCTCCTCCTATCCCCCCAAACCTCCGACTTGCCCCTACATCCCTCAATGAAGTAACTTCCAGCTCTGATCCGGCATGAGTGTCCTCCCTCACAGTGGGGACAGGACAGGACAAGCTTGAGTCCTCATTGCCCAGCAGGGAGGTGCTGGGAGGAAAAGTTTCCAGCATTGTGGCCAGGAATGTACTCCACCCCATGTTCTTCCCTCCCTCTTCTCCGTTCTTGGGCTCTGTCTTTTAGAAACCCTTCCATTTAGAAATTTTTTAAAAACAGCACAATAATAAACATCCAGTGGGTTTACCTTCCTGAGCTCCCTGCCTCTGCCCATCTCCTTAGACTCCTAGGCTTGTGCCTTCTGTGTCCCATCGGGCCTTGTTTAGCAGCATCCCTGGCTCTCCACCTGCCTCGTTTCCCAACCAGCCTAAAGGACCTGGAACTGTCCTTTGTGCAGTCCTATCAGCTTCCTGAGGATAGCTCCAGTTGAGCTGAGAATCCACTCTCCTAATCAATGGTCCTTCCATGCCAGCATTGGCACCTGGGCAGCCTGCTAGATCTAGCTCAGGGGCCTAGTCTTGGAAAGGGGCACACTCCTCCTGAACATCTCTTCTGTTCTAGAAAGTTTCTAGGGCTCTTAGGGTAGGAAGCAGAGGGATTCAAGCAAACATAGCTTCCCCTTCCCCTTCCTGGGTTAGACACTCTTCATCCTCCACAGGAGAGAGGACTGAATGAGAAAACAGCTAAATGCCATAAGTAGCTAGTCAAGTGCCACTAGGGAGATGAAGAAAGAACCCCTACTGGTGGGGAACCCTGGGTGCAATGGGGAAAGTAGGACCCTTTTGAAACAACCTGTAAGACGACTGGTTTCCCTGCTAACTCCACCAATGGGTCATCTCCACTTGGGCCCTCAGTTTCATCTTCTGTAAGATGGCCTGAGGAGGGATGGAACCAGATATTTAACAACTAGCTCTAATTCCATTGTTACTGTGGCCTTAAAAAAAAATCATCACTGACTTGCTATGTGGCCCTGGGCAAATCACTTCTCCATGAGTCTCAGCTTACACACCTGTATAAAAGGGGATAATACCTCACAGGACTGTTGTGATCTTCAGATGTGATATAATGCATATGAAGGCCCACTGTAAACTAAAGTACTGTATAAACAGGAATTATTTTTAATATGATGACTGAGGACACTTACCTTAGGATCCTGTACAAGACACTGGGGCCAATATACACTATCAGCCTTAAGGGTCTTACAATCCAGTTGAGACAAAGCTTACCATATACTGTGTATGTTCAATTAAACATTTATTAAGTACCTGCCCTCAAGAAGCTTATATTCCATTGGAGGGAAACAATATGTGTAACAGAGAAATAAATACGATGTAATTTTAATTGGGACCGGGTTCTGACCACTGGGGAGAGGGCAAAGCATCAGAAAGGTCCTGGCCTAGCAGACGACTGTCAAGCTGTGTATGTGAATGACCTCCCATGAGGGAGGCAGGCGGATGGATGGCTTGTGTGGGGGGGTGAAAGGGAAGCGGAGTCATGTATTAAAAAGCTCACTGGGTTAGAGTCTGTGAACTGGTTTAAATCTTGGCTCTGCCACTTCCTGTGGGATCATACATGAGTCTCTCTTTGGACCTTGGACTTACTGATTCTACATTTGACCCTGCTGGCACCCTCTCGTGCTTGGATTTTCAGAGCACTGCTTTCTCCTGGTTCTCACTGAGTTCTTTCAACACTGAGCCACAGTCATCACCTGTAAAATGAGAGTTGTGATAGAGAGATGACCATAATAAATATTTAACTTTTTTTATTCATTCATTTATTCATAGGTCCATTTGAACTCTCAAGGCATGATCCTTAAATCATCTCTCCAATTGGCTGTTGGCTGTTGCTCAGACTCCTTTGCATCCCCCTCAGGGGTGGATTCAGTCCTAGATCCTTTTCCTTCTCTGCTCTCTCAGTGATCTCATTAGTTCCTGTGGATTGCACTGTCATTTCTATGATTAGATGATTGCCACACCTCTATAGCCAACCCTTGTCTTCTAAGATCCAGCCCAATGTCACCAACTGCCTATTGGACATTTCCCAGTGGAGATCCTGTAGACATCGAAAACCACCTGTGCCAAACTACTCATTACCTTTCCCCTAAAATCCTGCCCTTGTACAAATTGCTCATCTTTCTAAAGTTTCCACCATACTTCTGATCCCAGCTAAGAAACTGTCCTTGATTTCCCTCACCCTTACCCCAATATCCAAATATTTGCCAATTCTTACTAATTCTGTCTCCATAAGGCCTCATATCCAAGTCACGACCTTAGTCCAAGCCCTCATCACTTCTCCCCTAGGCTATTTCCCCATCTTCCTAATTGACTTTCTTACCACTAGACTTTGCATTCTCTTTTCAGCTGCCAAAGCAATATCCCTAAACCCCAGGTATGACCATATTATTCTCTGCTCAAGACATTCCAGTGGCTCCCATTTCTAAGACAGAACACAAACTCTTCTGTCATGTAGAGCCCTTCAGAATCAAGCTTCCAGTCTTATTACAGGTAGCTTTTCCCATACATCCTGCTCCAGCCAAACTAGCCTTGTAGCTGTTCCTTAAACATGAAGTTGTCATTTACCATCTCTGTGCCTTTGTGAAGGTGCCTTTGTGCCTTTGTAAAGGTGATCCTCCATAGCTGGCATAGATGTCTTCCTCACCTCCAGCGGGTAGGATCCCATACTTCCTTCAAGGCTCAGCTCAAATGCCCTCTCCTTCATGGGGGAGGCCTACCCCACCCTGCCAATTACTTTAGTTCTTCTATCTCCACCATTAATTTTTCATTCACTTAGTATTTTTTTTTTGTATTTATGTATCTGTTCATATTGTTTCTTCTGTAAGATTGTAAGCTCGTTGATTAACCTCAGAGCTTAGCACAGTGCCTGACATTTAGTAAACACTGAATAAATGCAAGTCAACTAACCTCTCTGGGCTTCAGTTTTCTCATCTGTAAAACTAGAATATTGAATTAGATCTCTAAGATGCCTTTTGTTTCTAAATCTTAGGAACTTGAGCCAGGCATTGAAGGATGACTGTGAGGTAGATAAGCAGAGGTGAGAACACACCTGTGTGCCCTGGGAAACAGGTTTGGCGAGGAAGGGGGGAGGGCTTCATGTAAGCGGAAAACTGAAAAGATAGTTTGGAGTGAGATTATCATGAAGTTCCTTCATTGTCAGGCCAGGAAGTTTGGACTTGTTCGTGGCCATAGGGAGAGTCTGGCAGAGTGGGAATCATTGAAATTCTTCAGCAGAAAACTGACGTGTTGGTCTAATTACTAAAAAACTTTCTGATAGAAATTGGATAACATTTTAAGGCTGCAAAACATTCTATACTTAAAAAAAATCTCATCCTTACACAACCTCGTGAGGCAGATGCTACTCTGCATTTTACAGACACAGAAACTGAAGCTTAGAGGGATCAAAAGCCTTGGCCAGGGTCACATAGCTAAGGCGAGAAAGAGAGAGAGACACAGAGAGAGAGAGAGAGAGACAGAGACAGAGACAGAGACAGAGACAGAGAGAAGAAGAGAAAGGGGGAGAGGGGGAGAGAAAGGGAGAGGAAGAGGGGGGGAGAGAGAGAGAGAGAGAAAGAAAGAGAGAGTATGGGGTGGAGGGCAGTTCTGTCACTACTTAGCTCACAAAGGCTCAGTTTCTTCCTCTAAAATGCAGACTTGTACTATATACTTCATAGGCTCTTGAGGAAAAACAATTTTTTTAAACCTTAAATCATTCTATAAATTAAATAAAAATCCAACAAATGTTTATTAAATTTCTACTATATACATAGTGCTTTTTACTGGGCACTAGATGTGCAAAGCCTTCAAGGCACTTATAATCTGCTGAATGAGCTGCAACACGTATAGAAAAGTATAATCAGGATGAAGATTATTGAGGTAAAAAAGAAATCCAGGCAAAGAATATATAGGGAAGGAAAGTTTCCTTTCAGTTGGGCAGATCTAGGAAGGTTTCATGGAGAAGGCGGCAGGTACCTCAATTCAACATCAAAGGAAAAGGTTTCTGGAAGGTGGAGATGAAGGAATGCATTCTAAGAATGAAGAGCAGATACAAATATGTGGAGTGGGAGATTCTATATTGAGTCCAGTTTGCCTGGAACATAGAGTGAATTATACTTAACTCTGAACCTGGGCATGTTCTCTCATTTCTCTACCTCTTTCCTTCCTCTCTCTGTATGCTTCTCTCTCTATATCTGTCTCTGACCCTCTATCTCTTTCTCTAGCTCCACTCTATCCCTTTCTCTTTCCCTCTCTCCTTCCACCTCTTTTCCACTCTCATGTCTCCTTTGTTTCTTTGTCTCTGTCTTTCTATAAGAATAGGATTCTCCTGAACCATTTCTGCTTGGGGAATGGTACTGGATGGGACAGGAAGGTAGACTGTACCAAGTCACTGCCACTTAGATCTAAGGTGTATCCCAGCTGGAGGGGGTTTAGAACATAGTCAGCACTGGGAGGGAACCTTAGAACATGATAGCAGAGTGAAAGGAACATTCAAACACAGAATGCCTCAGCTATGAAGAGCCTTATGCCATAGAATGACAGCTAGGAGGAACCTTAGAATAGCCAACCTGGAGGGAATCTTAGAGACAGACTTTTCATTTTACAGAGGGGGAAACTGAGGTTCAGAGAGGAGAACTAATTTTCCCATGCTCGCCCAGCAGATTTGAAGCATATTAAAGGGACTAAACTCCAGGTCTCAAGTACTCTTTGCATAACACTGTCCTGTTTCTGTGAGGAGTGATCCTTGAATTTCTAACCAAATAAAAGTCAAATCTTTTTTTTTTTTCTGGAAAGATTGATGGAAAAGAAGGAAGAGCAGACCACACCCACTATAAATATGTCCCCAATAGCAGTCCACAGTGATGTAATCTAACCCATCTTAGACCTCTGGTCTGTCAGAATACCTCACCCTTAGGATCACCAATGCCTTTCAGTTACTTTCTCTACCATTTCCTTCCAGCCACAAAACCAGATCAAACAGAGAAGCTCCCTCCAGAAGGGAAGCTGATGCCCCTGCCCCCCACCTGGACTTCCTACCCCTGGGGAGGCTTTTAACAAAGCCGGGACAGAAGGAAATTGGTTCCCAGCAGCAATAACACATTGTCAGGAAAGACATCAGGTAGGCAGGTTAAGAGTAAGAAGAGGGAGGTCTCTCAGTTTAGAAGGTTGCTAAGGGTTCCCTTTGACCTGGGAGCACCTGCCCCTTTGGCTGTTAGGACACTTGGCCTCCAGACTGCTTCTGCCTGGAGCCTGCTGGTCAGGCTGACACTGCTCTCTGATGTCCTCCATCCCCCTGGGGATCCAGCAGCCACACCATTGACACTGGCAGGTTCCTGGCAATGCCCACTTACCCCTGAGACCAGCCCACTCCTGCTAAGATAAAAAACAGGCAGATCCAGTCCTGGCAATTCCAGGAGCTGACAGCAGCAGGTGGCTGCCACAGATGCATAACCTTATCTATCCATTTCAATAATCTGTCACTGGGGAGAGAGCAGATCTCTCAAAAAGACCCTAGCAGGTGAGACTGGAGTCCTCAGGGAGGCTCCAGGGGACAGGGATGGAGATTTCGGGGGGCCTCTGGGGAGGAGGAAGGATGGGGACACAGTACTTAGAGGAGTCCCAAGAAGTGATAACAGAGGTGGAGATGAAACGACTGTGCATTCCAGGCATGGATGGCAGTCCCTGAAAAGATGTGAAGATGGGACCTGGAATACCACATGTGATGAGCAAAGAGAAGTCCGGGCTAGACCACAAAGTTTGGGAGGGGGAGATATGCACAATGAAGTGGGAAAGATAGGTTGGGGCCATGTTATGATGAAGGGCTTTAAAAGCCAAACACTAAAGTGAATATTTGATCCTGGAGGCAATAGGAAGCCACTGGTTTATTGAGTAAAGGGAGTGATGTGATCAGACTACACTCTAGAAAAATCATTTTGGCAGTCATACAAAGGATAGACTGATGAACATGTTCAGTACTAAGCCGTGTGCTGATCATTTGAAAGAACTGGGGATGTTTAACCTGAGGATTGGATGGGCAGCAGGGTAGAGGGAGGAAATGATGACTGTGTGCAGGTATTTGAAGAGCTATCCCATGAACTTATGTCACATCGGGATACAGACTAGCAAAGAGATCTTTTTGATGGCATTGAGGAAATGACAGTCAGGCTTCTGATAAGAAAATTACCCTCCTCCTAAACAGTAACATGAAATGTTTTTTTATTAGCTATTGTGTAGTGTTAGGTCTAAGGCACACACACATTCTCTCAATCTCTCTCTCTCTCTCTCCTCTCTCTCTGTCTCTCTGTCTGTCTCTCTCTCTCATTTTTGGCACAATAAAACAAACTCTATAATTAAAAAAATACTTCCTCTGCTTGGTTCCAGAGGGCAGAACTAGGGACCAGACGGAAAACATTGACACATTTTGCTTGATGTAAGAGAAAGCTTCCTAACATTTAGAACTATTCCAAAAGGACACCTTGACCTCAAGAATCCCAACTGCAGGTGAGCCAAAGAGTACTGGAGAGAAAAGGTATAGACAGGCTACATTGCAAATTATTACTGATGATTTGTGTATACATAGTGAGACTTGGTGGGATGGAACTCAGGATTAGATTCCTGCTCTGAAAGGATACAACTTAATTAAAAAAGAAAAGAACAGATTGGGGAAAGGAGAAAGGCAAAGTGCTATTGTCCATTAAGAAAATATGAGGGAATTGTGAACTGATTCAACCATTCTGGAGAGCAATCTGGAACTATGCCCAAAGGGCTATAAATAATTGTATACCCTTTGACCCAGTAATACCACTTCTGGGGTTGTATCCCAAAGAGATCATAGAAGTGGGAGGAAGACCCATATGTACAAAAATATATCCTGCAGCTCTCTTTGTGGTGGCAAAAAATTGGAAATTAAGGAGATGCCTATCAATCGGATAAACAAGTTGCGGTATATGAATGTAATGGAATACTATTGTGCTATGAGAAATGAGGAGCAGATGGACTTCATATTTACCTGGAGAGGCTTATACAAACTGATGCTAAATGAGAAGAGCAGAACCAGGAGAAATTTGTACACAATCACAGACACAACGTATGTGTGACGACCAGCTTTGATAAACTGGACTCTTCTCAGCAACACAAGGTTATAAGACAACTCTAAAAGACTGAGGATGGAAAGAGATGTCTACATTCATA
>CM053588.1:65008878-65069379 GCA_028646515.1 Pseudochirops corinnae | reverse complement strand
CTGTGGGGCACACTAAGTTACAAATCAGTCACTATTCAATCATCAGTCACTGCTCAGTCATCAGTCACTACTCAGTACCCTCTTAAGGGATAGTGGAAAATACACAGGCCATCCACCCCTCAGTCACAAGTAAATCACAGTTTCATCACTACTCAGTACCCAGGGAGAAGTCTTTTCATCTTGACTCAAGGCAGGCTTTCAGCTTCCATGATTCCTTTTCCACGGCCCCAGCTCCAGCCCAAATCTAACCAACTGCCCCCTGAGTTCAAAGGCAGACAGCTCCCAGCTCCTTGTCCAGCTCACCATGCAGTTTCCACTCCACATTGAAGCTCACAGTGTCCAGTCCATCTCAAATCCTTTAAAGTCTCTGTTCCTGGGAAGGCAAAGCTTAACGAGGCCACAATAACATTCATGCACATTAACAAAGCCACAACAACATTTGTACAAAATACCAGCACCACAGTCAATCTTCGGCAACTCTAGCTGGCCCTTGAAAATCCTCAGCAGCTCCAGTGACCCTCGGAAATCTTCAGCAGCTTTATTCTCAAAATCAAAATCACTTTCTCCATGGAAGTTCCAGTCCAGCAGCAGCAGCCCAACCTTCAGGTGTTCATCCCAAGAAGTTCTGACTTTCCCAGCTGGGGTTTTTCCTTATATGCAGTATTGCTCCTCCCTGTTCAGCCCCTTCCTGTTACATCAGCAACAGGGGTTCATACCTTCTGTTTCTTTGACAGAGGCTTAATTTGAAACTAGGTGCTAAATACCTGTCAGCTTAGCAATACAAAGGGATCTTCAAGTTTCATTACCATAACACCAAGAAAAATGAGAACAACAAAAAAAGTGTGTTTCGATCTGCATTCAGACTCCATCAGTTCTTCAGAGGTAGGTAGGATTTTTCATCATGAATCCTTTGGAATTATCTTAGATCATTGCTTGCTGAGAATAGCTAAGTCATTCACAGTTGATCATTGTACAATATTGCTGTTACTATATACAATGTTCTTTGGGTTCTGTTCACTTCACTTTGCATCAGTTTATATATGTCTTCCCAGATTTTTCTGAAAGCATCTTGCTAGTCATTTCTTATAGCACAATAGTATTTCATCACAATCATGTACCACAACTTCTTCAGTCATTCCCCAATTGATGGGCAGAGGATTCTCTCTCTCTCTCTCTCTCTCTCTCTCTCTCTCTCATTTTTTATTCATTTTAAGCTTAAATACAAAACAAGAAAAAAGAACATTTTAATGTATACAGAACACAGGAGAGGATTAAATATAAAACAATGGATTTCTGTTTCAAGAAAACCTATATAATAAATACTACACATTGTTTTCCTTTTTAAAAGTTTACTTTTAGTTTACAACATTCAGTTCCACAATCCTTTGAATTCCAAATTTTCTCTTCCTCCCTCTCCTCTCCCCTCCCCGCCCCCTGCCAAGGTGGGATGCAATCCAATACAGATTCTACAAATACCTTCACATTAAACATTAGTCAGGTTGTAAAGAAGGATTATAACCAATGGAGTGAACAATGAGAAAGAAGTAACCAAACAGGGGTGGCTAAATGGCGCAGTGAATAGAGCACCAGCCCTGGAGTCAGGAGGACCTGAGTTCAAATCTGTCCTCAGACACTTGACACAAAACTAGCCGTGTGACCTTGGGCAAGCCACTTAACCCCAATTGTCCTGTATTCCCCCCTCCAAAAAGAAAAAAAAAAAGGAACAAAACACAAAAGAGAAAGAGCAAGTAGTTTGCTTCAATCTGCATTCATACTTTGTAGTTCTTTCTCTGGATGTGGATATCCCTTTCCATCATGACTCTTTTGGAATTGTCTTCTAACCTTGTATTGCTGAGAGGAGCCCAGTCTATCAAAGTTAGTCATCACATATGTGATATGTCTGTAATTTACACATTGTTTTCAAAGCCATTCAGTTTTTCTTTGCCTCCTTCTAGGTTTTATTTTGTTCTCTATTGTTTTTACTTTATAGAATGCTATCTTTTAATAAAAAATATTTCCTGAGTTACTGCTAAGAAAGAAAGAAAGAAAGAAAGAAAGAAGGAAAGGAAGGAAGGAAGGAAGGATGGAAGGAAGGAAGGGAGGAAGGAAGGAAGGAAGGAGGAAGGAAGGAGGAAGGAAGGAGGAAGGAAGGAAGGAAGGAAGGAAGGAAGGAAGGAAGGAAAGAAGGAAGAATGACTTGATCTATTTTTTGAAGCCATGCTGGATTTTCCTAATCACTACTTCTGAGATGTTCATCAAACATGCCTTTACAGATCTGTTCTAGAATTTTCCCAGGCATTGAAGTCAAGCTCTCTGGCCTACAAGTTTGCAGACTCTGTTCTCTTGCCTTTTTTATAAGCCAGGGCACGTAATCTTCTTCAGTCTTGTGATGCCCTGCCCACTTTCCATGATCTTCCAGATATCACTGGCTGTAGCTCAGCAATCCCATCTGCCAGTTCTTTCAGAAGCTGAGGATGCAGATAATTTTAGCCAAGTGACTTGAAGTCATCAAGGGCAACTCTCTGTCTCCTTACTTATCTTGACTATCAACTCTCCGTTTTAGTTCTGTCATTTCCTTTGCAGAGAAAAGCAAAGCACAGTCCTAATTGGGCAGCTCTACCTTCCCCCTGTTGTCAGTTATCATTGTCCCATCCAGCCCAAGCAGAAGTCTTCCTCTTCTGTGCTCCTTCTGTCCCCTCCCGCCATCCTCTAAAGGCCCTTTTGTGGTCCTTCACTTTCTTCAACAGTCACAGCTCATTCTGATGTTTAGCATTCTCAACAGGAGCTTGATTTGCCAAGCTCTTATTTTCATTCTATCTGAAATCGGACTCGCTTTGCTTTTTAAAAACCCAGGTTGGTTGGTGAGTCCCCAGTGTATCAGCACTGATCTCCTCAGATAGTCCCTTTTCCCTCCTTATTAGAACAGTTTCTCTTTGTGTTTTCACAATGTCATTTCGGAGCCTCTCCCATCCTTTTATTCCATGGGATCCTACTTATATTTCCTCTGAACTCTTTGAAATTTGTTTTTTTCAAAATCTAAGGCATGTGTTAGACTACACTTAGATTTCTTCAGACCTCAATTTCCTCACATGTAAAATGAAGGTTTTGGACCGGATTAGTTTCGTGCCCTATGATACTCCCTAGGATTCTTCCAGGTCTAAATGTTATGGTCCAAGATGACAATGATATGGTAGGGAGGGGGAAAAAATCACCAATTCTGGAGGTAAAAAGATTTTACTCATATCCTGCTTGTGTCTTTCACTGAGACAGCCAGGTGGCACAGTAGATAGAGTGCTGGGCCTGGTGACTTCAAATCTGCCTCAGACATATGTGATCTTGGGCAGGTCACTTAGCCTCAGTTTCCTCATCTGTAAAATGGGGGTAATAAGGGTCCCTACCTCCCAGAGTTGTTGTGAGGATCAAATGAGATGATATTTGTAAAGTGTCTAGAGCTATGTAGGCATTAGCTGTGATAATGATGATGAGGATGAGTGGCCCAATGGATACAATGCTGGGCTGGTATCAGGAAGACCTGAATTCAGCTCCAGCCTGAGACCCTGATCAATTGTATAACCATGGGCAAATGTCTTTAGCCTCAGTTTTCTCAACTGTACAATGGGGATAATACAGAACTTACCTCTCAAAGGTGTTGTGAGGATCAAGTGAGAAAAAAATAAATGCTATTGTTACTGCCGATGTGACCTGGGACAAATCACCTCACCTCCCTGCGCTTCAGTTCCCTCGAGTGTAAAATGAAATGATTGAACTCGATGTCCCCAGAAATTCCTTCCAGCTCTAAATCTATAATCCTGTGATAACAATTTAGTGACTAAGTGGAGAAGAAAGGAAGGAGGACCTTGGGAGTGTGCTCCTGATAACGCCCAGGCTTTGGAGGGAGCAAAGTCCAGGTTACCCAGCTTCTGACCGACTGATTGACTAATAGCCCCAACCTGGTAACCTCGTCCTGTGCTCATTCCCTTCCTTCCTGCTTCCCTCCCTCCTTCCCAGGCACTGACAAGCCAATCCCCCTCCCACAGCCAGTCCCCCTCCTACTGCCCGTCCACTACTAGGACTCTGTAGTGCTGCCTGTGGTCCGCAGGGGCCGCCCAGCTCCCAGAAACCCCAACGTGGGTTAAGATGTACAGATGGAGGCCTGAGCCTATCAGTCTGTGCCTTGGTTGGGGATTTGGGTGGGAAAGACACCTTCCTCTCACTCAAAGACCCTGAGGTGAAAGATGGACACCACTCTACCCTGAGACTTTCTGGGTCCTGAGGGCCAGGGCTAAGACCAAAGCTCCCAACCCCCAAAGATCCTTAGAGAAAAATAATGTTGTATCAAGTCAAAGGACTTGAGTTCAGAACATGCTTTGGCCAGAACCTGCCTGTATATCCTGGATCAAATCACTAAACCTCTCTGACCCTCAGTTTCCTTATTTGTAAAAATGAAGGGATTGGACCAGATGGCCTTTCTAGTTCTAGAAAAAAAGAGCAGGCCATCCCTGAGCGGGCACTAGGTGGCACCAGAGTGATGAAGACTCATCTTCCTCAGTTCAAATTTGGCCTTGGATACTCACTAGCTGTGTGACCCTGGACAAGTCACTTCATGCTGTTTGCCTCAGTATACTCATCTGTCAAATGAGCTGGAGAAGAAAATGGCAAATCACTCCAGTATCTCTGCCAAGAAAGCCCCAAATGGGGTCACCAAGAGTTGGATATGACTGAACTAGTTCTAAGAGCTATGAGCCTATTAGCCTCAGTTTCCCCATTTGGTCTAGATGGTCTCTAAGGTCTTTCCTGTCTCTAATATCTATGATTCTCTCATCCTGTCTTTAGTCCCTGGGAAGAAGAAAAGGAAGAAAGGGACCATTGTCTGTTTGGGACGGGGACAGAAAGAAAAGAGGAGAAACTGCAGGGATGCCATCACAGATCATAGGATTTGGAACTTCGAGGTCATCTGGTCTAATTCTCTAATTCTCTCATTTTAAGGACTAGGAAAAAGGCCATGAGAGGTTAAGCCACTAGCCTGACATCCGGCTTGTAAATGACAGGTCGAGGATTTGAACCCAAGGTCACTCGACTCCAGACCCAGGGCTCTTTCCAATCTTCCACTGTAGAGATCCACCAAGAATGGAGGATCCCAACCAACTCTACCCCCAGGTCCTCTCCTCTTCCCTTCCTTTCCCACAGACACACAGAAGTTTGCCCCCACCTCTTACTCCTAAGAGTCTAGCTTTAGAGAAACATTGACCCATCTAGGAATCTTTTACTTAGTACCCCAGCGAAAGCCTCAGTTCATAGGCTCTCACCTTGCCCCAAGCCACTCGGTTTCTCCCTCAGCATTCAGAGTTCTGGGCGTAGGGACAGGAAATGGAGCCAACCTGGGAAGGACCCCTGAAAAGCTCTGACCTCTTTTCTTCTCATCTAGCTCCTCCCCTCCACACTCCTAGCTTCAGCTCCTTCCTTACTTTAAGGGGAATGGGGTAGGGAAATGAAGGGACAGCTTGGGGAGGAGAGAGCCTGAGACCCAGGACCCTAGCCCTAGTCTCTCTCTTTACCTTGGGTTTGCGAGACCTCAGGTCAACCCTGCCAAAGTGTCATGAGGGATGAGCAGGACAGGGTGGTTCTGGGATCAGGCCAGACCTGCACCCAGGGCCTGGAAAATGCCTGGCTAGCCAGCTTGTTCCATCGGGTTTCTTGACAAATGAGCTGTGACCCTTGGCTTTAAGCCCAGTGGGTAAGTGTTCCTTCCTCCCCTCCCCACCCTCACACACTCTCTCCAGCCCAATTGGTTGGAGCAGAGGGGCTGGTCCAAGGTGGCAGCCAGGCTGGATGGTGACTGTCTTCATTAGAATGCCCTTCTCACTCCCACCCCTGATGCCCTGAATTCTGGACTGAGTTAGGGTAGTTGGAAACCCAGGGTCTAGGGCTAAGAGAACAGGCTGGACAAGATAGGAATAGACACTGAACAACTGTCCTCACACAGAATAGATAGGTGCCCAGCAAAGCTATCAGACTAACCCCTTTGTGTGGGATGGAGGTGGTGGCTGGGGAGGGCTGAGAGTGAGACAGTGGGTAGTTGTGACATCAGGAGTCTATGTCTAGCAGCCCCAAGTCTAAAGGCAGTGGTCTTAGCTGTCTAGGCCCCTGGATATCTCAAAACATTCTATAATCAGGAGACAGAGATCTGACCCCTCTCTAACAGAAAGCTGGGTGCAGTCTGAGGGCCCGTGCGACCTTGGAGAAAGCTCCCTCGATCTACAGAAAGGCCTTGCCCTGAGTGACCTGCAAGCACTCTGAAACGTGACCCCTTTGGGACACATTCCCACCCCGACTCCTCCTCTGCCCCCATAGACGAGAATGGCCTTAGCTTGAGGTATTTCCGTCTGGGTCTCTGGGCTATCTGTCACCTGATCCCTTGGCCCCAGGCACTATATAGGGGAAAGGGCTGGCCAATTCCCTTTCAGGACACTGTCTCCTTTTCATGTGGTGGGAAATAAATCAGGGAAAGGGCTGGCCAGCTGCCTTTTAGGACGCTGTGTCCTTCCCGTGTGGAGGGAGGGGACCCAGCCAGTCAGAGGGAGCTCGGGCCCAGGTAGGCTAGGCAGCTTTCCAGGTAAAGACTGTCCCTCTGTGTTCTGTCCTTCCTGATCTCCTTCTACTCAGGGACTCTTTGTTGAAGAAGGTCATTTCCCCTGAGCTGCTTCATCCCTCCCAAGAGAAATCTGGATTGTTACAAAAGCTACGTACCTATCACCTCCTCTCTTAAGACCCGAGTAACTTGGACTTGGGAAGCTATGTAGCTTGGTGGATACAGCACTGGGCCTGCAGTCAAGAAGACCCGAGTTTAAATCCAGCTTCAGACACTCACTAGCTGTGACCCTGGGCAAGTCACTTTACCCTGTTTACCTCAGTTTCTTCATCTGTAAAATGAACTGGAGAAGGAAATGGAAGACCAGAAAACCACTCTAGTATCTTTGCCAAGAAAACCCCAAATGGGGTCACAAAGAGTCTGAAATGACTGAATAATGACAATTTGGGCTTGAAAGATGAAAACAGGCTAGTCTTAGCCCTCTCTTTGCTGCGACATGTCTGAAGGAGACTACCCAAGCAGGCCCAAGAACTCTCTCCCCTTCTTCTAGGGGAGAGTTCATTTTATCTGACTTTTCTTCACTATCATTTTAGAATGTTACAGAATGTTCTAGAATATTTCTTCTGTGACCAACTCCTGTTGCACTATGCCCTGTGACCTAATACAACATGACATAATCCCTGGCCAAGGCTTGCATTCTATCTTAGTAGAAAGAGACCTCAGAGTCCACCACCCATTTCAGTGGTTACCAACCTTTTGGTATACATGGCTCCCTTTTACAAGTTATTTTCTCATTGCTATCTTTTGGGGTTTTTTGCATCACCTTCATTTCCAAATATATTTCTTCTCCCTCCCCTACCTACAAAATCTTCCTTTGTAACAAAGATTTTATTTTATTTTTTGTGGGGGGAAGGCAAGGCAATTGGGGTTAAATGACTTACCCAAGATCACACAGCTAGTGTGTCAAGTATCTGAGGCCAGATTTGAACTCAGGTCATCCTGACTCCAGGGCTGGTACTCTATTCACTATGCCACCTAGCTGCCTCTGTAACAAAGATTTTAAAAGGAAAAAAAACACTACTTCGGCAAAACTAACAAACATATCAACTGCATTGGACAATATATATCGTATTCTCCAGCCATAGTTTTCCATCTCTGAAAAGAAGACAGAGAGGTGTGTTCTCTTCAACTCTTCTTTGGGGTCAAGTGTGGCCATTATAATTAGGCAGCCTCCCATTTCATTTGGTTTTGCTCTTTCCATTTATACTGTTATAGTCATCCCCTGTGTTGTTTTTCTGGTTCTATGTATTTCACTCTGCATTCATTTATAGGAGCTTTCCTGTTCTTCTTTGAATTATTCATATTCATCTTTTCTTATGGCCCTACCCCTATCGCCTTATTATATATTACATTCATGTACGACAATTTCCCAGTCAATGGGACTTCCTTTGTTTCCAGTTCTTTCCTACCGCTGAAAGTGCTGCCATGAATATTTGGATGCTTTTATGGGTCCTCTCTGTTTTTGACTTCATGGAGATACGTGAGAAGCAATGGGACTATAGAGTTAAAGGATATGAACATTTTAGTGACTTTTCTTCCGAAACATAATTCCAAATTGCTTTCCATAGTGGCTGGACCAATTCACAGCCCCATCAACAATTACTACTGCCATCATTTGTCATCTTTGTCAGTTTGCCAATGAAGTAAAACCTTGGATTTGATTTAATTTATACTTCTCTTTATGACTAGGAGGTGTTCTTTCAAGTGATTAATACTTTGCGATTCTTCTGAAACATGTTCGTATTGACTGGTTATCTGTTGGGAATGGCTTTTGGTCTTACATATTTCTGTTATTTGCCTACGTAGCTTGGATGTTGGGTGTTCTAAGAGATACTTGATGAAAGACAAGGACTCTTTAATGTCAAAACCTTTTAAATAGCCCTACATGCTAATAGTTATGATGACAGCTGGTGGATTTACATAATGCTTTAATGTTTGCCAAGTGATTTGTTTACATTTTCTTATTTAAGTCATACGGTGGAGAGTTAACAGAGCGAAAAGGGAAGGAAGTGGAAGCTCCCATCTTAGAAGTTCTCAAGGAGCTCAGCCACCAAAGGGAAGAGAGCTATGGGATGCTAACCAGCAGGAGGCAGGGGAGTGGAAGGATAGCGTGAGGATTTTTTCAGGATGGGGAAGCCATAGACATGTTGGTAGGCTGTAGGGAAGCAACCAGCACAATGACCGTCACAAAGCAGACACTTGGATGTCCTGTTGTGCCCCATTATATATTATTAAGTCATATCACATTACATTCTGTTTTATTCTGTTCTGTTCCATTGCCTTGTCCTTTATGTTCTATGTCCATTGTGTTATGTTCTATACTGTTCTAGAGGCTCTTGGCTTCTCACCATAAGGATATTTCTTCTGGGGGATATGAATGCTCTAGAAGCAGAAAAGGGGGCCAGAAATTACTTGCACAGGTATGGGCTGGGGAGACATAGCTAGACAACAGGTCATGTTTGTTTGTTTAAATCAAAGGGATTTTTAGTAGATGTGGACCGCCAGCTCAATGTGAGTCAAGAAAATGACATGGCTGTAAGAAAGCTAATTTGACAAGATATACAGGCAATGGGGTATAGCAATCCATCTTGCCCTACAAGAAAGTAAGGCGGGGATTAGAAGGATATAAGAGAGGGCAGATTGGGAGAAGGGGCAATCAGTATGCTTGTCATCTTGGGGTGGGGGGTAGGGGAGAGATGGGAAGAAAATTTGTAACTCAAAATCTTTGGGAAATAAATGTTGAAAACTAAAAATAATTTTTTAAAAGAAAGCTAATTTGATCTTAGACTGCATTAGAAGAGGGGCCTAGTATCCCAAACCAGAGAAGTGATGGTCCTGTTATACCCTGCCCCCACCAGACCAGAGGTAATTCATTGTGTTCATTTCTGGCCACTGCATTTTTACAAGGACATTCTCAAGCTTGAACAAGTCCAAAGCAATGTCCAAAGTACCAGGATGGTGAGAAGATTAGAGATCATGGGAGAATCAGTCAAAAGAAGGGAACAAGGAATCTGAAGAATAGAGTTGGGGTGGACACGATAGCTGTCTTCAGGCATTCAAATGTTTAAGATGGGAACGATAAGTCCACTTGCTCAGCTTGGCCCGGATTGGAAGAAACTGGAACAAGGGACTGGAGTTGCAGACCGATGAATTTTTTCTCTATGAAAGAAGAAACTTTCTGCTAATCAAAGCTATTCAAACATGGATTGGCCTGCTTCCTACTCTGCAGAGCCTGCTTGGTTGGTCTCCTTTCCTTAAGTCTCTCCTCACTCCAGCCCATCCTCAACTTAGCTGTCAAAGGGATCTTACTAAATTTAGCAGAGGTCTGACCATGCCATGCTCCCACTCTACAAACTCCAATGGCTCCCTATTGACTTCAGGGTCAAATATAAAACACTCTGTTCTTTATTAAAACAACAACAACAACAAACCCTTTGTAACACACACACACACACCCCTTTCCACTCTCTGTGTACTTCACACTCCACCACAAACTCTTCAATGCAATGGTACTGACCTCCTTGCTATTCCTCCAAGAAGACACTCTACGTGCAGGCACTTTCACTGATTGTCCCCCACATCTGGATTGCGTTTCCTTCTCATTGATGCCTCTTGGCTTCTTTCTAGTCCCCAATAAAATCCTACCTTCTAGAGGAAGCTTTACCCAATCCCTCTTAATTCTAGTGTCTTCCCTCTGTTGATTATTTCCAAGTTCTCCTATACACAGCTTGTTTGTACACAATTGTTTGCGTGTTGTCTTCTCCATTCACCTGCGAGCTCCTTGAGAGTAACAATTGTCTTTTATCATTTTTTTTTACATTCTCACTGCTTAGCACAGTGTTTGGCACATAGTAGGCATCTAATAAATATTTGTTGACTCGGCACTTGTCAGAGATTTTGCAGAAGGGATTCCTGTTCAGGTACAGGCTATATATATTGGGTAGCCAAATTGAGATGAGTTCTGAGATTCCATCCCAAGCTGAGACTCTGTGATTACATAGGATTTCTGAAACAATGAAGAAGAAGGTAAGATACACTTGGTAAGAGAAAGATGAGAAATATATGGAGGGATGGAGAGAGAGAGAGAGAGGGAGAGAGAGAAAGAGAGAGAGAGAGGAGAGAGAGAGAGATGGAGGAGAGAAATAGAAGGAGGGAGCAAGAAAGAGAAAAAAAAGAAGAGGAGGAAGAGGAGGAGGAGGAGAAGGATGAGGAGGAGGAGAGAGAGAAAAGAGAGGAGACTGGCAGACAAATATAGATAGAAATGTTCCGAGGTTGAACCCAGTTCATTGTGTCAGAGATCAGGGTCTGACACATGTGCTATATCTGCATTTCTGAACAAATAAGAGGACAGATTCCATTTCTTTCCTTTTATGTTTTTATCTCTAGTGCATATTGCAGTGCTCAGCACAGTTGGTATCATAATTTACATCATAAATGCCTTGTTAATCAACTGATTGAACAAGGGAAAACGGTACAGCATGGGCCAAGGGGCAAGATGAAATCAAGACTTTTTGGAGATGGAAGAGTACTTGGAGATTACAAAATCTAACTTCCCAGGCAGCTGGGTGGCCTAGTGGATAGAACATTAGACCTAGAGTCAGGAAGACCTGAGTTCAAATTTGACTTCAAACACATTAGCTAAGGGACCTTAGGCAAATAATTTAACCTCTCTGAACCTCAGTCTCTTCCTCAGCAAAAAATAGGGATAATGATAGCATCTTTAGCTATTATTATTGCTGTAAGGATTAAATGAGATAATATTTGTAAAACTCCTAGCACAGTGCCTGGCAAACAGTAGGCACTTAATAAATGCTTGTTCCCTTCCTTGGAACCCTGATTGAGAAGAAAACTGAGGCCAGAGAAGACTGCTCAAAGTCACACAGTGAATTAGTGGTATAACCAGGATTAGAACCCAGGTGTCTCAACTCAAGCGCTCTCTCCAAACACACTAGACTATGTATTTGTTGTCGTTGTTGTTGTTCAGTCATATCTGACCCTTTGTGACCCTATGTGGGTCACAATTTTCTTGGCAAAGTTACTGGAGAGGTTTGCCATTTCCTCTTCCAGCTCATTTTGCAGATGAGGAAACTGAGACAGACAGGGTGAAGTGACTTGCCCAGCATCACTCAGCTAGAAGTGTCTGAGGCCAGATTTGAACACATGAGTCTTTCTGATTCCAAGCCCAGTGCTCTATTCACTTTGCCACTCAGACTATATAATTTTACCAAATGAGAAGGGGGAGGGGGATGGAGAGAAACACAGAGACACAGACAGAAATTAATTAGCATTAAAAACCATTTCCATCTTTCAAAAATCTCCTCAAAGCTATATCAATGCACAGAACATACAAACCTTTTTACAGCTGTGAAGACCTTTTTTGAAGGATAAAGTTTTTTTTAAAGGTTAAATATTTTAAAGTGTAACAGCCATACAAAGATCCTGCTTCTCCCCTAACCATCTGTGATTTCCTAAAATTTCCCCATTAGTTTCATTCCTTTGGATTGAGTGTAATACTCTCCAATATCCTGTTTTCCTTTTAAATGCTTCTCTCCAACTCCCTCCCCCCTCAGTCCTGCTCCCAGGAACCACACACTCAGTGCCTCATCCTCAAGGCAAGGAGACAATCAGAGAATGAAGGGCAGCTGAGGGGACTGGCTTTCTAGAAGGTTAGGTTGGGACTTGGGAGAGAAAGACTGAAGGGGAAAGAAGAGAAAACCCACAGTGGAAATGTGGGTGCCCAGGCCAGTCATAGGCCACTAATGAGAAGAGGAAGCTTAGAGGGAGGAAACCAAAGTCATCCATGCTTCCTCTCATCACAATTCATCTGATGGGGCAAAATCCAAGGGCTAGGCTGAGAGTGGAGCCACACCCTACAGACACTTGAGACCTTCTGGCCCGTGTTCTTCACCTACCTACATCATCCAGCTCAGCGCTGGCCCAGGAAGCCTATTGTTTCCAGTCTTTACTAAGCAGCCAGAGATCATTCTCATAGAAAGGGCCTTATTCTAGGAAAAGGACACGTCTAACGTTACATAAGAGTCTAATGTCCTCTCAGGTTGATAATGTGGTCAAACCCAGAGAAGCGAGAACACTAAGGGGGCATAGATTTAGATCTGGAAGGCATCTCAGAGACCATGAAGTCCGATCTTATTTTGCAGATGAAGTCAGCTGAGGCCCTCCAGAAACTTAAGTAACTTGTTACTTGTTGAGGGTCACACTGGAAATAAGTGATCACAGAAAGAATGGAACCTGCAGCAGCCTTTTGACTTTGAATCCAGTGTTCTCTCCATTGTGCCACCCAAACTCTCCAAGGCGAACAACAGTGGGGTATATTTTTTAGTTGAAGGAAGGTTTATCCTTTGTTTCATTTCATCCATTTAACAAATATTTATTGAACAACTCCTATTTCAATCGTTATGGTTTAAAAATCCTTCTAAAATATTCATAATACCTTTGTGACTCAGTTAGATTTAAGATGATCATAGTCACCTTAAGTTTAAGATAATAAACCTGATAAAGATATAGAGCAGTGGTTCTCAACCTTCCTAATGCCTCAACCCTTTAATACTCGTATGTGGGCGTATCTGCATGTGGGCAGACCCATCTGGAGACAGAAGAGCAGTGTCTCGGTTCCTAAGACCATCGGAAATATGTATTTTCTGATGGTCTTAGGCAACCCCTGTGAAAGGGTCATTTGACCCCCAAAGGGGTCATGACACACAGGTTGAGAACCGCTGATCTAGAGGAAAAAAAAATATTATAATGAAGGTATACTAGAGGCCACCCGGGCAGGAGGAGGCAATGAATGTCAAATTCTGGGAATAGATCACAAAACTAACACCTGGTATGGAGACATAGTAGAATACTGATGGGGGATTTCATTGATCTGTATATTTGACCTTCCTTCTCTTTGCTGAAGGCAGAACACCTGACAAATTCCTGACTTACTTTAATGACAATTTCATTCTTCAAAACAGAGGTAGTGATGAAAGAAGTTGCCATTTTGCTGTTTAGAATGTTTTGTTCAGTATTATCCAACACATTTTAAGGAGGAAACTGACAAAAGAGATGTTCAGAGAAGGGTCACCAGAATGGTGAATAGCCTTCAGCTCATACTGTATGAGGATCTCTCAAAGGAACTCGTTTTGTTCCGCATGGAGAAGTGTTAAGAGAGACAACATTAGAGTGGCCTTCAAGTGCTTGAAGAGCTATTATTTAGATAAGAGATTAAACTTGACTCCAGGAGGCAAGAGTAGGAGGACCAGGCAGATTTTGACTCCATGGAATGAATAAAAATCACTAACTTTTGTATAGCCTTTTAAGTTTTGCCGAGTGTTTTGCATACATTATTTTATTCAGTCCTTACAATAACCCTATGAGAGAGAGACTGCATATGTTATAATCTCTATTTTACAGGTAAAGAAGAAATTGAGGTTTAGAGATCATTGCCCATGATCATAAAATCAAAGGTGAGATTTGAACTTGGGTCTCTTCAAGGTAAGTGATCTTTTCACCATACATTGATACAACTAGAGAGATACAAGAGTAAATGAGCTCATAAGTCAGGAAAACCTCATCACTGGAGGAGTTCCATTAAAGGCTAAATGACCACTTATTAGGGTTATTGTAAAGGGAATTCTTATTTAGGTATGAATTCAATTAGATGACCTTTGAGGTCCCTTCCCACTCTGAAATTGGATGGTTTGAACCTGATTCAGACTAGTAAGCATGGTTTGGTTTTAAAAGCAGAAATGACAGAAATTAGGAGAATGTTGATCATTCCATCTTAGAGCTCATTGTAGATGAACAGGGTATCTTGGGATCAGGCTGTCATGTACTTGAGATTTTGGAAAAGCTGATTCCAAAGAATTCAGGTAAAGGGTAGGTAAGATTTTGTGGCTTAAAAATTCTCCAGGGGAGGATGACCCAAGAGGGATGGGGAGCCCTTAAGGATAAAATTCTGATAAGATAAATATCAATGATTCCAAAAATAATTCCAATGATAAGGAAAAGGGTGGCCCTCTAAAGAGGGCCAATGAGAACATGGAGAATGATGTTTTCCACTAAGGTGTATATAGAGGGAACTCACTGACCAACCCTAATTAAAAAAATATGTATATGGAAGTAAAACCTCCGGCCCTAGAACCAAGACTCTGGATTCACATGAATTATTATTAAATCCTGGAGGCTTCTTCTTAATTATGGTTAACAAATTACAGTCTGTCAAGAAGACAATGATTAGGCTCTGGACTTCACCCAGGGTTTCCCTAAGAAACATTAAATTTGCCTTATGTGTAAGACTCCCCCCCTAAAAAAAAAAGAAAGGAAAAGGGTCCTCAGTTCCCATGTGAGCATTCGGGCTAACAAGACATAAAGTATAGGACAGGCTTTATTTAAATCAACAGAAGAAATGTGAAGGACTCATTCCTGAGTCCATAAACAGCTGTTCACCAGCAGCGAAGTGGTATAATGGATGGATCCCATGTTCTCTCAGTTGACCAATTGTTCTCATCTGCCCATTCTGTTGGGGAAAGTCTTCACATGCTTGGGGTAGACACTCCCCAACTCACTGACTGCTTTGAGGCCCCCAGTTACCATCAACCTGATTTAGCTCATCTGCTGAGAGGATTTAATGGAGTGTGATCATGACTCATGCTATAGCTTCTTAGAACCATAGGTAAGAATTGGGTGAATTAGGCGTTCACCAAAGGTGGATAAGTGACCCTGAAAAGGACTTGATAAACCCTCACATCAGAGTTTGTAGTCGTCCCTGAACACCCCACATACCCTGCAAACAACTATAGGCAGGGTAAAATGGAGATAATGGACAGAGGGAAGACTAAACACCTGAACAAAGGCCTATTTCTTTTTTTTTTTAAACACAGTAGACTCTCTTTAATCTTTTTTTCTTTTAAAAAAATTTTTTTTATTTATTTGTTTGTTTACTTTTAGTTTACAAGATTCAGTTCCACAATCCCTTGAGTTTCAAATTTTCTCCCCTCTCCCCCATGGTGGCATGCAATCAAGTATAGGATCTGAAAATACTTTCACATTAGACATTAGTCTTGTTGTAAAGAAGGGTTGTAACTGATGGAATGAACAATGGGAAAGAGGAAACAAAACTAAACATGGAAAAGAAAGAGAGCATGTAGTTTGTTTCAGTCTGCATTTAAACCAGTGGTTCTCGACCTTCCTAATGCCGTGACCCTTTAATACTCATATGTGGGTGTATCTGCATGTGGGTGGATCTGCCTGGTGATGGATAGGGGAGCTGTGTCTCGTTTCCTAAGACCATCAGAAATATGTATTTTCCTATGGTCTTAGGCAACCCCTGTGAAAGGGTCGTTTGACCCCCAAAGTGATTGTGACCCACAGGTTGAGAACCACTTATTTAAGCTGTTCTTTCTGGATCTTTCTCTGAATGTAGACATCTCCTTCCATCCTGAGACTTTTAAAGTTGTTTTGTAACCTTGCGTTGCTGAGAAGAGTCCAATTTATCAAAGTTGATCATTACACATACATTGTGTCTGTCATTGTGTACCAATTTCTCCTGGTTCTGCTAAGTGAGAAGCTTAACATCAGTTCATATACACCTCTCCAGGCAAATATGAAGTCTATCTGCTTCTCATTTCTTTTAGCACAATAATATTCCATTACATTCATATACCACAACTTGTTTAGCCATTCCTCAATTAATGGACATCCCCTTAATTTCCAGTTTTTTGCCACCACAAAGAGAGCTGCAATAAATATTTTTGTACATATGGGTCTTCCTCCCACTTCTATGATCTCTTTATGATACAACCCTAGAAGTGGTATTACTAGGTCAAAAGATATGCAATTATTTATAGCCCAACAAAGGCCAATTTCAAGGAATCGATAAGAATGAGTCATGTCTTATCAGAGTGCCTGTCCTGTTAAGGAAAGAATATTTGTTTTTAAATGGTTTTCTCTGGGATAGGCCAGTTGCATCAAACTAGATATAAGGAAAAGGTTTCTTTACTTCAATACTATTTTTGTCCTGATGTGGAATGGACTGACTGGGAGGTAGTGGGTTTCCCTTCAGTGGATGTCTTCAAATAGAGTCTCAGGTCACACTGAACTCAGAGAATCAGGGACACTTGCCACAGAAGGAAGATAAAGTCAAAAGACTGGCATGATCCTGTAAGAATGTCAAGAATGCTAAGAGAACAGGCCATTCCAGACTAGCTTCCTTTCCATTTTTCAAAGGGATCCTAGACCAGTAGAGGTAGGCATAATGTATCTGGATTTCAGCAAGCCATTCCCAATCTCTTTGTGGACCACACAGAGAGATGTCAGCTAGGCAGCCTTATAGTTATTTGGATTCATAATCAATTAGTGGCCAGATTAGAAAAAAAAATAGTCTAGTATTACATAATTTGAGAGGTGGAATGGACTTTGGTAGTCATCTGGTGACCCTCATACATGAAAGGAATCCCCACTACAATCCACCCAATAAGCAGTCATCCAGCCCCATTTTTTAGACCTCAGTTGATCAATGCCAACCTGGAAGGAGGTCTTTAGTGTTATGTTCTGCAAACCTGTCCTTGGTTCTGTGGCATTCAACATTTTTCTCAGTGGCTTAGATGAAACTGCATGTTTATCAAATTTGAGGATAAAATTAAGGTGGGAGGGAGGGCTAACAAGATAGATGACAGAACTGGGATCCAATGGAATCATATTAGGCCAAAAAGGTTAATTAAAACTCATAAGATGTAGTTTTATTTCTTGAAGGTTTTGTTTTGTTTTGTTTTATGGTTCAGATCTGTGTAGGGAACTCTTGGCATGAATTCTTCAACCATGTAGATTGGCAACTTGTTTATAACTTATAGTTCAGGAATTGTCTGGAGGTAATTAAGATTATGATGCGTTAAGGAGCTGGTTACTCTCATTCCCACAGACATATAACCAATGAATGTGAGACAAGACTTGATCCCATGTCTTTCTAGTTCCAGATTTGGTCCTCTAGAAGGTCAGATGTAAATTCCTATACTTGGGCTCAAAAAATCAACTGCACAGCTATAGGATTATGTTGTTGTTGTTAGGTCATTTCCAACTCTTCACGACCCCTTTGGGGTTTTCTTGGCAAAGATAGTAGAGTGGTTTGATATTACCTTCTCTAGCTCATTTTATAGATGAGGAAACTGAACAAACAGCATTAAGTGACCTGCCCAGGATCATATAGCTAAGTAAATGTCTGAAGTTGGATTTGAACTTAGGTTCTCCATCTAAGACCTCCAAGAAAATAAATGGTCCTCAGTCTCCTCACCGACTGTCCTCCTGGACAAGCTGCAGTTAAGGCTTTGTGAAAGGACTTCCAGGAGGACAGTGGAGAAAAGACCTTAGATTACCAAACCCAAGCCACTGCAATCTCTTTCAAGCCTTTCCTGTACTCTACTTCTCTCTCTCATGAACCATACAGAAACCCTTGTGGGTCAAGCCAGGGTACACCAGTCCTGAAGACAGTGTGATGCTGCCTTAACGTTTAACTAGATCCAAGTGGAGACCTGGAGGCTCCTGGGTAGTACACAGACTCTTCTGGGCTCTCCATCCAAACTTGATTATCATTATTTTAGATTTTATACTTATTAAATTTGTTCCTCCATATTACATAGAATAAAAATAAGCAGGGAATAATTTTCCATGGATGATACTTCCACATTTAAGGTTTTGCCTCTGATGTTCACTAAAAGTAACGATATAGAGTAATCCCTGCTCTGACACCAAAGTGGACCCCAGTTGCAGCTGTGATCCTGACTGAAAAGCCTCCTAACAGGATTCCAAAGCTCAGCTGGTCCAGCCCCACTTCTCACATCATCATGGAGAACATCAGCCCTAGCATTGTGATTGAAGATGATGAACCAGGCTATGACCTGGACTTATTTTGTATCCCTCAACATTATTCTCAAGACCTAGAAAAAGTATTTATTCGTCATGGGCTGATTCTGGACAGGATTGAATGTTTAGCACAGGATGTGATGAAGGAGATGGGAGGCCACCACATGGTTGCCCTATGTGTCCTCAAGGGTGGCTATAAATTCTTTGCTGATTTGCTGGGTTACATTAAGGCACTGAACAGGAGTTATGATCATTCAATTCCTATGACTGTAGATTTCATCAGATTGAAGAGCTACTGTAATGACCAGTCAACAGGAAACATAAAAATGATTGGGGGAGATGATCTCTCAACCTTAACTGGAAAAAATGTACTGATTGTTGAAGATATAATTGACACAGGGAAAACAATGCAGATTTTGCTTTCCCTGATTAAGAAGTACAATCCAAAGATGGTGAAAGTAGCCAGCTTACTGGTGAAAAGGACCCCACAAAGTGTGGGATTCAGACCTGACTTTGTTGGATTTGAAATTCCAGACAAATTTGTCATTGGCTATGCCCTGGACTACAATGAATACTTCAGAGACTTAAACCATATCTGTGTCATTAGTGAGACTGGCAAAGAAAAGTACAAAGCATGAGATCAACTTAGTGTGCAAAGAAGTTTTGAAACACTTGCGGGAAACCCATCAACTTCACCTCTGGATTCTCAGCTCAATTTCTCCATTGTTTCACACCTATGATCTGCTTATTAGGAGTTTTTGCATAGACTGCATCTTGTCTGTTTTATTGGAGGAATGTTAAATGGTTGCTGCAGTTCTGATTGCTGTTTCATTAGCTCTACAAAACTTAAAGAGACTATCACTTCCCCTGGTGGGTGTATCATTAAAATGCTGTTTAACTTAAAATGGGAAATCAAATATTGAAATAAAATAGTTAAAAAAAAAAAAAGAAAAGAATGGTATAGTGTTCTTTGAAAGAGATAGCCATATTGGACTGGATTTTGTACTTCCAAGTTATACCACTCATTCTAAAAACAAACCAAAAAAAAGATATTTTTTAAAATTGATAGCTTCTTGGGTTTCATATTTATTTTTGTGTTTTTCCCAGTTTTTCAAATCTCTTTAAAAAATGATACACTAGGGGCAGCTAGGTGGTGCAGTGAATAGAGCACCAGCCCTGGAGTCAGGAGGACCTGAGTTCAAAACTGGCCTCAGACACTTAACACTTACTAACTGTGTTACTAACTTGGGCAAGTCACTTACCCCAATTGCCCTGCCTTCCCTTCTCCAAAAAAAAAAATGATATACTACATCCTAAATGCAACTAGATGGTACAGTGATTAGAGCATTGTGCTTAGAGTCAAGAAGACTTGAGTTTGAATCCTGCCTTAAAATTACTAGCTGTATGACCCTGGGAAAGTCATTTAACCTCTCTGAGCCTCAGTTTCCTCATCTATAAAATGAAGACAATATTAGCACTTACCTCACAAGATCATTGTGAAGATCAAATGAGATGACATATTGTAATAGTATTGAAATTTAAAGATCCCTTTGTATTGCTAAGCTAAGAGGTACTTAGCACCTAGTTTCAAATTAAGCCTCTGTTAAACAGAAGGTATGGACCTCCCGTTGCTGATGTAACAGGAAGGGGATGAATAGGAAACCCCTGTTGCTGATGTGACAGGAAGGTGCTGAATAGGGAGGAGCAATACTGCATATAAGGATAAATCCCAGATGGGAAAGGCAGAACTTCCTGGGAACTTGTAGTGCTGGAGTTTCTTCCGAGGACCAGCTGGAACTGCTGAGAAGCTGCTGAGGAGTTGCTGAGTTGGAGGACCAGCTGTAGTTGCTGCCAAAGACTGAGGAAGCATGACTGTGATGCTAGTATTTTGTCTGTTTGTGGCTTTGTTAAGCCTTGACTTTCCAGGAAACAGAGACTGTGAAGGATTTAAGGTGGATTGGACACTGTGAGCTTCAGTGTGGAACAGAAAGCTGGACAAGGAGCTGGGAGCTGTCTGCCTTTGAACCCAGGTGACAGTTTGGTGAATCCAGGTAGGGGCTGGGACCATAGAAGGGATCCAAGGAATCTGAGAGTCTACCTCGGGTCAAGATGAAGAGATTTGTCTATAGATACTGAGTAGTGACTAATTGAAGTTGTAATTTACTTATGACCTTGAAATTGTAACTTATTTGTGACTGAGGGGTGGATGGCCTTTGTATTTTACACTACCCCTTAAGAGAGTGCTGAGTAGTGACTGATATTGTAACTTAATGTGCCCCATGAGTAGAGAACTTTGACTTTTGTATTTTGTGACCCTTAAGGAGGGAAGCCTCCTTAAGGATGATTGAATGATTGAGTTGATTGAATGATTGAGTTACTAAGTGATTGATTGACTAAATGATTATACTTTGTTCAAAACTAGGTGACTACTGTGGTGAAAACTGTGGCCATTTTAGTGATAAATTGTTGTGAATGCTGTATTTTGATTTTCTGTGATAAGTTGTAATACTGTGAATGCTGTATCTTGATTTTTTGTGAATGTTTTGCTCTGATTTGTTATTGAATAAATAGAGTGCTATACTATATAATCAGAATCTTGAAAGCTGTTCACAGTAGCATTCTTCTGGAAAGCTGCTCATGCTTGGCTTTACACATATGGAAACTTTGCAAACCTTAAATAGCTCTATAAATGCTAGCTATTATCATTAAATGGTGACATTTTTAACCAGTGCAGCAACTTCATATTTATGTCAACAATGGCAATTTAAAAGACATAATGGCATATAATTTGGACAGTTTGCAATAGCACATAAACAAGAAGGGCATCCGTTTTGTTTTTCTTTTCCATATAATCAGAACATAACTTTATTCACCTAAAATGTCTTCTTCAATTTGACTTTAATTTAACAAAGACACTTTCTCCTAGCTCTTATTCTCTTAGAGCTTTTCCATTTTGAATATTCATGGAAACTTGGTCCTTCCTGAAAAGCACCTTGTCCCCAGCTCCCCTTTTCCAGTGCTGGTTGCTCTTCTCATTCCCACCAACATGCTGGACCAGGAGGAGGAATTGGTATACTTATTCTCCACTGTTATTTCCAGATCCTTTTTCTGCTATCATTGCTCAGCATCTTTCCCCCTTTAAAATCCACTCTTTTCTGTCTATCCAGATCCTTGTTGCTATCATATATCAACCTCTCGAGTTATCAACAAACATTTATTGAGAACCTATTATGTGCCAGTCACTGTGCTAATCAATGGGAACACAGAGGAAGGCAAAAAAAACCCTGTCTTTATCTTCAGGGAATTTATAATCTAATGAGAGAGACAATTATGTACAGACAAGATATAAAGAACATAAGTTGGAAATGATTTCTGAAGGAAGGTACTAAAATAAAAAAGGATGGGAAAGGTTCTTGGAGAAGGTGAGACTTTTACCTGAGACTTGAAGGAAATCAAGGAAATTACTGATGGGGCAATGGGACATCTAAAAGGCTCTGAACTTTCCCACAGTTGAGTAAGACCATATCTTTGCCTTAACCCTCACATACAGGCTTTTTGCCTGAGGCATCTGGCCTACCTAATACTCAATAATCCTTTTAATTGTCCTTTCTTTGTTGCCCTACTAAGTAATTCCTTTGTACCTGACCCACCCCAGGCTACTTGGAATTACTTAATCCCATGCAGATCTTCCCATAGTCTTTTTCTTTATAAAACTACCAATCTTACCCCCATTAAATCTCACAGACTCCCTAAGAATCTTGCCTGCTTCTATTGGCGACACAATTGCAGATGTACTAGAAATCTTGCCTACCTAACCAGTGTCAAAATAAAACCTCACTACTCTGACTGAAAGAAGGTATAAGTGGTCAAATTCTTTCAAGTCAGACCTGCCCTGTACCCTACACCCTTGCATTTCAGGGTTCCCATCACCTTAAACTTCAAAACTACTAGGTGGAGATGTCATGAAGGTAGAATCAATAGGACTTGGCAATTGATTTGGTTATTCAAATGGTGATGGTGAGAGAGAAGATGTATAAAGAATTGACCCTTAGGCTTTGAGCTTAGGTGATGGGGAAGATGGTGGTATCCTAGACAGTAAGAGGAAAATTAAGAATTGGGGAGGGCTTGGGGGAGAAATATAATGAGATAAGTTTTGGATATGTTGAGTTTAAGATGTCTATAGGACATGCAGTTGGAGATGTCCAATAGGAAGTTGGAGATGAGAAACTGGAGATCAGCTGAGAGATTACAGTTGAGCTAGTAGCTTTGAGAATCATTAGCATAGAGATGATCATTGAATCTTTGGGAGATGATGAGATCAAGTGAAATAGTAGAAATGGAAAAGAAAAGAGAGCCCTGGCCAGAGCCCTACAGGACACCCATAGTTAACAGGTGTGACCTGGGTGAAGACCTAACAACCATAACTTAGAAAGAGTGGTCAGACAATTAGGAAAACTAGGAAAGAATATTGTCATTAAACCCTAGAAAGAAAAGAACTCCTCACTCTTCTTGAACTTTTTTCAGCTTTTGGCAATATTGACTATCCCTTTCTCCTAGATACCTTCTCTTTGGCTCTCACCTTTTTCTTCTACTTGTATGGGATAAGTGAAAACTTCTCACTTTGGGGTGGTTAACCTCCCATGTCACAGTGTGCCCCCATCCTCTGCACAAACAGAGATGAGGGACAGCAAGGCAGGGTGGGTCTGACACCTCTTTGTCCTAGAACTCGCTCTCAGCCCTTTGTCCTCTTCCCCCTCTGAGCTTGTAACCCCGTTCACAACCAATAGAAGTCAGGGACAACACAACAAAAGAAGGTATCTTTACAACACTCAGGGTATACAAGCTCAACCCCTGAAGGGTTGAGCAGCCTTCTTTGCTGACCTGTTTTGGGAAAGGACGCCCCCATTCCCGGGAATTGGTAATAAAATACTCCTGTTCACCCCAAGTATTCCTCCAATTTTTCTTTCTTTAATTGGGTAAGTAATTTTCTAACTCACACATACTTGTCATCTTACTCTTCTTGGTCTGCTTTTCTGGATCACTATCCATCACTAGCCCTCTAAGAGTGGGTATCTCCCAAAGCTCTGCCCTCGATCTTCTCTTTTTTCTTTACATTTTCTCATTTGGTGGCCTGACCTAGACCCTTGGGATTTCTCTCTCTCTCTTTCTCTCTTTTTTTAAAGACCTTTAGTCCTTCCTTTAATTTTTCCAAGACTACTCTTGTTTTGTGCAGGGGAACCACCCTAGTGGAGATGCATCCTGGCAATGATCTCCACAGACTTTGGAGCCCCTGCCTCCCTGGCAGTCACAGTTACCTGAGAATGAATGAATGAATAAACAAATTAATTAAAAAGCATTGATAAGTTTTTGCTCTGTGGCAGGCACTAGGGATACAAATACAAAAGAGAGATAGTAGCTACATTCAGGGAATAGGGAGAGATAACCCACAGAGGGGGATGGTAGCCAGGGATGGGCTTTTCAGGCTAAGAAGCTACAGAGATAGCAAATGGAGCCAAAGGGCATTTTCCAGTAGTGGTAAAGATGATATGATTATTTCTTCCAGAGCTAGTGATTGTAAGGGATAATTTATAGTGAAGTTTCCCCATTCTGAAAAATCAAATCTAGAATGGCTTCAATATTCACTAGGCCTAAGGTCAGGTGACCTGACCTTCAAGCAACCTGGGGCTTAGAGAAATGGAGACCCTCCTCCACAGCCAACACAGCAGAAGATATGCCAAATAAAGTTAAGACTGCTTTCATTGGACACCCTCATGTTTCCAGGTCCTTTGTCTCAGAGAAATTCCCGAGCTTAGGTTGTGGAACAGCCTCCCTATCAATAAGAGTTAAGGCCAGTTGGGGGGGTTGGGTTTCTGCATTGGAAGATTATATAACCATGGGCTGGCTTCTACCCTGTCACTCTCTCCCTGCAGACATCATGTTGGGAGACAGGGGGTAGAGTCCTTTCTCATAAGAAAGAATAAAGACCTTTTCTGACCTTAGATTCAGACTCTGAACTCTTTCATCTCACACACAATGGAAAGAATGGAGTGGTGTTAAAGAAATGCATTTGGTAACATATCACAAAGATGCAGGCCTGGGTTCCCCTAGTTGGAGAATTCTCCCCAGTTAGAAGCTCAGGAGGACAGGTCAAGAGTGGCAAAGCCAGGTTGGAGGCTCCAGGTAGCATGGCCCAAGAGCAATAGACCCAGAAAAGAAAGCTGTCATAAATGTCCTTGGTCTTATCAAGTCATTTAACATAAGAAACATATAGGTTTAAATTTTTTCTTTTCTATTTTTTTTTTCATTTCAGAATTTTCTTGTTCCTCCACCACTCAACAAGAAAGCAAGAAAACCAAAACCTGTTATAAACACATATAGTCAAACAAAATAAATGCCCACAGTGGTCATGTCCAAAAAGAACAGAGTGCTCAGTCTGTACTCTGAGTTCATTAGTTCTCTATGTGGAGGTAGGTCATATGTTTTGTCATGAATCTTTTGGATTTGTAGTCGGTCATTATTTGTGTTGATCAGAGTTTTTAATCATTTGAAGTTGAAAAACATCTGGTTTTATCTATGAAAACGACTCTAAAGAAGAGAGCTTACCATTTGTTGATTGATGGGTGAGGTTTTGTCTTATCATGCCATGGCCCAGCTCTCCAAAACCAATCTTCCAACCACACTGTCTCCCTCCCATTCTCCCTTTCCCTTTCCAGTTTCCCTTTATTTGTTGTCTTCACACAAAAAGTAAGTTTCTTGAGGGCAGAAACTGTCTTGCTTGTATTTTCATATCCAGCACTTAGCACAAAGCCTGTTACAGTAAATGCTTAATAAATACTTTGTCTTTCTGTCTCTCTGTCTGTCTGTCTGTCTGTCCATGAACCACTGGACCCTTGTATTTGACTTGCTGCTGAAACCTCTGATAATTATTATTAGGAGTGGAGCAGGTAGGTGGCAGGGTCATGTTCATGAGTTCAAATCTGAACTCAGATACTTATTAGCTGTGTGACAAGTCACTTAACCCTGTTTGCCTCAGTTTACTCATGTGTAAATGAATTGGAGAAGGAAATGGCAAACCACTCCAGTATCTTGCCAAGAAAACCCTAAATGGGGTCACAGAATCAAACACTGAAACCACTGAATAACAAATTAGAGGGAGTATTATCTCCCACTGTTAGAATGGGAGCTGCTTGAGGGCAGAGCCTAACTTCTCTTTGGGTCCCTTGTGCTTAGTATGGCACTTTGCATATACTAAGTGCTTAATAAATGTTTTTTTCTTTCATTTCATTTCATTCATTCATTCTCCATATTGTTCATTGTAGTCCTGACTTTTACTTTAGTTGAGAAATGTATCTTTCTTTCCTTTCCCTGTAGACTTTCCAGTTTCTGGGTTTGTTTCCTCTACAATAAAAGGAAGGGGCTGAATTCAAATTCTGACTCCATCACTACCTGTGTGACCTTGGTCAGGTCACAACCTCTTTGGGTCTCTGTTTTCTTATCGGTAAGATAGGGTTGGACTAGATGACATCTAAGTTTCTGTCCAGCTAGAGTTCTATGATCCTAAGCTCCCTTCCAATTAGCAATCAATTAAGTACTGATTAAGCCTCTACAATGGGAAGATTTACATGCTCTGTAAATACCAGCTGTTATTATTAGGTGATGTTACTTTTCATGCTGGCACTAAATGTAGCCAGCCAGAAATATAGGCAGGATTGGGGAGAACCCAGAAGGCCAGGGTCAGGGAGAGGCATGGATGCCCAGATTTTCTGGTCTAGAGAGTAGGATCTACCCAGAGGAGTTCCTTTCCAGGTGAATGGAGCCATGTGGTTGAATGTCTAAGGACTCTGACCATTACTTCTCCCTTTTTCCAGAGAAAAGTATTCCCTCCCCCCACTAGTGAATAGTAAACATAGCTGGATTCAGTGAAACCCAGCCTTGTGACTGGGTGGAGGTGAATGGACTGAATCTTGGGCAAGGGAAATACAGAGTTTCATATCACTTCAACTCCCCCTCCCTCCTAGGACAACTAGGCTCCTCCCCATGATCTTATGGATCACCTCTTGAAGAGTCTGGTCTCTGGTTCTCTCCTTTAGCCAAGGCCACTCCCCCACTCAGTTACCATGGAAACATGGAGAATGATGTCACCCTGTAGGAAGGGGTCAGGGAGATGGAGTCTGGGCAGTGTCTGACTACTGCCTTGCCAGATGTTGCATTCACATCTGGCAGTGATTGGGTGGAGGAAGCAGACCAAGCTCAAGCTCAGGATGCTTTGGCTCTCACCCTCTGAGAATATCCACTTGCTATGAAAACCCAAGAAGAGGGAGGGAAAAGGAAGGGAATGAGAAGAATGATAAAGATTGGGAGCTGGGGGAATGGATATGAATAAACATGAGGAATATGGAGACGAGTGAAAATGGGGTAGGGAAGAGGGAGGACAGAAATAAGAGAGGGGAAAGGGTAAAACTGGGGGGAAGGTGAAGAAGGGATAGAGGAAATGGAGAGCAGAGTGGTGGGGATGCAGGGTTAGGTAGGATGAGGTGTGGTCTGCCAGGAGGCAGAAGCTTGATTCCCCAGCCCAGACCTTCCCCACTAGGAAAGAACAGAGAAATTCTGTCGATTTAATAGATATGGAAACTTGTTCCACGGAGGTACAAGGTCACTCAGCATGGTAGAACTAGAATTAGAACCAATTCCTTGGACAAATTTTCCATCTTGGTAAGGCCCCAACGTGAGTCAGGAGGTGTGTAGGTACCATGGAGAGTTCAGCGATCCCTTTTGCCCCCTGAAATACCTTGCTCAGCTTTCCACCGAAAGAATCAGAGCTCTAGAGCTAGAAAGGATTTTTGAGGTCTACTAGTCTGCCTCCTCCCCCCCCCCATTTTACAGATGAAGAAACTGAGCTCCAGAGAGGTTCCAGCTAACATCTATCTATCAAGTATATAGTGTGTCCTCATAGATTCAAAGACGAGGAAACCAAAAGAGATTAGAACGATATCCTGAAAAGGGCAAGGCCAACAACGACAAATGCTGCAGAAAACGTCAAGGAGAAGGCAGACGGAGAGGAGAGGCGGGAGGTGGGGTGGGGTGCGGATTTGGCCATTCGAAAGCCACCGGTAACCTTGGACAGAGCCGTTTCAGTGCAGTGGTGGCAAAGGCAGGCAATCTAGAGGGTCTGAGGAGAATGAGTGGTGAGGAGGCGCCCCCATTTTCCAGTTTGTTGAGGATGGAATGTGGACTAAGAAGAAGGTGGGGTCTGCAGACTGGGTCTGAGGAAGAAAGGTGAGCTTCCAGCCAATCGCAGAATGGACTGCGTCTACAGGGTCTACACCAAGTTACCTTTCTCCTTAAGAGGGGAGGATTTAGAAATGGGAGAGGAACAGGCCAAGGCATTTCTGTACAGAGGGTGAGCAAAGTGGGGAAGGAGCGCGGGTATCATTCCCCATCGCTGCACCTCGAGATCTCTCGCTTGTGGGGCTCAGGAGCTCAGGGTCCTCATGAGTCCTTCTCCCTCCCCCCCGCCCCCGATTCCCCAGTGGCGGGATGAGTCCAGCCCATTTCCTCTAGTTGCCCAAGGGGTCCCAAATCAGGAGAGAGGACGGAGGGCAGAAAGCAGCCCTCGGGCGGTCCAGGCAATGGAGGAGAGCCGGTTCCGCCTGCCCTAGGGCAGTGGGCGGGGCCGAAGCACAAGGTGCTGATTGAAGGGGCCTGACGCAGGTGTGCTGAGTGGGGGGGGGGCGCTAAGCGGAGGCCCCCGCTCCCTTTTCTACAGCCTGGGGCGTTAGCCTGGGGGTCTGTGAGGAAATAAGGGAGGGGTGGAGAACCAGAGGAGTCCTCCCCCTCCTCCTCCCTTTCCCCCTCCCCCTCCCCCTCCCCCTCCCCCTGCCTGGCCGCTTCTCCCCAGCCCGGCCCTCTCTCCTCAGCTTGCTGCCCGCAGTCCCCGCCCGCTTGCCAGGGTCTTCCTATTTCGGGAGCCTGTCTCCCGGGCTTTCTTTCCATCATGTGATTGGGAGGGCTATTTAAAGAGACCGCACTGGCAGGAGACTCAGAGCCCGGAATCTTTCTGCATCCCCTCTCTTCTCCCCCGCCCGCCTGCCTGCGGCTTAGCCCTGCCCAGCCCAGCCCCTCTCAGCTCCGTGCAGCTCAGAGCGTCGCAGCCCAGCGGATCCGGACCCAGCGCCTCTCAGCGCATCCCCAGCCCAGCCCAGCCTCCCCTCCTCTAGCCTAGCACCATGGCAGATGCTTTCGTTGGCACCTGGAAGCTGGTTGACAGCAAGAACTTCGATGAGTACATGAAGTCCCTTGGTAAGCAGGGAGAGGGCGGCTGCGGGGCTCCATCCTCTGGGGCTGTCTGAGACGTGTGATCAGGCCGAGAGAAGAGCGGCTGGGGCAGGCTGAAGGAGCAGCTCCAGCAGCAGAGGTTCCCAGGTCCCCTGGCCGGCCGGGATTCCTTGGAGGATAGGAGGAGATGCACCAAGGAATGGGGTGGAGGAATCTGGGGCTGCAAGGCTGGGAGAAGGGAGATATGGACCGCTGCAACAGAGGTGTCTGGATTGGTGGGACCCAATCTTTCCCCTACTGAACGCTGGGGCAGAGAAGATATATCTTGGTGTATTGATGGGAGAGAGAGACATACTCGAGGGAAGGATGTGTGTCCAAGGATATATCGGGGATATGCTTAGGGTCTGGGGAGGAGAGTGACTAGCGGGAGAAGAGAAAGAAGGTGGGGTGAACTCCAGGGTGGGGATGCAGAGGGAATGTGGCCAATAGATGGCGAGTGTGTGTGTGCACGCATAAGACAGTCGTGCCCAAGTGTCTGGATCTGTCCAACTGTGCTGTTGTTCTTACCCATCCATGGCTTGCTCTATAGACTGGATTAGGGGAAGGTCGTCCTTAAGAGTCCCAGGCTTGTTTCCAAACCCAGACACCCTCATAGGTCACCCAGAATGGTTCTCCTTGAGCACTGCTTCCAGGCCTGACCTTGGGTGGACTGCATGTGCCTGGGTTAATCATTGGCATTGAGTGCCTGCCTGAGAGCTACAGACATACAGGCTTGCCAGCTATATATGTCTCTGCCATTGCCTGGAACCTCTCCCAGTGGGGATTGGGGAAGGGGTTCCCAGCTATCGTTGTCTGTAGGGATAGCGCCTGGGATAATAAGCAAGGTCAAGTCTGGTTGCCCACTGGGGAGAAGAGAGGTGGGAAAGGGGTAAGCTGGGAGGAAGGATTCATAAGTTATGTATTTATGTTCCAGTAAACCTCAGTTATCTCCTAACACCTAACTCCTGAACCCCTCATGGTGTTTTCCCCAGACTATGTAAGGCAGAGAAATCCATATTATTCCAACTGTATTTATGGCTAATTCCCCTAGTTCTCAGTTGTAGGGAGGCTCTGGAACCTGGCCTGGGGACATCAGAGGTCAAAGCCTGGGATGACCTTGGTTAGGGTCCTCGACTATTCATCGCCAAAATCTGGAGTCTGGAGTTTTCTGGAAGGGGAATGACCAATTCTAGTACCTTCTGTCTCTGCCCTTAACCCCCTCCTGAACTGGGAGCTCTGGGATGGGGATTAAGGGTGGAGCTCCTTATTATGCAAGAACTCTTATCTTTCTCTATCTATGTTGTTTTAGGGCATACTTGGGAAGGATCCACTGATTCACTCTTATAGGTCCTTTTCCTCTCTGCTGGGGGAACCTGGCCCAGTGACCCAGAGATTCCCTCATCCAGCTCTTTCCCCGTCACCTTTGGACATATCCGGCCCTTTCTAGGACCAGATAAACCATTTTTTGGTACTGAGGATAGCAGGGTTGAAGGGAGACAGAAGTGAGGGACAAAGAATCCAGTCACTTCAGTTCAAATATGGGAGTGTACCATCTCCTATCAGTCCTCACTAAAACTCTGGAAAGTATAGTTAGAGCAGAATTCCCTACATTTTGCCTATGTTTGCCTGGCTCTCCCAGTTGGGAAAGGGGGCTCCTCAGACCCCACCTTTGGACAGCTCCCTGTGCTGGGCCCCTCTTTGCCTTGGTACAGATGAAGGAGGCCCTCTGATCCTCATCTTCCAAATCAATTACTTTAGCCTCCATAGTGAAAGTTTGTGGTCTCTTCCTCCTGGTCACTGTATTTTGCCTTCTCCAAGTCAATGGGAGACTGCTCAGACACCTCACTGAGCACAGGGCCTCAACAAAGCCATACTGGGAAGACAAGGCACGGTCCTAAACTGCCAGAAGGAATTGCTGTCATCACCCAGCCCACAACCAGGCTCAAAGCTCTCAGACCCAGTTATTCCATGGAGCTGGGAAGTGGACCAGAAGGAAAAGAAAAGGGAAGAGTGTCAGTTCTCTGGGAATCTCCCAGAAGTTAAACTGCAGCATAAACAAGTATCTTACAATTCAGATCTTCCTTTTCACAGGGAGCAAGAGTCTCAAGGGTGTGTGTGTGTGTGTGTGTGTGTGTGTGTGTTTTGGGGAGGGGAGATTCAGGTCTGGAGTTTCATCAACATTGGGAAATTCCTTTGTAGAAACTTCCCTATCATAAGACAGCTAATACGTGCCAAAGGCAGGACAGGAACCCACATCTTCCTGCTTCTAAGGCTAGCTCTCTATTTACTAGGCTATTTTAGAGAGGGGGAATTTTTTTTTGTTTTTTGTTGTTGAGGCAATCAAGGTTAAGTGACTTACCCAGGGTCACACAGCTAGTGTCTGAGGCCAGATCTGAACTCAGGTCCTCCTGATTCCAGGATCCCTGCTTTATCAACTGCACCACCTAGCCACCCCCAGAGAGTGAGAAACTGAATTAAGTTTGGAAAAAGACAGTTTGGTGCCTTGCATTCTTTAGTCCAGCACTCTCTGGCAGGAACATGCTTATTTCAGGTTTGTTAGATCTGTAGGGTTCTTGCCTCCGGTTTACAATGGAGCTTCCTCCCCTTTGCCTACCCAGTGGCTCCATAGCCCATCCCTGAGATCCTCAGCCCAAGTGCTCAGGAATAAACCCTCCCTTCTCCCCACTCTGACTCCAGCACTAGTCACACTGAATCTTTCTAAGGCCTGGGCCCACATTCAGAGGCCCTTGCTCTTCACCTGCTTTGTGTAGGATAGGAAAAAGAACACTGAACGAAGGTTTAAGATATGAGGGTTCTATTGCAAACATCTGCTATGGTTTCATTGGTTTCACTTCTCCCACTAAATCTTAGTGCCCCCCCCCCCCTTTTTCTGGATAGACCTGGAGTCCGGAAGACCTGAATCCAAATTTGATCTCAGACATTCATTAGCTGTGTGATCCTGAACAAGTCACTTAACCTGCCTCAGTTTCCACACCTGTAAAATGGGGATAATAATCAGAGTTGCTCTGAGAATGAAATGAGATATTAGTAAAGTGCTTAGCACATCGCCCGGCATAGTGCAGACTACCTAAATACTGGCTGTCATTGTTATTACTGTTAACAGTCATTGTTATTGTTGTTAATAGTAGTGATTATATAGTCGTTATTATTATTAATAGTGATAATAAAATGTGGTTTGGCCAAGATGCCCTCTCGTGTTCCTTCCAGATCTTGAGTACAGCTTTCCAAGTTGAACCCTATTGTAGGGAAAATAAATCACTGTAAAATTCCTATCAGAAGACTGTGCCCTCTACAACCGGCACACTGGAGGATGGCAGGACACACTCACAGGGGAGGGACTCCTATCCCTGGAGTAATACAACTCACCTTGATGTAGTTAGTGCTTTACGGTTTGTAAATCACTTTCCTCTTAACAGCTCGATGAAGCAGGTAGCACTAGAATTGTTAGCCCCCTTTTGGCTTTTTTTTTTGGAGGGGAGAATGCAGGGCAATTGGAGTTAAGTGACTTGCCCAAGGTCACATGGTGAGTAAGCATTAAGTGTCTGAGGCTGGATTTGAACTTTGGTCCTCCTGACTCCAAGGTTGGTGCTCTATTCACTGCACCACCTGGCCGCCCCTTAACCTCCTTTTATAGATAAGGAAAGGGAGTGTGACTTTGCCCAGTCACACTGCTATTCAGTGCCAGGGAGAAACAAGTAACACAGTGGGAGGAGGTGTCAGGGATGTGTGTATGTGTTTCTACGTCTCTAGCTTTCCAAGAGGCAAGGACCTTTTGTAGTAAAAGTTTGGAGGACCAGGAAGCTTTTTCACCAAGTAGTCAGCAGTTGGGAAACACTACTCTGGAGTCCTCTGAGTCTAGAGATGAGTTCTTAGCTCTGACACTAAATTGGGCAAGCTAGAGTGAGGCACTGAATCACATCATGGCTTACATGGGGATGGAGGGGCCAGGGGCGGGGCTGTCATGCCCACTCCACCTGTCTCACAAATCTGTTTTGAGGACCAGTTGAGGCAGTATCTGGGTTCAAATGTCACTGATGACACTAGCTGGCTGTGACCTGGGGCAGTCATTGAACTTCTCCCTCAATTTCCTCGTGTGCAAAATGAAGATGATGCTTTTAGTACCTACCTCACAGGGCTGTGTGAGTCACAGATGATGGATATAAAGCATTCTATGTAAACATCAGATCTTATCATGAAGACCCTGCTTCAAAAAATTGAAAATCCTATGCCATTATTCTGACTCATCAGAAAACAGAATGATCCTAGACCTACTCTCCCAAATCTAGCTGGGAGCTCCTGCCCAGATTCATAAGCAGAGATTTTACTGTCTAGCCATCTGGTCCCCTGAAGTCCACAAGTAAAGGCAGGGAATAATGTAGGGCTGGTGAGGTGGCCCCATCCTGTGGTGATTAGCATGGGTTCCTTCTCTAGATTGCACCTCTGAGGGGTCCTGGGAGTGAAGGTTGGGGATGGGGAGGATGCACCTGCAGAAGTAGTAGCATGAGGGCAGCTGCTCGGGGAATCATGTTGTTTTTGGTTGGGGGAGTTCCAGATCTAGAACATTAGGGGAGCAGCGCACAGTGCCCCCAGCTGGAAAGAGTGGGTGCTTCATACCTATGGCTTCTTGTCTGAGCTTTGACACTAATTGGGGTGTGCTCTTGGGTAAGCTGCTTATCATTCCTGGACCTCTGGGATTTCATCTTTGAAATGGGAATAACACCCTCCTGATCTTACTGGTATTGGAAGGATTAAAAAAAAGGGGGGATATGAAAGTGCTTTCACAGAGTTATAAAGAATTGAGATTAAAGGGTCACAGACTGAGAGTTGGAAGAGGCTTCAGAGGATATCTAGTCCAATCCTCTCAATTTATGGCTGAGGCATTTAGACCCAGGATGGTGAAGTACGCTGTCTAGTGATACAAGTAGTCTGGAGTCCCAGGGCCAGGGTTCAAAATCCGTCTCTTATTCTGCTGATTATTCCTGTTATTAGTGTGGGGTTAGTGTTACGAGAGCACACTCCTCCCTACCTTCTCAATTTGGTTTTTGGTGAAGATTCAGAGGTTGACTGCCTCTCTACCCAAGGAGTTTCACATTGCTGCCCCCATGATTACAGTCTGTGTCCAGAAATTGTAAGTCTAAAATCACCGATTCTAGTCTCTGCTGTGTAACCCAAGGTGGGGGAGTGAGGGTTGCAAGCCTGTTTAGTCCCTCATTCTTTAGACTTAGACCCCTTACCCTTTCCCCAGGGCTGGAAAATGGATAAAAAGTTACAGGCTCTTCCTGGCCCATGGCCTTGGGTACCATTCAGTGAGGCTGGAGCCCTTTCCTTCCCTCACCAGTCCCCCCTTCTTCCCACTCCTGCAGGTGTTGGTTTTGCCACAAGGCAGGTGGCCAACATGACCAAGCCCACCATGATCATTGAGGTCAAGGGGGACACCATCACTATCAAGACTCACAGCACTTTCAAGAACGTTGAGATCTCCTTCCAGCTGGGAATAGAGTTTGATGAGACAACAGCCGATGACAGGAAAGTCAAGGTAAGCCAGGCAGCCGGGACATGGCCAGGCATCTCTAGCCAGCCTGGCTCTCAAATGCTCAATCTCTGGCTTCAAGCAGTTCCTCTTCCCAAGAAGGGTCAATCCTTGGTTCCAGGAACTTATTTGGGAAAAGAGATAAGCAGCTGATAAAGTGCTGTAGAGGAAAAGAGTTTTGGACTGAAATCAGAGCAGAAGACCTGGCTTTGACCCTTGTCTAGTCCACTTATCAGCTGTGTGACCTTGGATGAGTCACTTGCTCCTAAGCTTGTTCCCTCATCTGTAAAATGGGCATAAATAATAAAGCTGCTCTGCTTACCTTACAGGGATTATGTGAGTAACATATAGAAAGGAAGCGTAACTAAAACATGCTACAGAAATGTGAGGAGGCCCAGCCTGGGATGTGACTTCCATAGAGGACCAGGAAGCTTTGGGTCCATTGTTAGTAAGAAGCCAGGATCCTATTCACTTTGCTCCCATCCATTTGGTACTTGCTATGGTGGGCAGCTTAGGTGATTTCGGGCAAGCCATTAAACCTTTTTGAGTCAGGTGTTGGGAGAGGGAGTTTGGCATGCTGCTGAAGAAAACTCAGGAGCCCTAGCTAGCCAGGAACCCAGCCCAGACTTCTAAGGTGTGGTCTAGCCAAGCTCAGCTACTCTCCCCTTTCTCTACCCCAAGCCTGGCCACTGACCTTGAGAAACTATTTCCAACCATGTCAGCTGATAGGCAGGAATTGTAAGGTCCCAAATAGGGTGTCCTTCATGTTTCTCTGGATGACCTTGGCATAGTAACCCCCTTCAGGTCTTGCCAACCTGCTGCAACTGTAAAGCAGGGGCTCACTCAAGAACTTTGGAGGTTTTCAAGGAGGGTTGGGCCTCATCTACTTCTGGAGACTGTCCACAAGAGCAATCTTTCATCACTTCCCCTTCAACCACCCAGTCCTGAGCCCCTTTCCTCAGCTGTCTCTGCAAAGGGAAGGAGCAGAAATTGGTCTCCCCTTTCATAGAGAAAGGGAAGCTGGTGGCTAGATGGGAAGAGGCCTTGTCCAAGGTCCCAGGGTGTATGTGGCAGCATTAGAGAGTGAATAAGCTCCATTTCTGTAGAACGTTGTGGCTTACTGAGCACTTTCCCCACAACACCCTGGAATTAGCATTTTACAGATTGGGAAGTTGGGGTTCTAAGTGGTAGGCTCCAGGTCACTCAGAGCCTGAACTTTGACTCAGGCCTCCCAACTCCTAGCCTAACATTTTTCCCCCCCTAGCAGCTGCAGTTCCAGCTTATACAGCCACATCCAGGAATGGGTTTGGAACTGGAATCTCCCCACCCTTATGGGCAACATTCTTGGAAAGTCCTAGAGTGTGCAGAACCCACAGTTGTGGGTGGTGGTTCTGCCTTTGCTCTTGAGTCTGTCTAGCCCCTTGTCCAGGGCTGTGAGCCCAAATAAAACAGACTCAAGACATGCAGGTCCTGTGAAGAGAAATGGTGGAGGGCATCCACCCCAAGCCCACTCACCATCAAGGTGGAGACAAGGCATTTAATTGCCTCCCTCGGTTTCCCAACTGTGAAATGAGGATCATAATACCATCTACCTGCCAGGGTCAAATCAGACATTTGTAAAGTAAAGCCCACAGCATGTGCTTCATAAATGCTTCTTCCTTTCTCTCACTGGCTGCCTCCTAAGGGGACCTGGGTTGGAGTCCCGGATCTGTCATCGGTGCAGTCTTGGGCATGTTGCTTCCTTGGAGGCTGCACAGATGCAAATGGGGCTAGATTAGTGCTAATCCCTCTGTGGGCCCTAAATCTCATCCTGTGACTGTTTTCTGTTTTCTCTCCACAGTCTCTTGTCACACTGGATGGGGGCAAACTTGTCCATGTCCAGAAGTGGAATGGGCAGGAGACCACACTCATTCGGGAGCTCCAGGATGGGAAGCTCACTCTGGTAAGCCAAAAGGGGAAAGCAGACCCCGCCAAAAGGGGAAAGCAGACCCCCTTCCCTAGCAATAGAGGCAGCTTTCTTTACAGAGGTTTGTTTATAGAATGCTCAGATGATCTGAACTGGGGGTACAACAAGTTTTTATCCATTTTACGAATGAAGCCCAGAGAAGTGGTTTGCCCCCTAACTACGGGCTGTATTCTTTCCACTGGCTAGTGTGCCCAGAGAAGGGCAAGTCAGAAGGTGAGAGACTTGAAACCTTTTTATGAGGAATGATCTGAGAAAATTAGGGAAGTTAGCCTGAAGGAAACTTAGGAGACATTTCAGTCTTTAAATATGGAAGGGGCTGCCCTGCGGAAGGACTGACTTTGCTTGGTCCCAGAGGGTAGGATCAAGACCAGGAGTTGAATGCCAGAGGCAGATTTTCGTTCCACAAGTGTAGGGACTGAATCGATGATGTCCCTGTCATAGGGAACTCGGACAAACCATGCTCTCCCAATGCAGGTAGGAAGGGTAGCTTTGTCTTAGAGAGCTGCCTATGGCTCTCGAAAAATATGTGACTTGCTCAAGATCCCAGCCAGTGGCAAAGGAGAGACTTGAACCCAGCTCTTTCTGGTCACACCACAGCTGCTTTTCTCCATTCAATTCAATCAACAGAAGATGGAATTTCTCAACAATAGAGCTATCCCAAAATGGAATGGGCTGTCCCAGAAGCTTTGGTCACTTAGGTGGGAATGTTGAGGGAGCCATGCTTCAGGGAGGGGTAAGACTCAATGAGCTCTACAGTTTCTTCCATTTACTGAGTCCATGAAACAGGGCCTGGTTAGAGCCCAGACCTGGGGATGCTCCAATGGAGTAGACTTTCAGCTTGTTACAAATGAACCAGATAAGATTCTCAGGGGTTCCATAAACACCTAAAAAAAAAAGGCAAATATCCCCTCCTCCTTGTGCCAGGGAGGAAGGAAGGAAGGCCAGTGCCTGAACCCCCTTCCCCATCCTCCATCACTACTGGGAACATCCACTGATTAGCCACTCAATCCTTATAACATGTCTCATCTCCTCAGACTGGGGCAGACTTCTTTGATCCTGATGGCTTGGCAGGACTGTGCCTTCCTGGCTCCAGCCCAGAGAAAGGGATAGTGCAGCATTGCAGGCTGGCTCTGTAGGTAATTTAGGGCTTTCCCACTGGGCACTCCATGCATCACATTGGTTGTGCCTCTGAGCACAGGTGGACAGAGGAGCTGTTTCCTGGGGTGGACAATCTTCAAGTGCTCCAAGGTTTGCCCAGTGTGTCTGTCTGATTGCATTTCTACCAATGCTGTCTCTACTCTAAGAAGAGGGGAAGGGATCTTCCACAATTTAGAAGGGACTGGGGGCTTTCAAGGCTAGGACTCTGGCCTTGACTCCATTCCCTTAAGGAAAGGGTTAGGAGGTAGGAAGGAAGAGAAAATACAGAGAGAACAGCCGGATAGAATGGGGCCAGTCCCTCCACTGTTAAGCCCCTCCCCAAGAGAACAGATGCTCCCTTCCTTGAACTAGAGAGGAAGCCAGGATTCCATCCCCTTCCCCCAACATTCTTAACAGTGCTCTCTTTCCTTCCAGACACTAACCCATGGCAGTGTAGTCTGCGTTAGGACCTATGAGAAGGAAACAGCTTGAAGCCAGTCCACCTGTTCACTGTCAACTCCTCTGCCGATGGCTACCACTGAACTCAACACCAGATTGCCTCATTTCTGCACCCCCTCCTCCTCCCCACCCCAGTGTTTTTGTACCAATTGACTCTGGTCAAGGAACCCTCCAAGAAATGGAAAACACATGGTGCTGTCCTGGTCCTGGTTGAAGCCCATTCTTTATTTTTTTTTAAACTGCATCTGATGGCTGATCCCATGCCAATAAAGCAGATTCCTCAGTCAGTCACTCAGACACAGCAGCTGCTTTACTGCCTTTGTTGGGGGGCTTCCCATGAGTGTGGCCTGGAGTGGCCAAAGAGGCTGCTGGGGCCTGAGTCAGGCCTTGACCAAGCTGGTCAGAAGCCAAGTCCAAGTGGCAATGATTCCAAGCCTGATGCAGCTGGAGCAGGACCACTGTCTGTGTACAGGCCCAAGGAGTAAAGCAGTCTTCTTCTGCTTTGTATACATCTATAACTCTTCCCTTTCTCTCACTGCTTACCCCTTCTACACCTCGTCAATCCCTTTAAGTCTCTAATCTCACCAAATCACAGGGGGAAGGGGCCTCCACATTAGAGAAAGTTTCCTCTGTATACCCAATAAGGGAGGGTATGGAGAAGGACCTGATCAAGCAGCCTGTTGCACTCTGGGATAGCTAGGAAGCTTTTCCTTACATTGAGCTGTAGTCTGCTTGCCATCAAATGTCCACCCATTGGTCCAGCCAAGAATCATATTCCTCTGAGGCTTCTCTTTCATACTGGGTTTTGCCAAGTTAGAAAAACTAATGGTTTCCCAGGCTTAGCTACAGCCCTTCTGTCAGATCCCTAATCCTCAGCACAGGACGCTGATGGCTGGGCCTAGCTTTCCTGAGTCCCTTAGCCTTTTGTTTCACTGGTGGGTGCTTGTGATTCTTCCTTCCCAGCACTAGGGCTCAGGACAACAGTGATGGAGAGAAATGACTAGAGGTTGTGGTCTCTGCCCTGACTTCACAGGGATGTGTTAACAGAAGGCTCTGAGCTCAGCCATCTCCACTAGGCAATGCTTATGCAGGTTGGGGAGGGGAGGGCAAGTCCTACTTAGGAGTTCTGATGCTGGTTTTCATTAAATCATTCCAATGCACTGAAAGACTCACCCCTATCATCTTCCCTCCCTCCACACACGAAGGAAACCTATCACACACCTCCAAAGAATGGAAGCTGTTTGCTAAATAAAGGGGAAATGTGTTACAGTAAAAGGTTGGGGGATCCCATGAATGCTGGCTATGGGACAGGGATCTATTAAAACTGACTATCTCTGAGGGAAGCCTCCATAATAAACACAGGGAAGGACCAGCATCTAGCAGGGCACACCCTGTAAATGACCCAGATATTGAGGTTAAAGCTATGAAATTTCAGAAGGTGATGAGGTTTTTAGAGAACTCTCCACCTTCAAAAATTATTTTTTGGGTTTTTTGTTTTCTTGGAGATTAGGTCTCATGATCTTCCCAGGCTGGGCCCAATCCAACTACTGATCAGCACCACAAGGGGGTCATGACCTCATTTCCAACCTGGGTGGGATCCCTCTTCCTTAGGCAGCGAGTTAGCCCAGGGCTTCCTCACACTGGGACCTGACTTAGGCTGTGGGCCTTCTGCAGCTCAGAACTCCAAAGATCACATAATCCGCCAGCCTCAGTCTCCCTAAAAGCAGAGATTGTGGGGGTGTGGGCCAAAACACCCAGGCCATCATGTGTTAAAACATCAAGCTAAAGATTCCAGTGCTGGCAGTGGAGGGAGAGGAAATTAAGAAACCATGACCTTCAGCAAACTACCCCATCAGTGTTAGTGCTGAACAATAGCCCTGTGTGTGATGGCATCATTTCTCTGATTTAATGACCAAGGGGATGAGACCACAAGCTCTGAAGCCTTGCAAACAGTTTCCTCCCAGAATCTGGTCAAGTTGGTGCTGCCTGCCCTTCTGTTGCTAAGGAAACATGGGAACATGAGGGGACTGCTCTGCCAGGTGCCAGAGAAGAGGTCCTCTGGCCCTGGCCTGGAGGCAGAGGCTCACTGACCAGCTTGGGCTGAAGGCTGGCCATCTGTGCTCCTGCCTTGGGTTTAAAAGCACACCTCTCCCTGCAGCAGTAGCCATGGTCAGGGGGCCACAGCTAGCCTCAAACCCTGAGGCTGGGCCAGAGAAACTGGACATACCACTAGACAAAAAGTGATAGCTCCAGGGGCTAACGGAGGCTTGCTGGGCCAGAAAGGTCAGTGGCAGGGGCTGCCTGGAGGCAGCAAGACAAGAGAGCAGTCTATGTGGAGGGTGCAGCCCTTGGGGCAGGGGCATCAGGGCACACTTGCCAGAGTCCAGAGCCAGTGCACTAGTGAAGGAGGCTCTGGCAGGATGGAGGCAAGTCTGCCCTTCACTCCTGGCTCTTTTTCCTGTGCTTTTTCTTCTTCCTCTTGCTCTCCTTTGCCGTGTTTCTCGACTTCTTGCTGGCTGGCTGACCTTCCCTGCTGTCGGAGTCAGAGCTGCTGGATGAGGATGCCTTCCTTCTCTTGTGTTTCTGCTTCTTTTTCTTCTCCTGCTTAGAGGGGATGGACAGAAGACAGACAATAAAATTCACTGCAGTGACTAGCCGTAGCTGCACCTTTAAAGATCATTCGTGTAAATAACAAAAGTTTACATTTATACCGATTTGCAGTTTACAGAATATCTTCTGTGTCACCTCATCTGATCTCTATAACATTCCTAGGAGGCTGGTTAGGGGAGGTTTTATCCCCAGTTTCTAGAAGGGTGGGTTGATGTTCAGAGAATGGCCAAGCCACAGCCTGGAAGCAGGATTTCCGATTTCACAGCCGGTGTAGCTTCTACTACATCACTTGGTTTCCCAGCACCAAAGTCAAGAGCCAGGGGAGGCAATGTATGCAGCTGCCCAAAACATGTCACATGGCAGGGGGAGAGGATACAGTGACTTTTTATAAATGCACAATTTTAATGCCAGAAAATTCAGCTGTTTGTGGCCTAGAGAGATTATGGGATAAGTGAAGTTGAAAGGGGTGCCCTGGAAGCTCAGAGCCTTAGGGCATAACAGTAACAGTTGGGTTGGCAGGTGAGAGGAGGGGGGGGGAGCAGGACGAGAAGGATGAGTAAGAGGAAGAGGAGGAGGAGGAGGGAGAGAAGGAGGAAGAGAAGGAGGAGGGAGAGAAGGAGGAAGAGGGGGAGGAGGAGGAAGATGGCTGTTTTCAAACCCTGCTGAGAATAGGACAATGTCCTGCCCTGGCTGTGACCAGGACATTGATAGGCCCCAGGGTGCTTGTGGCTGCTTTCAAGACCATCAGCCCCTGTTTACCCTTGTGTTCTTCCCCTTTCCTGCTTCGCTTCTCTAGATGTGGGACACAGCACAGACTGTCCGATGCTCGGACTGAACTGCTTCCTTTCCTTTCTTCTTTATTCTTCATTATGATGCAGCTGTGTTTTTAACCAGGGGCTGTGAGTCAGTTTATCCCTCAAACCCTCGGGATCCTGAGTGGAAAAGGTGTCTCAGAACTGAAACAGCTCCCTGTGCCTAGAAAAGTACTAGCTAAATCTCTTCTCTCGCTGGCATCTCATTGAGGAAAGCCGGAGCTACTGCGGGTGTGAGGGCGATAAATCATACTGATCAAAGCCTGGAAAGGAGGTTAAATGAATGGTCCCTGTGGGGTGAAGGGGCTGGGGGGTGGCCCTTGGTGATCTGGTGGCACCTACCTGGGGTGGTACAAAGGGGTCACAGAGGGAGAAAGTGGGAACAGCCAAATCTGACACTTGTACTTCCTGGGTAACTTCTTCCTGGAACACTGGAAGGTGAACACCCTGGTGAAGTGGGGCTCAATGAGGTTCCAGGGCTCAGCCCCTTTGATAGGCCCCCAGAACAAGTAAGCAAGCCAAGGTGTAGGGTCTGGTGACATCCCCTGGGATGGATGGGAAAGAGGCCGTTTTTCCAAAGAGGGAAGCATCCTCCATGGAGTGGAGGTGCCACATGGTGAGAAGATGGGAGAAGAGGCAAAATGCTCAGAAACTGGGAACAATTTTGGTGGCATTGAACAAACGAAAAAGATGCCGGGAAAGCAAGTTCTTTCTGGGCTCCCACTCTGCAGCAGAGGCCCGATCAAACAAAGATGAGGCAGTCCTCCACTAGGAGGAGGTGTTTTCACACAGTTTGGCAGAGACGGAGAACAAAGAGCAGTGACTTTAAATACACCAGCATAGTAGGAGGTTGAAAAAAACTATAAAAATTGAAAAAGGGAAAGCACAGGGAGAGCTTGTTGCCTGGCTACCCAACCACAGTACTTTAACATGGAATGCAGGAGAAGGCAAAGAGTTAAAATGACTCCCTGGCTTGTGAGGGGAGGAGGAAGGAGGAAAGAGAGGAGGAGGAAGAGGGGGAAGGAGATAAAGCCACTGCCCAAAAGCTTCCACAAAGCCATTCCAGGAAAAGAAGAAAGTCAGGGAAGGGGAAGTACTGGAGAGCCAGGGTCTGACCTTCTAGCTGACCCCTGCTCCTTATTCCTTTACAATTTCTGGGAAAGGTTGCAGCAATGTGAAAAGGCCCGCACCTGGCTTACTGGTGAGCCTCTGATTCTAAGTGGGAAAAGGGACCTCAGCCACCTTATGCCTAGAAAGGCAGTGGCTAAAGATCTTAACAATGACTTAAGGGATTAGGAAAACAGAGAAGGTTTAGCTTCTAGTTAGGGTCTGCCTGTAAGTCAACAGCTCCCTGCACATGAACCAAGGGCCAGAACACAAGAGAAAGGCCCATTAAAGAGCTCTTTACTGAGGCTTGAAGGGGAGCCAAAGAAGTCCATCATCCAGTTGGAAAGATTAATATACAAGACGAGTGGTAAGTGCCAAACAGATGGTTCCACCCCCTTCCCCCGCTCCACACCTCCTCCCCACTAGAGGATAAGGCCCATCACTCCTGCATAGGCCCCTCTATCTCATTTCTCCCGCATCTTCTCCAACCTTGAGCCCAAACTCCTGGAAGGTTGATTTCAGATTAGATGATGGGGGCAAACTCGGCTTTGATCAGAGGCTGTGGCTGGCTTCAGTGTGGTTTACTTTGGAAGCTAGTCTCTAAGAAAGCTGCCTTTCTGCTCATTAGGTAGCCGGGTGGTTCAGTAGATGGAGCCCTGGGCCCGCAGTTAGGAAGACCTGAGTTCAAATCCAGCTTCAGGCACTTACTAGCTATGTGACCCTTAGCCTCTGTTTGCCTCAGTTTCCTCAACCACAAAAATGAGGGTAGTAATAGCACCTACCTGCCAGGGACATTGTGAGATCAAATGAAATGACATTTGTAAAGCATTTTGCCCATTACCTGGTATGCAGTAGGTGCTTAATAACTGCTTGCTCCTTCCCTCTCTTCCCACAGTATAATTAGAGAGAGCAATGCCACCACGTGCTTGTATCTCCATGAGAAAGTCCACATCACTTGTAAGACACCTGTCAGATAACGTAGGCCAGCCTGTCCCTAAATAATAATCCTCTCTAAAGCATTCCCCACAAGAGATCCTAAGGCAAGACAGCACCATGGAGACTTTCTCGTCTAAGACCCCTGGAAGACAGAGCTCAGTCCAGAGGCCAAAGTGATGGGAAGGTGGTTCTTGGTGCCTCTGGTTGGCAGGGTGGCCCTAGACCAGTCACATAAATCTTTGTCAATTCCTAGGTGTGGGTATTCCTGGATGCGGAGCACAAGGTTCTCTGTTTCAGAGTTGAGAAATTCATCAGGTGGCAAGAATAACTTCCTAGTACCGCGTCTCTCCTAAGTTGACAGACACAGCATGAGTCTGGGCCCATCCTCGAATCCTTCTTGGCTTGAGCTCTACTAACATGTGTTTTGAAGGGCCCCTCCAGCCAAAATGAAGCAATGGAGTAGGGCCTACTGCCACCATCTCCCTGCTTATTAAATTTACAGAGATGGAGAAACCGAGTGTGCACTCCTCCTTTTTGAGGAGTAGAAGAGGAAGTGAGTGGCAAGACTAGAGATCCACGTACTTCTCTCTCCAGAGATCAGAGGAGCATGGATTTAGAGCTGGAAAGGACCTCAGGGATCTGATTCTAATCTAACATCTTCATTTTATACAAGAGGAAATTAAGGCCTAGGAAATGGAAGTGGTTTATTCCAGGTCACAAATATGCTAGAGCAGGAATCTGAACCTTGGTCCTCTGACCCCAAACATAGTGTTCCTTGTACTATATCACTGGACCCCAGATCCAGAGTTGAAGAGGACCTCAGAGGCCCTCTGGTCCAACCCCTCAATTTACAGATGAGGAAACTAAGGCTCAGAGAGATGAAATGACTTGGCCAAGGTCACACAGGTCTGTGTTAGAGGTAGGATTTGAACCAAGGCCCTCATCCCACCACACCTCACTGCCTCCCTCACTGCTTGCCAATGTTTATTGACTTATACTTCATACTGTTTTTCTCTGTCTGGGTTTCCGGCTGAACAGGGATGAAGGGCCATTATGAGCTGGTAATCATTTACTCTCCCCACAGTTAGGCTGAGGTATTTCTGGCATCATAGATAAAGTATTGCTTGTACTGCTAGTATTAAACTGTGATGACCCTTTGGGCAAAAGGTTCCAAAGCTCTCTTACAGTCCATCCCAGGATACTGAGATAACTTCTTCACTGTTCTGTGCCTCAGTTTCCCCCATCTGCAAACCGAGAACTGTAGTACCTCCCCCCAACTCTCACCACAATCTTCTAAAGCGGATGCTATGATAGAAGGATTCCCTGTGCCTCCCAGAGCACAGCCCCCTTCGGAGGCCTGCCTCAGCAGAGTAAAGGTCATGCATTACTGACTGGTACTGGTGTGACTTGGGTCGGCCCTTCTTGCCATCTGATCCTAGTCTGAGCTCCCGGAGTCAGCCAGGGATCCCCCACTAATGACCATGACACACAGTGAGCGGCTGTTCACCCGAGGACAGTGGCTAAGCTGGAAGTGGCAGTGGGAGGGTTCTAAGACAAGGCTTCTGATATACCCCACACAGCTGGCTTCTGGGCCTGGTGAGGACTCCACAGGAATCCTACCAGAACAAGACATTGGAGGGGACTCTAGGAGGAGCCCACAGTCCCCTATTCAGCAGCCAGCTTCTGCTGGGCAGCAGTTTGAAAGGATGGAGTTCCTTTGGTCATTCTTCTGACTTAAGCCCCTCCAAACCACATTTACTTAAGGACTGAAATGGGCTAGTGGATGGCTAATGTGTCTTAAAAGTCTGCTGGAGATATCCTGAGTTTCAAAGTCCAAATTCTTCATGCCATTTCAACCACCATCCCTCCCCAATGCCTTGAACCCAAATGCCCATACCCCTTCCCTCTCCACATGCTGACTTGTTTCTGAATCTTGTAGCCCTTCCTCCTTCTAAAAGGAGACCTGGTATTCACCTCAACAAACCCTACACTAAATGTGGGACTAAATGCTGAGTGGGGCTGCCCCTTGACCAAAGGCACTTGAGCTGGTCTCAGTAGCCTCTGTGACTACTTCAGACATGGCACTTTTTCTAGAGTGACAAGAATCTTTTTTTTTAAACATCCTGTTGGCTTCCTTCTAGCTCTTTTCTGTAGTCCTCTGTGAAAGAGCTCTCAGCTAGCTCAGCTACCAAACTACACCTATCTCATGAATGGGCACCACCTGGCACCAACTTCTCTATATTCTATGACCTAGTAAGGAATTCTAGTAGGGAATTAATTCAATTACCATTTACCCAGAGCCCTGTGTGAAGGGGGGGGGGCACAACATTTACTTTTTTTGTTATGAATATTTGATACTGGGGGAGGGTGGTACCACTAAGGGTTTCCTAGGGAAGGCAGCATTTGAGTTGGGCTTTAGAGGACGGACATGAATTCAACAAGGCCATTCTAACCATTTCCCACAGATGTCATGATCATCTCCAAGAAGATGATTTCAAGAGTTACTGATGCAGCCCTCAACTTTCTACAGAGCTCCAGGCCTACTACCTCCTCAACATCTCCACCTCAAAGTCCCATAGGCCTCTTGTGTTGTCCCCCGCAAAGCTCCCTGAGAGTAGGTATCGTTTCTGCTTTTCCCTTTGTATCACCAGAACTTATCAAGGTGATGAGCTGAGACTAAGCACTTAATAAATGATTTTTCATTTATTCATTCATTCAGCTCAAATTCAGCATGTCCAAAACAGAACACACTGTCTCCCCCTAAAATCCAACCCCTTCCTAACTTCCTTATTTCTGTCAAGGACACGACCATCCTTCCTTATGGATTTCTGTGGTCAGTGACCTTAAGGTGGAATTGCCCCCAAGCTACAACAATTGCTCCATGGCAGGCTCGGCCATAGGGAACTGGCAGCCACCCTGTATGTGGCTGGCAATAGGGCTGGTGTGGCACAGTCAGCTCATCTACAACTGGATGCCCACAGGCACAGCACGCTTAGCATTTCCTCTTCAACACTGAGATGCGGATCCATCAAACTTTTTTATGGGCAAGAGGAAGACATCACAGCCTTGCTCTAGATTTTGCCACCACCCTTTTCCCTCCAGACCACTGGGCTTTACTGTCTAGCTTGCCACCGTGCCATCCTCAACATGCTGTCTCTTCCCTATTAGAAGGTGAGCTTCTTCAGTAAAAGGCACAGTGTGCCATGACCAGCTTTGACAGACTCGGCTCTTCTCCGCAATGCAAGGCTCTCAGACACCTCCAAAGGGCTCATAGTGGGAAATGCCGTCCACGGCCAGAGAAAGAGCCACGGGGTCCGAATGCAGATCAAAGTGCATTATTTGCTCTTTTCTTGTTGTTTTGTTTTTCCTTTCTTGCGGTTTCTCCCTTTTGTTCTGATTCTTCTTTCCCGACATGACTAATGTGGAAATGTGTCTAACAGGATTGTACGTGTATAACCTATATCAGATTGTATGCTGTCTTAGCGTGGAAGATAGGGAGGGCAGGAGGGAGAATAAATTTGGGACTCAAAATCTTACAAAAGTGAATGTTAAAAACTATCATTACATGTAATTGGAAAAAACAAAATACTATTATATTAAGTGGAAGAAAAAAAGGTGAGCTTCTTAAGAGCAGAGACCATCTCACTTTTCTATATATGCCCCCAGGACTTAGCATGGTGCTTTGCAAACAGTAAGCACTTCATAAATGCTTCATTCATTCATTCATTTTCTTTTTAAAAGCCCTATAGTGGGCTTCCAGAGCTGATTAAAGCTGGTCTGATTATATGACTTTTCCGCTCTCACAGAGATGTCCAGCTTCTCTAACAGAATACCAGGGAGCCAGGAATTCTTTCTGTTCCGTCTTTGTATCCACAGCCCCTTGCACATGGCCTGGAACACAGCAAGCACTTAGTAAGTACTCTGTCTGTCTGTCTGCATGCCTGCATGTCTGCCTGTCTGTCTGACAGGCCAACACTCTGATAGCTCCAGTTTGCAGAGAATGCTTCCCCATCAGTGAAAACAGGAGCTTTTTGCTTTTTATCACCCGTCACTCTCCACTTTCCTTTTTCTGTTGGCAGTAGGACCTCAGGGTGCCCAGTCACCCAGGCTCATCCCTGATGCCTCCCTTCAAATCTTGGCCATTCTATTCTATCTCCTCAATCTTCACCCCCACTGCCCCTGCCCTAGCTCAAGCCCTTATCCCCATTGGTCTTTAGTCTCTTCCTCTAGTCTTTCTCTGACCATGAAGTTCTCTTGCAGAAAATTTCCAATGTTTCCCCAATGATAAGTCAATTTAACAACCATCTGTTAGGAGCCCTTAGTGCTAGTCTGTTATTGCATCTGAGTTTCCAATAGGTACGATGACTTTTCCGAGGTCACACAGCTGCTAAGTGTCTGAGGTTAGATTTGAACTTACGTGTTTCTAATCCATCTGCTGTGCCGCCTAGCTGCCTGCTATCAACTAGTCTCTCCCTACTGCATGGCAGTCCTTTTACTGTCTGACTTTCTATTAAAGTCTTGAGTATCTGCTCTAAGCCTTCTCTTCCTAAGCCACCCAAACCAGTACCTCTCCATCCCTCCCAGCAGAGCACCTAACCTCAAATTTAAACAGAATCAAGGCCATTCACTTTCCTTCCCAATTCACACCATTACCTCTTTCTATCATCATTTTCTTTGAAGCTCACCTATTCAGATCCTTGTCATGATCATCTGCCAATCCACAGTCGATTCTTTCTGAAGGCATTCACTATGTGGCTTATAGCCTTCTTCTCCACCAAAATCCCTGCCTGCTTCTTTGAACATTTCAACATATATGTTGATGTCCCCTCAAACAACTTCTGATTCATAGACCTCTTCAGCTCCCATGCCCTAAAGTTTTATACCACCTCCAACACAGAGATGGTCAAGGCTATACCACTGGGATCCAGAGCCCTGAGATTCTTCTCTGATCATAATCTCCTTTCCTTCTCTCTCCTGCCTCACTGTTGCTAAGCCTACTAAGTCATCCTTACCATAATGTCGAGTCACTTTATCACTCTGTACTCTCCTAACTTTCCTCTCTTGTCTTGATCTAGTTAACTAGTTCAATTACATATACCCTTGAATTCCTTGCCCATTTTACCTATCATTACTCATGACTCATCAAACTACAACCCTGGGTTACCCCCAGGTACTGTCTTCTCTTGACTCTACACTTAATTGCGCTGACTGGGCCCTCACCACTGCACAGCAGCCCTTTTCTTTCCAAAGTGGCTGTTTCAAACTTTCTCTATAGTCTCCAAGTCGCCTATGTGACTTCTTCACTTTCACATGGCAGAACATCTTGTCTCCTTTTCTTTAGTGAGGAAATTGAGGGGCTCCATTATAAACTCTTCTATGTGGTACACCTCAAAACCTCTCTGTATCATCCTTCATTCTCTCCTTTACTCCAGTCTGAAGAAAAGGTAAGCCTTTTCCTTGCCAAGGCTGGACCCTGTACTTGTGAGCCCTTCATCCTACCCTCTAAGCTTCCTTCGGAAGCTTACCATTTCAGGCATTACTCTGTCTTTATCCCATCTTCTATATCTATTTACAGGCTCTTCCCATGCTACCTCAAAGCATGCCCAGGTTTCCCTCGTCCTTAACAAAGCCTTCGTTTAACACTGCCTTCTCCTCAACCTAGCATTCTATGCCTCTTTTCCTTTGAAGGCCACTCTAGAAAAAGTCATCCATACTCCTTGCCTTCAGTTTGTCACTTCCCATTCACTATTCAGCCCCTTGTAATTCAGCTTCCAAACTCACCAACTAAATTAAATTGTTCCCTCTGGGGTTCTGAAATTCAATTTCATTTTCAGTTTTGAATTCTTTTCTTCCCCATTCCTCCTTTGTCATCCATGGAGAAAGCAAGGAAACCAAAACCATTACAAACGTGTACAGCCAAGCAAAACAGATCTCCGTGGTAGGCGCCCCCACGTACACACCCTGCACTTCAACGTACCCCTCCCTGTCTCATCAAGAGTCTTCTGAGGCTGTGACTGCTTTTAGGGTGTTGATCAGAACCAAGACTCTTCAAGTAGCTGACCAATGATCTCTTAACTGTTCCAAGTCTGATGCTATCACACTCCTGCTCACAAAGAGTCCGTGGCTCACTACTGTTTCTAAGGTAACACTAACCTATTCTGCTTGGTTTTTAAAGTGCATCATAGGTGAGCTCCAACCTCTCCATCCAGATTAATTTCACAATTGTTCCCTTCCCTGTTCTATTTCAGCCAGAGAGGACCACTCGCTCTTGAGGCACTGTTCTCCTCCCATCTGCCCAGGCTCCTCTGGATCCACTGCCCATGACTAATCTCCTGCTTAGAGGTGTCCCTCTGAGAGGGTTCTGGCATGGCTCCTCTTCCCTTCTCTCTGGCGGACAGAATCAGCTCTCATGGGTTCAATCATTATCTCTAAACAGATGAATCCCAAGTCTGTGGGTCAGCCCTAATATCTCTCTGGCACTCCAGTCTCATATTCCCAACTGCCAAACGCATGCCCCCATAAGGAAATCTCACAGGCATCTCAAATTTAACATGTCCAAATGAGAACTTGTTATCTTCTCCCTCTTAAAACTGTTCCTTCTCCCAATTTCTCTATTTTTGTTCAGGGTATCCTCACCAGTCCAGTTACCCAGGTGCACAACTTCAGAGTTCTCCTCAACTTTCTCCTGCCACTCACTCAAATTTCTGACCAGTGGCCAAGTCCTATGAATTCTGCCTCCATGACACAACCTCTCTTACTTGGGGCCCCCTTCTCTGCACTATCATGACAGCTTTCCTGGCCTCCTTAAAGTCCCAACTAAAATCCTATCTTCTACAGGGAGCATTTCCCAACCTCTTTTAATTCTAGAGCCTTTGGTCGCTTAATTATCTCCTCTTTATCTGGTAGATAGCTTAGTTATCTCCCCCACTGGATCATAAGCTCCTGGAGGGCAGAGGCTCTCTTTGGCTTCTTTTTTGTATCCCTCGTGCTTAGCACAATGCCTGGCACATAGTAGGTGCTTAACAAAGGTTTACTGACTGACAAATCACAACAACAATAGTGCAATGTGAAGTAAATGTGGAATCAAAGAAATTTTGTTCAAATACCAGCTCTGTTACTACCCGTGTGACCTTGGGCAAGTCACTAACCTTTCTGTGCCTCAGTTTCCTCGCCTGTAAAATAAGAAGGCTGGACTGGATGTTCTCTAAGGCCCTTATGAGCCCTGGCTCTATGACCCTGTGATCCCTAGTTAAGGGCCTCACCACTCACCAGGATTACTGGGAAAGCTTCCTAATCGATCCCCTTGCTTCCAGCCTCTCTTCTATTAACCACATCTCTTTCCTGTCATCCAGTTCCTGCCCCACAGACCTTCCTGCTGTTCCCTGTTGGGGACGCTCTCTCTGCCACCTCTACACTTTTTTCTAGGCTGCTTTCCAGGCTCAGGATACTGTCTCTTAGCATTCTTGGATTACCTTAAGGCTCACCCTGGGTGCCATGTCCTATGTAAATCCCTTTCGGATCCTTAGAGTTCTCTTCCTCCTCCAATAATTTTACTTATTTCTGAACAGGCTACATTTCTCAGAAGAATCTAAGCTCTTTGAGGGGAGGGACTGGTTTTTGTTGTTACATTTGTATTCCTAATGATTGGCATTGATACATTTCTATTGATTTGAACTGTTGACAATAACATCCCTGAATCTTCCTCCTCCTTCTCACATCCTGCTATCAATTCAGAGAGTAGATATCGGTTACATAATCTAGAGATTTCTATTAGAATGTACTTGGCTAATTTTGTTAGAATGGGTTTAGATAAAACATATCTGAATGATAAGGATAAGTATTATCAAGCCCCTACCAGGTTCCCCACAAAGATGCAGAGCATTTCTGCAAACCTCGTACAGCAGAATAGGTGGTTCTGCTGGCAGGAATAAAGACTAAGGTAGGGGGAAGGCTGCTGAAGGCCATTCAAGGCTGGATCAGTGTACTAGCTCTTATGAAGAAACGGCAGAGGGGACCAAGAGTCCCAGAAAAGGTAGTCATTAGCTGCTGCAGCCTCACTGACAAGCGGATAATGCTGGCTGGGATGGCAGACCTGCCTCTGTCTTGCAGGAAGCCCTTTCTCTGAGCCTCCAAGAGTCAGTCCCTGAAGCTGCAGCAAAGTATCAAGGACAATGCCCAGGCCTTAGAATGGTGGATTCCATACTAGGGGAATGGATACAGGTCATATAGAAGAGAACAGAGGGGGAGAGAAGTTGGAAATTATATAAATCCAGTCTCCCAATTTTATAAATGGGCAGCCAGGTGGCACTGTGGATAGAGGGCTGGACCTGGAGTCAGAAAGACTCATCTTCCTGGGTTCAAATTTAACCTCATATACTTATTAGTTGTGTGACCCTGGGCAAGTCATTTAACCCTATTTGCCTCAGTTTCCTCATCTGTAAAATGAGTTGGAGAAGGAAATGGCAAACCACTCTAGTACCTTTGCCAAGAAAACCCTAAAATGGGGTCATGAAGAGTCCAACACAACTGAAACTGATTCAACAACAACAACACTTCTATAGAAGTAGAAACCAGGGCCCAGAGAGGGTCATTAATTTGTCCAAGACCACCCAATTCATCAATGGTAGAGTTAAAACCAGAACTTGAATCTTCCAATTTCTAGTCCAATGTTTTCATTGCTTTTATAAAACCTAAACTCCCAGAGGGGTAATCATTATTTTTTAAAATAGTCTCCAGTAGGATAGCACCAACCTTTCTATGCCATAAGTGAGAAGGCCCATTTACACTGGGCCGCAAGACAACGGCTTCCTGCTGGGCTCCAGTGTGTCCTGCCTGACCTGTCTGGCAGTAACTGATGGAGACAGGAAGGTGGCACTCACCTTCTTTCTCTTCCGGGAAGTAGTTTCTCTTTGTACAGACTTCTCTCCCTCAGTCTCTGCTGCACCTGCTTCCTCCTCCTCCTCCTCCTCCTCCTCCTCAGGTACCAGGCTATATTTGGTGCCTCCTGGTTGCATGAAACAGTCCTTGGCAAAATGCCCTGTGGGAAAGGTGGGAAAAGCAAGAGATAAAGATGGCCCATCCCTTCCTGCTTTGGTTGGCAGGTGAGTCTTTCCTGGGAGCCCTAGAGAAGTACACATCCAGGAGACAAAGTCAGAAGCAACAGTCTGGTCAATGGACTGGCTCCTATACTTCTTGCAGTTCTTGAAGAGTACAGGGAGGCTGAGCTGCTTTGACTTTGGAAAAGGCAAGAGCCATTTGGATGGAGGCATCTCTGTCCTTCCATTAGCACTAGGGCTTATTAATTTTTAAAGCAGTCTTTTTTGAACTTACTCCTGGAAACTGAAGGCTACAAAGGAGTGTGAAATGTCTCTGCTGAGGAAGGTGGAGGCAGGAAGGGATCCCTCTGAAGCCAGGTCATGGCTGTGCTTTAGCCACCAGGCCAGGAAGAGAGGATCCCAACCCTATTACTAGGGGACAAAAAAGGGGTCACTAAACAGCCTGGTTATCTCCTCTGTTATGGTACAGTTGGGCATAATTCTACTTCCTCTTGTTCTACCATGCTTCCTTGGCATGCCTATTTTCCTTCTTGTTCTGAGTCTATAGATACTGGCACTTTGATACCTGACAGCCACTGTGTCTTAGACCTAGGAGAGCCATGTGCACCAAATGAAAGGATTTCTGAATGCCTTCTGCCAGTCCCTTGGGAAGCAGCCATGCCCCAAAGTCACATGGAAACCAGTCAGAACAAGTCAGCCTCACCAACTGAGACAGCAGGGACCGTCATGGGGTAATGCAGGGGTTTAGTAAATTCCCAAGAGGATCACCGACAGATTTCAGGGGGTCCGTGAAGGTGGATGGAAAAATTATTGTCTTTGTATTTGCCAACCTCTAACTGAATTTCCTTTAATTATAAAATCCCATCCCCCCAAACCCAAACAAACACAAAGTGAACCATTTTTCTGAGGAGAGGATCCATAGGCTTTTCCAGACTCTCAAAGAGCTCCATGACACACAAAAAAGGGCTAAGATATAGAAAAAGGAGAACTAGACTTAGAGCCAGAGACCCAGGTTTAAATCCCAGCTTGGCCATTAGCTTGCTGTGTGATTTTGCTCAAGTCATTCAATATCTAGGACTATGAGTTTCCTCATCTGCACAATAAGGAAACAATATTTTGTCTACCTCCCTGACAGGCTTGTTACAGGCTCAAATTAGATCACATGTGCACACATACATACACACACACACACTCACACACACACACACACGAATTTTTACCAGACCCATGAAGTCACCACTATAGAGAAGGGCCAGTGAAGGGCTCCCTCTCCCAGAGGAGGAGGGCTTCTCTGCACCTTACAGCCTTAGAGGCTGGCTGCAGCAATGAGAGGTAAGTGACAGGGTCACACAGTCAGTTTGTAGCACGGGTGGGTTTGGACCTACAGGTCTTCTTGACTCCAAGGCTAATTCTCCATGTCAGTTATTATTATTATTACTTAGAATGGAAATACAACATGAGATTCCTCTGATCTGAGCCATGTTCACACTCCCTCTGAAGAGGAACAAAGGATCTTCTCTCATAGGCCAGTTTTCTCTTCTTAGAGCTGAGATGGTATAAGCAGGGATTTTTGAACCTGCAAGTTCAAGCTGGGACATAATTGTGCCATTAGGCACGAGAAAAGTTAAAAGGAGGAGAAAAAAAAGGAATAGCTAAGAGGGATGATGAGTGCTTGAGGTAGAAAGGTAGGAGGGGTGGCAAATTTAATTAGCCCTGAATGTCAGAAACTGGCAGAGTATCTCATTATAAAACCAGCATTGACCCTGAGGTACTACCTCACAGTCATCATATTGGCTAACATGAAAGAAATGGAAAATGACAGATGCTGAAAGGACTGTGGGAAAACAAGGACACTATTGGACTGCTGGTGGACCTATGAACTGATCCAACCATTCTGAAAAGTAATTTGTAACTATGCCCAAAGGGCTATAAAACTGTGCATACCCTTTGACTCAGCAATACCACTACTAGTTGTATCCCAAAAAGATCAAAGAAAATGAAAAAGGACCTATATGTACAAAAATATTTATAGCAGCTCTTTTTGCGGTGGCAAAGAACTGGAAATGGATGAGTTGTGGTATAGGATTGTGACAGAGTACTATTGTGGTATAGTGAATGATGAGCAGTACGCTCTCAGAAAAACCTCGGAAGACTTACATGAACTGATGCAAAATGAAGTGAACAGAACCAGAAGAAAATTATATACAGTAACAGCAATATTGTATGATGACCCACTGTAAAAGACAATTCTAAAAGACCAATGATGAAAACTGTCATCCATTTCCAGAAAGAAAACTGATAAAATCTGAGTGCAGATTGAAGGGTAATTTTCACACTTTCATTTTACTTGCCATTTTTTGGGGTAACATGGCTAATATGGAAATGTTTCATATGACTTCATATGTACTGAAGTCATATTGCTTGCCTTTTAGTGAGTGGGGGAGAAGTTGGAGGAAGGGAAAGAATTTGGAACTCAAAATTTAAAAATGGATGTTAAAAAGAAAAGCCAACAAGGGAAGACAGGATAAGAACATAGCTCTTAAATAAATATATGTGTAAAACTAGAAGGAACCTGAGAAAATGAGTTAGATGAAAATAATGGCATTCTTGATGTGAAAAACTGTGTTTAGAGTCTGAAATTATAGGAGTTTAAGAAAAAAGTGAAGAATAAAGGGTGTTTTCTTGGCATCCCTGTCCAATAAGGAGTAAAAAAGGGATGATATATTTTTACAGAGAAGGAAACTGAATCTCAAGAGAGGTGACATAGCAAAGACTCTGATGAAGGTGAGAAGCTGGTAGGAGTGACAGTGAAGGCAAGAGAGGGTGGGTGTTTGGACTGAGGGAGAGAGAGGTGGGAGGAAGAAGAGGAAGGAAACGGAAAGGAATGAAGAGAGACACACAGAGAGAGGACAGAGACAGAGAGAGAGAAGGAGAAGAGAGACAGAGACAGAGAAGAGAGAGGAGAAGCAGAGACAGACAGAAAAACAGAGAGGTAGTGAGGGAGGGAGACAGAGAGAGAGAAAAAGTGACAAAGTAGAAGAAAGGGAAAAAGGGGAGGGAGAGAGAGAGAGAGAGAAAGAGAGAAAAGGAGGGGGGAAAGAGAGGGAGAGACAGAGAGAGTGTAATGTTAATGGAATGGGAAGATCTTTCCTGTCCATTAATAGGCCGATGTGACCTGCTTTGAGCTTGGGGCCAGCTGACTGATGTGATGGAGACTAAGTCACGTGGAGCCCATGGTGGGAGGAGCTTGACGAATGGGTAGAACAGGAGGAGAGAGTGAGGCACAGTGACTAGGGTGAGGAGAAGGGAGGAATTTTGCCAAGGGGAGCTTGTTTGTGGGCTGGCCTAATGGAGGGAAGGCTTGGGGATGTCAGTACTCCCTGGATTGGTGATGTTATAAACTTCTTTGTTACTGTGGTGGAATTGACTTTCTGGTATCTGAACAAATATTTTGGTTTTGCCTTTGAGGAAGAGAGCTATTTATATTTTGTGAATTTACCCTGGAAATAAACATGCATATTCATAGTGCTACAGGTATCACATCAGCAATACAGACAGACACACACACAGACAGGAGAGAGGAAAGAGACAGAGACAGAGGGAGAGATAGAGAGAGTGGGAGAAAAGAAGAGAGAGAAAAAGAGAGAGGAGAGTAAGACAGAGAGCGAAAGGGGAGGAGGAGAGAGAAGAGAGAGGGATAGAGAGAGACTGAAAGAGACAGAGAGACACACACAGAGGAGTGAGAAGAGACAGAGACAGATAGAGGGAGGGAAGAAGAGAGAAAGAGAGAGAGGGAAGGAGGTAAGAGAAAGAGACAGAGAGGAAAGTGAGGAGAGAGAACTGATAAAAGCAGAGAGAGATGGAAAAGCAATGCCAAGAAACAGAGAGAAGAGACAGAGAGAGGGAGGAAGAGAGAAGAGAGGGAGATGGGAAGAGGGGGTGTGGAATGTGGTGGATAGCAGGTGCAGCATAAGCCCCCCCTACCTTTGCAGCCACACTTCTTGCAGGTCGTGTTCAGGACAGCCTCAAGGATGATCTTCTGCCCTGTGTAGTCCTTAAAGGACCTCTTCCACCTCTCTTCTTGGCTGAAATGAAGCAGGATCAACATTTACTGTGGTTCTCTCAAGAGAATGAGTTGGAAAGAGTTTTTGTGGATTCTAGTCTCTTTGCTACTGGTCTGATGGTAAAAGACAAGAGGCAGTATGACCCACAACCTAAGAGGCTAGCACATCTCAAAAGGAACCATATACCAAAATAACAGGGGGCAGGCCAGAGGAGGCCTTGTGGGAGGTGGAGGTGATGAGCTTCCTGACAGGGAAGCTTCTTTGTTCGCCAGCCAAAGACAGAATGGCCTCCTCTGACCTCCGTTTTACTATGAGCTATGGTCTTAAGTGTGATTCCTGAGCCAATGAAAGCTCTCAGCATCCTCAGGCCCAGTGCATCACATCTTAGCATAGGAGGCATGTACCCCAGCGAAATGTAGGTAAAAATCATTATCTGTGATACAAAACTACTTGTTTCATGGGTCTCAGTCAAGCATTTGAATAGGGAACAAAGTTTTTTGTTGTTTGTTTTTCTGGTAAAAAAACCTGAAGCTCTAAACAACAAAGAAAGAGGATTTTGGAAAGGCCCCTTCATTAGCTCTGCTCAGCATTCTGCTTCCACCCTCCTCAGATTCTTGTCTTCTGCCCTGGGACAGACTGATATAGGAATGAGGTCAGATGTCTGGTATGGGCCCACAGGAAATAATTCTCTCAAAATAAAAGGTAAAGCTTAGCTCATTCCCTGAATATAAACTTGAGGATCAAGCATAATTCCCAGGTCTCCACTTGGGTAGCTCATTTACATTTCTCTGGTCTCTGTTTCAACTAATCAGTCAATCAACAAATAATTATAGAGCACTTATTATGTGCAAGGTCCTGGGGATACAAGTATAACAGATGAAACAAACCCTCTTCACTGGCTTAGTCAAGCTTAGCTAGAGTCATTGCAAACCATAGGTCAAAAAATGTTCAATATGACCAAATTCAAGACTGTGGATTCTGATAGATTACAGGCCAAATAATTTCCCCCACATAATACTCAAATTCAATCAGGCCAATACGTCATCTCCTCTTCCCTACACAAACTGGACAACTTGCCATTTTCCAAACACACCAGTTGATTTCCTGCCTCCGTGCCCCACCAGGCTGCCTCACCACAATGTAGCTGTCTCCTTGTTTTATGTGCTTAAATCCCCAAACATTTCAAAACCCAACTAACCAACAGTCCCTCCTCCAGGACTGCCCCAGCTGGATGTTTGTTCTTAGTCACTTTTTCTTTGCCACCACACATCTTTCTTAGAGCATGAGAGTATAAACTCCAAGAGCAGGGACTGAGTGTTTGCTAGATAGGGTAGGCGCTTACTACATGCTTGCTACACTACATGCAGGCTGCATGAGAGAAGCCCCCTGCCTGAACCCTGGGAACCCTTCCCAGTTTCTGTCATTGTGCCAAGAAATAAAGGTGGTCTTTTATTCCTTATAAGGGCATCTCTGATAAACCTCACTGCTTCATGTGGCTACCTCAACCATAGCTCTAGAAAGGGAAGGTGATCGATGGCATGCAGTTAACCAGTGGCCCAGGTGTAAATCCACGTCCCCAGAGCCCTAACTTATACTGGGTTTCTACTCCATCTGGCATGTAATCTGCCTATACCCAGTACTATCAAAAAATGGAGAAGTAGGAAAATCATCAGGAGGCACGTGAAAATCCCCAAACACAAAGCAATTTAGCCAAAGTGTTATCACAATAACTGGGGCAACCAAATGGTTCCCCTGAGGCAGGAAAAAGTCATGGGACCACTCAGCAAAGGAGCAAATGACTGGAGAAGTCCCGCCTGTGTATGGGACAGCACGTTAGGATTTAAGGGGAGAGGAGAGAATAATTCCAGCTGCCAATATATTCATCCTCACAGGATTTGGAACTGACTTATTTTCTACACAGAGGAACTGAGGTCCTGAGAAGGAAAGTAACTAAGAGCTGATGATACGGGCAACAAATAGGAGAGCAGGGGGTCAGAAGCCATGGCCTCTGACCCCAAATTAGCCGAATCAGTACACTACTCTAGAAGGGGCCAGAGCGTCCTGTTGTTTCAGAGCATCTTCAAAAATGATGCAGGGAAGACCCAGAAGAGGCTCCAGTGCAAAGTACAAACCATGATGGGAGGAGTCTGGGTGCCTTGGAACTTACTTTCACTCTAAGAATGGGGGTGAGGGCAGGCATTCTGGGTCTGCGTATCCCCTTCCTTCCTTACAAGCTCTGTGGCTTAATCACAGACAGTTATGACACAGAAATTCAGATGGAGCTACAGACCTAGAGTCAGAGTAAGCCTTGATCCTTCGACCCACTCTCTAGGGAAGGTGGCTCCAGTTTAGGATCTACATACAGATTTCAGTGTGACTGTAATCTCGGAAAGGAAAAATAGTATATCTTTATTTCAATAGAATTGGTTTTCTGTATAATTCTGTGCATTATATTTCATGGATTTAAGAAGATTATTCTGAGAAGAGTCTATAGACTTCACCAGCCTGCCCAAAGGGTCTACGACCCAAAAACAGTTAAGCACCCTTGTTTCAGGAGGATGTCTGTGAGTTATACTAAACACTTAATTCCTAAGCAGACCTAAGGTAGGGCCCAAAACACAGAAGGTAATAATATCATATAGGAGTGTTATACCATCTGGGTGAAAAAATTTTTCACTCCTAGACTAAGGTCAGAGATTGAGTGACTGAGGTGCTGTATTTGGCTATAGTACCCTCAATACTTGTGGGCCTCGATTCCCTTCCTAACTGTCTTAAGACTATCAGGTCCCTGGGGTGGCTAGGTGGCACAGTGAATAGAGCACCGGCCCTGGAGTCAGGAGGACCTGAGTTCAAATCTGGTCTCAGACACTTAACATGAAACTAGTCATGTAACTTTGGGCAAGTCACTTAACCCCAATTGCCCTATCTTCCCCCTTCAAAAAGCAAAAGCAAAGAAAAAAAGACTATCGGGTCCTCAAATCATAGTCACAGATATGGTTAATGTATCTAGGTTAGAGGCACAGAGCAGGATCATAAAGACAAATGTTTGTCAGCTATCTGATTCAAGAGACAGAAAGGGGTTCAAAAAGGGAGGCTAGATTTTTTTGACCTAATAAACCACTGAACTTACTCAGTAATGATGTTGTTGGGGTCAAGGTCTTTCCCAGTCCCTTGGTTAACAACCTTCATAGAAAGGGACAGCTTAACCTTGTCATCTTTCATCTGCAGGAAGCAAAAGCAGAGTCATCACAAAGAGCTCAACCACATCCAAGAGATTTACTAGTGATGGCGATAGCCTGCAGACTGCTTGGCAGAGTACACTCACCTAAATAACGAGCATCGAAAGCATCTGTTGAGTGCCTATCGTTAGGGGGCCCTGTTGGATGGGTGGGGACTGGGGGGGGGGGGGCAATGTACAAAGTGGTACAAGAAACTGCCTCTACCTCCCAAGAAGCTACTGTCAAGTTGAGAAGAGCAGACACATAAAATAACATTGGGCACTTAACATTAAGAGTCAAGTGAATGGTAAAGAGAGTAAAGGCTACAAGGGCTTGGGGGAGGGAGCTATTACTGAGATCTGGAGGGTTTGAACTAGGCCTTGAAGGCAGGGTAGAACTTGGATCTATGGAGGGGAAGGAGGAGGGCATGAAAGAATGCAAGGGTGATTGAGAGGAAACAGGGAAAGACAGAATGGGGTTGAGCATCTCATGGAAGAGACAAAGGATAATTGTTACAATAAAGGGGAAAACCGGAAGGCAAAAGGGAAAGTCAACCTTACTCTCACTGAACTTGGCTTAGGGAAGGAATGACAAATTCTAAACTGGGCATCTTGCCACACAGGAGAATAGGGGGAACGGGGATGAGAGGTAGGATGATGGAGGGGAGGGCAGGGTGGTGGGGAGGGTTGATGGAAGTGCACACTTCTGTAGAGGGACAGGGACAGGGACAGGGTAGAGAGTGGAACGGGGGGGAGCCTGGATA
>CM053588.1:64981653-65008378 GCA_028646515.1 Pseudochirops corinnae | reverse complement strand
TTTCTTCTTGGCAGCTTGTAATATTTTCTCCTTGATTTGGGAACTCCGAACCTGGCTATAACATTCCTAGGAGTTTTCTTTTGGGGATCTTTTTCAAGAGGTGATCGGTGAATTCTTTCAAGTTCTATTTTGCCCTCTGGTTCTAAAATATCAGGGCAATTTTCCTTGAGAATTTCTTAAAGGATGATTTCTAGGTTCTTTTTTTGATCATGGCTTTCAGGTAGTCCAATAATTTTTAAATTGTCTCTCCTGGATCTATTGTCCAGATAGGTGGTTTTTCCAATGAGATATTTCACATTGCTTTCTATTTTTTCATTTGTTTGGATCTATTTAATAGTATCTTGATTTCTTATGAAGTCATTTGCTTCCTTTTGCTCCACTCTAATTCTGAAGGAATTATTCTCTTCAGAAAGCTTTTAATATTCTTTTTCCATCAGGCAATTCAACCTTTTAAGGCATTCTTCTCCTCATTGGCTTTTTGAGCCTCTTTTGCCATTTGAGTTAATCTGTTTTTTAAGCTGTTATTTTCTTCAGTCAGGTTGTTAACTCTCTTTTCATGATTTTCTTGCATCATTCTCATTTCTCTTCCCAATTTTTCCTCCAGTTCTCTTACTTGGTTTTCAAAATCCTTCTTAAGCTGATCTGTGTCTTTTAGGAAGTCTTCATGTTTCTCGGAAGCTTTTGGTGCGGGAGTTCTGACTGTTTTGTCTTCCTTCCATTCCATACTTTGATCCTATTTGTCCCCCAACAAAGGAATCTAAAGTTGGATGGCTGTGTTTGCTTTGCTTCCTTTGCCTGCTCATGTTGCCAGTCAATAAACTTGACTTTTGAGTTCTTTGCCACAGTAGAATTCTGCTTTCAGAGGGAAGCACTTTGTCCCAAATCACTAGGGTTTTTGCAGCTGCCAGAGCTATTAGGAGGCCACCGTCTCTGCAGCCCCCACCAACTTTGGCTCACTGGTCACGCACCTCAGGACAACCACCAAAGACCAGGATCCCGATCCAGGCAGGTCAAGGCAAGAGCACTTAGCCTCTAAATGATCGCTTGGCCCCCCTGCAATCTCTAGGCTGGGGGCTCTAAAGCAACCACATGGAGGCAACTGCAGGAGCCACTTCTGCTGCTTTCTTGCTCTGGGAGTAGATGGCCGGACCCACTCCTTTCCCCCAAATTTAGCCAAGTTCCACTGACTTTTCCCTTTGTTCTTGGCTCTTATGGGTTGATAATTCTGGAAACCGCCACAGCTGCCTGTGATCCACTCTCCTGAAAGCTCCAGCTTTGGCTTTTCCTGGTTGCTCTGGGGCCACAGCTCCGGTTTCAGGCTGGGCTGGGCTTGGCTCCCAGCATGCTGCAATGAGCCCTTCCTGTCTGCCTGCCAGGCTGCCTTCAGCAGGAGTTTTGTTTCTCTGTCATTTTGTGGGTTCTGGAGCCCTGAAGTTCTAATGATGACAACACAACCAGAGTTCTGACCCAGGTCCTGACAAGTTGGGGAACCTTCAAATTTTCACTGGGGGTGTACTGTGGACTTTAGCAGCTCATTAAGAGGAGGCTGGCCTCTAGGTGATGATCTTTTTGAGGCAGAATAATTCATCAAAGATAGCTAATTCACATAGGAACTGTAATCTGCATTGGGGGAGAGTGTGCTGACATAGAGAAAACCACCACTCTATTTAAAGTATTGAAGCCTTACTCCCATGAACCTGTTCTGTACTCAGCCCTGTATGACCTGGGGGTGGAGAGGAGGACATTGATATAAAACTGGAAGGTTTCCAAAGAAATTTACGTCCATTTTATCCTCACGTCTACTATGTGGGGCAACTACTACCAGTTTTGTTGTCCCTATTTAACAAATGAGGAAACTCTGACTTGAGGTCAGTGGTCACCCAGCCAGCAAGTCTTCGAGAAGGGATTCAGGGCCAGCTCTCTCCTTCCTCCAGTACTCTTCCCCCTCCACCATGTGGATGTCCCCACCCTCAAGAAGTTCCCTTCCTAATTAGGAAGACAAGAGTTTCAGATGAGAAACAACTTGAAAATAATACAAAAGATAAAAATCGGTTGCTAAATTATATTTGAAGAAGTGACAGATCAAATAGGACAGAAGTAAGAGAAGATGTTATGGAAGAGATGGGGCTTAAACAGAACTTTGATCAGTGGAGAGGTGGAAGGAAGAAGTGAGGTCCTCTTGACAGAGTGATGACAGGTCCAGAACGAGAGACATTTTTGGACATGGCCAATGTGTGGATTTGTTTTGCTTGATTTTGCTTATTCATTAGCAAAAAGTCTTTGGAAAAGAAAGGATGAGGTCATTCCAGATCATGGGAATAGCTTAAACAAAGGTTAAAAGGACATAGGCAATTGTATGTAAGGAGGATTTTGTTATCCTTTTAGAGTTCAGTTTCTCAGGATCCATGGCCATGACAATGTCTAGTTTCCAGGTGTTAGATAATAACTCCCAGAATAGCCTCAAGGATCCTATATAGTAATTCCTAGAATCATAGTGACAAGGCAGTCTGACTGAGGCTGCACCATGAGATATGGAGGTGATATAGTTGATATTTACTACTCTTATGCAGAATGACAGTATTGCTAAAGTTAACCTGTGAGCTTAATGTTGACAAGATGCCTTCTTTGTCTGTTGCCCTGTAAAGCAAGGAGGCTCTGGTCAGTTAGTGGGAAAACCATGAGGAACCCATCTGTGTATGCCTTGACCAGCCCCCATCAAGGCTTGAAGGGATGTAGGGGAGTGCACAAGCTGTGCCTGTCTCAATTGAGATGTAGGAGTAGTTCCCCCCTGCTTCTCACTGGCCCTTGAGAAAAGGATTGTTAAGAAATGCTGTAGGAGTTGATGCTCCCATTATCAGCAACTTCCTTTGAGAAGACTAGACTAGAATAAAGCTGATTATCAGCCCCTCTGAAAGTGTCTGCCTGTCTGACCGGATCAAGAGTCAACCTGTTAGAGGCTGGAGTCCCCAAATTCCAGTGCCTCCATTGTGTTATCTGTGAAACAGCAATGCATGTGTGGTGTCACCAGTCAGGCCTCTTGGGATAGACTGGAGTCTATGTTGAGGAGGAGGGGATATGAGAGTAGATATAGACTGGAGAGTGCTTACAAAGGACAGAAGAATTTTCCTCTAGAAAATGATCCCAGAAGAGGCACACATGAGAAAAGTAGAAGAGGAAATCAGTGGAAAAACAGATTTTTTTTCATGAAAAGAAAATCAAGAAAAAGCCAAACTTGAGATACTATAAGGCAGCCAATCAGTCACATTGACAAAGAACAAATCATGCCAATGATTAGGCAAGTTTGATATGGTTGTTATCTGATTCTCCAGAGAATGTGATGTTCCATAATCATAGGTATCTGTAGTCACTGGGAGAACGCTGATGGTGAGAAGGTGGACTTTTGCAGCAGTGAACAATTGAGTCTAATTGAAAAGACAGAACATATTCACCAGTACGGTGGAGTTCTGTCTTCTCTTCCCACTAACTTCTGGATACAACTGGTTGACTTTCTGAGGCACGCTATCAAATTTGTATCAGCGGAAGTAACCTGTGGACAGCCTGTCCGCTCCTGAGTCATGGTGTTGTGTGCTGTTTGGTTACTTCATTCGCCTTCGTAGGGTTTTTACTTAATCTCTTGGGTATTTTCGTGACCTTGCTTTGATAAAACTTTTATAGGCTTCGGTGAAGCTGGTACGTTGTCATCTATAAATGAGAGCATTTGGATAGTCTCCCTCGGAAGCCTTCTCTTTATACGCTGTGCACAATCAGTGTAATACAAACACTCGTGCTCATTGTAGAGTGTAAACACCAAATCCAGTGTGAGAGGAAATCTGAAGGTAATACCTTTCCTTCCATTTCCATTGGTAGGATATGCAGTTTTTGTCTGACTCCTTAAGCAGTGACATTCTTCTGAAGCGGACTGTTTTCCTTCATGCTGTTCACTTTCGTTACCCTGTGTTGTGGACTGACAATGTTTTCCATTTTCTAGGATCATTATCACCATTATTGTTATCACCAGTAACAATAACAGTAGCGTAGCATTTTAAGGTTTGCAGAATGTTTGACATATACTATTTCGTTTGCTCCTCACAGCAACTGTGTGAGGTAGGTGCTGTTACTTTTCCTATTTTACAGATGAGGAGAGAGCCTGAGAGGCTAAGTGACTACCAGTTATCTGCAGTAGGATTCGAATTCAGGTCGTCTTGACTCTTAAGATCATCTTTCCCAGTCCAAGGAACTATCTATGTCTTAGCCATCCCCCCTCCTCCTGCCTAGTCCCCTTTCCCTTCAGCCCTACCCCTAGTGTTGAACTTGATCTCATGAGGGCCTCCCTGCCTATGTGCTTGACCCTGTGCTATTCAGTATTTTTATCAAGGACTCGGATAAACCATAGATGGCGCACTCAACAAATTTTTGAATAACACAAGGCTTTAAGGGATAGCCCACACATTAGGTGGCCCAGGGTCAGAAAGATTGGAACAGATCTATTAGAATGAAATTTAATGGGGATAAATGTAAAGTGAAGCTAAAGGAGTGATAGTTCAAGTTTGTGGTATTTAGTAGTTCCATTTAGTGAGTTTTAGGAATGAATAAGCATTTATTAGGTACTTGCTATGTGCAAAGGACTGGGTTAAGTGCTCAGGACACAAATAGAAGAGGAAGACAATCATTCTCTTAAGATATTTTTGGTCTAATGGGGAGAAACAGCCCATATAAGAGGTTTCAGCTGCAAATCAAATAGAAAGACCCAGTGGTCTTCAGAGGGCAAAGCAGATGGTACATCATCTGTTTCCATTGATAAAATCAAATGTTTGATAGTCTTTGAAGGTGGAAACTTTGACTTCTGATCCTTTGGCAGCCATGGTTTCTGAGGAGCAGAGGCTACAGCACCTGCACAGTTCATTTCCAGGTCTCATCTTCACAAAGGTTGCTCGCCTATGAGATGGCCATAGGGCATGAGATGGATGTAGGGCCTTGTAATGGAAAGGGAATTTGAAGATCTTCCCTGCCTCTTAATGGGCCTCAAGTAGAACCCAATAGGAGAGGCTTGATTGGAGGGAGGCTTGTTTTGTGGGAAGGCCTACACCTTTTGTTATTTTGTAATTAGGCGGTGGGTCACAAAGTTTGTGATGTCCTCAGACCCCGAAGAAGGGTATATATACTCTGAGGTGAGGTTTTGCTTATAGGAAGAGTTGTGTGATTTGGCCAGATGAGACTCTGGGTAGCCATTGAACCACGGTGCTTTGAAAACCCAGATGTTGATGCTTCTCTCTCTAGTAACTAATTATGTATGTATGTAATGGTCAGACATCTAGAAACCCTGTCTATCAGTCTGTTGAATTGTGTTATTTTTTCTGTCTGTATTTTTTGTCTGCTTGTAATTTCTCTTTGTATTTTCTGAAGTTCAGGGTGCTGACTTTTTCCCCTGAACAAAATGAATGATAGATATAGATATAGGTAGATACAAAGATGTTTAATTAAAGATTGTTGGCCCCTTTAAAGTTGCTTTCCTTTAGTAAAGCACATCAAAGAACCTGTGCTAGCAGCCCTCCTGTGTGCTGGTGTTATTGGTCTTATACCCCCACAGCAACTGCAAGTAGTGTTGCTGTTACAGGCCTGTGATCTGAGAGATGCTTCTATTACCTACCTATAGGTGGCTGTTAGTCTGCAGTTAATGTCAGGGATGGGGAGTGACTCCATGGGAGTTGCTGCCCTAGATACTGACTACAGGAGCCATGCTAGGAGCCAGGCCAAAGGACTGGGAAGCACTGCTCTTCTCAGGAGTTTTGGTCACAAGGTATTAATCCTGATCATGACAGTGGCTTAACCCTCCTACCTGTGTCTCCGTCCAAATGCCTTCCTGCTTCACCTAGGCTGGCTCACTCTCCCATTGATGGAAGTTGATTGGCTGTTGGTAGTGGTGGTGGCAGGGAGAGCAGACTCCTATTCCACAGTGGGGGCTTCCATGGATGATGGCCTGCGGTAGGGACATTGGTCAACTGGAGAGTATCCAGAGGAGCAACCAGGATGTTGAAAAGCTTTGAATTTATGCCATGTGAAGATCAACTGAGGGATTTAGAGACAGTTAGCTTGGAGAAGAGAAGACTTAGCAGGACATGAGAGCCCCCTGTAAGTGTCCTATGAAGGCTGTAGTGAATATATGTTCTCAAAAGGTAGAACCATGAGCAAAGAGCACAAGCTGCAGTAGGCACAGTTAGGCTTGACAAAAAGGAAAAACTCTTAACGATTAATGTTACCCAGAAGAATGTCATCACACCTCGGGAGATAGTGGCACTCCCTCCCTGGCGCTCTTTAAGCAAAGGCTGGAGAACCACTTCTGTATAGATTGTAGAGAGGATTGCTCTCCATTTTTTCAGTGAGTATCTATCAAATACGTACTGTGTGCCTGGCACTGTGTTAGGCTTTAGGGTGACAAAGACAGAACAGTTCTTGCCCATAAAGGACTCACATTTTGTTGTGAGAAAACCACACACAGAAAAATAAACATAAATTATAGACAAAGTAGATGGTCACCAAAAAATTGGGGGCAAATGAATGAATGTACCTTTCACAACAGTGGCTGGAAATAGAAATTTAAAAAAATGTATTGACATGTTTTGTTTGTACATCACCTTTGCTTCCTAATTTATCCTTTTCCCCTCCTACAGCCAAAGAGCTCTCCCTTATTAAAAAAAAAAGGAGGGGAGGACAGAAAGCAGTTCAGCAAAACTAATCAACACATCAGTCAAATCCAGTGGTCCATGCAGTGTGTGTACTAGGGGGAGAATTCTTTATTGAACTAGGGGTAGAAGTGATCACAATATAAAATAGGTAATTTTGATCACATGAAATTAAAGTTTTGTGTAAACAAAGTCAACAGAACTAGATTAAGAAGGAAACTGTTTTATTTTTTTTATTTATTTGCTTTAAGGTTTAAGAAATGCTTCACATTATTGTCCCAATTGAACTTAACAACATCCCTTGTGAGGAAGGTACAACAGGTTCCTTTATTTCATTTTACACATGAGGAACTGAGCCTCAGAGAGATTCCTTCTCTTTGCTTTCCATATCATTAAAGCTGACAAGTCTTGTTGATTCTACCTCCATGACAGCTGTCACTTATGCTCCCATCTCTCTGCTTGTAAGGCATGGTGGCCCCCTTCTTTTTTTAAAATTTATTTATTTAAATTTTAGTTTTTAACATTCATTTCTACAAGATTTTGAGTTACAGATTTTCTCCCCATTTCTCCCCTACCCCCCACCCCAAGATAGTAAGCCTACTGAATACCCCTTCCCCTGATCTGTTGTCTCTTATATCCTCCCCTATCCTCCCCCTTACTTTCTTGTAGGGCAAGATGGATTTCTATACCCCATTGCCTGTATATCTTCTTTCCCAGTTACATGTAAAAAACAATTTTTAACATTTGTTTTTAAAACTTTGATTTCCAGATTCTCTCCCTTCTTCCCTCTTCACCCACCCCCATTGGGAAGACAAGCAATTCAATATAGGTTGTACATATGTGTTACGCAAAACATTTTCATAATAGTTATATTGTGAAAGACTCCGTCCCATCCCGCCCCCCGTTTATTCTGTTTTCTCGTTTGACCCTGTCCCTTTTCAAAAGTGGGTGCTTCTTACTACCCTCTCCCCCAATCTGCCCTCCCTTCTATCATCCTTCCTCTTATTCCCTCCCCCCTACTTTCCTGTAGGGTAAGATGCCCAATTGAGTGTGTATGTTATTCCCTCCTTAAGCATGGCCACCTTCTCAGTTCTGCTCTGCATCATTTCTGGCCCGGACTGTTAAAATAGTTTACTAATTAGTCTCCCTCCAGTGTCTTTCCTCTCCAATCCTCTCACAAACTGACAGATTTAATATTCCTAAGGTATAAGTCTAACAAGTTAATTCACTGCTCAAAAAGCTTCCGTGGCTTCTTGTTACCTCTAAGGTGGAGATGTGACTTCAGGGACACTCCCTCCACCAGTGCTAGTTGTGTCTGGGGTCACACAGCCAGTGTCTAGAGGCAGGATCTGAATCCAGGGCTTTCTGATTGACAGCTGCCTCGACACAAGGATAAAATACAGAATCCTCAGCCTGGTGTCCAAAGTCCTTCAGAGTCTGGCTGTGATCTCTCTTTGTGGGTCGGTTTCACATCACTCTCCCTCATACCTCTACATTTTTTCCAGTATGTTTGATTTGCTCTTCCACGTGCATGACCTCCCATCTTCCACAGAGAGGAAATTCGTCTGAGGAACCTTTGCGTCGGTCATCTCAGGGTTTTATGTGCAAAATATATAAGGAATTAGTAAAAATATGTAGGAACGAGAATCATTCCCCAGGGGACAGATGGGCAAAGAATACAGCATTTAAAAGGTGACTTACAAGCTATTAACAGCCAAGGAAAGATTGTTTTAAATCACTAACAACAAGAGAAATACACATTGAAACAACACTTAGGTTTCCCCTCACACAGCAAATGGACAGAGATGACAAAAGATGGGAAGAGTCAACATTGGAGAGGCTGTGGAAATACGGTACACCAATACATTGTTGGTGGAGCTGTGTAGTGATCCAGTGTGCTAGAAAAACTATTTGAAATCATGCAAAAAATGTAACCAAAATGTTCAAGAGATCCCAGTTATCATGCATATGCCCAAATTAGGTCTTGGACAGAAAGTTTCATGTTTATCTCAATACTCATAGCAGTCCTTTGCATTATAGCAAAGAATTAGAAACAAATTAAATACCCATCTATTGGGGAAAGACTAGACAAATTGTAGCACATTAATGTAATGGAACATCACCGCATTGCAGTAAGTGATGAATATCGAGAAAGATGATGCCAAATGAAATGAGCCGAACTAGGAAAACATAATAAACAATGAAGGGGGGATGTCACCAGTGAAAAGCTAAACACTGTGTAATTTTAATGACCAAGCTTGAATCTGGAGAAGAGCTTAGAAAATGCACTTCCTTTCATTGCAGAGGAGGGAGCCGTGGGTGTAGAATATCCTATCTGCTGTTGGACACAAGTGATGTGTTGTTTGGTTTTGCTTAACCTTTTAAAAATGACCTTTGTTGCAAAAGGTGGGAAAAGAGATCTATTAGGAAATGAATGTATTGTAAAAACAAAAGGAATCAATAAAAAAAATTTTAAAAACCAAATATGTACAATTATGTCTAGAGTGATTTCTGGGCTAGTGCCCTTGCCACAGGTTAGATCAGTAGACTTTCTGTAGGCAGGGGCACTGAGCTGGCTTGAAGAAAGCTAGGTCAGAAGGAAGGCAGTGGAGGTGGAGGGGATGGAGACCTTGTTTGTGCAGTTGGCTGTGAGACAGTTCCTCCTAACTGTACGTCTGTAACCCATCGTTGTCCTAAGCTGCCTTGCAGTTTAGCCAACTGGAACATACATGACTATAATGTTCTCTTTAAAAAGTAACACAGAAAAGATTTGTTAATTTAATAAATAATTAACAGAACATTGTGCAGTGATTTCTCCTGTCATGATTATGCTCATCTACACATGCAGCTGATTGGGATAAAGTACCTTTATGTTGTTTCCGATCACCTATGTACACAAATTCCTTTTCAGTTCAGTTCGACAAACATTCGTTAAGTGCTTGCTGTCTTCCAGGCCTGGGAATACAAAGATGAAAACAAAACAACCGCTACCCTCAGAGAGCTTATAGTCTATGGGGGGAGACGCAACATAAAGTTTCCACGTATCTCACTTCTATAGTCACACGAACAAGTATTTGCCAGACCAGGATAATCTGAGGGGAACAGAACAGTAACAGCTTGGAGACATGAGAAAGGCTTTGGTGAGAGCTGACACCAGAGCTGAACCTCTATAAGAAACAGAGGAGGGGAGGGAATTCTAGGCATGTTAGATACCTATGAAAAAAAGATTGGAGCCAGGAGATAGAATGATCTAGTCTAGGACTTAGTCAGAAATGGGTGTTGACAGGGCGGAGGGAGGGTCGGTTAATATGAAGTAAGTCAGGAAGGCCTTGAATACCTGGATGAGAAGTTTGTATTTCATCCTAGAAGCAAAAGGGAGCTGCTGAAGGTGTTTGTGGAATGAAAAAAAGCCATTGAATTGGGTGATTAGCAGGTTATTGGTACTGTAGTGTTGTTTACCAGAGTAATAAGGGTTAAAGTACACCATGGAGAGGGGCTTTAGTTTATCAGGGTCATACTTAAACTCTGAGGCCCAGAAACGAGTCTCCATGTGGGATCTATATCTGGCACGTCCAAATGGGGCAAAGTCACCTCCCTCGTTCTGGACACTCTGCCTGATTAATGCAGGCTAATAGTACATCAGCTTTTGGGCTGTGAGGTAGCTGGATAGAATGGATTAGAACACTGTACCCATGTCCAACACTGGCTGTGTGACTCCTAACCCCTGTACCTCAGTTTCGTCATCTGTAAAATGGGCATAATAATAGTACCTACCTCACAGGGATATTGGTGACCCATGGTGAAGTGCGATAATGTGTATAAAACACTCTGTAAACCTGCGCTTAGTGCAGGGCCTCAGCCAGCCTCTCTGGCTATTCAGTGTAGTCCCTTCTACTGGTATCCCTGCCTCAGGTCTCTCCATCCTTCACCCATCTGCCAGGTGTCACCTCACTCCTTCCCCGTGCAGTTAACTGCAGTTCACTGGAGAGAACCCAGTGGCTCACTGTGACTTCTAGGGTAAATTATAAAGTCTTCTCTTTGGAATTTAAAAAGCTTCATAACCAGCTCCCTTTCTGCCTCTGCAGGCTTCTCACACTTCACTCTTTTCCGTACACTCTGTGATCCACCACACTGGCTTCCTTGCTCTTCCCCAGGCATGACTCCATCTCCCATCTCCATGACTCTGTGATGGTTCCTTTGTACCTGGAATGCTCTGCCTCATCTTGACTTAGTTTCCTATCTCTTCCTTCTTCAGTCTGTAGAGCAGAGAGGCACTGTCTCATAAGTCTGTCTTAGCCATTTTTTCTTCATAGAGCTGTACTTGTTGTGTTGATTTCTTGAAATAAAAGCTATTTTCATGTCACTTAAACTCTGGGTCTCAGTTTAGTCATTTGTAAAATGAAGCTGGTCTAGATAATCTTCAAGGCTCCATTCAGTTCTGTAGCCTGTGATCTTTGCTGCCTCTGACTAGTTCAGTTAAGTACTGGCCTTTTTAATTCTGTTAAGCCCCTTGGTTTTGGTTTTATTTTTCCATTTGTAAATCTCTAACCACCTCAAGTCTCCTTGGACCAGAAATAATTAGCACACCTTTTATTTACTTGACAATTAATTTTTTAAATCCCCAACAATCCCCCAACAAGGAGACATCCCCTTGGGTCCCTTACAAATTGAAAAGGAAGTCCTAAGTCACCGAAGTTCCTATTGCCAGTTTAGATTAGCTCCCACTAAGATCCAGACTTAAGAGTCACTTAGTGGAAGGGTTAAACCCAACTGGACAATTCCATGGAGACCAGCTTGTTATGTTAGCATCAGCTTACTGGCTGTCATTAAGTTAAATATCTCTAATTGTTTTCTCTCCTTGTTCCAGTAAAGCAAGAGGCCTGATTGCTTACAAACGGAATTCAGAAGTCCACAGAGCATTTAGGATGGATCCAGGAAGACGTGAGACTCTGGATGACCTGCCTGATCTCTACACCATCTTCAGAGGAGAGGTGGGCCTAAACTTCTGTCCTTGAAAAAGTCTGTTGTCCTGAAGATGCTGATTTCCTGCTGTGTCTCTTTGTGGGCACTCATTTCTGCATTATGTGTAGCTAGAATGCAGGACTTGGAAGGAGGAAGCCTTGAGTTCAAACCCTGCCACAGACACTTAGTAGTTCTGTGACCCTGGTCGAGTCCCTTGAGCTTTTTGTGCCTCAGTTTCCTGCTCTGTAAAGTGAGGAGGATGAGTTGGACAGTGGCCTCGAAGGTCCCTTCCAGCTCTCGATCTATGGTTCCATAATCTTTAAGCCAGAGGTGAAGAAAGATAATTGTCTTTATGACTTGGATGGTTGCTGAGATCAGAACTAAAACATTACATAGGAGACACATACCAGGACCCTGGCCAACAGTAAAAAGGAAATTGATATAAAAAAGTTCATAAGAAACAAACCATTCCAGCACTTTGGACACTGGTAAATTCTGACTCTGGCTGCCTTGCCAGCCTCACACATCCAAGCAGAGTGGCTTTCGCTGGAATTGGAGCCCCAAGTCATGACCTTGGACCCATGTAGTCTCAGTGAACAGACGAGGCAGGGACACTAACCTCTATGAGAATTGCCCATCAGATTTTGCTCAAATTAAGGACAGCATATCCCAGTTTTGGGGAACCAGCCCTCCAGTGAAGCCACTGCTAGTAGGCAGCTTCCTCTGCTTTGATTTGTGCTATTTGTACATGAAATGTATGTAGAGAGCAGGCCTGGGAAGTGTCAGATTGCTTCTCCCCTCAGAAGGAGGAAAGCTTCCTGAAGGGTGTGACTTGAAGTCAGTAGATTTGAGCTGAGGATGCTGGAGCAGCTTGGAAGGAACAGGCTGCCCAGGAACAGTCAATTTGCCCCCTTTTACAAAATGTCTGTTTTATGCTTAGCCCTGAGCCAAGTGCTGTGGGGAACCCCAAGTGCCTGCCTTGGGGCGCAGGGGTGTGTTATATAGGAGAGAGAAGCTACAAACGAGTGAATGGTTAAAATAACAATGCAGCTCAGGAGTTCAGCTCAGGAGGAAACTGAGACTCGGGTTAAATGATTGTCCATGTCCACATGGAAGTAAGCATCAGAGTCAGGATTTGTACTGAGGTTTCTCCTACTTGCAGACCCTTTCCAGCACGCCTCTTCTGTGCCGTTCTGGTAAGATGAGAGTTAATTAAGTTAATGTGAAGTCCTACACCTGGGTTTAAAAAAAAATCATTTGCACAAGCATAAGGTGGATGTTGTGTGACACAGACGTAGGTATTGCAGTGGACTTCACACTCAGTGAAGGTCCCTAGAGTGACCTGGCCAGCCGCCAAAAATACACATGCAGCCTGAGGCGGTATTCATGGAAGCATGGTCTGGAATGAAGGATCCCAGGCCTCTGGACCCAGGCAGATCTCATTTGGAATCCTATACTCATTTCTGGGTGTCAAGGTGGAGGGCATCTAAGGGGGAACCTCTAAGATGGGGAAGGGCCTCAAAACTGTTCTGAGTATCAGTTGAAGGAAGGGAGAATCTTTAGCCTCTTTAGAGGAACTTGAGAGACAGGATAGCTGTTTTCAGATATCTAAAGGACCGCCATACCAAATCACCAGACGTGATCTGCTTGGTTCCAGAGGGCAGAATTAAGAGCAGCAGAAAAAAATGGCAGAGACTTAGGCATAAGTAAGGAAAAGCTTCCAACCCCTAGAGCTGTTCAGAATTGGAATGGGCTGCCTAGGGAGGTAAAGCATTCCTTGTCACAGAACACCTTCAGAGGTAGCTCAGACAATCGTTGCAGGCATTGTAAATGGCATTCATATTTAGGCAGGGACTGGGCTAGGTGACTTTGAAATCTCTTTTATCACTGGAAGCATGTGCTGTAATTGGGTGAATGGTGCTGGAGATGTAGGCCACAACAGAAAAGACTTACGGAGGAGTCTGTTTTAATTGGAATGAAGGGAACAGGAGAAGGAGCAAAAGAAAAGGCAACAGTAAAATATTCAATTTTAGGCATGTTCTCACTCACTAAAGTCAGTTGGCCTTAAAGAAATTTGTGTGATTAATTTGTGTGAATAATTCCTGATTCCCAGCAGCTGTGCTGTTGGCAGGCTCAGTACACTGCCCAAAGACCAGACAGCTTGAGCACCATGAAGTAGTTTGGATACTTGGGGATGTATATAGAATGTTAAGGCTAAAGCCAAAAGACAGGTCATCAGCCATGTTCTGTGAACTGTCTTGGCCAGAAAAACTGATTTATTGGTGGTCAACCTGTTGGTGTCAGTCAACCTGCCTTGGCCTCTCCAGATTTAGCTAGACTGGTCATTGAACAACAGACAACAGAGCAGATGACTGGGCCTGCCCTTGAAGCCTTTTTACCTTGATCCAAACTGACCCAAGATCGCACTTTGCTAGCATTACTTCATAGCTTCCAAGGTTGCCTCCATGTCATGATGAAGCTTTGGAGCAGTGCTTTAGTAGAAGCTTCAAAGAATTATAACCTTTCAAAAGTTGTTAGAAAGAATGTAGTGTTTCCCAGCTCTCTTTTCAGATTCCTAGGGCAGCTGTTTGTTATCCAGGGAACATTCTAGAAAGCTGTGGCAAGACGAGGAATAGAGAATGCCCTAGGAATCTGTAAAGATTGCTTTTGGCCCTGCAGAAAGGGTAGGGGCTGAATGCAACTACAAAACACTCTTTATAGCAATAAAGTAGAGATATATTAATTGGTCATGGTTGGATCTTGTCACTATAATTAAAGCAATTCTACCCAAATTAATTTACTAATTCAGTGCCATACCAAACTACTAAGAGATTGCTTTGGAGAGCTGGAAAAACCAATAGCAAAATTCATCTGGAGGAACAAAAGGTCCAAATTCTCAAGGAAAGTAATGAAAAAAAGTAAAAAGGAAGAGAGCCTATCAATACCAGATCTGAAACTGTTCTTCAAAGCAAAGAATGTGAAAACAATTTAGTAGTGGTTAAAAAACAGAAAAGTTGACAAGTGGGACAGATTAAGTACAGAACATAAAGAAGCCAATGAACACAATAAAATTGCTAGAAAAACTGGAAAGTAGAGAAGCGGGAAAACTAGCCTGTGAGAAATTAGGTGTAGACTAAGATCTCACACCATAGTCCACAAGGCACTGCAAATGGTTGTATGACCTAGCTGTGTAAAAGATCACATCCTAAACAAATTAGAAGATTGGGAGCAAAAAGGCCTTTCTCAGCCACGGCTAGAGGAAGAGTTTGGGGCAAGAGGAGGAATAGAGAGTATCAAAGGAGATAAAATGGATGGTCTTCATTACATATGATTGGAAAGTTTTTGCACAAACAAAATCGAGGCAGTTAAAGTTAAAAGGGAAGCAGCTGAGAACAAAACCTTTACAGTGAGTTTCTCCGACAAAGGTCTGATATCTAAGATATAAAGAACAGATTCAAATATATAAGGCTAATAGCTCCATTAGATAAATGGCCAGCAGACATGAAAGTAAAATGTTGAATTATTTTATGATTTTTTTTAAATGAGCTGTTTGTTCATAGAGATGTGTTTCACATAGGATCCTTTTTCCTATTCTACTTGGTATATTGACATTTCCTCTCTTTTTTTTTAAGATTAAAAAAAAAGAAAAGGGAGGTTCAGTGTTTGGCATTCTTGTAATAAAATGGCAAGTGTTATCTTTGTCTTTCATAAGACACTTTGCTAAAAAAAATTACTGTAACAGTGGCATCTCCACTGATGTCCTCTGATGCTTTATGGTGGCATGGAAGTGACTCTTGGGTTCTTGAAAACCACAACAGCAGAGCCCAAGCTTTGACTGGTCCTACCAGGCTGAAAATAGCTGAGAGGACAGGGTCCTTCTGTTTGTTATCCAAGGAACATTTTAGAAAGCTGCAGTTCCCGTCAGCTTCCCTGGAGGGAGCATCCACACCAGCGAAAGCCTCAAAGCTTGACATGAGTAATAACTGGCCAACCATTCTGTATGATGTTGTTTTCTTTGGAAGTATACTTAGGGCTCCTTGTAAAACCTAGTCTTGGGAGTTTGGAGTCCTGAGTTCTAACATTACCCACGTATTCTTGATCAGTAGAGATCTACTAGGGAATGGGAAAAATGAACATTTCACTAGGGGATCATGGATTGAGAGGTGGAAGGCATCTTTCAGGCCATCTCCTCCTACCCCGCCCTTTTACAGGGAAAAAACTAAGGCCTAAAAAAGCTAAAAGTGACAGGTAGAATTTGAACCCATATCTTCTGACTCTAAATCCATCACACTTAACAGTGCGCTATTTTCACCATGTTAGAATTAAGTTCAATAGTAAAGTGGGTATGAGAGAAGTGCCAGGTGAGCAGTCAGGGCCCAAGGTCAGGCCAATTGGTTCTGTGACCTTGTGCAAACCGCATGGCATCTCTGTGCTACAGTGTCTTCCTCTGGCCTCCTTTCTGTTCTTCACAGGACACTCCATTCCCCACCTCCATACCTTTACCCACATACATTCTTAGAATGTTCTCCTTCCTCTCCTCTACCTCAAAAACTCTCATTTCCTTCAGTCTTCTATGTGAAGCCAAGGTTGATCCCCTGGGTATTTGGATCTTCTCCTGCTTTCAACCAAAAAACCCCCTACATTTATTTAGTAAATATTTTATATACACTTAAACATTATCTCTGCCATAGAATATAAACTTCTTGAGGGAAGAAGCTATTTCATTTTTGTCTGTGTACCCGCAGTGCCTGATGCATAGTATGAATTTCATTAACAACTGCCAATTGAGCTGTAAAATTAGGTCTTAACCTACCTAACTCATTTATGAGCAAATAAAAATGTTGATAGGACAGTGCTCTGGAAAGCATAAAATAATAATGGTTCATTCATTCACTCATTTGATGTGCATTTGTCAGGAGGGGGCTTCTTTTTTTTTTTTTTTTTTTTGCTTTTTTGGAGGGGGAAGGCAGGCAATTGAAGTTAAGTGACTTGCTCAAAGTCACAGGGCTAGTAAGTGTTAAGTGTCTGAGGCCGGATTTGAACTCAGGTCCTCCTGACTCCAGGGTTGGTGCTCTATTCATCGTGCCACCTAGCTGCCCCTTGTTTTGTTTTTTTAATTGAATATTTCTCAATTCCTGGTTTCTGAACCCTATCAGCTTTCAGACTGTGTTATTTTATGGGTGTCTACAAGAGAAGAGTAAGGCTGTAACTGAAGATTACTCCCTACAACTGGAGGAGTTTTTTAATAGCATATTTTACTGTGATTTAATAACATTTCCTGTGCCTCCTCATGGTGCCGAAATGGTCCTGGGTTCTTGAAGACTGAGCTTGTAGAGCACTGTCTCTGGTATGGCTATTAAGCTGGAAAGGCTTTAAGTATGGGTCCAGGCATAGACTTGATCTCTTACCAAAAGAGCCAGTCTAGCCAAACCATGAGAAGTGCATCACCAATTTGGCTGTAGGATGATGATGTTTTTGGTCAGGAGAATTCACAAAGACCATCACTAAGGTGTAGACACAGTGTAGTGGCCTGTCTTGGTAGAAGAAGTACTCTGAAGAAATCAGGTCCCTGAAGCATCATAGCAAGTGTGCTATCAGCTAATGTTTCTGAAGTGCTTTGTAGTTACAGAGCACTCAGCATCCATTGCCTCATTGGAGGACAGGCATCTCATAGAAGATGGGGTATTATTTGGGATTTGAGGAAAGCCAGGAGACAGAGATGAGGAGGGAGAACATTCCAGGCATGGGAAATAGCCAGTTGGCCAGTGTCACCGAATCACAGAACACATGGTGGGGAGGAAGGCATAATAAACCTGGAAAGGACCAGGTAGTGAGGGTCTTTGAATGCCACATAGAGGGTTTTATATTATAAGTATGGGGAGCCACTGGAGGTGATTGAATAAGAGGATAACATCTTCAGGTTTATACTTTAGGAAGATTAATTTGACAGTTGAATGGAGGATGGGCTGGAATGAGGAGAAATCTGAGGCAGGCAGAGCCACCTGCTGGTTATTACAATACTCTAGGCTTGGGTGGTGGGACTCTGCACTAGAGGGGTGACAGTGTCAGAGAAGGGAGAACTTGACAGCTTGGGAGAGAGTGAGGAGTTTAAGGATGGCATCTGGATTGTGCGCCTGGGTGCCTGACAAGAGTGGTGCTGTGGACAACCATAATGGGGAAGAATTGGGAAAGATAATGAGTTTAGTTTAGGATGTGTTTCTTTTTCTTTTCAGGTTGTTACAGTGACAGAATATGGAGCCTTTATCAAAATTCCAGGCTGCAGAAAGCAAGGTATATTTCTGAAATGAGAAATTCACTCCACCACCTTTTATCCTATTCTACCTTAGCTGTGAAAAAAAAATATGAATTTTCTGACAGCTGACAGGCATCACAGAGGCCGCCAGTGTTCATGGTGGGATATCTTAGAACATTCAAACAGTGACAAGTCTTGAATAAAATTGAATAATTGTGGCCATCTCTGGAGGACAACCTGCCTATCTGAGTATCAAGTCATTGGAATGTGGATTGTGGAATATTAGAATGTAGATTGGAGATTTTTTTTTTTTGCTTTTTGGAGAGGGGAATGCAGGGCAATTGGGATTAAGTGACTTGCCCAAGGTCACAGGGCTAGTAAGTGTTAAGTGTATGAGGCCGTATTTGAACTCAGGTCCTCCTGACTCCAGGCCCGGTGCTCTACTCACTGCGCCACCTAGCTGCCCCTAGATTGGAGATTGTTATCCCACATGTAGAAATTAATCATAATCAGCACTTATTACATGCCTACTATGTGCTAGGCACTGGCCCTACAAACATAAAAGTCATGCTGTTCTTACTCTCATAGAGCTTACACTGTGTTGGGAGAACTATGTGGATGTGTGAGCATATTCAAAATAAACACAAGTCATTGGTCAAGGAGGTGGGGAGGAGCTCGTCTGCGGATCGTCAGGAAAGGCCTTGTGAAGGAGGGACAGTGAGCTGAGCTTTGAAGGAGACTGGGATGCCAAGAGGCTTCAGGGACAGAAGAGAGCATCCCAGATGGAGACAGCCTGGGCAAAATCATCAAGAATAACAGTAACAGGGGCGGCTAGGTGGTGCAGTGAATAGAGCACCGGCCCTGGAGTCAGGAGGACCTGAGTTCAAATTCGAACTCAGACACTTAACACAAAAACCTATCCGTGTGACCTTGGACAAGTCACTGAACCCCAGTTGCCCTCCAAAAAAGCAAAAAAAAAAAAAGAATAACAGTAATACCCTGCCTTTGTCAGGCATTGCACATACCTGACCCATTTGTTTCTCAGGGCAACCCTGTGAAATAGAAAGAGCGGGTATTATCTTTGTTTAAAAAAATGAAAGAACTGAGGCACAGGGCATTGTGGTTATGGTGAAAAGAGCACCAGAGCCAAAGTCCAAGTTCTTGGGTTCGAGCCCTAATGTTGCCACTTCCTGGTTCTTGGACTGTGGGTAAATCACTTAAACTTCTCTGTTTTTTAAAATTCCATACATAATTCATTAAACTGTTCTTTCTCTCTTTTGTTGATGTGTTTAGAGACAGACATTTTTTCTCTAGAACTACTTTAGCTACACCTAAAAAATTTTGGTATTTTGGCTCATTGTTATCACTTTTTTTGATGAAATTAACTCTTGTTTCTAAAATTTGTTCTTTTATCCACCATTTCCTTAGGATTAAATCATTTAGTACCTCAATTACCTTTTAATGCTTTCCTCAAAGACCTATTATTGAATATAACTTAGATTGTGTTGCTGTCAGTAAAGGATCTGTCTACTATTTCTGCTTTTCTGCGTTTGTTTGTGAGGTTGCTATGTCCTATACATGGTCAGTTTTTGTAAAGGTACCATACACTGCTGAGAAATATGCATACTTTATTCCCTTCACCAGAGACTCGTCATATCTAACTTCCTAAAATTCAATTCAAGTCTTCAGTTCCTTTTTTATTTATCTTTTTGTTAGATTTATATAGTTTTGAAAAACGTTGAGTTCCCCAGCTATCATAGTTTTAGTGTCTATTTGTCCCTAAAACTCAACGGACTTTTCCTTTAAGAACTTAAATTCTTTGCCATTTGTGTGTGTGTGTGTGTGTGTGTGTGCATACATACAGACCCATATATATCTATGTATAATAAGGCATTTATATTAATTCATGGTCTGTGATGCTTTTAAACATAATATAATTTCCTTGTTTATCTATGTTAATTGTTTGTTTTACTGTGGCTTTGTCTGAAATTGTGATTGTAGCCCTGCTATTTTGAGGGCACCTGATGCATAATAGATTTTGTGCAAGCCCCTTATTTTTTACTCTTTGTCAGTCTTTATGTTTTAAGTGTGTTCCTTAACACCATATTTTTTTATTCTACTTTCTTTGTCTTGCTGTCCTCTTCTGTTTTACGTACATCCTATTCACACACTGTTATCATTTAATTTTGTATTTTCTTCCATTCTGTCATCTTAAACTTTTTCCTTTCTGTGATCATTTTAAACTCTTGCTTCATTTCTTCCAGGAATTCCTTGTAGCCAAGTCGTGCTTTTGTTTGAGACTTTTCTTATAGATATTGTAGAATTCTTCTTTTCTTCTGAGTCTGTGTCTTGGGCATCCCTGGATCCATAATATTTCTTTATTGTCAGTGTCTTCTTTTGTTTAGTCTTTTTTCCAACTTTCTTTCCTAAATCGAAATTTCGCATAAGGCCTGGGTCCTGTGCCCTTCTGGAGGGAATGGAGGAGCCATATTCGGGGCTGAGCTATTCTCTCTGGGGTTCTGCTGCTGTTTTATCTGGGTATTGAGTGCTTTGTTCTTCAGGGATCTCAGGGGCAGCTCCCCAATCTTTCAACCTTCTAAGAAGGCTATTCTAGGGTTTAGTCTAATTACTGCCTTCCAGGATGAGCTTTGCAACCTCCCAGTGCCAGTAAGGGGTCTAGGTGACCCAGCCATAGGCTTGTCCCTTGTCATAACTTTAGGAGACAGTCACCGTCAATGCACTGAAGGCTATGTGGGTCAATTATAGAACTGCCATTTTGCCCCTGGTCTTTCCTCCCTGTCCTGGCAGACAGCAAGTATACAAGGGTGTACGGGGTGTTCAGGGAGGACTAGCACCTCTGGTATCAGGGTTTGCTGGGTCCTTTGCAGGGCTGCTCATCCGCCTTTAGTGACTGCCTGGCACCACTCTCCCCTGTGGTTCCAAGAAACTATAGTGTGCACAGCGGCCACACCCTGGTAAAGCCTTCTCTGCAAATGATCTAAATCAGCTTGAGGGTAACCCACAGGTCTAAAACCAATTAGTGAGCTGGGGGGTGTCTACCCCAAGCATGGGAAGACTTCCCTCAGCAGAATGGGCAGATGAAAACAATCTGTTCCAACAGCCATGAAGGCAGCTGAAGCTGGCTCTGTGGTGTGTTTAGAGCTTGGTCAGACATCAAAGACACTGAAGCCGTCCACTGCATCCTGGACCATCCCCAGTCATCCTGACTTTGTCCTGTCCCATGAGGCTGACAACTTTATGCAGCTCTACCTCACTTAAATCCAGTTCCTGAGCAAGTCAGGACATCACTCTGTGAAGTCATTGGTCTTCAAATGAAGAGAGAACAACAGCTATGCATTTATTGACCCCAGCTCTCTCTGTGGGCTGGAAAGCTCCCCAACCCAGGATCTGGGCCAGAGAAGCTCAGCAGCAGCTCTTCCTTTGTCTGTGTTCCCTGCCTAGGTCTCCAGCAAATCTTCTTGACAGGCCTCCTCCCTGCCCAGTGCCAGCAGACCTCTATCTGTCTCCTTGGGCTTCCCTTCACAGCCTTTTCTCCTTATCATTCCCATTACCACTTGGTCTCATGCTCTTCTTCCATCTTCATGGTGTAGTTGTGCTGGTGAGTGGGGCTGACCTGCCTCGTCTCACTTAACAATCTTGCCCCTCTTAACTTCTCTGCATTTAGCACAGTACCAAACATGCTGTAATCCCTGGTTCAGTTCTTGTTGACTGATGGCTTAATTTCCTGTTAAATGGGAATGATAATATTTGTACTCCTTTTGCCACTAGATTGTCTGTGAGTAAATCACTTTTTAAAGAACTGTATAAATGTGAAGTATTATTATGAGCCTGCAGGAAAACCGACCTAAGGTGGCTGAATCAGGATGGGTCATTCACTCCACTAGCTGGTGACAAAGCCATGATGAGAACTCAAACTCAAGGTCCCCTCCCTCCATTGTGCTCTTTAACACAAGGCCACATTATCTCTCCTTGTTTACTTCTCAGGACTGTGAGAAGTAAAGTGAGATGATGGGCAGGAAAGCACTTGGAAACAGCAGAGTACTCCACAAATGTAATTGGGGGCTGAACTGCAGTTAAAATCAGGCTCTCTCTCCATTATACTTGGTGCTTTGCCATGAGGCCTCTTGGTCAGAAGACACAGGTTCTGAGGCACAAGCTCTGGGGTAAAATTAATATGGCCGTGCTGATTCTACAGGACTCTTCCCCTACAAGCTCTGTCCTTTCCTTTGAATTGATGATGTTGCTCAGCCCTGAACCCGAGGCCCTCTAAGAAGAACATGTCAGCTCTGGTCAGAGCCCATTTCCCAGCAGCTTTCCTAGCATAGGGAGCCAGTAAGCAAGAATGACGTTTCTCAGTTTTATTTTGTTTTGTTTTGTTTTTCAGTAAAATTGAATGAGGTAAAACTGGGTAGGCCAGAGGCTTCTTAAATTTGAAGACAAGCCAGTCTATTCATTTACCTGCTGCTGCTGCCCCATTCTACCTGCCCCGCACTGGTATGTAAGGAGAATCTTTGGTTCAGTGAGGGGAAGGAGGGAACATGGTGGAGAAGAGCCAACTTCCAGGGAGTTAATTTACAGCACAGATTTGCAGCAAGGTGCCTTTGTCATTTATCCAAATCTGGCTGCCTGGGGGTGAATCTCTGCAGGACAGGACAGCTGGACTCCAAGAAATGAGCAATTAACTAGAAATTCAGTGAGTCCTAATCCTTAGGTCTGCCACCAATTTATTTTGTCACTCTGAGTAATTACTTCCTCACTTTTCCCTTATGATTCTCCCCTTTATAGACAGAGAAACTAGGTGCCATGTTCACAGGACTGGACTAAGAAATCATTCTTTGGCGAAGCCCAAAGCGTGGCCTCCTTTTCAGCACTGTTTCTATCCCGTAGACTTCTCTGTTATTGGGTATGTGACCCTTCCCTGTCATAGGGGTGGCCAACCTCAAAGAAGTAGGAGGTTCCACCTCAGTGGACATTGGGTTAGAGCCACTGGGGTAAAAGTAGCCGTCTTTCTCCAGTGGGAGAGCTCCAGCAATACTGCATGTCATGTGCCCTCAGTGACACCTTCTCTGGAAGGTCAGAAGAGGAAATTGAGCCCCAAAGATAAGAGTAGACCACTAGGTGGTGCCATAGTGCAGAGTTCAGGGCCTGGAGTCAGGAAGACTCATCTTGTGGAGTCTGGCCTCAGACTCAACTAGCTGTGTGATCCTGGGCAAGTCACTTTACCCTGTTTGCCTCAGTTTCCTCATTTGTAAAATGAGCTGAAGAAGGAAATGGCAAACCACTCCAGTGTCTTTGCCAAGAAAATCCCAAATAGGATCATGAAGAGTAGATTTAGACCATGACTAAAAAAAATAAAACAACAGTAGAGAAGGCTGGACTCTCATTTGGACAACTTTCTGACTGGAACCTCAGTTTAACCACTTTGATTCATCCTTTTCTGTTACATTGCTGATGAAGTTGTGAAGAAAATTAACCTTAACTGAGTTTTGCACAGTCGGGAGATCCTTTGTGTCAGTGAGGCTGATTCTTTTTTGTGTCTGGATTGAAAAACTGCAAGAATTTCTGCAGGTTGTCTGAATGCATTTTAACAGGCAGTCAGGTCAATAACCTCGTATCAGTGTGGGTTTATTATATCCATGAGTGGTCTAAGCCTGCTCCTCAGACGTGTAGACAAGAGACAGTGTCAGTAGCTTAAACAGAGGAGCCTCTGAAGAATTCTTCTCTGTTGGAAACAAAGTAGATGCCTGTCAACTGGGAACTAATTAGAAAGATGGTAGGGCAGGACGGTAGTAGAATATTATTGTGCTGTAAGAAGCGATGAAGGTAAACTGATGCAAAGTGAAGTAAGCAGAACCAAGGATACAGTGTACGAGATGATAACAACAGTGTGAATAGAAAGAACTAAAGGTGAGATCTTAAAATGTAACCCAAAAATACATTTAAAAAGAAACTAAACAACTAAGCTGTCCTGAGTACGACAAATGTTCAAATCAGCTACAAAGGACCTATGAAGGAAGATTCTGTCCACTTTCAGAGAAAGTGCTGGTGAATAGAAGTGTACACATAGGGGTGTGTGTGTGTGCGTGTGTGTGCGTGTGTGTGTGTGTGTGCGTGTGTGTGCGTGTGCGTGTGTGTGTGCATGTGCGTGTGTGGGATGGGGAGGGAGGAAGGCAGACAGTTCAGATCTTAAAAAAAGGACTAAAGCAAAGTAATCAAAACTGAATGATATGAAATTTCAATGCGCAAACTCAATCAAAAAGATATAAGAAGATGCCTCCCTCTAACTTATTTTCACAGGTAAGAGACATTGGGTATAGAACTCTGCATATGATGTCAGACTTGATCAATATATTGGTTAATTTTGTTGAACTGTTGGGTTTTTTTTAATTCTTTGTTATAAAGGGTGGCTTTCTGAGAGGGAGAGCAAAGAGGAAAATAGGTGATATAAAAAGAAATATCAATTAAAATTTTTTTAAGAATTCTGTTCCACCTAATATAATAAGTCAAACATTTTACTTTATTCCCTACCTGTCTTTGGGGGCTAGTACTTTTCTCTGAATTCCTCTGTGGTCATGGACAGCACGTAATTAGATGCCTTTGTGGTATAAGACCATATTGGTTTTCCTTTGTGCTTTTCCCATTGACTAGTGATGTAGCAGGCCTACATTAAATGTTTGCCTTTTCTGTTTCAAGGCCTGGTCCATCGAACCCACATGTCATCCTGTCGAGTGGACAAGCCCTCAGAGATAGTGGATGTCGGTGACAAAGTGTGGGTGAAGCTTATCGGCCGGGAGGTAAAATTCTGTGCCTTGTCTACAAGTGAGCAGGAATGTAAAGGTGTGGGAAGAGTAATGACTTGATTCTCAGCTGAAGCTGGCAGACTGATCATCTTCTCCTTTCCAGCGTCACCAAAACTATTTCCATTTCCACACCAAAAAGATTGGGGTGCATTTACTTACCTTGGAAGTTCACTGATCTTTAGGTTCGAAGAAATCTTGGAAAGTTCTTTGGTCCATTTCCCCTTTATCCAGGCAAGACTTACGAAGTTTTGCAAATAAATAGTGAATTTCATTAGCTCCAAAAAAACCCAAACCCATTACTAGTCTGTCCTTTCCCCAGGAAGTAAATAAATGAGTATTTGCTGCTACTCCAGTCCACCACCCCACCCCCAGCTTATGCCATGGACCTGTGCATTACTAGGCTAGCACATTTCACAGCTGACTGACTAAGTTTGGATGATATAAGTCAACAGTCAAATATTTATGGTGGTCTGTGGAAGGGCTAGTTGCCCAGGGAGTTTAAGACAAGCTTACATACTAGCTAAAGAGACCAGACATATGCACAAAGGAACAATTAGATCCCAAGGCAGTAGGATCAGAGTGCCCATTGTAGAGTACAAACAGTAAATCTAGTCACCTTGAGCTAAACTGACATCAGTCAAGATCTGGGATCCTAAATTAGGAGCTGAAAATGACCTTAAAAGACTATGTAGTCCAACCCCCTCATTCTGCAGGTGATAAACTCAGGCCCAGAGAGATTGCTGAAGGTTACATATGTAAGAATCAGCAAAGTCTGGATTCAAATTCAAGTTCTTTGCTTCCAAATCCACTGTGGTTATCATAGTATCACCCAATGGGCCTGCTTGGATGCCATGCAACCTTTGGCAGATTTTGGCGGTGATAGAAAAGAATCTCCTAGTTATCTATAGAAGAGTATCTAAGTACTTGCTCTTTTCTTGAGAGACATAGTGGAAAGTAGAAAGAGCACTGGCTTAGGAGTCCGAGGACCTGGGTTCAAATCCTCCCTCTGATGCTTACTCCCTGTGTCATCACCTTAGGCAAATCACTCAACCTCCCCGAACCTCAGTTTCATTACCTGTAGAATGAGGAAGTTGGGCCAGTTGGTGTCTGAGGTCCCTTGTAGTTCTAGGCCTCTGATTCTACTTTCTTTTTCTTAAAAATTAAATTTTTTAATGTGAACTTTGTCATCAGCCAAACATCTGAAGATACCAAGGACAGGGAAGAAGCTTGTATAAAAGACTGTAAATTTCTATTCCATATAGTTTTTTGAAATGATAGATATAGATAGACAGATATTTATTTATTGAGGTAGTAACAAAATTACTGTGTCCCTATCTATGTTCCTTTTTTTCTTCTATACATTAAAAAAAATGTTTTATTGCTGCTTCCATTTCTATCACCAGCGGCTAACTCACCTCCCCATCAATGGAAAACCTCCCTTGTTACTAATATGTGTAGTCAAGCAGAAGAAATCAAGACATTGACCATGTCTGAGAACATGTGTCTTATTCCTTGCCTACTTTCCAGCCTTCTTCTTTCCTCCTTCCCTGCAGGACCCTGGCTCTTTAGTTAGGGTAGTCTTTTCTTGTTTCTGAACGTGCCATAGCTTCCTACCTTTATACATTTGCTCATGTTACCCTTGCATTCTTTTTTTCCTACTTTTTTAAAATTTCATTTTATTTATTTTAGTTTACATCATTCATTTCCATGAGATTTTGAGTTACAAATTTTCTCCCCATCTTTCCCCTACTCCCCCGTCAAAACAGCCATCCCCTTGTATAACCCCTCCCCCAATCTAATCTCTCCTGTGTCCTTCCCCATCACTCCTCTAACTTTCTGATAGGGCAGGATGGATCTCCCTTCCACAGTGCCTGTGTATCTTAAGTTCCAGTTGGATGTAGTTAATAATAATAGTAATAATAATTGTGTGTATATGTATATATATATATATTTTTTTTTTTAACATTTGATTATAGAACTTTAAATTCTAGATTCTTTCTCTTCCTCCC
>CM053588.1:64946940-64981153 GCA_028646515.1 Pseudochirops corinnae | reverse complement strand
AAGTGACATAGGAGAGAATAGACTAGGGGAGGGGGAACACACTGGGATGGCTGTTTTGGGGTGGTGGGTAGGGGAAAGAAGGGGAGAAAATATGTAACTCAAAATCTTGTGGCAATGAATGATGCAAACTAAAATAAAATTTTAAAAAAAAGTGTTTGAGAGGATGCTAACAATCACATTCTTTTTAGACCTTTTATAAACTTTAACTTTGCTCTCTCTGCCCAGTGATCCCCAAGTTGACACAACATGATTAGCTGACCTAAATCCATATCAACACTCTCATTTTAAATGAAATTAGAAGACATAGAGAAGGTGAGGCCAAGTGGGACCACCATGGCTTACAGATTCTCCTATGTAATCTGATAAAGGTTGATCAGAACTGGTTTCTTTGTACTCCCAAGGCTGAAAAGAAACATCATTTCATAGGACACTGGTTATTTCAGTTTGCTTGCTGTGAGCTTAAGCAGACAGACTAGAAGATAATTGTATCTTATTGCATCTCCAACTTCATTTGCAGAGGATATAATAGTGTGGAAGAGCTTGTCTTGTTCTTAATTTAATTTCTCTTTAAATTGTATGCACAGAGGTGGATGGTACAAACTTTGTTGGAAAGGTGGTTTGGGATCAGAGAATTCATTCTAAAAGTAGACTTTGCTTTATTCCAGAACAAGTAAAGTGCTAAATGTGGCAAATGCTGGATAATATTGTTAAAAATAAAATGGACTATATAGAGAGGAAAAGACTGGATGTAAGTAAGCTTCATCGTTTCAGAATCTGTTATTGGTGATCATCCACTCAGATCATCAACTGATTTGAGGAAAAGTTAAAATGAATATCACATGAGGAGAAATCAAGCTCAAGAAAAACAGACCCTGTTAGTTAAATGATTCCAGCCTGACTTGTGTAAACAAATGGCCCCTTCTGAAAAGTGGGAATGAATAAAGGTCAAGACTGGGGTGGGGGCAGCAGCCTCGAGGCCACATGTGGCCCTCTATATCCTCAAGTGCCACCCTTTGACTGAATCCAGACCTCACAGAGCAAATCCTATGAGTGAATCCAGACTTTTATTAAAGAGATTTGTTCTGTGAAGTCTGGATTCAGTCAAAAGACTGCACTTGAGGACCTAGAGGGCCACATGTGGTCTCGAGGCCGCAGGTTCCCCACTGCTGGTCAAGACCATGCCTCTGTCTCTCTTTTTTTAGAGAAGTTTAATGGATAATAAATAGGTTCTTCAAGGAAAAGAGCAAAGGAGCCCAGATACTACCTCATCAGCCAGCAAACTTGATGACCAAAGGCAACTCAGCTTTAAAACTTTTTGGAAAATATTATGAAGGAGAATCATGAAATACTATGAACCATGTCACATCACAAAACACTGAAGAGGATTTTAGAAAATACCCCTGTGGAGATCTTTGTGTGAGGTCCAGCTATCAGATCGTCCCAAGAGCATTTGTAAATATTACCAGAAAAGAGGGACCGCGCACACATACACAAGAGAATTTGTTTGCCGTTGTTTTTGCAACAATTTCTTTCAAGAGCCAGGATGGTGCAGTTGCTACATTTAGACTCCCAACACTTCATTCAATGCCTGTAGTTAACTACCTGTTTGAAGAGGTAGTGAAGGCCTTTAAGAAGATGTTGCTGACCAGTGCTTGGGCCAGACCAAAGACACAGCACCCTGGGCTGTAGGCATTGCAGTTTGAAAGGCATTCAGGGAGGAGTTTTTCCAGGGTATCTCCAAGGAGGTTTTTTAAAAACAGAAAAGAATCACAAACAGTGCTTATGCTTAAAACAGCAAATGAGAAGACATCAGCTACTGACTCATGTACTGTCTCTCTCTTGCCTTTAGGATCTATGGGTACTATATACATACATATATATATATGTATATATATATATGTATGTATATAGTCCTTCATGAAAATCGAGGTTTTAGCATCACAGAATTTGTTGATTTTTTTTTTTGTGAAAGTATTTGACATAGTAGGAAAAAAGGCTACTTAAAGGTTCTGTAAGGAGTCACATACACATACACACACACTCATACTCTCACTGTTTAACATCATATGATCGTATGACAAATATGGCCATTTGAAAATAATTTTCTTTAATGATCTTTTAAATATTGACATCGATTGGCCAGGATAATGGAGGATACCCTGTGCAGAGTCCAAAAGGCTTCTCTCTTAATATTTAGGTTCTCCAAATGATCCTGTCCAAAGGAGACATTGTATTAATTGTGTCAAGCTCCACAACATTATAAAATTTAATCCATAGCGTGAAAGTATGATAGGATTCAGAGCTGGAAGGAGTCTTGGAGAACTTGAGACCCAAATACTCTGCAGAAACAAAGTAAATGAAAAACAGTCTTGATATTTAAATTGTGGCACACACATGGACAATGTTTTGCTCCCAAGATTGATTAGAAGAAGGATATGACATTTGGAAAATTGGGCAGTATTTTCAGTGATAGCAGATTTTTTTGATATTTTACATATTTTCTGCCACAAAAGTTCATCTCTTTAGTGCTGCTCATCTTCTGTAATGTTATATGGATATGAATTAAGGAACCATCATGATCTCAGGAAGGTGAAAATGACGAGCAACCCAAAATATAGTGGAAAGTTGCATTTTGTACCTAAGACTATAGTATAATTGTAATGATACATAAAAGTTATATAAAAGATATCATGGGGTACTTGTCATATAGAGAAAAAAGAAACAACAGAACAGACCACTGCTTGCCCTCAGGAATTTAAACAATTGGTGGAAGGCATCCCGCATGTAGGGATGAATTATCTGGAGGCCTAATGGAAAGGCAAGGATGGGAAGACATATAAGATAGACCTGTAATAAGGGAACCACAGATCTAACTTGGTAAATATTTCAGTCTGGAAAGTAGAATCTCCCTCATGCAGTGTCTACCCATTGTTCCTAATTCTGTCCCCTGGAGCCCAGAAGAGCAAATCTATTCCTTTTTCTACATGACAGCTCTGGAAGTTTTGCTGTGTCATGTCCTCCCATCTCATCCCTTCCAAGTTTTACACTAAATAAATAACCCTGAGCCCTTCAGTCATGATCTCAAGGATTATAAGACTGTAGATACAAATTGAGAAGGATCCTCAGAGGCCGTCTGGTCCAACTACCTCTTGTTTTTCAAGTGAGGCAACTAAAGCCCAGGGAGGAGGAGTGATTAACTTGCCCAAGGCGACAGAGGTGTAAACATCAAACAGTAGGATTTGAACTCAGGGCCTCTTCCTCCAGAGCCATTGCTTTTTCTACTTTACCATATGCATTTGCCAACCTGATTATCCTCTGGATACTTGCTGGATCCTCAGTGTACTTTCCCAGATATAGAAGCTAGAACTGAACATACTCCTGTTATCTAAGGATAGAATATAGCCAGATAATTTCCTCCATAGTGCTAGGCTCTCTACATCTCTTCCTATAGCCAGAAATGACATTAGATTTTAAAGCGGCCTCGTCACATTGTCGACTTGTTAAAATTAGGGTCCACTTATCCCTCCCCCTGATCTTTTTCAGACCAGTCGCTGCCTAGCAGTTTATTATATTTTACATATTGTATGATTTCTTCTACCTCCTATACAGCACTGGCAAATGGACAAAATAAAATCATTTAGTGTCTTTTTTAACCTAAACTTTTCTCTTTCTTTGTTTTTTCCCTCTCTTTTCCTTTACCCTTCAGCATGCTCTTCTCAGCTTCTACAGATAAGACTGTTGCTGTGTGGGATAGTGAAACTGGAGAGAGAATTAAGAGGCTGAAGGGGCACACTTCCTTTGTGAATTCCTGTTACCCTGCCAGGAGGGGCCCCCAGCTAGTCTGCACCGGCAGTGATGACGGCACCGTTAAGGTGGGTGTTTTGTGTGACTTGCCAGTTTCTGAGGTGCCACGATAGCATGCAGATGTGACCCTTTCCTTGGAGTTCACCAGCTTCTGACGGGTCTTTTCCCAGTAGGATGGATACTATTAGCCTATTTCTTCTAAACTTGGTTGTAATTCCATTTCCCCCCTAAAACAAAGATGTAAGAAAATTTCTATTTTGAGGACAAAAGATTGTAACCTCTTTGAAATAACAGGTGATGGATATACAACGTGGTAGTCAGATCTTAGAATATTAAATATGTTATATATAAAATAAGCATTAAATAAAGCATAAAATATTAAACATGAGGAGTCTTTAAAAATCATTTCATCTAGCCTTCTTTTACAGATAGGGGAATGGGCATCTAAGAAAGAATAAGAAATGGTCCAAGGTCACATAGATTTAGTGGCATCATAACTACCTGAGAGTAGGTTTATGCTATCACAGTAATGAAATTTAAACCATTATATAGTGTTTCCTGTGTTACCACATTTCAGACCCTGAGTGGTTTTGTCAGGCATTGAGTCAAAGGGGACTAAAAGACAGACTGCGTGTAGAAACCCCTCAGTTCCTTTGGTGGTTAGAGTTTTGAATGAATACACTGATTTCCACGTAGAAAGATTATGTTAACTACCCAACAGAATATTTGCACTGAGTTTTTCCTATAATCTTAATAATTATTTTCCACTGGAAAAAATCTGATGGCCTTTTGTCTCTCCCTGTCCTGACTAGTGATGAACTTGCTAGGCAGCTGGATTTAGAATGCATAGAATCAATCAGTCAACAAAGGCAAACCCACATGGAGCTGAGCCCATGGGGCTGGATCTAGCCCAGGAGAAGTGGCACAGGACAGGGAGTCAAAAAGCCCAAGTTTAAATCCCACTGATGCCATTTACTAGATGTGTGACCTTCCCCAAATGTTAATCTCGCTGAGCCTCTATTTCTTCATTTGTAAAATGGGCATGGTAGGACTTTACCTACCCACCTCAGGCAAGGGTTGTTGAGAAGTACAAATAAGGACATGTGTAGAGTACTTTGTGACCCATGACCCACATAGACTCTGTGGGTCTAAGCTACCAATGGCAAATCTGTTTCCTCTGCCCCAAGGAGTAAATAGTATTCTGCTAGCCTCCAGAGAATAATTTAGTATCTGAAGATTGTGTCCTTTCCCATTTCTATTTCCGTAAAACTGAGATGTAGTATTCTTACAAAGTTTGACACTCTGCACTTTTGTCTGTCCATTTGTAGGTAAGGACACCTAGTGCTTAATTATTCTTTCTTACATAAATTCCATTCATATTCTGATTCTAAAATAAAGAAGGTTTAATCAGATGTCTCCTGGGCAAGTGGTATGATTGTCTTAGTAAGTTAAGGAATTCTTTTCTGGTATGCATTTTCAGTTATCAATAATAATGGTATTCCAGGAGAATATTTATTGCTCTTTTGAGAGCTTGGTCATTTTTTTTCCAGCTCATCAGCTACCATCTCATCTGCAAATGAAGTCCTTTTTTGTGTGTACAGTTAGTTAGATTTACTTACATAAGGATGTTGATTTGTAATGATGCAAAGGCCATGCTGCCAGGCCTTCTGGGAACTTGTATTGTACTGTTAAGAGGCCAAGCTTTCAGGAAGGAGGCAGCCTGGCTTCCATTCTTTATTCTACCCCTCACTAGTTGGGTGAGTTTTGGGGCAAGTTGAGGAACACCTCTGAACCCCAGGCTGTTCGTGTTTCTTTTTCTATTTTTCCCCATCTTTGAGATGGCCTGGCTCTGTGGTTTCAGCAGCAGAGAGAGCTACTCCTAGTAACAATTTCCTGTACCAAAATCAGTGAGCACCTTTTCTGCAGCTTAGGAGTCTCCTGGGACTCTTGGAGGGTTCTGGGACTTGTCCAGGGTTCCACTGCCTAGGAGAGGTGGGAATTGAACCTTGATTTTCTTGACTCCAAGGTCAGCTCTGTCTGTTCCACCATATAGTCTCTAAACTCATCTATAGAATGGGGAACATACTCCCTGGCCTACCAACCTACAAGGCTGTTGTGATGATTACATGAGAGAATATATGTAGGTGAAAGTGCTTTGGAAACCATAAGGTGCTACGGAAACACAGGGAGCATGCTGGTGTTGCCAGGACTTCGTGATTACCAGGACTCTGTTGTCTGAGCTGACTTTGATAGATTTACATAGAAATCTTCCTATTCCAGAGCTTGTAGAAAAACTTTTTGAGTAAGCCAAGTACCAATGCATGAACGCTGTGTCTCCATTGTTTTATTTTCATTTTTTTTAAATCCAGTTTTTTCCAAATGGAGGTAGGAGGTTCAGAGGAGGATATAGAAACCCCTAGGGAAAATTGGCAGGGATTGGAGAGGCTTATTTTGTTTGTTTTATGTCTTTTTCCCCCCTAGGAAAGTCTAAAAGGACATTAGTAATCTTTACAAATCCAGCTGATGCCTGAAAAACACTTTATTTTGAGTAAGGGTCCTTTCCTCACCCCTGATGCCACTGTATAGTGAATTGCCCACTTTCCTGTGTATAAAGCTTGCCCTGGAAATTGGCTGGAAATAGAGGCCTAGAACTTGGATGAGAAGAACAGTTTGGAGATGAGGAAGCAGTACTTTTAAAACTGGAAGAGCCATTTACAACCATCTAGTCTGTCTCATTTGTTTTCTTTTTGAGGAAACTGAGCCTTGGAGGATGGCCTTCAGTCTTTCTTATTTCCTCTGACTCCCTGCATCCCTAACTTTTAGACACATCAATCAGGGTTCTCTCCATCTAATCAGGAAGCATTTTGAAGGGCAAATCGGTAACAAAAGTAGAAGAGTAAGAAGGTAAGTTCATTTGCAGTATTGAGGATTGAGTATCTCATGGGTGGAATGAGATTGCCTCCTGTGCATAATTCATGTACTCCAGTGGCCAGGCAGAAGATTTGCTGGCTTTCTTTAAAGTATATGGATAAAATGAGATTATTCAGCTGGACAGTTCATTTTGTTCATCTGATTTTACGTTTTTACTCATCCCACTAGTTTGATTAGTCAGCAGGTCTGATCCAGTTCAGAGGAGTAATCAGTCACATGTATAGTCCTACATGCTGAGCAGTAATTTTTACATTTATCATTATCATTTACGTTAATCTCAACTGATGAATAAATTCTTTATCCTCACCTGTGAAACTTGACTGATTCTTGCTCATGGAGCCTTGTACCTGGCTGTCCCTGTCTTCTCTCCACCACCTTTTCTGGCTTTCATGTCCTTGCACAAAGAAAGTTAGGCTGCAGCAACCAACCTTGCCATATGTTCTTGCCCATGTTACCTCTGCTTTCCATTTCTAAACCATAAAGCAGGAGGCCATGGGTCTGTTCTTGCCTCCAATTCAAGTCCTTAAAACCAAAATTTCCTGAGTAGAACATAGACCAGGTATATCTCTATATAGAAGTATAGATAGAAAATGTGATAGAGAATCCAACATAGGCTGATGAGGTCTCCAAGTAAGTATGTGGAGGGGGAAGAATGTGACTTTCTGGGTAGAATCTTCACTATCCCTTCTGAAAATCCTTGTGCTGTGTGATTGTTGTTTATGGTTTCCAGGGAGGTAGGAATGTGATTCTCTGTAGACCCCAGACCAGTACTCGAATATATTACATGCACATCCTCTCCCAGGAGATTTTCTTTTCTGCTGGCATGGGTGAGCCAAGTTAGGCCCCACATTGTTGTTAGTGCTTCCTTTTTCAGGGTTGTACATCAGTAGTGAGTCCTAGAAGATATCTGCTTCAGAGTTGCTTGTCTAGATCTCCTATTCTGAATTTTATCAAGCCCATTGCTGTCCTTGGGACCACAAATCAATAAATCCTGACTCTGCGTCTGAGTTGTTTCTCTAATTTCTTTCTGTTCTTGAGCCTTATCTTCCTTCCTAGAGGAGTCTCATAAAGGATTATTGTTTCTTCATATCTCTGTTTCCCTCTTTTGAATTTTGTTTTTATATATGGACATGTGTCCCCTTAGAGTAAATTCATTCTGAGACTTTTTTTTTTTGGTTCAAACCTCTGATTTTATTGGTGTAGGGGAACTCCTGGTGAGGAACGTCCTCTACCAATGCAGATCGACACCTGTTTTGCAACTTCTAGTCTTAGAGAGTTGCCTGGGGCCTCGAGAGGGTAAGTGGCTTGTCCAGGGTCACACAACCCATTCATGTCAGAGATGGAAATTGAGCCCACCTCTTCCTGACTAAGTAAGGGTGGTTCTGTCCACTATTCCACACCATTTTTCTTAGAACAAGAGATTTCCTCATCATCATGGTGTTTCTCAGTTGACTGGGTGGTCCAGTCAGATGGTTTGGATTGAGACAATTCTAGAACAAATAGGAGATCTAGAATAAATGCTAAAAATGCATGATAATGAGAGCAGAGTAGGGTAATAGCTTAAAGTTGTAGCAGCAGAGAATGAGGATCCTTTCTGCCTACATTCCCAGGGAACATTAAGGTTTGCTTGCTATTTCACATTTATTGTCTCATATGATCCCCATGACAGCATGTGAGGTGATCCATTGCACAGCTGAGGAAACCAAAGTTTGAAGTTTGGAGAGGCTGAGGGACAGCTTCTGTCACACAGCTGGGAAGCCCCAGGGCTACCATGGGAGCCCAGGTCTCTCCTGGGGACGGAGAGTCCGGCCCTCTTTGTACCACCCAGTGCCGCCTTTCAAGCATTCCAGAAGGTCTGTGTGGCCAGGGTTCTCTATCTAAATGAGCCCTTGTTTCATATTCTTAGTTTACTTTCTTCTCAGGCTTTCAGCCCCCATTTCTCATTTATATGACATATGGGATTTCAGGTCTGCACATGTGACCTTAGAGGCTCTTTAGTCTCACCCATGCTGAACCAGGATGGGTTTCTGTGCATATACTGTGATACTGAATCCCATGACTAAGTGGATGTTGCTTTAAGCAATTGGAGATTATAAAAATTATAAAAAGCACACCACCAGCTGAGTAGCCAAAGTTAGGATGTGAAAGGATGATAGTAAATACCTCTTTGGTATTTTAAAACTTTGTGATCCCTTTAATGTAGGCACACCATCTATGCAGATTACAGCCTGTCCCTGTTTTAGTCGTCATCATTTAGTGGTTAGCCTTGTGGTGAAGAGCTTCTGGACCGAGCCCTGCTAGTCCTTAAACAACAATCATACCGACCATTGTCGTGTCTGTCCTCACACGAGACAGATAAAAATGATCTTGTGTAGCCTTCTCAGTGTTACTGGACTCTGAGAAACAGATTGCAAAATCTGCAAGTAGACTCTTTCGAGCAGCAGACTCCATCCTTTCTCCTCTGAGATGAGCTGTAATTGTTTGTGTTTTTGTTTTTTTCAGTTTTGATGCAAACTTTCCATGTATAGCAAACAGCCCCAAATTTACATTTTCATGACATTCTTATAATCCCTTGAAAAGTGCGAATTTTTACAGACTACTTATAGTATCTCAAATCTAAGGGTGATGTCTCAGTTTTTAAGTTGCCAATAGTAAGACATTCCCTGTAAGCATAATTGTATTCTAGGTGCAGGCGGCCACACTACGTGCACAGATTAAATACCTTACATCTCTTCTAACATGTATTGTGAAGCTCCTGACACTCTCATGAGGAGTGTTATATGACAGACATATCTCCATTTCTATTCATAGTGGCAAGACAGTATCTGTTAATAGTCACCCAGTTTGTCTGTTAGTTAAGTTATAAATTATATCATTGATTATATCACGTAAATGAATTTCAGAATATTAGAATGCTTCCTTTTGGAATTACTTTTCTGTCATTCAGACTTTTCAAGCATGTGTATTTGCTTGAATTGTACGGTTAAGCAATTCAAATTAGCATCATAGATTTAAAAGTAGAAGGGATATTAGAGATCATTTGATTCAACCCCTCATTTTACAAATGAGAAAACTGAGACCCATAAGAAGTTAAGTGACTTGTCTGAGGTCACACATGTGGTCAGTATCAGAGCCAGGTTTTGAATGTAGGTGTTCAGACTCCAAATTCTGTGCATTATGCTGCTTCTAATAGACTCTCTATTTAGAAAGTAGCTAGCCATGTTTCTATGGACTAGTCCTAGAAAAAGCCCCTAGCTAAATCTACCACCTTGAAAAGGCCCAAATATGTGATATCCTCATATCTCTGCCTCCTCATGGTATTAGGAGGGGAATCCAATAGATTTTATTTTGATCAGGTCATCTAGAGTTTTACAAATTTAATTCACTGCTTAATCAAATGAGAACTTTTACCATATTCCTTTTTGATAAAGTCTTCCTTCTCCACTGCCCCACAATTACTGTTTGTTAACAGTAGCAGTTTGCAGATAAAAGGAAAAGGAGAGAAATGCGTTATTGTATACACATTTGCTTGAGATCCCAAGGTTCACATCTCTATTGTGCGACCAGCCATTCGACCACATTTGACAGGTTCAGTTTCCTCATCTTTGAAGCAGGAATCACAATACTGTCATTGCCTACTTCACAAGATTGTTTTGAGAAAAGCACTTTGTTAAACTGCTATGTAAATATGAGCTAAACTGTACACATATTGAAAAAATCAGCATCTTTGTCTTAGAATTTCCAGCACCTGTACATGCTAATTCTTGTTTGGATTAAACAGCAGTTGAATTCAACCAATACATTAAGTGCCTACCAAGTGTTCAAGGCATTATGTTGTGGGACTGGGCATTCAAAGGTCAGAAATAGATCTGCCTCCAAGGAGTTTACAATCTTATAAATACTTAGTGTTACTAATTAGTACACTTGCATACATAGTTGGATGTTGCCAAACTTTCAAAAACTGGTATATATACATTCTACATACTCATATTTAAGGAATTACTGAATTCCTAAGAAAACATTTGTTTTTAAATTGTGCAGGTTAAGGTTAAACACAATCTTTCGAAAAAGCAAAAGACACAGTCTTACAATGAAGAATAACCTATTCTGTAAAGCTAAATATAATCCTACAGAGGGGAAATAGATTTTTAATGGAATAGAGAGAATTTCCAAGTATTTCTGATGAAAACACCCAGAGTTTTGAAATGTAGACTTAAGAAGAGTAAAGAGAAATCTAGAAAAATAAATGTATTTGAATAGTCAGAAGGGGCGGTAGGATAATATGGTGTTAACATTCTGAAGAAAAAAGAAACAAGCATCCCTTTGGGACCTTAATGTCTTCAGAGGGTGTTGAGGGGGATAGAAGAGACTTAGGAGTGTGTTGATTCTGTTTTGAGGATTTGAAGAAGGGAAATAGAATGGAAGGTGAAAGAAGGAAGAAGCAAATGGAGCTTGCTGTTTCTCAATTTCTCATCATTGGAGCTCATGAAAAGAAGACCATGAAAACATTAAGAAGGGGTGGGAAGAATAGGCTTCAGTTAAACCTCTTTCTCATTGGAAATGGACAAAGGAGAGTTGGGCACACACGTATGCATACACAGAATTTGGTGTAGAAATACATTGAAATCAACAAGAAAACAGTGGGGATCGTGGAGAGAGAAAGGTTTAAAAAAGGATAATACCAGAGGGGGACTAGTTATGAGGAAGATAAATTTCCTGATCTTGAAAGGGGAATTATCAAAGTAGCGGTCAGGGAGGGGCGGTGGGCCAAGGCACGACTAGAATCCAACTAAGGAGGTGCCTTAGATTGCCTTTTATACCATTGGAAAAATGACTGAACAAATTGTGGTATGGAGGTATAATAGAATATTAATGGTCTGGAAGAAATGACAAAAGATATACTTTAATAGAATCTCAAGCAGTAAGAATGTACACAGTGAGCAGAACTTAGAGAACAATTATAAAAGTACAGAAACATTGTGAAAAAAACAGCTTTGAAAAATTTAAGAACTCTGATTAGAGCAATGACTTTTCCATGTGTCCAGAGAACATAAGGAAACATGTTCCCCACTTCCTGATAGGCATCAACTTACATTTTTGGACATTATATCAATTTGTTGTGTTTGATTATGCTAATTTGTTACTAGGTTTTGGGTTTTTTCCCCCCTTTTAAGTAATATCTAATGGGGTGGGAGTGGGGAGTTTGTGGTAGTGATGTCCAAAAGAATTCTGTTGAAACATTTTTTTTAATACTCAATGCAGACAGGCAGGACAGTTTTTGAAAGTGTATGGAATTTATAATTTGCTTTTAAGTAACAAGTAGTATGAAATAGATTCACTAATTCATTTGCAATTCTCTTTTAGTGTTTTGCTATATAAAATTTTTTTGTGTTTTAAGTTCAAAATAAAAAACTAAATTAGATTAAACTCATCAGAAAACCTGCCTCTTATTCAAGACTCAGGATGCTAGAATAGCCGATAGCGAGTAGTCAGGGCCTTGCAAAATTCTCAATCACTGGCATCACTCAGACTCACTTGCTGGTTATGGTTGTGACCCTTATTTTTCAATCTCCTCGACATTATTTCTGTGTCATGTAGGGCATGGGCATTACAGTGCACATCTCCAAAGCTCACTTTTGGTTTTATATATTTAATTGCCTGTGTGTCTTGAATATTGAATCCTCATCAGAGCTATTTGATACAAAGGTTTTTTTTTCCTCGTTAGAATATTAGTCTTCTATTATTCCTAGATAGGTTAATTTTGGAGTGCAAAAGCTTTCATACAAATAAAATAAATTTTATATAATGGAAGTTGTTTTATCTTTTCTAATAGCTTCTCTCTCTTGTTTGACAAGAATTTATTGCCATACTCTTAGCCATGAAATGCAAATGGTTTCCTATTCTGAGTTCTTAAATGGCATGATCTTTAATATTCAGTCACTTAGCTATTTCAAATTTTTGTGGAATATGGTGTTAGATGTTGCTCTGAGTCTAATTGCTGCCAGACTGCTTTATAGTTTTTTTGGCATTTCTTGTTAAATAGGGGGTTGTTTCCCAGGTAATTTACGTTTTCAGGTTTATCATATGCTGCGTAATTGAGTTAAAATATTTTTGATTTGAACTGCATCTTAGATCAAGGAAGAGGTTCTATAAAGAAGAGCTAAGGAGCAACTCTGTTTCAGGGATATGGGACAGCCAGTGCAAAGGACTTGTGAGGAGAGCGGGCCAGTTTCACTGAATCATGGAATACAAGAGGGGGAGTATTTTCCTTTGAGGTTTGTAAAGATAGTTTGGGGTTAGGTTTTTCAGGCTTTAAATGCTGAGCAGAGGAGCTTATATTTGTCCTAGAGGCAACTGAAAGCCAGTGGAGTTGATCAAGGGAGTCACATGATCAAATTTGCACTTAAGGAAAAGGACCAGTTTCAGTAAGATGAGACAGCTGCTTTGTTTGATGGGTCATTGGGAAATGACACCAGAAAAGTAGGTCAGAGTCAAATAATGGAGGGCTGCCAATGCTGTCCAAGGGAGTTTAAACTATCATATGAGCACTAGGGATCCATTGAAGGTATTTGAGCAGCACAGTGGATACTGTGTGCAGAGCAATGTTTCAGGAAGAGTAATGAGCTAATGAGGTATCCTAAGAGTTCTTAGGCTTTAGTCTGATGAAATCATAGGATTTCCAGCTGAAAGGGATCTTAGCATCCATTCCAACCAGCTCATTTTACATTTGAGGAAACAAACCCAAAGAATAGAAGAGGGGTAGAATCTTGTAAGATTCCCAACTAGTAAATCGCAAGATTGGGATTTGAAACCAGGACCTCCTGCAAATCCTGTGCTCTTTCCATAATACCACAGTGTGCCTTCATCTTTGAAATATTTCAGGTACAGAGGTAGGCTATGAAAGCCACATCTCTGACCTCTGGTGGGAAGGTCAAAAACATTTGGTCTGTTGAATTGAGAGGGGTGCTGTATTTGACATGATGTAATCAGAATGTTCTCCTTTGACTCTATTTACCTACCCCTTAGCAGTTTGCTATAATTTAAACCAACATCCTTTGAGCAGTAGGGCTCTCTGCGATGTAATAAATCTGAAACATTAAAGATTATAAATGTGACCCAGAAGTCTTATTTCCTCTGGATTAATCCCAAAGATTCATAAAACGTTAAGAGTGAAAGGGAAGGGACCTTAAAAGGTAAAGTGACTTACCCAAAGTCACTATGTGCATAACCAGACTTCAACTCAAATCCACACCTTCTGACTCCTGGTCTGTGCTGTAAGATTCTCTGAGACCTTCTCTAGGTTCTCCACACTCACAGAATATGGAATCAGCTCACTCCCTGCCATTTCATCTTTTAGTTAAGTACAGCAGGTGGTGCAGTGGATTGAGCAGTCAGCTTGGAATCAGGAAGACTCATCCTCATGAGTTCAAATCTGGCCTCAGGCAGTTATTACTTGGGTGACCCTGGGCAAGTCACTTAACTCAGTTCTGTATCTGTAAAATGAGCTGGAGAAGGAACTGGCAAACCACTCCACTCAGGAAGAGCCAGGCTCAGCTGAAATGATTAAAACAGCTGAACAGCAAAAACGGACAGCAGTGATGTTGGGCAGGGGCCAGAGCGGGCAGCTCGCCTTTCTGGGGGTCCGTTTTATGGGTATCTGGGAAATGGAGCCACGTCAGAGGGATACATATTTGAGGCCAAATTGGTTTGACCCAACAAGCCCCATGTGTCGGTAGAGTTGTATCCTTCTCTCCTTTCATAGAAATACCTCCTTTCTTTCCCCTTCCCTTCATGCTACCTGCCAAGGTCTCTTTCCTAATCACCATCCTTCCCAAATACCTTGTATATCTGGAGTAGGGCTTTGTTCTCATTGATGTAGGGGTTTCTTGGGGGGGAAAGTCTTTCAACAGTACAAGTTGTCACTTTTTCTGCATCTTCTCACATTAGAGAGCTGCCTGGATCAGTGAGAGATGAAGGGGCATGCCTGGAGTCACACAGCCAGGATGTGTCAGAGGCAGATTGAACACCTAGGCTTTCCTAACTTCAGGGCCAGCTCTCAATCCTGTAGGCCACACTGCCTCTCTGCTACCTTGGAGAGAGAGAAAAAGAGAGAGAGAGCATATGTATGTGTTGGGTGTATGTTGGCTCCCCCAATGGAAGGTCATCTTCTTGGGGGCAGGGATTGTTTCATTTTTGTCATATGCTCAGTGCCTGACAAGGTACCTGGTATGCTGTAGGTGCCTAATAAATGCTTGATGCATTTGATATGGATCCTCAGGAGCACTAGGGAGTTGAGGGTCTATGAGCAGCCATTGTTTTAATTACATTGTGCTGTAATTATACTTGAGCCCTTAAACTGGAAAAATTTTGCAGTGGGAGTAAGTTGCATTGTTAATTGAACATCTGGATTCTGTCATTTCAGCTTTGGGATATCCGGAAGAAAGCAGCTGTCCAGACATTTCAGAATACCTACCAGGTATTGACTGTGACCTTCAATGACACCAGTGATCAGATTATCTCTGGTGGCATCGACAATGACATCAAGGTGTGTCTCCTGTTGAATCGTTCTCCTTTTCATACAAGTTGATCTTTTTAAACCTGTAAGTTTTTGATATATCTGCACATGATACCAGCGAAGCCTTTTGTGACTTTTAATGGAAGTCAAGCATTTTCTGAAATGATTTCTTCAATTCCTCTTTTGTAAGTTATCTGTTTATCTTAGTAGTGATCATTAGTGCTGACATTCACATGGTGCATTCAGATTTTTCTGAGTTGATCTAATGTAGCAGTTCTTTGTAGATACTACTCTGCACTTAATAACGTTTTTCAGATGAGGGAATTGAGGCTCAGAGGTTTAAGGACCTGCTTGGGCTATGAAGTTAGTGAGTGTCTGAGGCACTCAGGTTGAGGTCTGCCTTGAATCCAAGCTCAGATTTTTCTTGTATACCACAGCAGGGTATTTTATTTGGTTACTTTTATTATATCTTCCTGTGAAATTGGTTTATTTAAGGTATTAATTTCCCATTTTGTCAGTTTGGGTCATTTATATTTTAGTGTGTAATCATCCATTTTGCTTAGATTCTCTTAATTTGTTAGAATATTTTGGCACAGTATTCCCTAATGAGATTCTTAATTTTTTGTGTGTTTATTGTGGTCTTTTCTTTTTCCTTTGTAATTTTGTTGATTTGTGTTTCTCTCTTTTTTTTGTGTGTGCTAATGGCTTATCCATTTTTATTAGCCCTTTCAAAAAAACCATCTTAGTGAGATTTATTAATTAAACTGTTCTCTCATGTTCTATTTATTTCTGCTCTTTTCATTATCTCTCTGGACTATTTGTTCCTTTTCTAATGTCTCTTAGTGTGGATTTTTGTTTTCTCCAGTTCTTTCTTATTAATGTTGGCACTCAGTACTATAAATTTACTTCTAAGAACTATTTTGCCTGTATACTATAGATTTTGTTATATGGTATTAGTGTAATCATTGTTTTATAAGCATTCTCTTATCATTTTTGTGATTTTTGTCAGACCTATGGGAGTTTAGTAGATTAATTTTCATTGTTGCTCTATAGCTTTTAATCATGCTATTATTTAATTTTATTGCATTGTCATCTTGAAAATACAACATACAAGTTTTCTGCTTTTTTGGATTTAGCAAACATAGCTTTTTAAAACCAAGCCAGGGATCAATTTTTCTGAGAGTTTTATATGTACTTGAAAAGAACATATAAGAATTGTTTATTTCAGCCACTTAATTTTCTCTCTTATTTTCTACTCATTTAGTAACAAGTTTGTGATTTCTTTTTCCTGTGTTAATCTGATATTGAAATTTTGAAGTCCCTTATTATTATGATTTTATTTTTTCTTGTGAGACCATTCTCCTTTAATAAGTGTAACTGCTAAATATTTGTTGTATAGCAATGTAAAATTAAGTATCTTATTCATCATTTCTTCCATTGTCATAATGCCCATAGTTAAATTTCTTAGTTTGCATTTAACTTTGTCTGACATCATTGTTGCTGCATATGCTTTTTTTGAGCTTGCAGTTGCATGATGTAATTAGACCACCTCTTAATTTTGACCCATGTGTCTTTTTCTATCATTCACATTACCTGTAAACAAAACATTTACAGATTTTGTCTCTAGGTCCACTCTTGGGTTTTAATCCACATTAAAAGAGATTGACATTTATTGTTATAAGTGTTAAATTTTATTTGTCTTCTCATATTTCCAATCTTCTCCCATCTTATTGTTCTTGATGTGTCTAGTGGGAGTAAAATCTATTTTAATTTTCTATAACTATTTCTACTGTTAAAAACCAATTAGTGAACGAAATTAAATTTTCTAATTTAAATTATGGAAACGAATTTCTTATTATTCCCTGAGGCTTGGCCCCTTTTTGTTATAGATAGCTTTTAGAAGTGTCAGTTCACCTTTATCTTCATTTTTTGTGATTTCTTACTGTTTTAATTGTCTTTATGAGTAATTGTGGATATATTTTAGCCCTTCCTTTTTGTGCTAGTCTTAATATGCACTTTTTTGTATTCAGACTCCAACTTAAATATTTCTCTTACAGTTGCAAAAGCTGTTTGAAAAAATTATTGACTATATCTAATAACATTTAAAGTTTATCATTGTTTCTCTTAATTCAGTTTGAAATTTCTATAACGATTGTAGGTATTTTACTTTCAAATGCTAATTGCTCATAATTATATCATCTTCATTCTGTACTTTAATATTTAATTCCATGCTTTTAAAGCTTTCACGTAGTCTTGTCTAGCTTCATTGTCTCCTTACTTTTGAAAAGTTAGATGATAGTCTAATTGGCATTTTTATATTTTTTTCTTGACATTTGGAGGTCTTTGTAATTCTGTAACTTTAACAATTACTTACTTTGGAGATTTGTAATTGGGATTTTTTCATGCTGAAGTCTAGTGTCTTCACTCTACTTGCAGAGTATCACCTTTTCTTGTCTGTTCTGGAAACTTCTCCATAATCCCCAAACATGGTACCAAGTGAATTTTTTTCATTTTTCCTACTAATTTTCCTTCATGTGGCTTTATTCTGCTATTTACTGCTGCCATTTCTTCAGTGTTCCTGTGCATTTTTATTAATTGTGCCTTTGTCCCTTTCTATGTTTCTTTTCTTCCCCTCCCCCAAAAATTGGTGTCTTCCTTTAATGTGTTTATTGTACAGTTTAATTCCAAAGGAGTTTTCTCATCTGTTTCTCTCATGTTATAGAAATTCTACATTGTACTAGAATTTGTCTTTGGTTTTTCTTATCTCTGTTAAGGGGTGGCATTGGCAACAGGGGTGGGCCTCAAAAAGGTGTTCTGGGTAAAAAATTGAATTTCAAGGTCTTTATGTTGTCAATAAGGGAGATGGATGAAAATGTTGGCTTCCCTGTAGCCTATAGACTACATCTGATATTGAAGATGGAACTCGGGATGACAGTTTTGGTCTCCAAGCTCAAGGTGGTACTGGGCCTGGCAGTGGGACCTCCTTTTAGGCTGTGGAGGTGGATGGTCAGCCAGGTGGCTCTTAAAGTCTGAGGCTATGAAGGTGAAGATAGGGTGGAAAGTGAGGACCAACTGATAGCAGTGGCTCTGGGTCTGTGCTCTCAGTGTCCTCTGGGAAGCAGGCTTTGGCAGTGGGGAGGTAGACTGCTGGTGGAGCTGGGAAATTAGCCTTAATGGGGTTGTTTAGGATCTGTACTGTTAAGCCATGGCAGTGGGAGGTGGGCAGATGTTCTAGTTTAGACAGCAGAGGGCAGTGAACAGGATGGTAGCAGGAGCTCCAGCCAGGAGCAGCATCTGAGTGAGGGTTTCCTCGTCCCCTTTCCTCTTGATTTGGATGTCAAAAAAAGACACCTTTTCCCCTTTAGGAGGAAGGGCTAGAGAGGGGAAGAAATAGCTTTTGTGCTCCTGAATTGTTCACAACTGGCTTCTCTAGTGCCTTTTTATTTGCCATAAATTGATTGTGTGGGATAGTCTTTCACCATCCCTCCCATAATCCTAATCATACCCAAACTCTCTAGGCTACTTTTAATGTGGGGAAGGATGTTTTAAGGGTGGTAGACTAGGAAGAGGCAGACTTGTGAGATAGAGAGGAAGGAGGACTTGCTGCTTCAGGACTCTCCCTCATCTGTTTCCCTCCATGATTCTTCTCTTCTCATCTCCACAGCTGCAGTAAATGCCCCATGGCCTGGGTACTCAAGGAGGTAGATAGATGTTCACACTGTGTTGCCTTCCAGGAGATAGGCATCGAGATCCTTGGCGATGCATCTGGCCTCTCTGCCTGACTCAGCTCCATGAGTACCCTTAGGTTTAAGAAGAGTGAGTAGAATGAGCCAGCTCCAGCCTGGCCCTGCTAGTGGTCCCTCTGCTTCCTGCAGCCTGCCTCGGGTCCTGCCAGTGCTGCCAGTGACACCAAGCGATGCTTGGGAGAAGGGAATGAATCTATACCCTTATTTTTATATTTACATATTTCAACCTAGAGTATCTATTGTTATTTTTAGTAACAATACTATTATATGCCCCCTGGAGTCCCTCTCTTAGTGTTGATAAATTGCCCCTCGATATTGGACCCATGCCATCATCCCCTCAATCAGTTTTAAATTTAATCAGTCTTTCTGTCTAACCCATATGCCATTTCATAAACACGTCTTTGTTCATCCTGTGATGTCACACATTTTTTATCAAATTTGAACCCAGTTTCTCTGACTCCAGAGGACAGCCTGGAAGACATAGCTTTGAGTCCTGACTTTGACATTGATGGGCAAGTTATTTAACATCTCTGGGACTAGGTTTTCTCGTTTGTCAGATGATTTTTAAACATAATACCTACCACCAAAAAAAACCAACAAATTTTGATCACATATTCCTTCTTAAAAAGTATTCTTTTTTCTAGATTGAAGAGACTTCATTTTTTCCTCTCGCATTAGCTCTCCATGCTCATTTTCTGTTCCTCTTCTCTGGACCCTTTTTAGACTAATGTTTTCCTTTTCATGAGAGGTAGGAACTAGAACTGGATATAATGTTCCAAGCACAGAAGTTTCCATTTTTATAGCTACCTTCTGTTCCAGCTTTGGACACTCTTATTATCTGGTTTCGTTTTCCTCTTTTAGGACCTCATTATAATCCCTGCTTTCTCCCCTATCTTAAACACACTTAGGGGAGAATAACTAAGCTTATCAAAGGGAAGCTGGCCATCATTTTTAACCATCTCTTCACAACACCATTGAGCTGTTCTTTAAAAACCCTCCACCAAAGGAAGAAATGAAAATCCCTGTTCATTGGCAGATCATAGAAAATTAACCTTAGAGATCATTTAGTCCAGGGATTCTTAAGCTTTTTTGTGTCATAGACCTAATCTTTTTTTTTTTTCATTTCATAATTGAAAGAAATGCTAACTTTCAGGCAGAGGTTAGTGAAGATAAAAACTGGTTTTTCCCCTGTCCAAGTTTATGGATCCCCTGAAAAACCGAGACCAGAGAACTTTCCTAAATCATACATAAAGTGAAAGAGTCAGGATTGCAAAGTATGTCTTGTAAGGCTCAGTGTAGCATTCTCTCTGCTCTACCACCCTGCCCCTGGGGAGTCACTGAGTATTAATTGAGTACTAAGGAAATACAGAAAGCATCAGCAGGGGCTTTTGCAGAGACCTGCTGCTCTGTGGGTCACATCTTCTCAGAGAATGGTCAAATCAAGCCAGCATTGTCTTTGCTTCTGTGCAGGGTGTGACAGTCTACCTTGCAGGCAGGGACTCTGCTGGTTTGATCATCACATGTCCCATGCCTACACACATTAGGTGCTCTGTCAGTGTTTGCTGGGTTGAATTGAACCTCAATTCAATTGAGAGAGTGGTGACTGTGGATAGGCAGAATTTGGAACTGGAGTCAGGAAACTCTAGGTTAGGATCTCATCTCTGCAACTATTCAGTGTGTAACTTCTCTGAGCCTCAGTTTCCTTACCTGTAAAATGAGAAGAAAGTGTCTCAGGGTTATTGTGAGGCTCAAGTGAGATAATGTTGGTACATCACTTTTTAAACCTTAAAGCGTTATAGAAATGTCAGTTATTAGGAAAGCAAAGGGGATATAAAATTCAAGAGCCTACGAATTCTCTACACAATACTTAAATAAAGTACAGCCCTACTGATTTGTTATAGTTTCTTTGTTCCAAAAGCCTAGGATTAAGGGCAAACCAGTTCCCTCTGAAGCCCATTGGGGCTCTGTTCTGCCAGACAACATGAGGAAAGAGACTAAGGGCAGAGAAAACTGAGAAAAGAAGAGATTTGGCCTGCTGGGTGACTGGCCAAGCAGAGCTCTGCCTTTTCTGTAGTCCTGTCCTGAGCAGCAGTTGTGTTAGGAAATTGATTTGGGGTGAGAAACAACAGAATGGAGTTTTTGCAGGAATTTGGCAGAAAATAAGTGCCTGGCTCTTTTTGGTGAGATCCCAGAAGTGTTTTTGACTCTAACGAAAGCATCTTTCAACCTTTATAAATCCTTTAGTTCTTAAGGAGGGAAAATTGGAAATGTGGAAATGGAGAAGCACCCATGGTTTGGGTCCTGGTGAATTTAATTCTTTCCACATTGCTACTGAACAGGTTTCAATGAAACCTCTAGTGAAGAGCAGCAATGACAGTTTTAACAAATCGTTTACCATTCTCAGCACTCCAGAGTCCTGAGGCAGCAAACAGCCTGACAAATAAATTCTTAATAAAGTGTATTGGGCTCTGCAGAGGAAGATGGGGAAAGGGGAGTTGTTTTGCCTTCCGGATGGGCTTGATTGCTGGCACCTGACTCAGTCCCCGGGCCAGTGAAACTGCTGCTCTGCTTTTCCTACTCAGCAGACGAGCAATGTTTCAATCTTTTATTTAAGATAAATGTTAGCCCTAACTCCAGATTAAAAAGCAGTGCTATCTAGCCACCAAGAGAGCATTTCAAAGAAACTGATTCTCAAGGAGAGTGTGCACCTATCTCTGCATTTCTGTCTTTCAGCTTGAGTTCTGGACAATAGAAGTAATTTAATATTGTTGATAGTATTGAATAAACAAATAAAATTGGGCTAAAATTCCAAATAAAAACAAAATTCAAACTCTTTTGAGCAAAGGAAAAAGTAAAAAAAACTAGTGTTAGCAATCATTCAGTACTTTGATAGATCTGTGATCTTCCATGTGCTGCTCTGTCAAGTACGTCAGCAGCTCCCCGGCCTCTACTGCCATTGTCTGTGGCCTCCTGTCATTCCTCCACAGCAGGTCCACCCATTGTGGTGGGGCTTGCTAGATCTCTTGATGTTGCACAGTAAACAGTGGAGTGTGAGGGCAATCCCTCAGTAATTCTTCCCTCTTACCACATGACAGGTTTACTCCCCCTTTCCTGTCATCAGTCTCCCTGGTGCTGTACCTACTTGTGCACAGTATTGTACACACGTACACCTACCTATAAATATATGCATATTTAGTAAAAGTCCGTTCACACCTACCATGTCACCTCTCCATTGCCCTTTGGAAATAATCACAACTTACTTTTCTGTGACCCTTTGTGAACTCTTTTTCTTCTATTTGCTAGTGAAGTTTTGTTGCCTTTTTTAGATAGTCATGTTTAATGTGTATGTTTTAATTCAGTTTTCTTTGTGGCATTTCATATGAATATTTGAAAGTATGTCTATATATTATTGTTTCTTAATATTTTTTGTATTTGTAATTTTGGGACCTCATTGTAATCTGTTCAATCAGTATACCACAGTTTTATCTGGCCATTCTCTCACTGCTGGCCCTACAGGCTGATTTCTCATGTTACAAAGCATTGTAAGTACACTTTGGTAATACTTTTGTCTCTACCCAGGTCTGGGACTTACGCCAGAACAAGCTGACATATACCATGAGGGGCCATGCGGATTCTGTGACAGGCTTGAGTCTAAGTTCTGAAGGATCTTACCTGCTCTCCAATGCAATGGACAACACAGGTACCCCTGGGGATGAGGACACACTGCCAATTTTGCCATCCTAGAAGTACCATTGAGGAGTAATCTAATGGCAGTTAGGTCATAGAAACATCATCAGAAAGACCCCATACTAGGGTATGGTCAGAGACAGCCTTCTGAAATCTCTTTAGAGAGTCATTTTCAAATGATGAAGAATGTACTAAATTTCTCAACTTGTATGTTCAGTTTCCTGGGTTTTATTACTCCCCTTAACCAGCCTCTCACTTGGGAGGGTAGAAATGTGATTACCATGTTAGAGGAGGGAGGTGGGAGCCAGGGACAGGCCCAGGGAACAGGTTTCCCCTTTTGATATACAGGATGTTCTGAGTTTCGGTGACTTGACATTGAACATTATCATCCTAAATGTTAAATATTCCAAATTGGATTTGATTCTTAATCCTAGTCATCTTCATTTTATTTTATGCTGATTTCTCTTCTAGAATAAACTAGGATCGCCTTAGATGTTGGACTAGGTTGTCTGGAACTTTTGAGTTAGAGGATATAGTCATTTGGTTCCTGCCTTGGGTAGGTTTTCTACTAGCCAAATGCAGCATTGGCTTGAGTAAAGTGTACGCCCCAGTCATTTGTACAACTGGTATGGGACCATTCTGTAACACAACATCCCTTGCTTTTGTTTGTAAATTTTCAGAACACTTTCACAAAGGTTAGGTCATTTGATTCTCCTCAGTTCCTGTCTCTTCTTTCTCCCCATCAGCTTGTAAGTGTGTTGAGGGCAGAGATGGTGTTGTTTTTCATCTTTGTAACCTCAGCACATGATATGCATTTAATAAATGTTTGTGGGATTGTGTGCACTTGTCAGGGAAGTCTAGGGCAGGTGTTATTTTCCCCACCATACAGATAGAGAAATTGAGTTAAAGGGAAATTAACCCTTGCTCAAGGTTTCACAGCTCATTCTTGACATCATCAGCACTAGGACCAAGGTCTGCTGGCTCTCCTCAAGGCAGTGACTTTTTTTGTATCTTTTGAGGGTTTTTGGACCAGATGGCTAAAACCAGTTTTCAGGTTGCCTAGGAATATTCACGGATTCTGCAGGGAAATAGAAAATTGCCTCCTTCGCTTTTGAGTCTTCAAGCCCTTTGGCCTTCCCCACTCTAGTATCCCTGCTGTGCAGATCTATACACAGTTTTCCCTGGAGTTTTCTTCTGAAGAGCAGGGGCACAGGAGCCTTACTTGTAGCTTTGTGCAGTTCAGTAAATGTGAGTGTTTGGATGATGTCTTTTATCCCATGTATGAGTCCCCCATCTGTATGAAGAGCAGACCAATAGTGCTATTGGAAATCAATAGCTGAAGTCACAGAAACTACGCTACACATATGGACTAAAAAAAAATGAATTAGAACCAGATAGAAAAAAAAGGAGTGAGAAGCAAGGGAGGAAGCAGAGAATGGGAATAATTTGGAGATTGCATCTAATTTAGCCTGAACTGATGAGCTGTAATCATCCTTGTTTGAAGTGCAGTTCCAGGAGTCGCAGAGGGAGCTGGAGTTATTAGAAGGATAAGCAAATCCTTGTGGGTCTGCTTGTGGGAGCGAGGCCTGGCTGCAGATACTGCAGAGGAAGGCAGTGCCGTAACTGGAGACACCCAGTAAGAGGGTGGTGTCAGTGCACAGGACACTGGCCCGGTTAGTGGGAGGCCTAGCCTCCAGTCCTGGTTCTGCCACTGACTGAGTCACACTCATCGTAGGCCGGGCATCTTTTCTGAGCTTCAGTTTTCTCATCTGCAAAATAAAAAGGGTTAGACTTCATGACTTTTGTGGCCTGTTCTAACTCAAAGATATATACACATATAGATGCACGTTTGTATTGTATGTAGACATACCCATACATGTCTGTATTACATATTATTTTTTCTTTAAAATTGGAGTCAGGGTATCTGAGTAGAAAGGGTAGAGAGAAAATAACAGGAATACCCAAACTCTTATGGAATAGGGCCCCATTGGAGGGGACACTTGTGGACACTCCGTGTAGAATGATCTATTTGGATTTGTTCATTCTAGTACTCCTGGGCTATATTAAATTACTTCAGAGAGAAGGGGGGAATAAGCTGAGTTAGGCATGTAGATCTTAGGGAATATACATTAGGTGACTGCTTTTGATCCTGAAATACTCAGGTGGGCTCTACCTGTTCAAAATGCCAGTGACTAGTGAATTGAGAAGGGTTGGTTTAGTTTGTATTCTTCTTTTGGTCTTACTGAGGAAAAGCATTAAAGACTAAGATTTGACCCTGAATCTGAATTGTACGTGGCTCCCTTGGTCCATTTGATGAGAGCCAAACACATTCTTTTCCCTTTCAGATTGTCAGAAGAACCTAAGCAGGTGCTAGGAGATATTCTCTACTGCCCTGCTCTTCTGTTACTCAGAGAAGGCAGAGTCTGTTCCAGGGGCAGGAAAGTTGACTCTGATCTTCTGTCCACATGTGGTGTTTGACTGCTGTGCTTGTTTCTTTGCAGTTCGGATCTGGGATGTCCGGCCTTTTGCCCCCAAAGAGAGGTGTGTGAAGATCTTTCAGGGAAATGTACATAACTTTGAGAAGGTAAGTTTAGTATGACCATGAACTTATACTTCATAATAATGCCTCTGTTAATGTTACTAACCGTCCATTCCTATGTGATTATCAGAAACTTCATTGTCAGAGAAAAAGAAAGAGAGATCCTATAGGAAGCATAGCAATGCATTCTGGGAAGTGGATTCTCTCCCTGCCATACCTCCATAGATGAAGGTCAGGATGAAGGAATCGGGGGTATTTGGCTTGGAAAAGGCTTGGGTAAGACTAACATATAACCAGCTTCGTATATCTGAAGGGCTATCAGGTGGAACAGAGATGAGACTCGTTCTGTTTCATCCCAGAGAACAAGGACCAGTGAATGGAAGTCTCAGAGAAGCAGCTTTGGGTTTGAAGCAAAGAAAAACTTTGCCATAAATAGAGCTGTCTAAAATGACACGGTCCACCTGGGGAGACAGCAGGGCAGAGTCGCCATTGAGGGATGTTGTCAAATGTAAGCTTCTCAAGGGCAGACATGGATTTGTATTTTGTCTTTGTAACCCTACCATTTAGCACATGGCAAGTGCTTTTAATAAAAGTTAATTAAATTAATTTATAGAAGGGATTCTTGTTCAGGTATCGATCAGAACTCAGTACCTCTGGATAGCACTTCCAGCTGAAATTCTTTGATCCTGTGACTTCTTCCTTTCTTCCTTTTAAGGAAAAATAACGGATGGGAGGCCCTTTATGGAGTCTCTCTTGCCTCTTCTGAGATGGCTCCCCAGCTGATGACCCAGTTCTGCTTGCATCCCAGAACCAGAATGCAGGGGGCCTGATGGCCAGGCCAGCTCTGCCTAAGACTGCAATGCTCTCTGTCCTCAGCAGAGATCTCAGCCTTAGCCCATTTAAGCCTTCCTTTCCCCAGCTTCTGTTACCATGTACTTAGTGAGAGGGAAGCAAGAAGAGCCCTTAAACTTTTCAGTTCCCAGGGAGAATTAGTTCAGAGGAGTCAGATTCCTAGAGTCTTCAAGAATAATGTACTTGCTCTGGGAGTTCACTGGGACTCAGGTTTGTTTTGTAAATCAACTCACAGATTTTTGTTTTTTAAAGAGAAAGAAAAAGAGTTTTAATAAGGACCAAGATGAATAGAGCTAAAGGAGTTTCTATTTGCAGGCCCAGTAACACTATTTCTCTGCCAGATAGAACTCTTATTAGTTAGGTGTGAATTAGGCATTTTTTATGTTTTATTATATATGAATTAGATCATAAAATACAAGTCATAATTGCTGATCATCTTCCTCAGGAAAACAATTAAAATGTAACTTGTGATATTTAAAGGTTCTCAGTGATCTCATTTTCAAGCCAAGAATGCTTATATGCTGTGAGTTAGTTGTTTTTTTAGCTGTATACATTTTACTTCTCCCTCTACTAGACTATGAACCCTCTAAATACAAGGATCGTGTTTTACTTTCTCTTGTCCGAACATCCTTGAGTTGCTTAGGAAATATGGGTTGTTTAATTGATGAAGGCCTTGGGCACAGGAGAAGGCAGAGAAAGAAAGGAAGTGATGCCAAAGAAATCATGATGTGCCTGGGGTTGGGCCTGCCTGCCAAACCTAGCTCTCCACACCAGGCTGGGGCTCACCGCTGGGCAGAGGGTACAGCTGCCAAGGAGCCACCATCAGTGATTGCCCTGCCAGGCCTTGGTGTGGGGAGCCAGGGAGGGTCTGATTTACTTAGAGCCTGCCAGGGAAGAGGAAGCATGGTATGGGAAGAAGAACATGGAATCCAAAGTCAGAAGACTTGGCTTTGAGGTTAGGGTCTGCATCCTGGGCCCATCCCCTTGTCTTCTGGATCTCAGCTTCTTCCTCTGTAAAATGAGGGGCTTGGATTAGATAACCCCTAAGGCCCCTTCTAGCTCTGCCATCCTTTGCTTGGTGAGCATTTGAAAATGCTGCTCTTTTCAACAGACACTCTTTGGTCATTGTTGTAGAATCTCCTGAGGTGTTCCTGGTCACCTGACGGAAGCAAAATTGCAGCCGGATCAGCCGACAGGTAAGAATTATTGAGATGTAAGATAAAAGGAATGATGCAGCTGGGCACGGGTTGTCTCATGTTTAATACAATTAGCTCGGGGACAGAGCCAGAGTGGACGTGGAATGATCACAGTGGTCAGAAAGTGAGATTCTACACAGCTTGGAAGCTTTAAGTATGATTCACAGAAACACCTTTTCTTTATGCTTGGGGTAGGGTTATGAGCTGGTGGATGCCAGGCTTCATCAAGGTCCCTTCTGACCAGGCCTTCTCCAAATGGGCTGAGGGCTAGGGGTTGAGAAGGCAGTTAGAAGCTTTCCTTGGTGGGTGAATAAACCTTGGCATGAGTGCCCTCAGATGTTTCACTGGAGTAAGAGTCCAGGTAAAACAGGTCAAGTTTGCTCTTCTGTGAGAAGGGAAGGTGAGTCTGTGTTAGATGTACTTTTAGTCTTTCACAGTGATCTGCATCTGGAATGGAGGTTGGAGGTTAAATAAAGATTCCATCATGCTGTGGACTGATGAGGCAGCCAGGCTCCAAGTAGGGGAGAGAAAGGAATAGGATAGCCTGCAGTGACCTGTGCTGCTGGTGCCCTTTCGCAGTGGGGCAGCAGGTCAGGTATGAGCTGAGACAGGTGGTCTTGGCCTCCTTTTAAGGCTCTTGTCCTATAGTTGCTCCAACAAAGGTGTTGTCCTGTCCTGTTAGACCTTGATGAAGCACACGCCCCTGCCCCCCCCCAATTCCATCCTCCTGGCTGCAGGAAAGGAGGAGGTAGCTCAGGCCCCCAACCCTGTATCTCCTGCACTGCTCTCAGAGACCCCGAGAGGCATTAAATTAAGCCAGTGCTGCAGGGAAGCCAGAATGCCTGCTGGCCTCGCATGCTATAGATCCTTGGGCAGTCTACCTCCTGGGAAGTTCGGGGCTCTCTTCTCGCTTCGACAGTGTATGTACTTGAAATTACAAAAGTTTGTTTTTCTTCCTTGACAACTCCCCTGAGATGTAGAGGACAAGTGTCTCAGAATCTTAGTGCTAGCAGGGACTCCAGTGGCCATCTGTCTCATCCAGCCTGGGCCAGGCTGAGAATACCCTCCATGGGGTCTCTACTGCGGGCTTATCTGGCCTTCGCTTAGAGTCCTCTTGTGGGTGGGTGGTCCCGGAGCAGCAGTTCTACGTGTTTTCTTATACGAGCTCCAGCCTCCCTTTCTCCATCCCCAGCGCACTGCTCCTGGCTCTGTCTCTTGGGGCTCTAACCTCTTTTCTCCATGACCGCGCTTCAGATGTTTGACAGCTGCTAGCCTAAACGCCCTCTCGTCCTTCACCTGGTCCTCATGACGGGATCCGCGTGCCCTTCCTCCCCTCCCTGGTCTGTCCTCGTCCATCCTAAATGCTGGACCCAGGACTAAACACAGTTTCTCAGATATTGCCTCCCTTGATGCTGGACCCCCATTTCCTTAATGTCTATCCCCCCTCACCTCCCAAGCCCTCTCTTACTGAATGAAAGTGGCTTTGATTGTTCGTGTAATGACGACATCCCAAATTCTCATTTGGCAGATTGCCAACCTTTTTACTGAGCTAGATAGCATTTGTATTTGCATAACTTTCCTTCAAATCACAGGTTCCTTGGAGCTCCCATTTTTGCCCTCCCTCAGTTGCTTTGAATTGTTCTGTTATTGCCAAGCAGTGGTCTTAGGATAGCCCCACCTCTGACCAGCTGGTCGCTAGCGGGGATTTTCCTGGACATTGTGACAGCACCAAATACACTTTGGTGCTTTGTCACAAAAACTGAAGGATGACAGAAGGAGCACTGTTCCTGCCACAGGTTTCCGTGCCAAAGCAAGGAACTGACAAGGAAGCCATCTAAATTTAGCACCTAATTGACAGCCCCCTTTCAAGAATCCTTCATGTAAATCCTACAAGGGCTGAAGTTCCTGTTGGCTTTCATGTGCTGTAAAGATGGAGCCCTTGCAGAAAGCAACATGATGGGCCCTAGCTTATATTTGGTCTTTCATTCAGGAAATCTCTCCTCCCCAAATGATTCCTCTCGTTTTCTTAGAGTTGCTCACAGGATTTACAACCAGAAAGCACCTTCAAGACCATCTCCTCCAAACAACTCATTTTACAGAGGCCCAGAAGGGAAGTGAAATCACAGGGGCTTATGAGCTAAGAGCAGAGAAAAGGTGCCACCCCAGGGCCCTGCTCCTCTTCCATCCTGGTCAGGGCTCTCCATGTAGCATAAGTACATAACATAGTATCTTATACAGTATACCCACCCATCCCCACCCAGTCAGTGGTGTGGAGGCTGGACTCGAGCTTGGATTTTTTTTTTTTTAAGCAAAATGGACATATTGAGGCAGCTAGGCAGCACCGTAGTGCCCTGAGAACTAGGCCTGGAGTCAGGAAGATCTGAGTTCAGATTTGGCCTTAGAAACTTACTAGCTGTGAGATCTTGGGAAAGTCACTTGACCTCTGCCTCAGTTTCTTAACTAAAATGGGAATAATAATAGCACCTACCTTCCAGGATCAAGTGAGATAATATTTATAAAAGCACTTAGCACAGTGTAGCCTGTAGTAGGTGCTATATAAAAGCTAGTTTATTGTTCTTTTGTCAAGTGTTGACTAGATGTCTAGTCCATTTTGTTGGATTTTGGGGGGGGAGGGGTGCTAATAATACACATCTGTATATTGTAATTAAAATCTAATTTATTAGCCTTGCCTTTGGGTTATTTTTGCACTGCCCCATGAATATGATGCCTCTTTATTCTTTCCTTCATGTAACATGAGTTGTTTGAGGGGAGGAGGGAGGAGACCTGGAATACTTGAAGGAAGGGACTTTTAGAAGGTGATGGCATCCCTCAGGATGCAGCCAGGTACTGGGAAGTCTTCTCTGAGGAGGTGCAGATGTCCTGTCACTGGTCAACTCTGGCATAAAGAGATACCACTGAGTTCTGCTGTGTTAGCTCCGATAGGAAGTTGCCTTCTTGGTCTGGGATCCTTGGCACCTACAAGTAGCTCCAGAATCACTCCCAGAAAAGGTGGGCAGAACGGTGTCAGCTGCCCCTGCTCAGCTCCATGGGCCACTTTCACCCTTCCTGTCCCTGAGTATTCTCTTCATTCAGCACACAGGCAGCATTTAGAAATCAGAACTTCTTTGAGGTAGTTAAGGCAAAGGCATCTGGAGCACTCGGTGACCCTCTATACCAGGGGAGGTAAACTGGGGAGTCCATGAACTTTTAATTTTTTCATAATTTGATCACTGTTACTGAATATAACCGTTTGTAACCCCATATATTTTATGTTGTGCATTTAAAAATATTTAGGGGGCCATAGGCTTCACCAGATTGCCCTAGGGCTGCAGGATTCCTAAGAAGCAAGAATCTTTAATCAGGAGAGCATGAAGCATGATCCTGCTGCTTGCATGTGGCCACTGCCCCACCACCCATCGCATAGCCCATTAGCCTCCCACACCCAAATCAGCCAAGTGGCTTCATCAGAGAAGTACCCAGACAACATGAGAAACAGTCAGCCTCATCCTGGTTATTCCTTTGATTCATGACAATGAATGAAAGGGCAGAGATACTGTTTTTACCTCTTGATTGGTGTAATTGGAGTTTCCTGGGCTTCATTAAATGTGTTGAGATACTCCCTGCTCAGAGGCTTGATGACTCAGGCCAGCAAATTATCAGTGACTGTTTCACATGATAGCAGCAGCACCTGAAGGCCCAGCCACTGACGTACACTCCTTTGCCTGTGAAGGTGACTCCCCTTCAGTAGGGCTTGTGTTCTGAGTTGTTTCTTCAGTAATGGGGATGAGCTGCTATGTCTTACCTTTGTGACAGGTGGTGTCCATTGGCATCTAGCTAGCAGGATCAAGGGGGCTATGGAACATAGCAAAACTAACGTGCCTGTGACCTTTAATTTGCCCTTGACTTTTACTTACCACTGGAACTTTGCATAGTGTATACCTGAGTGTGTCATGTGTGCTTGGGAAAATAAGCAAGTATATATTGGGGACAGAGGGAATTCAGGGACAGAGAGTTGGGGAACAGTATTAGTGTGGAAAAAGAGGGGCCCAAGGTCTCATCTTGGCCATTGTTACTTAACTGTGTGACTATGGGCAGGGTTTACCTTTTCTGAGCTCTAATTTCCCTAAAGTTAAGCAGTTAGACTATCTTTCAGGCTCATTCAGTTTCTAATATCTACTTACCTACAGAATCTAGTAACATTTAACTCAAACAAATATTTGCAAAGAACAGATGCCCTGTCCGTCACTCGAATCCAGGGATGGAATAATATTTGAGCGTGTTTTACCTGAGTCTGCAATTTAACTTTATGTCAAGCAGCTCTATTTACTTCCAAGCCATTCCAGCCTAGTTGAAGGTTAACAATAGCCAGGTGACATTGACTTGCTTGGGGGGAATATGTGTCTCTCTCACTACATTTTGTTCTGTTTTTTTCATTTGGGGTAACGTTCATTGAAAATTGCTGCTGGAGCGGCTAGGTGGCACAGTATATAGAGCACTGGTCCTGGAGTCAGGGGGACCTAAGTTCAAATCTGGCCTCAGACACTTAACACTCACTAGCCATGTGACTGGGGGCAAATCACTTAACCCCATTTTCGCTGTCTTCCCCCCTCCAAAACGCAAAAAAAAACAAAACAAAAAAGAAAAGAAAAGAAAATTGCTGCTTATGTTTGGGGTAAAAGCTGGAGGGGCATGCCTGTTTCCTGCTTTGCCCTGTTCTCCCTCTTCGCCTTTCTGGGCCTAAGGCTTACTTGCTCTGATGTATTGCAGGTTTGTATATGTGTGGGATACCACAAGCAGGAGGATCCTTTACAAGCTGCCTGGCCATGCTGGCTCAGTCAATGAAGTGGCCTTCCACCCAGATGAGCCCATCAGTAAGTGTCTGCATTCTTTGGCAGAGAGGGGAGTAGCTCCCATCTCCCTTAAGAGTGACTAGGCCACTTAATGTTCACCTCAGCTTCATGTGGGGGCAGGGACTGTGTTCCCTTCTTGTATCAAGAATAGCTCTGAGGTGAACAATACTGCTGAATCTGTTTCCTTGGAAACACTCCACATAGGTGCCACTGAAAACCACTACTATATCTAATGGGATTGGGGGGCAAGGGAATGGGGGAGGGATGTGGTGAGGAGCGGCTCCCTTTTTGTCTTATTCAGCCCATATCATGACCATAAAGAGCTTGGAGCTCCAAGAGATTTAGTGGCCTCAGTCACCTAGCAAACCTTTAAATGCCTGCCTCTGTGCCAGGCCAGTGTTGGGTGCCAGGGACACCAGTATAAATATAAGATGCTTCCAGCTCTCAGGGAGCTTACATTGGGTTCTGTGTCCAAAGTAGCTTGAGTTCATTAGGTTTAATCCATGTTTCGTAGATTTATTTTGCTCTGGGGGAATCTCTTAATATCTAATTCAATGAAAGTTACGTTTTAACTTTTGTTGGCTAGTTTGCTTATATAAAGGATCTTGTATTAAGAAAACATCTAATTTTTCCACTGTTTAATACATAGATTTATACATGTTTGGTTTTTGACCATGCATTGCCGCATGTATGTTAGAAAGCCTTCTCTTGCCTTCCTCCTGGAGTGCTGGCACCCCAGGAAAGGGATAGAAGCAGTTGTAACTTGATAATTGTTTACAGCTTGTTCCAGCACCTTAGTCCTCAGAATTGTGGGACCGGAAAGTTAGGCAGAACCCAGCTATTCAATCACAGAGGTCACTTTGAAGAAACTGGGTTAATGTGGGGAGAGTTTTATTCTTCCTTTCACAAAATGTTACTTCCCTGGTTTCATATGGGGCCCAGCCTGCAACTTGGAAAATGAAATAACATTAGGGATGCAATTTTTTTTTAAGTTGGGCAAAATATCCTGTGAATCACTGAATGAAGGGGAGGAGAGTGGAAGCTAAGTCTAAATTACTTTTAGAGAAGAATTGGCTCTTGTTGCCAAAGCCCTTGCATTCTTCCTGACTCTTAACTTCCTGTTGCCTTGTCCTTTGTTCTCTCTCCCCCGAAGTTCTCTCTGCCTCCAGTGACAAAAGACTTTATATGGGAGAGATCCAGTGAAGATCTGAAGTGGAAGACTCAAGAGTTATTTGACCTCGAGACCTTGGTTTGCAAAAACGGGATTTAATTGAATGGCGTTGGGCCCTGAGTTCTCCCTTCCAGCCAAGACCGTTACTAGCCAAGGTGAAGGGTGAATTTACTTTCTAAGATGGACGTATTTCCAAGGTGACGTTTATCCCTTCCTGACCAGGGTGACAGAGGCAACCTCCACTTACCTCCAGAAACTGTACTCTGAATTTCCTGGGTTTATTTCTCGAAGAAACAAGGCTTCTTCCAAGGGACCGGCATTGTGTTAGTATGTATTTCCCAACACAGGCAGAAGGTTGGGACAGGAAATTTGAACAAAATGTTAGCTTTTTGTTTTGTTTTATTTTTTGATTCAGTAACTGGCTTGTATGATATTTTCTGTCACTGTTTCTCTGAGTCATTTTCTATGAAAAGCTGAATAGATGCCTTTTGACAAGAGCTGTGTAGATGGAATTTATTGCTGTCTTTTCTTGGGAGCATGAACACCATAAATCAAAGCTGGAGCTGTGATCCGGACAAGAATACAATCCATATAGGCTTCTGAGAAGCTGGTGACTTAGATTTTGTTTTTCTACTCTCTGTTTTGGGGAGGTTCACTCCACACCATGAAAATGACAAACCAGGAATTTGTCAGCAACCAAATCCCTTTCCCCTGAACCAGGCAGCCATAAGGTGATAAATAAAACTGGCAAAGGCCCTGGACTTCTTGCTCAGGGTCCTTAGCGGACAAGACCTGGGGTTGCTCAGGCCTGCCACTGCCCCTTTCTATTGATCACTGTCCCCATGGTTGGCAAACTAAGGGGAACGACTCATTAGGGAGGGTGTCTTTTGGCTTGGAAATCAAAACTCATTGAAATGGAATC
>CM053588.1:64801192-64946440 GCA_028646515.1 Pseudochirops corinnae | reverse complement strand
TCTCCTCAGCAACGCACAGCTAAAAGACAACTCTACAAGTCTCAGGATGGAAGGAGATATCTATATTCAGAGGAAGATCTAGAAAGACCAGAGTTTAAATGGAGACTGAAGCAAAACATGCTATCGTTCTTTTTTAAAAAAAAAAAAGAATGTTGAAAACTATCTTTACATGTAACTGGAAAAAACCAAAATACTAGTAAATAGGGGGAAAGCTAGATCTATTGACTCTATTCTTGTATTCTTTCTACTTTTCCACTGATCATTTTACCTTGAGAAAAATCTTCAATCATAAAAGGCCATGTAGCATCACAGTGATTTTCCTGAATTCCCACAGCAATTGGATGTTAGAAAGGTGCAGGTCAAGGAGAAGGAACCAGGGATGTTTAGTTGTCTGTTGGTCAGTCATTTCAGTTGTGTCTGACTCTTTGTGACCCCATTTGGATTTTTTCTTGGCAAAGATACTGGAGTGGTTTGCCATTTCCTTTTCTTGCTCATTTTATAGATGAAGAAACTGAGGCAAATAGTGAAGTGACTTGCCCAAGGTCACCTAGCTATTAAGTGTCTGATGATGGATTTGAGCTCAGAAAGATGAGTCTTCCTGATTCCAGGTCCAGTGCTCTATCCACTTCACCACCTGGCTGCCCTGTGTTTAGTTTAGGGAAGGCTTAAGCAAGATGAGAGGTGTTGGGTGGCTAGATGGTGCAGTGAATAGAGCACCAGCCCTGGAGTCAGGAGGACCTGATTTCAAATCCAGCCTTAGACACTTAACACTTACTAGCCATGTGACTGGGCAAGTCACTTAACCCCAGTTGCCCAGTCTTCCCACCTCCAAAAAGAAAAGAAAAAAATGAGAGGTGTCTACAAATGTTTGAAAGACTTTCCTATCTCTTTAGCCTTCTCTCATCGCTTCTCTGTCTCCCTCCTTTTTATCTTTCTGTTACTATCTGTGTCTCTGTCTGTCTGTCTCTGTCTCACTCCTTTCTTCCCTTTTCCCTCCCATCCTCTGCTCGGATGATGCTGTGATGGAAACAACCAAGGGGTTGCCTAAGGAGGAAGCCAAGGGAGACTGGTATCACAAGACTTCCAGGACGCATTTTCCAAAATGGCAAGCCAGCAGCTACCAGAAAAGATGACAAACTTCTGGAAATTAAGAACAGACTGACTCATGTGCAGTATCTAGAAATGAAAGATACTGCTGCCAACACTAGCCAAAACCCAAAAGACATGAACCAGGAATATTTACAGTGCTTCCACCCTCTCGGATCCCGTCACTGTAACTGAGGAGCAGGGGGCTGACAAACTGGGTGAACCTTCAAAGAAACTGGATGCAGAATAAAAGAAGCTAGAGAAGTGATGAAAGAATTTTTTTTTTTTTTAGCACAAAGATGTTCTTCACCTACAAGAAATGTTTCATATGAACTGAAGTATGTCGGATGAAACATCTCATTCGTGAGTTTAAAGTCCATAAAAAGAAGGTCATGCTACTGATCTGAAGAGTGTCCCAGCCCATGTGACTGTAGCTGTGTCTGTGGTGTGTCTCTAAAACTTGGTCCCTTTGATCTTCACTTCCTGTTCTCTGACTTCTCCTTATGGACTTCACAATGTGCCCAGGACAAAAGCTCAGGATGTGGGATCAACTCCCATCTCTGGAGCACATCCAGGTCAGAGGATCTGGTCTTCCCATCTCCTTCAGTAGCAGGATACTCCTTTCTTCCCTTACCCTTTCTTTTTGTGAATTTGTCAGCCTTTGACAGTCTTTGTATGTAAACAGTCTATTCTCGTTCTTAATGTTGATAACATGTTCTGGAATTTAAATAATCAATTTATAACACTTTTAAAATGACAGAAAGACTTGTCAAAGGGTGGGTACAGTTCTAGACTTGGAATTAAGAAAAAACATGAGTTCAAATCCTCCCGCTGAAACTCTTCAGCCCTATGATTTTGGACAAGTCATTCAGCCCTGACAACTCCCCCCATCGCTCAGTCTACAAACAATTTTTTAAAGTGTTTACTATGATCAAGGCACTGTGGTCAGCACCAGAGACCCAAAGAAAGGCAAAAACAAGTCTTATCTACTCCATCAGAGTTGGTTTGAGATTTTAATTTGCTTGGATGATGGGAGATCCCAAACAGGAGTTAAACAAGCTGACAAAATCACAGATCCTTCTTGCATTGAGTAGAATATGGATTTAGGTTCTTTCTGGTTGGTCCCAGAGAATAGGATTTGGAGCAATTGGTAGAAATTACAGAGAGGCAGATTTGGGCTTACTGTAAAGAAAACCATCCCAACAACAAGCCTGTAAAGTGAGATCACTGAAGGAGTGTTCTCTAGCCTGTGGATGAGAGTTTCCACTGATGGAGAAATCACTATTTACACAGAGACAACCAGTTCCAATTTTATACAACTCTGATGGCTAAGGATGTTTTTCTTTTATTGGAACCAAAATTGCTTCCCTATAACTTGGACCTCATCTTCTTCATTCTTTCCCGTGGAGCGAGCAGTAAAATCTAAGCCTTACTTCCACATTATAGTTTTCTGCCCATGTGATCCCCTTCAGAAGGTACTTGAAGATTGTTATCTTGTCCTCTCAAGTCTTTTCTCCAAACTAAACATCTGTAGTTTCTTTGATCCATCTCCACATGACATGGCTTTGAGTCCCCTGTCCCATCTGAGTTACCCTTCCGTGCATTTCAGTTTGTCAAACGTCCTTCCTAAAATGTGCTAGCCATAACTGAACACAATACTCCAGATGTAATCTGTTCAGGACTTTGTCTTGGGTCCTTTTTTCTTCTCCCCATATACTATTTCCTTTGGTGGATCTCATTTCCCATGGATTCAATTATCATCTCTATGCTCATGATTCCCAGTTCTACTTATCCAGCCCCTAACCTCTCTGCTGACCTGCAGTCTTGCATCTCCAACTGCCTTTCAGATATCTCAAACTGGATATCCTGTAGACATTTTAAATATTCACCATGTCCAAAACTGAACTCATTATCTTTCCTCCCAAGCCCTCCACTCTTTGTAACTTTGCTATTACTGTCAAGGGTACCACCATCTTCTTAGTCCTCCAGGCTCACAGACTAAGTGTCATGCTCAACTCTTCATTCTCACTCCCTCCCCTGCCCCACCATATCCAATCAGTTGCCAAGTCCTGCCATTTCTACCTTTGTAGCATCTCAAATGTATACCCCCTTTTCTCCTTTGATTCTGCTACCACCCTGTCCCAGGCCCTCATCACCTCAAGCCTGAACTACTGCAATAGCCTACTGACTCGTTTCCATTCGTCAAATCTCTCTACACTCCAATCCATCTTCCACCCAACTGTCAATGTCAAAGTGACCTTTGCACAGGTGTGACCAGGTCAGCCTCCCCTTCTCCCCACCACTCAGTAAGCTCCAGTGCCTCAATATCACCTCCAGAATCAAGTATAAAAATCCTGTTTGCCCTTCAAAGACCTTCATACCCTCCCTCTGCCCTCCTCACTCCCCACATCTTCTGCCATGCAGTAACACTGGCTGCCCTGCTGCTTATTAAACAAGATACTTCATCTCCTGCCTCCTAGCATTTTCAGTGGCTGTCGGCCATGCTTGAAATCCCCTCCCTCTTCCTCTCTACCTCCTGGTCTCCCTGGTGTCTTTCAAGCGGAAGCTAAAACCCCACCTTCTGCAAGAAGCCCTTCCTGACATCCTCCCCATTAATGCCAATACCTAATCTCTTGGTTTTTGTATATATTCTGTTCATATGTTGTTGTTTACATGTTTTCTCCCCCATTAGGTGATTGGGTCTAAGGGGTTTTTTGCCTTTTTTTGTACCCTCAGTGCTTAGCAAAGTCCCTGGCACATAGTAGGTTCTTAATAAATGCTTGACTGACTCTCAACTATCTTATCCTGTATACTATTTTTGTTAAGGCTGTCCAATATTACATTAACTTGTTCGACTGACACATCACACTGCTGACCATTGGGCCCTTAGAGCCTTTTCATATGAGCTGCTTTTTAGCTACCTTACCCTATTCTGTACTTTGACTATTGATTTTCTGAACCCAAATTTAGGACTTGCCATTTATACCTATTAAATTTTATCCTATTAGTATTGGCTCATGATTTTAACCTTGCCAAGATCATTTTAAAATTTCCAGTGTGTTAGTTGTCCCTCCCAGCTTCATGATATCCAGTTTAATAAGTATTCCAGCTCCATCTTCATCTAGGCATTGGATTGGGAAAGGGAGAATGATTCCCATATGCAAGCAGAGAAGAACTGATCAGAAGCTGAGTGAGCATAAGCCTTTAAAAAGGACAGGATAAGTCAATGCTAGTGGGAAAATTCATCACTTGAACAGAGACCTCCTTCCCTCTTCCCTCAGCCTACTCACTCCTTACTCAGCCTTCCCCCCTCCTCACTAAGCCTATCCCTTCATTCAGCCTACTTCTCTTTGTACCAGCAAGGCCTTGGCTCAGACAGAGTCCAGGGATGGGGAACCTGCAGTCTCAAGGCCACATGTGGTCCTTTAGGTCCTCAAGTTTGGCCTTTTGACTGAATCCAAACTTTACAGAACAAATCCCCTTAATCAAAGGATTTGTCCTGTAAAACTTAGACTCAGTCAAAAGGTTGCACCTGTATGCCCAAAGGGCTATAAATAATTGCATACCCTTTGACCCAGCAATACCACTTTTGGGGTTATATCCCAAAGAGATTACAGAAGTGGGAAAAGGACCCATATGTACAAAAATATTTATTGCAGCTCTCTTTGTGGTGGCAAAAAACTGGAAACATAGGGGATGCCCATCAATCGGGGAATGGCTGGACAAGTTGTGGTATATGAATGTAACAGAATACTAATGGGAAGGAGATGGACTTCATAATTACCTGGAGAGGCTTATACAAATTGATGCTAAGTAAGAAGAGCAGAACCAGGAAAAGCTTGTACAAAATCACGGACACATTGTATGTGTGACGACCCACCTTGATAAATTGGATTCTTCTCAGCAATGCACAGCTAAAAGACAACTCTATAAGTCTCAGGATGGAAGGAGAAATCTACATTCAGAGAAAGATCTAGAAAGACTAGAGTTTAAATGGAGACTGAAGCAATACATGCTATCATTCTTTTTCATGTTTAGTTTTGTTTCTTTTTTTCCTATTGTTCACTCGTGGGTTACAACTGTTCTATACAACCAGACTATTGTACAATGTGAAAGTATTTGCAGATCCTATACTTGATTGCATGCCACCATGGGGGGGGGGGGGAAGAGAAGGGAGAAAATCTGAATCTCAAGGGATTGTGGAACTGAATCTTGAAAACTAAAAGTAAATAAACAGGTCAATGGGAAAAAAAAAAGTTGCACCTGAGGACCTAGAAGGCCACAGGTTCCCCAATCCTGGTTCTGACACCCCAAGTCTAGCCTAATAACCTTGTCAAAAAAAGGAGATAAGGTTAGCTTGTGTAATTTGCTCTTAACTAACCAATTAACCTCAAGCCTACCCTTGGTAATCATTATCTTCCTTCCTAAGTGTTGATTGCCCATTTGTCCTTTCTATAATTTATTTTAGAATTTTACCAGGCATTGATATGAAAGCACAATATACTATATTCACTTTTTCCTTTTCCTGAAAATCAGGGCAATATTTGCCCACCTCTAGTCCCATAGCCCCTCTCCTATTTGCTAGAATTTCTTACAGATCATCAACAGTGGTTCAACATTCACCTGTGCAAGCTCAATAGTACCCTGGGAGGTGATTTGTCCAAGTCAGCTGACTCGGATGCATTGAGCAGAGTCCGACACAATCTTTCTGCCCTTGGGTTTCAATTCCCTGTTAACCATTTTTGTTCTCTTCTTCCCAGTCTAAAGATCATCATCCTTGATACAAAACAAGACAAATGAAGACAAAAGCAATCTGGGCTTTAGACTGAGGTTTGCCTTATCTCCATTATCTCATCTTCCATCCAAGCCAAGCAGGCTTCCCCTTTCTTTGGTCTAGTCCTTGGCCCTTCCATTCCTTTTATAAAGCCCTTTTTATTGCCTTTTTACAGCTTTCCTCTCCCAGGCATGATTCTTCCAGGGCCTCAACATTTTTGTTTTTGTCCTTAACTACTTGCCTTTGCTCTTATCTCTTCTTCTTTTTCTTTTTTGGATGTTTCCATTCAAAATCTGGGTTAGTTACTGGACTCCTGGTCCAGCCACATGGATCTCTTAGTCTTTCTTAGTAGGATCAATTGTGACTCTCCCCAGAATTCTTTTCTTAAGGACCTCCCATAGCTTTTCATCTGACTTCCCTCTTAATCATTTCAATTCAATTCAACATAGTTGTTGTTCAGTCCTTTCAGTCACTTCTGACTCTCCTTGACTTCATTTGAGGTTTTCTTGGCAAAGATACTGGAGTTATTTGTCATTGCCTTCTCCAGCTCATTTACAGATGAGGAAACTGAGGGTTAAGTGATTTGCCCAGGATCACATGACTAGTAAGTGTCTGAGGTCAGATTTGAACTCAGGAAGATGAGTCTTCTTGACTTCAGCTCTGGAGTGTTCTCCACTGTGCCACTTAGCTGCCACTTAGCTGCCTGAATTCAACATTAATTAGGCACTTTTTAATATGCAATGCTAGAGGCAAAGGAGAGCACAAAATAAAGTCCTTACTCTCAAATAGAACATTATAACTTGCACTATTATATATAACACACACATATGTATACACACGCACATACACACATTACAACAGATGCAGAAATATACAACAGAAGAAAAACGTTTTGGTTAAGGAAGCAAGGAAGGCTTCAGAGAGGAAGGGATACCTATGGAAGTCCAGGGGCAAGACAGAGATCCAGATGACTGGTGATGCCAGTCCAGGATGCAATGAGTGATGATAATTGTTTATTGAATGAATGAATGAGGGCCATCTTATCCCACGAGACAGAAGGAAAAGAAGAAAGTATAGGTAAAGACACAGATCCTTTTTGGAGTGTGGAAGAGCTCTGTTGGATGGTCTTAATCTTTTCATTGAAGTAGAGAGTAAGCCTCCTTTTCTCAGACCTTTGCCCCTCTCCCACTGGCTTCTGAAGGTGGAGGATGGAGTGACACTTAGCAATCTGAGGGAGGCTAAAACTTGAGGTAGTCACACAGTCTCAGAGTCAGAAGGGCCTCCAGAAGACATCTAGTCTAACCAGTACCCAAACTTGAATCCCCTCTACATCATATCCAAATGAACTTTTCCAGCCTTTGTTTGAAAACTTCCAATGAAGGAAGAATCAACTGCCTCCCAAGACAGACCATTTCACTTTAAGAAGACTCTAATGGTCAGGAAACGTTTCCCTAGAGCCTAGACCAACCTTAAATTAGCCTCCCCCTATGGTCCCTAATCCTTTGTTCTTCCTTCTTTGGCCAAAAGTGGTGACCATGATAGGGAGTCAAGAAGAAATGAATCCAAAGCTCACTGGGCAGTAGGGTGTACCTAATTTATGTCAGAAATCATCAATTTGTGGTTGACCTTGTCTAATTATTTAGTGTCTAAGGTCACAGGAACCTACCTATCCTGCCTTTGAATTCTTAACCATCTTCCCTTCTAAAGTCCAGTCACCTGCACATTGGGCTTGGTCCAGGATCACCCTCTTTCTCAGCATCTCTTCCTCACCAATCAGTTCTTTCTCAGCGACAGGATCAAGTCCAGAATAGTAATGCTTCTTGTTGCTACCTTTACCTGCTGACAGATGAAATTATCTTCAAGATAAAGTAAGAATTTATCAGCTGCTGTGCTCTTAGCAGAAAGATTCCCCAGCCGATGTCTGAATATTTCCATATTTCAACTATATGCTGCCTTCGCATCATTTTTGTGATCTGCCTCAGAAACCCATTATCCATGATCTCTATCTGGCTTGTTTTCCATGACCTGACATCTTACCTCCTATCGCTATGCCTTTGTCCAGGCTGTACCCCCTGCCTGGAATGCTTGCTCTCTCTTCACCTCTGCCTCAGTTCTTGCCTACCTTCAAGGCTTAAATTACCTCCTGCTTAAATTACCTTAAAAATGCCTTCCTGGGACAACCTAGTTGTTAGTTATTCTTTCCCTCTTTACTTAATTTTGTATGTATTTCATACTGTCTTACCTAGTACATGTTATTTACTGATCTAGTCCATATAATTTTCCCCTCATAGAATGTAAGCTCCCTGAGGGCAAGAATTGTTTCATCTTTGTCTTTTATCCCTAGCTTCTCACATAGCAGATGCTTAATAACTTTTGTAAAGGAGGTCTCTAATACAACTCCAACTACTTTATGTCCTCGACTTCTCCATTCTTTGATCCACCCCTCCATGCTCCCCCCTGTACTTCCCACCTCAGGCTTGTAGGTGATTTGCCTGTAATAACTTTTGTAAAGGAGGTCTCTAATACAACTCCAACTACTTTATGTCCTCGACTTCTCCATTCTTTGATCCACCCCTCCATGCTCCCCCCTGTACTTCCCACCTCAGGCTTGTAAGTGATTAACAAAGCCTGGGGCACACCACTATCTCCTTACCAATTTCTTCCTCTTGAATGACTGGATGAATGGAAAAAAAGATTATTTATTAAGCACGATGTGCTAAGCACTAGAGGAGATACAAATAGAAAAGCAAGAAAGAAACAAGAAAAAGAAAGAAAAGAAAGAGAAAAGAAAGAAAGAGAGAGTGAGAAAAAGAGAAAGAAAGAATGAGAGAAAGAAAGAAAGGAAGGAAAGAAAGGAGAAAAGGAAGGAAGGAAGGAAGGCAGGAAAGAAGGAAAGAAGGAAGGAAGGAGGGAGGGAAAGAAGGAAGGAAGGAAGCAGGGGGAAGGAAGGGGGGAAGGAAGGAACAGAAGAAAGAAAGAAAAACAAAAGAAAACAAGGAAAGGAGAGAGACAACGCAGTCCCTGTTCCCAAAGAGCTCCCATTCTGATAGAGTGAGGCACCACAAAAGAGATTTCAGCTACAAGTCAGAAGAAAGGCCCGTGGTCCTTAGGGCACAAGAAGTGATGCCTCCTTTTTCATGTCAGTGATATCACCAGTATCTGTGTTTTACAATGAACCATTAGGTAGCACCAAGGATTCGGATGGTGAGCCCATTTTTTCTGAGGTCTTCAGTAGCTGTGGTGGCTGAGGAGGCACATCCCCAGGTCCAGGGTCCATGAGGGTTTCTCCCATTTTAGACAACCTATGGGAGTTGGGTTGGCAGCAAGTCCAGATGCTTGGAGCCACTCTTCTTGGGGTTCCTGGGCCCAGAGTCCCCCTGAGTCTGAGGGGAGGTGGTGGTAGAAGTGACTTGACAACACCTTGCACCTGCTACTTTTCCCCACTCTCCCTCTGGCTACCTTGCTGCTTTGGCTGATATGGCTTGTTTGCCCATCCTGTCGGTGGTAATTGGGTGGATCAAAGAATAGTGGGCCCCTTCTCCACAAGGATTGCCCTTCCTTGATGATGACTGTGGGGGTCAGGCTGGAAGGAGGGCTGGTGGTCAAGGCTGATGTGCCTTCCCATTGAAATATTCCAGCCATGAGTCATATCCCACATCCCAGTGATGCCCATAAAGGCATATTTACCTTCCTGAGTGAAAAACTCTAATTCACTGTTTATTACACAGACTGACAGACATCAGAGGCATGAATATTAGTTCTTCCCCTTTTTCTTATCACTTTCTCCTGTGCATTTCTGAACACCTCTGCTCACACCTGCTGTCCTCAATGGTGTCTGGCTTAGCAGCTGATCTGAGCATTTTCTCTCTCCCCTTCCCTTTTAATCAGGTCACCCAGTCTCCAGGCAAATCCATTCTTCCTGGTCCTCATTAGATGCTTGCTATCTCTAGCCAAGATCCTGTCATTCATCTTTCTTACTCCATAATCCAGAAATCCAAATCCTATTCTCTAATATCATCTCCTTACCTTACAATCATCTTGCATTTTTTACATTTTAAATATTTTCTTAGCATCTTCCTAGGCGGAGCATCCTGTTTCGGATTCTTATCACAGGTTCATGAGGTTGCCTAGGCAGGGACCATTATCCCCATTTTACAGGTGAGGGGAAAAGAGGTTCACTTAAGTGACTTGCCCAAGGCCTTTTCAATAGCTCATAAATGATGAAGCTGGGATGAGAACTCACATTCCCTGAATCCTAGTCCAGCATTCCTTCTGTAAAACCTGGCATACAGTTAGGTGATGCAGTACGTAGAGTGCTGGATCTGGAGTCAGGAAGGTCTAAGTTCAAATTCAGCCTCGGATCCTAGTTATTTGACCCTGGGAAAGTGATTTTACCTCTGTCTGCCTCAGTTTCCTCAATTGTAAATTGGGGGTAATAATAGCACCCCCCTAACTCCTAGGGCTGTTTGAAGTGAGATATTTGTAAAGCTTCTAGCACAGTGTCTGGCCTATGGTGGACTCTTAATAAATGCTTGTTTCCTTTCCCTTTCCTAAAACCAGAGCTGACCAATTCCAAAATTATGAAGTCGGCCATGCATCCCATGTTATTTAGGTGTATAGGGTAGCTTGGGGGGAAAGAGAAACAGGGCAGAGAAATGGTGGAATTGGAGAGAGGATGGACCCCAAGCCTTGGATGCTATTGGGAAAGCATGGCCTGCTGGGAATTGTAAAGGGACCCGAGAGCAGAGGTGTAGGACAGTGGCCTACTTGAGCCTGGATTTGATTTCAGTCCTCTCTGTGACCCCATTTGGGATTTTCTTCGCAAAGATACTGGAGTGGTTAGCCATGTCCTTCTCCAGTTTATTTTACAGATGAGGAAACTGAGATAAACAGAATGAAGAGACTTGCCCAGGGTCACACATCTAGCAAGTGTCTGAAGCCAGATTTAAACTCATGTCTTCCTGACTCTAGACCCAGCACTCTATCTTACTGCACCAGCTGGGCAGAAAGCCAAAATCTAGCCTGGCCTAGCCTACGGATAGAGAGCAAGAAAGAGAGTACTGTTCTCAGAGGCAGAAAGACCTGGGGTGGAAACCGGCCATGGGCGCTTACTAGCTATGGCTTCACCTCTCAGCCTCAGCCATCCCATCTGTGAAGTGGGAGTAGCAGTAACCTCCCAGAGTTGTTGTGAGGCTCCAGTGAGATACTGTACATACTTTGTAGAACTTGCAGTGTTTTACCACAGTGTAAGGTAAGTTACTATTGGTGGTGATTATAGTAATGCCTTCCCACCTACCCCCACCCCAGCCTAGTACTGAGAGATATGGCCCCAGGCTAAGCCATTAGTCTCTGGAGCCCCCTGCTTAATCCCTCACCGAAGGACAGAGCTGATGGTACAAGCCTGGGTGAGTTATGGGGCTATTTGGAGCTAGGCGCTCACCTATTCCTCACCATAGACCCTGTCTTTTCCCTTTGACTGAAAGCTCATGAGGGCTTCCTTGCCTGACAAGGGAACAGATGGGAAGGGGAAATCTGTTTTGGCTGGTCAGGGGGTCAGTGGAGGCTGCAATCTGACTCCTGGGTAAGGAGAAAGAATTTCTGAAGGGAGACATGAAACATTGCCACAAATTGTTTTCCTATCAGGTTCTCTCCAAATGTGCCGCCTTTCCCAGGGCAGGATAGCAATCTAACAAAAGGGTCGGGGTGGGACCCCAGGAAGAGGGGAGGGGGAGGTCATAATGCCTTTACTTTCTCCTGTGCTTTCCCTTGCCCACTCTGCCCCTTTGTCTTTACTCAGAGATGTCTCATCTTCTCTTTCTTCTCTTCCCCAGGACTTCTTTGTCGCCCAGGTCTTGGCTTTGTGATAAGACGGTTAAGACCGGGAATAGTGGCCTCTCGCAGGTAAGAAACCAGCAGCCCCTAACTTAGGAGGTGGCTCCCCCTGCCTGAGCCCCTGCTCCTCTCCAGCATCCCCCACCATCTTCTGCCTCTACTCCCCACTCTTGACCCTAAAGACTCGCATCAGCCTTTGCCCGGTCCCACAGCCAGCTGACTCTCTCAGGAGGAGGCGCCTGCCTACCTATGGCTGGGACATGAGGGGCACTAGAAAGGGACTTTCCTTCCCAGAAATACTCCCTCCAGAAGCAAGCCCTGGACCTGGAAATGCCCATCATCAGTCATTTTTTTCCTGAAGGCCTCACTAAAATTCATTCATTTCTGCAACAAGCATTTATTAAATGCCTTTGTGCCAAGTACTGTGTTAGGTCGTAATCTGTCTCTGCAACCAGAAGACCTGGGTTTATATACCAGCTCTGTTACTGGTTTTAGACAAATCACTTCTCTCTGGGTCTCAGTTTTGGGTTTTTTTGTTTTTTGTTTTTTTGGAGGGGGGAAAGCAAGACAATTGGGTTAAGTGACTTGCCCAAGGTCACACAGCTAGTGTTAAGTGTCTGAGGCTGGATTTGAACCCAGGTCCTTCTGACTCCAGGTCTGGTGCTCTATTCACTATGCCACCTAGCTTCCCCCCTGGGTCTCAGTTTTCTAACCTGTAAAATGGAGAATTCCCTATGACTCCTAAGGTTCACTCCATCTATAAATCCTATGATCCTATGAGTCATAACATTTCTCTTGGAATAAGTCAAGGAGAAGTCATTGCTTTGGTTTAGAGCAGACTGAGGCAAGAATCAAATCCCTGGGAAAGAGTCTTCTTTTTTCAAGTTTAACTAGGTTTCAGGCAGTGATCCTTACTTAGGAAGAGACAGCTAAGGTTTTTCACACCTTGACTGGATGGTTGATAGTCAACAAGAATTTAGGGGTAGTTAGGTAGCAAAATGGATAGAGCACTGACCCTGGAGTCAGGAGAACTTGAGTTCAAATCTGGTCTTAGACAGTTAGTAGCTGTGTGACCCTGAGCAAGTCACTTAACCTTGAATGCCTAAAACAAAAACAAAAAACCAAGAATTTATTAAGCCAGCTACTATGTGCCAGGCATTGTGCTAAACTGCTGATAAAAAGAAAGGCAAAAACAGTCCCTACCAGCAAGGATCTCAGTCTAGCAATTATCTATAAGATACTGATGGAGTGGGTAGAAAGTAATTCCAGAGAGGAGAGATGCTAGCAGTGAGGAGAGATGAACAAAGGCCTCTTGTGGAAGATGGCCTCTGATCTGAGTCCTGAAGAAAGGCAAGGGAGTTATTAGATGATGGGGAAAAGGAAGCGTTGTAGACATGGAGGACAGTCAGTGCAGAGGGTCAGAGATGGAGCGTCCTGTTCTTGGGGATGGCGAGAAAGCCAGTGTGTCTGGATCTCAGAGTTTGTGGAGGGGAGTAAAATATAAGAAGCCTGGAAAATAAGAAGGAGCAAGGCTATGAAGGGCTTTAAATACCAAAAAGAGGATTTTCTATTTGATCCTGGAAGTGATAGGGAACCGCTGCATCCATGATTTTCAGGAAGGGCTGAGAAAAGGCCCTAATTATCTCTGTTGATTCACCAGTGCCTTTACTAGAAAGGGTCTTTGAAGTAGAAGATTGTTTTTTGTGTTTAGCTGCCCAGTCATTAGTCTCCAAATGTTTGGGGGAACAAAGTTTCATCACCTATACATTCCTTTTCCCTTTGTCCAACTCGTATCTACAATGAACTTTTCCAGGCCAATTTGGCCAGTATCCAAATCAACCCACAAAATTACCAGCAGATCCTAGTTGCCTACTGGTCACCCTGCCTTGGATAAAAACACAGGCTGCATGTGTACAAAGTATTTAGATTACATAAAGCTGGGAAGAATAACTCACATCAAGATTCCTCCTCCCACCCCACCCCACAAAATCTCACCAGGCCAAATCTAATAAAATTAAATGTAATAGGGATAAATGTATATACCTACACTTAGGTTCCAAAAAATGCTGAAAGAAGTACACAATGGGAAAAGCTGGATAACATTTTATGTGGCAAAGATGTGGCAGTTCTAGTGGACTCCAGACTATGTCAACAGGGAGCCCACAGTGGCCAAAGGCTTCAGTGACACTAGGCTACCTCAAGAGAGGCCAAAAAGAGGAAAATCACATTCATTCTGTGTGAACTTTGCCTTTGTCAGACTGTATCTGAAATATTGTGCATAGTTATGTGCCACACATTTTAGGAAGGACATTGAAAAGCTACATCCAAAGGAGGATGAACAGGGCTGAGGGGACTGGAATTCAGAGGATGAGCAATTAAAGGACCTGTTGATGCAGAGCCTAAAGAAGTAGCTGGGTGCAACAGCTGTCTTCAGATATTTGAAGGGCAGTCAAAGAAGTGTTCTTGTGTGTCTTATGTTTTCCCAAAGAGGACCATGACATCAGGAAGATGATGCCATGACTTGCAAGTGAATTGGATTTAAGTGAGGGAAGGCTGTGCAAGGTCACCAGCCTCACTTTCTCCTCTGGAGCCACATGAGTCCAGTGGCCAGATATGGATCAGGATGACTGGAGATGGTCCCCCAAAGAGATGTTAACCTAAGTGGAAAGATATATCTATAACCTATTATCCCCTTAAGAAGTGCGGGGGGGATGGGAGGGTAGGGGAAGTAAGTCATTGAATTGGACCGAATTGACTGGAAGGAAATCTTAGCTATTATCTAGGCAAAATATTGGCCATGACCCAAGTGATCCTTAAAAGACAATCAAATGGTGAGAGAGAGTTTGAGGAAGAGGCATCCAGCCAGCATCAGATACACACGCTCTCTATGGGGAGACAGTCCTAAGAGAGGAGCAGCATCCCAGGCAAGAAGTAGTTTCCAGGAGCAAGAGTTCAGGCTGCAGAGAAGGTAGCTGACTATGGATTCACAAGAGGACATGGTGGCCAAAGTACAGAGAAGAACAAATTGGGAAATCCTAGCTGAGCAACTTGCCCAGAAGAGACATTGAGCCCAGTGTGTGGGAGCAGCATGAGGACCTTAGGAGAAGAGAAAGGACATTGCGGTCCTGTAGTTACCAAAGGTATGTTACCTTGAGTATGTGTGATCCCCACAAAATAGTGACCCATCACAAGCTGCTCATCAGTTTGTACCTACTCTTTGCACGGGTGCTGTATGTATTTGTGGAAAAATATGCCCTAGGCTTATAGGAGGAGAATTTGGAGTCTACTGTCCTTACCATGTCATCTTAATAAATGCCTTTGTTGGTGTTGGTGCTCAGTCATTCCTGACTCTTTGTGACCCCATTTGGGCATCTTGGCAAAGATGATTCTACATTTCCTTCTCCAGTTCATTTTACATTTAAGGAACTAAGGCAAGCAGAATTAAGTGACTGGCCCAGAGTGATACAGCTAAGAAGTGTCTGAGACTGGTTTGGAACTCGTGATTCCAAGTCCAGAGCTCTATACTTTAGGCTACATAGCTTGAGAAAGGTCACCCAATAAATGCCTTTATATTGAGCTAATTGTGTCTATTGGCTGATTATTAAAGGTAAACTCACCAAAGGGGGCTAATGAGCTATAGTTGTAGGAATGTGAACCCACAGAATATACCCTTGAACCTGAGGGTAAATGCTGTCATCTGGAAGGTGACTCAGAAGGTGCACTACATAGAGAAAAACTTCCTCACAATTAAAGCCAACCAACACCAGAACAGACTACCTTGGGAAATAGTGAGTTTCCTATTACTAGAATATTTTAATGCTATATGACCACTTGTAGATGTTAAATGGGTCTGTGTATTCAGTGTTGGACTTGGATTCAGGAAGAATTGAATTCAAATCTCCTTCACAGTTGCTAGCTGTGTGACCCTGGGCAAGTCACTTTATTTCTACCTGCCTCAGTTTCCCCATCTGTAAAATGGAGATAATATAGCTCCACCTCCAAGGGTTGTTGTAAGGATTGAACACAATATTTATGAAGAGCTCTGTAAACCTTAAAGGGCTATATAAATGATATTATTTCTATTTCAAATAAATGACTAGATCTAGTATAATGCAAATTCCCTGAAGTCAGAGACTACTTCTGTTTTGTCTTTGCATTCCCACTGCTTAGCACAGGGTTAGGCACGTAAGTGCTTAATAAATGTTTGTTGAATGATGTTAAATTCTGATTTTTATTTTGTGAAAAGGAATTGAAGTACACAGTGCCTAATAGCATCTATATACCCCCAGCTACTCAGGTTAGTTCTTAACCTGAATTGCAAAGCCATCACTTATACTTTTGGCTTTGAGGACTTGGTTTAATATGTAGTTGGGGAGGAAGGAAAATGAAGGAGAAAGAAAAGGAAGCGATTAGTGGGAAAAGAGGAAAGGAGGAAGAACTAGGGGGAAAGTGGGATTGCCAGTCCCACAGTGAAGAGAACCATTGAAAAGGAAGATGGTTAACAGGGCAAAGGGGGAAGTTAAAGGAAAGGGAGAGAGGAAGAAAAGGGACAACTTACTAGCTAGCAGTGGTAGAAAGAGAAGAAAGGAATACATGAATGAATGAATGAATGAATGAATGAATAGGAAAGCATTTATTAAGGACTTAACATGTGGCAGGCACAGTGTTAAGCCCTAGGGATATAAATACAAAACTGACACATGGTCCACCCTCAAGAAACATTCATTCAAAACAGGGGAGACAATACATAGAGTGTCGTGGAAGTTGGGGAAGAGGGTTTCGTTCTAGAGCCACAGCAGTCAAGCAACATACCCTTTCCAGAAGTACTGACTACTATGCCCAGAGCAAGAATGAAAGCTGATAAGATGGTGGCCAGGGTAGACAACTGACCAGGAGGAGAAGCATGGTCAAACCTGAGCTTGGCTAACCCCTCACTGACACATCAAGACAGCTCGTCTCTATGATGAGGCTCCCAAGGTGAGTCCCCAGAAACTGGGGTTTGAACAGGATAGGGCATCAACAGGGCACACACAAAGAAGCACATCAGAGTCTTGTGGCAGATTAGTGGCCTCAGGTGTTCAGTGGTTCTGGTGCTTCTGTTTACACCCAGAGACATCCTTGCCTTCACATTCATTGTCTTTATCATTTCAATTTAGTTAGCATAGCATTGCTTATCCTTCCTGTTCCCAACAAGACTCTGAGGTGCTTCTTTGTATCACCCCAAAGTGCCTAGCACACACACACACACACACACACACACACACAGAGAGAGAGAGAGAGAGAGAGAGAGACAGTCTTAATGATCATGATGAGTGGCATCAGCAATGAAGATTGCTCAATAAAGAAGACCTATCTTTCTTGGCTAATTGTTCATGATTGCCCCTCACCCACTCTAAGAACCAGCCCAGCTGGCCTGTTTGCTCCTCCTCTGCAATGATATACCATCTCCCAACTCTGCCCTTTTGCAGCAGCTGTCCCTCATGCCTGGAATACTGCTCCTCCACAAATCACCTCTTGAAATCTCTATTTTTTTTCTTTTAAGGCTTAGCTCAAGAGTTTCCTCCTATTGAGATCTTTGCTTCAATACACAGTTCTTAAACGTTGTCCTCCCCTCCCCTCCCCTCTTCCTCTCCTCTTCCTTGCCCTCCCTGTATTACCTTGTACTTACTTTGAATGTATTTTCATATCATAATCATAGAGACCCTGACCTAGGTCCATGTCCCACCTCTGATACCTGTCGGTTGTGTGACCCTGGAGAAGTCACTTAAACTCTTATCAATCACAAGCAAAACTCATAGTCTTATGAGGCTGCTGGCTTGTATTGGAGTTCCCCAAACCAGTAAAATATATTTTGCATTGACATCTGGTCACCTCTTGATTTTCTCCAGTAGAATCTAAATTTCTTAAGAAAAGGGGTAGAGTTGCGCTCAAAGCAAGGAAGAAGAGCTGGGTTCAAGTTCTGCCTTTGGCAGGTGACCCTGGGCAAAGTCACTTAACCTCTCAAAGTTCTAGATCTAGGGTACTTATTCTTCAAGCCCTTAAGATGCTTAGAAGGCACCTGAGATTATCTGAGTTCCCTCACCAGGAAGTTACTTCCCCAAACCAATGAGATCACAAGTCCAATCTCTATTCCTTGGTGTATAAAATTATATGTGCATAAATGCTCCATAGAGTGTAAACTTCTCAAGGGTAGGGAGTTTCACTTTTAACTTTGTATTCCCAGGGCCTAGCACATTGTAGGAGCTTAACAAATGTCCCTGGATCAAAAGCAGAGGTTTAGGCTCCAAGGAGCAGGATAGGTCAAGAAAAGATATTTCTTTCCCTTTTGGTCTCTGAGAGTCTGCTGTGTGTTCATTCATTCCTGAGAATTTGGATGGGGGTCAGTCACAACCTTTGAGTTGTAAATCAACTATTCCGAGAGGGCTCTGACTCCTTAGCCTTAGGGACCTTTACTGAGACAGATCTATTGTTCCCTATTACCCATTAAGGAGTCTGGAAGAGGGGAAGAAATGAAAAAAATACTTTTAGTGGCTTGAAGAGGGGAGGTGAAGGAGGGGGGACCTAGTCAGGTCAGACTAGGGTTTTGACAATGACAACTAGAAGCCTTTTGTCACATTGACCTAAGCTTTGAAGTTAAAGTTTTCTCTTTCTTCCTTTCTCTAGTAAAGGCATATATATATTTTGGAGGGGGGAAGGCAGGGCAGTTGGGGTTAAGTGACTTGCCCAAGGTCACACGGCCAGTAAGTGTTAAGTGTCTGAGGCCGAATTTGAACTCAGGTCCTCCTAATTCCAGGGCTGGTGCTGTATTCACTGCAGCCACCTAGCCGCGTGTATTTTTCAATTCTGTATTTTCTACATTTGACTAGACCAGGTTCTCAACCTGGGATTCATGAATTTAAAAAAAATATATATTTTAATAAATATTTCAACAGGTTTCCTTTTTAATTTTATGTATTTTAAAACATTATTCTGAGATGGGGTCCATAGGCTTCACCACACCACCCAATTGGTCCAAGACTCCCCCAAGAGATTTAAGAACCCTTGGACTAGAGGATGAAAGGGGACATTCATGCCTGACCAGGCTAGGATAGCTTAGGAGAATTTCAGACCAGGTTGGAAGGAGGAAGACTGGAAGTTTCAACTCAAAAGAGGAAAGGGTTTAGGAAGGTGACCCCAGGTACTGAGGAAAGTGCCTTGGAGGGTGGTTTGTGCTGTCTTCTTGCTATCCCAAAGGTGTGGCAATTCCATAACCTGGAGAAAGCAAAGATGAGTTTCAATTCACCGAGCACCGATCAAGCACCTACTGCTAACCGGTGGTAGTATTGTTGGGTGCCGGGTATACAAAGACATACACAGAGCCTCACTTCTGGAGCTTGTATTCTGCTCTCTAGACTCAAAGCAGAGAGTTCAGGAAACGGCAATCGGACAGTGGAGGAGAGAGTTTTGGTGGAAACCTCCCAGGCCTTTTCGTGACAGGTGCTATTGGGATAAAAGATGTTGACGAACTGACTCCAGGGAGACTTTTGGTTCTTTCCCAAAGGTAGGAGTCGTCCGTTCGCTACCACCCACTCCCACCTTTCTGGGTCCTGGGAGCTTTGAGGGGGGGCCGAGGTTTGGAGAGGTTTTCACCTCTGACCCCTATTCTTTGGCCCTGCCTAGGATTCGTGGATACAGCTTCTGCCCTGTGTTCACCCGACCACCTGGAGGGAGGTGTGATGTCAGTGTGTGTTCGGAAGGAGGGAGAGCATAGCGGAGGTGCCATACTCTGGAGTCCTCTTCAACCTTGCTCCCAGGTCCAGTTAACGCAGAGAGAGAAAGTTCAGCCCCTCCCTCCTTCCCTCCCTTCTTTCTCTCCCTTGTTCTTCCCAGTCTTCCCCACTCGGCAAGTTTTCTTCTTTGTCTGCCTCACTCTTGCCCTCGTCTTTCCCGGTTTTCCTCTCTCAAATGAAATAGGTTCCTGGCATTTAGCTAGCACTGGAAAGGAACGGAGGCATCATCTGGTCCGACCCTCTCATTTTTACGGCTGAGGAAACTGAGGCCTATCGCCTGCTGTTTCTGTTGGTTCTCTTCCCCCCTCCCTCCTCTTGCCCCTTTCGCTCCGGTCTCCCAGGCTCTGCCACTATCCTTGCCTGCAGCCAACCTCCCAAGTCCATTCTCTCTTCTTCCTCTGTCCCCTCTCACGCCCTCCTTGTGTCTCCCCCTCCCCACTATCCCTCGCCTGTCCCAGGGCCCCGCCCCTCTCCGGGCCGCGAAGCCACGTGGTCGGGCCAGGGCGGCTGCAGACTGCTCGGGATCCTGCCCCAGCTGGGCTGGGCTCCGCTCCGCTCCGCTCCACTCCACTCTGCTCGGCTCTGGTCCGCTCGGCTCCCAGCTCTCCGCTCCCGCTGCCCGTCTGCCCGCCTCTGGGGGCATGAGGAGCTGCTGGCGGACAGCGGGTCAAACAAAAGAGCCCCGGCTCGGGCTGTACGCCCCGGTGCCCAGCGCCCCCAGCGCGGGGCATGGAGACTGAGCGGAGCCGCCCGAGCCCGAGCCCGCGCCGCGCCCGGGGGATGCCGCGGCCCCAGCCCTAGTGGAGCCCCGGCCGCCCTGCTGGAAGCTCGGGGCGCGGGCGCAGGGAGGACGCGGAGGAGGAGGAGGAAGAGGAGGAGAAGGAATTGGAGGAGGACGCTCTCTGGCTCCCTGTTTCTCTCCTTCCAGCCAGCAGCCAGCCCTGGGGTGCGGAGCCGAGCCAGGGCGCAGCGCACTCACAGCCCGAGCCCGAGCCAGGGCTGCAGCAACAGCCAAGGGGGCAGCGCCGCGGGGGCCGGTCCCACTGAAGCCATGAGCAAGTGTAACGGGAGGTGCACGCTGGTTGGGTTCTGCTGCCTGCAGCTGGTAAGAAGGGGTCCCTCCGGGGACCGAAGCAGGGAGGGTGGGGGCGGGGGTGGGGACTAACTGGAACCCTGGGACTCTCGGACCGTGACACGGGAGGGTGACCAGCGCCGGGCCAGCTGGCGAGCGAGCCAGCGATCCCCGCCCAGCCTCCAGCCCGGTGTGTTATCTTCCTGCGTGTGTGTGTGTGTGTGTGTGTGTGTGTGTGTGTGTGTGTGTGTGTACGTACGCGCGCCTCTGTGCGGGGCTCCATGTGCCTGTGTCTCTCCTGAGTGTCACAAACCCCCCTAGCCCTCCTTTGTGCGGATGCCTGTCTTACAGGGCCACCCTGCCTGAGCGACTGGAAGACAGAATCGACTTCCTGGGGATGGGGAGGGAAGAAGGGGAGTGGGAACCCCGCCCCCTCCTCACCCTGCCTGCAGGGCTAGGTGGACAATGGGCCAGCCGAGGAGGGAGGAAGGGGCCTGGGAGCTGAGTTAGGCTTTGGTTGCATTGACATTCTAGATTACAACTCCTGCCTTTGGGCCCTGGTGGGCAGTGAGGGAACAGGACGTGGGACCGTGGAGTTTCTGCCAAGCTTAAAGGCCAGAGGGCCAGGGTAGGGTGGGAGTAATTCCACTCCCAGCCCCTAAAGTGTAGGCATTTCCTTGAGCAGGTCCTTATTCTCGTGGCTCAAATTGGGAAAAGGGCTGGTCTGAGGTAAGCGGCTACTCAGGACTTCAGACTGGGGCGGGGGGGGGGGGGTGGTGGTGGTGGTGGAGGGGAGGGTGCCGCGGATAGTCGATTTTAGAAGCTTACAGGAGGGGAGCTTTCAGAAACATAGTGTTCTAGGACAGGTGGACCGCAGACTGGGCTAGTTAGACTCTCAGTGTATTTATTGTCTGTCTTCCAAACTAGTACTTTAGGGGCCCGGAACCGCAAGACCCAGCGGTGAGTCAGGTTTGAGGTGGCAATGACAAAGGTTCACTTATGCCTGCCGACCTCCAGAAGGAGGAACCCAGGAGGAAGGGGTCAATCTCAATAAAAATCACACTTAAGACCACAGTTTAACCACTTAGAGCTCCAACAGCCTACTAGCCTTCAGGAACCAGTTCGGTATGTTAAGGCTCTAGATGCTATAGAGGCAGAGAGCTGTTAGGAGGTAGACACTGGAGGAGCTCAGAATGGATGTTAGGGCTGCCCTGGTCCACTTGTACCTTCTGAGCAGCAAGTTTGGGTTTGAGGAGCTGACGGTAGCAGTCATGTTATAGTGGGTGGAAAGCTGACTAATTCATCTCCTAGAAAGTGGTGCTGGCAGTGGTGGGAGGAAAGCTGCCTAGGTCACTTTTGCCTGCCTCAGTTTCCTCCCACCCTATTTAAGTCTCTGACGCAGTCCGATGCAGGCAGCAGCTGTGGGAGTCTGTGCTGAGTTATAGAGAGGAGGAGTGGAGGAGGGTGGTTTTGGGTAACCAACAGGCAGTTCACATTAGGTCATTGTAAGAATCACCCAATTTACCCAGGTAGTGGAAAGGGCTCTTGCCTAACTTGAAGTGAACAGATCTGTATTTAGAACCTCTGACAAACCATCTAAACCTCCCTATGCCTTGGTTTCCTTCAGTTTAAAACAGGTATGTGTTTGTTGTGGGGAGAGAGATTTTTCTAGATGGGCTCTGCAGGTCCTTGCAGCAATAAAATTTCATGATTCTATAAAAAATATCTGCTTTGTTATAGGACTCTCTTGTTGCTTCTTACAGTACTTTTAAAAAATATTCTTAATTTTATCCATATGATCTAATATTAATTTCCTTATCAATTAATGTTTGGTGCTTGACCTTGGCACATAATTAACCCCTTTTCATCCTGACTCTTTAGAAATGCCCTCCCTCTTTTCCCATTCTCTCCAGAATAGCCCTTCTGAGCCCTGAGAGCTTTGATTGGCAGGAGAAAGCTTGGTGAAATTTTCCCCTCCAACTCCTACACTTTCTCCCTCTCTACGATTTGCAGAATCACCATTTCTATCAAGGAGAGACCTTGAATCACCTAGGTCCCACCTCTTCAAGAAAGCCTTCTGTGGTTGCCCATGATCTGTACAAACTGTTGAGGGAACTGATGTTATTCATCTGGGAGAAAAGCAAACAAAGGAAGAACACAATGCCTGCCTTCAAATATTTGAAGGTCCTCTTCTAGAAAAGGAAATTAGATGTTATTCTGGCTGCCTTGAGGGCAGAACTAGTACTGCGGAGAATTTAGAGGGAAGTACATTCCAGCTCACTTTGTGTGGGGAAGGCCTGGATAATGATCGGAGCTGTCCAGTACTGGAATGGTTGCCTTGAAAGAGGGGGAAGGGGGAGAAAACTTGTCTATTGCTCCAGGCTACTACAAGTTTTCCACCAGAAGCTAGATAACTCTCTGTCACCTACGACATAAAGGAGTGGGAGAATGGACTTGAGGAGTGGGTGGACTAGGTGATCTGAGGTCCCTTCTAAATTTGCAATTCTCAGTTTCTCCCTCCTCTGAATTCCTAAGAGGCTGAACCACCCACTCTCTAGTCCCTGATTCTGTCCTGCCTGGCTTTCTTCTGTAGCAGTTCATATGATTTCCTAGTTTGGGCTCCCTAGCTAGGCTGTGAGTTCCTGGATAGCCAGAACTACATCCTCATTGTTCAGTTGATGGATTTGGAGTCAGGAAGACTACCTACCTCACTCTCCTCTCCTTTTGATGCCTACCAGCTGTGTGGCTATGGGCAAGTAAGTCCCTAAACCCCTCTGAGTCTCAGTCTTCCTCATCTGCAAGATGGGGATAAGGACAGATGTGGGTGATTGTGAGGTTCAAATGAGATCATGTGTGTCAAGCATTTTGCAAAGCCTAAAGCCCAGTATTAGACTGAGCTCCTGGAAGGTAAGGATGGACTCTTTTTGCCTTTCTTTGTATCCATAGTTTAGCATAAAGCCTGGCACATAGAAGGTTTTCCATAAATGCCTTTTGACTGACTGATTCTCTAACATACTATATGACTTTTTAGCTGTTCTTATTAGCATTGTAACAATGGGTTCACACCCAAGAAAGATAAGTACTAGACCTGTGATTTCATTGGTCTAGGGCAGGGGAGGGGAACCTGTGATCTTAAGGCCACATGTGGCCCTCTAGATCCTCAAGGACAGCCTTTTGATTGAATCCAAACTTCACTGAACAGATCTCCTTAATAAAAGGATTAAAACTTGGACTCAAAGGGCCATACTTGAGGACCTAGGGGGCTACATGTGGCCTCAAGGCTGCAGGTTCCCTGGAACTCCCAGGTGAGGAAGCATCCTCTACTAGTGCAGGTCTGGACCTTCTTTGTATTTATTATACATATTCCTTTTGTGTGTTGTCTTCCACTTTAGATTTTAAGATCCTTGAAGGCAAGGATTATCTTTCTTTTTCACAATGCTTAGCATTGTGCAGAGTATATAGGAGGTGCCTAACAGATGTTTATTGCATTGAGTTGAACATATAGCCTTAGAGAGTAGCCTAGAGCACTGAGAGTGATTTGCTCAAAACCAGTGTGTATTAGAGATGGGACTTGAACTGTTTCTGAAACCAGCTTTCTGTACACTCTTCCACTCTGCTCCATGAAAGTAGAAAACAATACAAGGCAGATGTGGATCATGTCATCATACCATGCCAGAGCTGGATGGAACCTTAAACCTAATCAAACCCAAACCCCTTGTTTTACATCGGGGAAACTGAGGCACAGGGACAAAAGCAAGGGCACACGCAGATGGATGCTGGAGTCAACAGGTTGATGACAGCTGCAAAATATTACTAGCAGAAATCACTAGGGACGATTTCTCTGATTTGCTGTATCCAGAGACCTCATGGACTGACTTCATCCTAAGTTAGAGATGGATGACTGACTCAGGGCCTTGCCCATAGTAGACACTTAATAAATGCTTTTGAATTGCATTGAATGATATTGTTGACTTAGGTTTGACCATGTCACTCTCCTCCTCCTGGACCTTCAACAGCTCCCAGATGCCTCCAGGATAAAAAAGAGATTCCTCAGCCTGACATTTAAAGCTCCCACCTACCCTTCAAGTCTCATTTTATAATTAACAATCTGGCTTCCACCTACTTTCCCAGCCTCATTCATTTCTCTCTTCTTCACACTGTCTCTGATTCAGAGAGACTTGCCTGCCAGCTGTTCCCTTACACAGCACTCTGCTTGAATCCTCTCTTTGATTCTTTGCATAGGTGATTGCCCAGGTCTGGACTGGTACGGAGAAAAGAGCAATGGCACTTAACTTTAGTGGGCCTGGGTTTCCTCCTCTGTCAAATAAGGAGTTTGGACAAGGTGGCCTCTGAGATCCCTTGTAGCTGCCAATTTAGGATTCTCTGCGCATCCTCCTGCCTCATCTCAGTCTTTGCTTCTTCATATCTCAGGTGCCTCCTCCTACATAATCTCTTCTTATTCCCTCCTGTCTTCAGTCCTCTCTTCCTCTTAAAGTTACTTAATTTTGAATTATTTAATTTACATGTGTCCCTCAACCTAGTAAGATGTAGGCTCCTAAGAAACAAAGACTGTTTTTGTTTTCTGTCTTTGCCTCCTAGTGCCTTACACATAGTAGGCACTTAACCTGTGTCTGTTTAATTGTGTCTTGAAGGCTTTGGCCAAATTGAGAGAGGTAGGCCCTGGGAAACTAGCTCTCCTCATTTCCACTCAGTAAATTCCTTTTGGGGATATGTATTTGTGTGCTTATGTGGGTTTCCTGCTGGGTTGCATAGCTTGCTGTCTCTAGGTTTGATGGTCTGAAACGATGGCCAGGCTGAATTATTGTATTATTAACAGTAGTGATGATGGCAAGCTTGGGGAACAGAGACAGGTTCTCCAAAATGCCTTGGCATCAATTCCAAAGATTGCGCCTCTGGATGCTGTCCATGGAGTGTCCCCACGGCGGGTTATTATGATGTATTTGACCAGAGGGGCTTGTATTGTTATAATGATTTCACACCAGGTTCTTCTGGTGATGAAAATAAAATAATATCCTGCGTTGTTTCTGCAGTGAGCTTTTTACTTTCCCCAAGGCATCCTGGTGTGGTGGGGAGAGGACTGGTATGAGAATCAAGAGACCTGGGTTCTGCTGCCAGCTCTGCCACTAATGCTTCCTGGCTTTGGGCAAATCCTTGATCCTCAGCTTCCTCACTTGTGAAATGAAGGAATGTGTTTAGCCTGGAGAAGAAAAGACTTAGGGGGAACAGGATAATATCTTTAAGTATTTGAAGGGTTTTCTTGAGGAAAGGGAGTTAGCCTTTTTCTGCCTGGCTCCAGAGGGCAGAGCTATTAGCATTGGGTGGAGATTGTAGAGAGGCAGCTTCCACATCCACGTATGAGAAAACTTCCCAGTAACTAGAGTTGTCCAGGAGTGGGAAGGGCTGCCTTAGGAGGCAGTGAATTCTTGATCAGTGGTCAGGGGGGTTTCAAGCACAGGTTAGATGACTGACTATTTGTTGGAAAGTCAGAGAAGACATTCTTTTTCAGATACAGTTGGACTAGCTGGCCTCCAAGGTCTCTTCAGATGCTGAGGTTCTCTGATAATGAATAGATAATTTTTATTCTCATTTCCAGTTTTAAATTGCTGTGATTCTAAACTCCATCTTTCTGATCCTCCTATCTTGAGGAAAAGATGGGGCTGTAATCCCATGGGAAATCACAAAAGCACAGAAACGGGTGAGCTGGAGCCAGCTCAGCCTAAAGCCCATTGTTAAAATTTCAGTGTGAGCATTTACACCTCAGAAATTGGCAAACCCACAAATCATGGCTTGATTTATTGTTTTATTGATTTCTAGGCTTAAGAAAGTGATGGATAAAATGTTACTAATACATATTCAGTTTTAAAGTGTGTCGTGGATATATCCTTACCACCCCCCCCAGCTGATTGTTAAACATTTACCAGCACATCCTGCACAGAAATGCACTGATGAAGGAGTTTCAGGTGTAGAACTACATCTCCTCAACCCCAGTCTGAGGTCTTTTCTACATGTAGGTGTGGTGTTTGGTTACCTTTTAAAGTTTTATTGTTGTCCCCCTAATCTCCCTTATCCTCACCATTGAACCCTTCCTTGTTAGAAAAACATTCAAGCCAAGCCAACTGACTGAGCTTCTGACAGGGTAAACTCCTTTCTACCTCCATAGTCCCCCACGTCTCAGCTGAAAGGAGGAAGTTATATTTCATTAGCACTTCTCCAAGACTGAGATTATTCTATTATATTTCATCAGAATTCGACTGCCTTTTAGTTACCAAGCATTTGATGGTCAGTGAAAGGAAATAGGGACGTTTAGTCAATTACTAGGGAAAAAGAGACAATTGACAGGCAAACAAGCTGAGATCAGGGATTTCTTGGGAAGGGGGGGGGCAAGGGTAGAAACTCCTAAGGACTGTCTTAGGCACAGTTAGTATCTAGCCCAATATCTTCCTCCTTCTCTTATTCCTGGACTCAGATCAGTGAATTCCATTTGGACCTCCAGGGCAGAACTAGGAGCAATAAATGAAAGCAGTACCTATTAGGCAAGCTTAGATTTGATATCAAGAAAAATAATTCCCTATCACTGGAGCTGTCCAAAAAGTGGAATGGCCTGCCTCTGGAGGTAGTGGGGGGCCCTCTCATTAGAGATCTTTAAGCAAAGGTTGGATGCCCATTTATCAGGACTGTTGTAGAGGGGAACATGGGTGGAACCAGATGGCCCCGAGGTCCATTCCAGTTCCAAAATCCCTTAATTTTGTGGTTGTCAAAGGACAGCTCAGAAGCCTTGGTCTTCAGGGAACATCATTAACTCTACCCACTAAAGAAAGTGGGTGCTGAAATTTTAGAAGGATTCCCAGCAACAAGGGGATGGCACCCTGGTGTAGTAAAAAAAATACCAAATAAACAAAAAAACAAACAAACTCAAAAACAAAAAAAAAGAAAAACCAGTCTGGGAGTCAAGAAACTTGGGTTAGAGTTCTAGCTCCGATATTTCCTGGCTGAATGGCCATGGGTAAGTGGCTTTTCTCTGTGCTTATTTCCTCCTGCCTGTTAAGACAAACAATTAAACTAGAATGGCATGAAGGGCTCCTTCCAGTTCTAAGTCTCTGAGAAACTTTTTAGGCTGTGGTACATATGGGTTAGTAGATTACCCTTCACGGTTGCTCAGAATCTCTCCATTCTCCGAGCATAGCTAGTGGAGAGTTTTCTGAATAAAGCAAAAGGTGTAATAATATTAATAATAACTGACATTTATCTACTGTTTGAAGGTTTGCAAAGAGCATTATATATATTATCAGTTGTAAAGTAATGCAATGAATTTTAAATTTCTGCTAATTCAGACTTATGGGGTAGAGCTGGGGAGGAGGGGAATTGATCTGGAGAAAAATTCAAACTGTGGGAAAAGGTATTTTAAGATATAGAAAAGTAACATATTTAAGAACACTTTTCCATTGTTCTGATCTCATCTGATATCTCATGGAAGTGACCACAACTTCTTAAAGGCTGAGCTGTTGAAGTATAAATTCTGAGAGACCCTACCAAGCTGGAAAGGCTTTGGGTACAGGGTCTGTTGTTCAAGGACCAGCTTAGTAATATTTTTTTGTTTGATTTGGTTTGGGGTTTTTTGAGATAGGGTCTCTCTTTCTGACCCACACTGGAAGTACAGTGGTCACTCATGACCCTTTCACCTGCTCTCTTTCCAACCTGGGTGGGTTCATTTCTCTTTAGGCAGTATATATGCTCCTGGGTGGTGCTTACCATATGGGTGCCAGACAATGAAGACATCTTATTGGCTTTAGCCCTGTTTACCCCACTTCAGAATTCCAGAACTCAAGCAATCCACTGGTCTCAATCTCCCCTAGGAGCAAGGAATCACAGGCATTGTGCCAACCTTGCCCTGGCCAGGTCCTTAAATTGAAAGAGGTTCATTACCTAGTTGATTTCAGGGTAATAAATGTTTCAGACAGACAGCAACTCTTGAATATCAAGTCATAGACTATGTGTTGGTCTATATTGGTAGAAAGAGGAAACAAAGGAACCTTGGAAAAATTGAGTTACATAGGAAAAACGATCCTTTACATTTGCATAAAACTCTCACAACTCTTTCGTGGTATCTCCTCTAGTGCCTAGCTCAGCACAATGCATGGAATAAATGTTTAACAATTTTTTGTATGTTTATCGAGTGAACAAAGTCTTAATTGGGGACTTAGAAGGGTAGAAGGGGAAACAGATTATAACTCCCCTGGAGATGTAGGAGATTTGTACCCCTTTGTATCTGAGCACCAATAATGGTTTTGTTGTTGTTGTTTTGATCTTTGTTGCTTCACTTTAAATTAAACACTTAAAATTTGGATTCATATGTTTCCCTTTATGTCTGCCAAGAGCATGCCACAGGGAATAGGGGCTCGAGTCAGGGTTGGATTATATGTGTAAGGGATAAGAGGGGTGAACATTTGCTCCTTGCCACAGCTGTGATAAAATAATACCTGGTGGGGCAGGTATTATTATTCCCACTTTGCAGATTGGGAAATTAAGATTCAGAAGGTCTGTAACTTGTTTGGGATCTTACAGCTAGTAATTAGCAGAAAAGGAAATAATAAAAAACTAACAAACATGCAAGCCAGGCTTTCTCCACTTTCTACTTTATTATGTTGCTACAGTAGAGTGCATGTTGGGAATAGGGGGAGGTGAAGGAGAGGGGAGGGAGAGGGTAGAAGGAAAGCCTAGAGCACTTGCCTCCCTTCCCACCGAGAGGCAAGAGTAGCAGTGGCTACCTGTGCTTGATTACACGACTGACCAAGCAAAATCCTGACCTGGCTCACGGTTCAAGCGGAAAAAAACACCCCATGGGGTTGGATGATAAATTTTTACAATTGTAGACTTAACCATCAATGAAAACAAAAACAATTTAACCTAGAACAAGAAGTGAAAAAAACCTTCCTTCAAACCTTAGCATTCAATGAATAGATCTAAAGGAACTTAAAAAATAACCGAAGAGAGTGACATGGTCAAACCTATGGCAATAATACCCTTTCAATCCAATTCAAAAGCATTTATTGGGGTGGCTAGGTGGCACAGTGAATAGAGCACCAGCCCTGGAGTCAGGAGGACCTGAGTTCAAATCCAGCCTCAGACATTTAACACTTACTAGCCGTGTGACCATGGGCAAGTCACTTAACCCCAACTGCCTTGCAAAAAAATAAAAATCAAAATAACCAAGGATCCGAAATGATTTTACTCTGCATTCCTTTCCAGACCTGCTCACTCTCCCGACTTGTTCTTGATGTCTTTTCTTTTATATATGTATATTTTGTATCTTTAAAATACATTCTATATGACATTCAGTACATATATACAGTCAATGTGTAATCAGTTGTTTCTGATGGTCTTACTTTGTCTCTTCATCCAGGCCCATCTCACAAGCATTTATTAACCTCCTACTATATGTTAGGTTCTGGTCTAGTTGATGAGGATATAAAAAGGTAGCAACAAAACAAAAACAAACAAACGAAAACCCTCCTTGTATTAGTCGACATTTATTAAGTGTTCACTACGTGCTGGACACTGTGCTAAACCCTGGAGACACAAAGAAAGGCAGAAACAATCTCTGCCCTCAAGGAGCTTATAGTCTAATGGGAAAGACAACAGATAAATAACTGTGGACCTAAGACAATATGGTTCTTGTCTGTCTACCACAGGTCAGTTACAAATAGTCCACGTGAACATTTGGGGTAGATTCTCTAAATTTTTGCATCTGGTGTTTCTTTTGAGCTACTTAATTCTGCTTTGCTCATAGAGCACAGCACCTTCTCTGATGAGGGCACATCATGATGGAAGGTCTTCTCAGGGAGGAAGACTCTAGCAGTTGGGAGAACCTTGAAGTTGGCATTGGAGTTAAATACTTATCTTTAAGGAGCTCACATTCTTTTGGTGGAGGAATACAACATAGCCTCATAGTAGAAGGGAAACACCATTGGTTCTGGGGTCAGAGTATCGTCATAGTATGAGAGAAGGAGCATCGGTTCTGCGACCAGACCATATTTTCCTCTCTTTACACTCCTTCCCCACCCTCTACCCCCAACTTTCTGACTCCCTTTTTATTTTCTTCTACTAAAATGTAAACATTCCTACAGTATTTACTTGCTTGTATGTGTAGCCCTGGAGTTATAAATGCTCTATCTCACTAATGTGGTTAAAAAGTGAAATGAGAAAATTAAATACTGAGCACTAGGGTCAACAGGAAAGAGACTTTGACCTTGACTCTGCTACTGACCTTGGTCTGTGAATTTGCTGCTCTGTGTCTTGGTTTCCCCATGTGTAAAGTGGGAGGAGAACTTGGGCTAGATTAGGTGTCTATGGAAAGTTTGACCACTAGCTCCCCTTCCTCTGAAGATTTGGTAGTGATGAACTCACCTAGCATTTATTAAGCACCTGCTGTGTGCCAGGCACTGGGGATATGAAGGTAAAGGACAATCCTTGCTCTCAAGGAGCTCATGGTCTAATGGGGGAGACAACGTACAAATAACTATGTATGAGTAATATACAGACGTGGTAAACTGAAAATCTCCTCAGGGGGAAGGCCCTAAGATTAAGGATGGGGAAAGGCTTCCTGTAGAAGATGGGATTTTACTTGACACTGGAAGGAAACTAGGGAAGCCAGGAGGACATTTGGGGGGTGCCATAGTGCATAGCATGCTGGGCCTGGAGTTAGGAAGATGCATCCATCTTCATGGGTTCAAATCTGGTTTCAGATACTTACTAGCTGTGTGACCCTGTTTGCCTCAGTTTCCTCATATGTAAAATAAACTGGAGAAAGAACTAGTAAACCTGTCCAGTATCTTTGCCAAGAAAACTCCAAAATGGAGTCTTGGAGAGTTGGACATGCCTGAAATGACTCAGCAACAAGGAAAGCCAGAAGGCTCGGATGAGAATAGACAGCATTCCAGGCATGGGGGAACAGCTAATATTTATTGGTGGTATAAACACTTAAAATGAAATACTCAAAACAGTTTGAGACCACTGAACTAAATAATCTCTTAGGTGTTTTCTGTCTCAGGCTGGAGCAGAGTTGATCAGGAAGGTCCCTTGGAGGAACTGATAGACATGTATTGGTGGGCAAAAGCTATGTAAGCAGGAATTAAGTTATCCGAGCATGGAGATTGTAACCATGGGTATAATTGTAGCTAAGTCACACTATCTGTTGTTATAGAGAATTGAGACGAGCCTAGATAGATGCATGGGAGGAAAGGAAGGGAAGAACTAGAGTGCCAGAAGGCTAGACTGAGGAGATGAGATTTATTCACATTAAGTCAAGGGGATTTGTGTTATTATTATATGTCAGACAATAGAGAGTACTTGTTAGGTCCTGAGCATGGTAGGCAATGACTGACACTGGTACAGGATGGATCTGATGGGGGCTCATATTGGAATGCTGTATGTGATAGTTATCTCAGTAGTCATCTAGCCCAGCCAGCTAGGCTTACTGAAAGTCCCTCGAGGACATGATCACATCTTATGATGAGTTTGTCTCTCAGCTCCTGGCCCAAAGCTTTATCATAGTAGTCCCAGTCACTCAATGAATATTGGTTGTGATGAAGGCCTATGCTAGAATAGAGAGGGAAGGCAGGGAACATCAAGGGTCTAGGACAGGCATAGTAAAGCTAGGGCCTCTACTAGTGCCCTCCCTCTGAAATTATCTTGCATTTGTCCTGTCTCTATCTTGTGCATACACAGTTGTTTGAATATTAGACTCTAAGCTCCTTGAGGGCAGGGACAGGGACTGTGTTTTCACCTTTCTTTGTCTCTCCAGAGTTTAGTACAATGCCTGGCACATAGTAGGTACTTAATAAGGGCTTTTGGTTGTTGTTATTGTTGGAATTGGAGTCAGCAGGACCTGGGTTTGAATTCTGCCCTCAACACTCATTACTAGTGTGACCATAAGCAAGTCACTTCCACACTCTTGATTGGCCCCTTCCTCATCTCTAAAAGGAGGCTAATAAAACCCAGAGTACTTAATCCACAGGATTGTTTTGAAGGAGATTATATATGTGTAGCGGGCTTTGCAAAATTTAAAGACCCATATAAATGTTGCTTAGTATGCGTGTGAAGGATCTTGTGTTTGCATGGGGCTAAGGGAGGGAGGGGAGCTCCTAATGATGGTAAGAGGGGATGGATATCACAGGAGGAGGGATAACAGGTGGGAAAATTGAGATGGTGAACAGATTTAGAGAAGAAAGGGATGTATTTCTTTATCAAGGGAAAGACTGTGTATGACTGGGGCCTTAGCAGTGGGGCAGGAGGATAAAGAGAGAGTGAGAGAGACAGAGAGAGACAGGGAGGAGAGAGAGAGAGAGAGAGAGAGAGAGAGAGAGAGAGTGAGAGAGAATGTTTGAAGATGTCAATCAGTGAATGAGCAGATATTTCCTGATTCTTTCACCTTGTGAAGATCATCAGGAATGTTTCTTGAAAGGGGTATACAGCCTTGTTGGGGAGGCCGTCTGGCACATGAGAGAGGAAAGGAAAATGAGACGAGTCTTTGTAGCCTTGAAGCAAAGCCAGAAGGTGTGTTTTCACACAGCTGGGGCTCTGGATTTGTTGGCAAGGTTTCTTAGGAGACTCAGGTCTGGTTTCTTACATCCTGACCAAGCTTGTGAGAGGGGAGCTCCAATACAGCTTGAATGAGTTGGGTGCTGAGGCTCCTTCTCACTTGAACATCTTATACTTTCACAGGCGCAATGTGGTGAAATGGAAACAGTGTTGGGACTTGGAGTCTGGATGTTCTGGGTTCAAATCCTCCTGCTGATAATAGGTGACCCTGGGAAAATCTCTTAGCTTCTTGAACCTCTGTCTCCTAGGTGCTATGTAAATGCTAATTATTATTATTATTTCCTTATCTATTAATAATAATCAGAGATGAATGACATGGTAGCCTAGTAGTCAATCCAACCTGGGACTCAAGTCTCCCCACTGAGCTCTTCTGGCCATGTGGGCAAATCTCTCAGTGACCCAGACAATTGTCGAAGTTTCAGAGATGGCCTAGTTTGCATTAAAAGAAAATAATGATAGCTAACATTTACAGAGCACCTATTTTGTGCCAAAGGGCAGCCAGGTGGTACTTTAGATAGAGCCCCAGTCCTGGTGTCAGAAAAGCTCATCTTCCTGAGTTCAAATCCAGCCTCAGACACTTATTAGCTGTGAGGTCCTGGGAAAGTCACTTAACCCTGTTTGCCTCAGTTTCCTCATCTGTAAAATGAGCTGGAGAAAGAAATGGCAAACCACTCCAGCATCTTTGCCAAGAAAACGCCAAATTCAGCCATGAAGAGTGAGACAGGACAGAAACAACTGAACAACAATTATGTGCCAGGCACTGTGCTAAGCACTTTATAAATATTATTTCACTTGATCCTCAGAACTCTGTGGGGGTAGGTACTGTTATTATTTCTACTTTACAGATGAGGAAACTGAGGCAAACAGATAAGTGACTTGCCCAGGGCCTCACAGCTTAGGTTAGATTGTGGTCCTTTGTGCTCAAAGAGGACCAAAATGAAATCACTCTGTCAGGGTCACATGCCTAAGTAAGTGTCTAAGGCCACTCTTGAACTCAAGTCTTCTTAACTCTAGGCCCAGAGCTCTAACTCCTACACTACCTAATGAGTTTGCTCCCCAGGAGTTTCCTACACTGATGAAATCAGAAGTCCGCTTTACTTAGTTTTTTGATGGAGATGAGCCTATAACACCTATAGCACCTATGTCCCAAGGTAGTTCTAAGAATCAAATGAGAGAATGGACTTATTTGTAAATCTCAAAAGTGCTCTAAGACCACCAGCCATTATTATTAGAATGGAATGCCTGGAGAGCAGCCACTGTCTCACTTATATATTTTTATCCCCAGAGCCTGGCAAATAGTAGTCACTTAGTAAATTCTTTTTTGTTCATTCACTCATTATTCACTCCCATCTCTCTCCTCCTCGCCGTTTCTTCTCCTCCCTCTCTTCTCCGCTCTCTTGTTCTCTATTTCTCTTCCTCTTCTCTCCCTCTCTCCTCTCTTTTCTTTTCTCTCTCTCTCTGCCCTCTCTCTCTCTCCATCTCTTCTTTTGGTCTCTTTCTCTCTGTCTCTGTTTCTTCCCCCACCCCCACCCCACCTTCTCTCTTTTGTCTTTTCCTCCCTGATTTCCACCCCCTTCTCCCATGGTCCCCTCTGCTTTCCTCCTGGAGCCCCTTATTCTATGAGCAAGACCAGGACATTCAGATGCCCCATCATAGAGAGAGCCATTGTCTTTGGAGGTGAAAGGATAGGTTTCTGCATCCAAAAGCCCATTGTCTAACAACAGAGAGTTTTCCTCTCAATCAGCTCTGCATTTGGTTCAACAAACCATTTTTTTCAGGTTTCCCTCCATCCCGCCCAGCTGGGTTCCTGCGTGATGACACATCCCTGAAGTGACATGCTGCTCATTCTTCACAGCACAGCAGGGACCAGCAATGAGTCGTGCTGGCTCACGAATTAGACTTGTTCAGCCTGGCCCCAGGGGCCAGGACTGGGAGAAATGGAGGGAAGAGTGCAGGGCAGAGTTCAGCTCAGTGTAAAGGGAGTCGGCATTTGGAGCAATCCAGGCTCACAGCGTCCAGGAGCAGGGAGCAATGGTTTTAGAAATGGAGATTATTTATCTATCCATCTGTCTATCTGTCTGTCTGTCTGTCTCTCTGTCTCTGTCTCCGTCTCTCTCTCTCCCTACCTATCTATCTACATATCTACCCATCTATCCATTTACTTATCCATCCATCTATCTGTATATGAATATGTATACATATGTATATTTATGTGTGCACATAAATATATATATATAAATGTATATATAATATATATTAAAAGCCCAACTATCCACAAGTGGATGAAGGTCTCTAAAGGGGGAGGCTTAACACCTACTTTGGGGAGCTCTTATAGAAGGGCTGACTGTTCATCTTGCTCTGGTTCAGGCCATCATCCTTTCTCTCTTGGATTATCACAGCTCCCTTCTAGTTGCGCTTCCTGCCTCAAACCCAGCCCCATTAAAATCCCTTCTTCTAAGGCACAGATCTGACAGAGTCACTCCTCCACTCAACAAATTCCATTAGCTCCCTATTACCTCTGGGATGACATCCCAACTCTGCACCTAAAGCCTTTCTAACCTAGCCCTAATCTACTTTCCTTACCTTATTACACGTTGTTCAGTCATGTTTAATTCTTTGTGACTCCATTTGGGGTTTTCTTGGCAAAGATATTAGAGTAGTTTTCCATTTCCTTCTCAAGTTCATTTTACAGATGAGGAACTGAGGTAAACAGGGTGAGGTGACTTGCCCAGGGTCACACAGCTAGTGAGTGTCAGAGGCCAGATTTGACCTCACCTCTTCCTGATTCCAGGGCCAGCGTTCTATCCCCCGAACCACCCAGACGCCTCCTATTACACATTACTCCAGTCAGTTGAACCTTCTACTTATTTCTCATCAACAGAAGTCCGTTTGCTATCATAGCTGGCTTTCTCTGTGCGGGTTGTTCAGAAAATACTCCTTTCTTCTACCTCTTAGAATCCTTATTTTCTTTCAGGACTCAGTCTACATGTCACCTTCAATATCACTGGTTCCCAACATTTTTGGTTCTGCAAACCCCTTTCGACAAAAATAAATGTGTTGTGCCCCCCCCCCCAGTAATTTAAGGTGCTACTTGCAATATTCTGCAATTATTGACTGCTCAGGATGCCGTTAAATAATTTTTAGTAAACCTCTTGGACCATTGTGCTGAACCACCAAATGGGGATTTCTTCTCCATGAAGTCTTTCCTGATCCCTCCCTCCCAGATACCAGGATCCTTCTTAGCAAAACCACTTCACCACTTTGTGTCTGTCTTGTAGACAGATGTATGTGTGCATTTTGTCTTTCCAATAGAATGTAAGCTCTCCAGTAGAATGGCATGGAGTATTTCATTTATATATTCATATCCCAAGTGTCTGGCACATAGTAGGCACTTAATAAATGCATGTTGAACATAGTAGGCACTTAATAAATGCATGTTGAACATAGTAGGTACTTAATATATTCATGTTGAACATAGTAGACACTTAATAAATGCATATTGATTCATATGGGTTAGACTAGGTGGTCTATGAGGTCGCTTACAACTCTTAAGTTTCTGTGATTGGCATGGACAAACTGCTCTGAACTCTTGTCCTGTGACTCCTTCTGCATGCAGGCCCTAGTTTTGAGCATGTAATTCAAAGGAGGAGACATGGTTCCCCTCAGGGAGCTTACAGTCTTTTTTTTTGGAGGGGCAATTGGGGTTAAGTGACTTGCCCAAGGTCACACGACTGGTAAGTGTTAAGCATCTGAGGCCAGATTTGAATTCAGGTCCTCCTGATTCCAGGGCTGGTGCTCTATTCACTGTACCACCTAGCCACCCCTACAGTCTATTTTTTAAGAGATCGTTTCTGATTCTTAATCATCCAGCATCCCTTACAGAAGGACCTACGCTATATGAGTCCACAAGGTGGATAGAGGGTGTGGAGTCAGGGAAGTCTGAGTTCAAATCCTCCCTCCAATTCTCACTAGCTGTGTGACCCCAGACAAAATCACTTAACCTCTCTCTGCCTCAGTCTCCTCATCTGTAAAGTGAAGATAATAATCAGACCTAGCTCAGAATTGTTGTGAGAGTCAAAAGAGGTGATAATAGATGTAGAGCACTTTGCAAACCTTAAGCGTTATGTACATGAGCAACTCTTAGTAATCTATTTCTTCTTTAATTTGGTGTCAGGAAGCAGAGTGTCTCTGAAGAACTTGTTTGTTTCTTCTTTAAAAAATTAGACATCAAGAATGAACCCAACTCTGCAGCTTAACACTCTGTGTGACTTTGGACAAGTCACCTACCTTTTTTTATTCCTGACCACAGTTTCCTTATCTGGAAAATGAGGAAATTGGATTAGAGAGCCAGTCCTAGACCTATGATCCTATCCTGCCCATTGGGCAAATCACTTCTTTGGACCTCAGTTTCCCTATCTGTAAAATGAGGGAACTGGACTAGATGACCCCTGTGATCCTGGCTGTGTCACTGCTGAAGCCCTCCTTGGATGCCTCATCAGAGAGTGTGTCCCTGAGACAGTGCCAGTGGCCTTAGCAGACATGACTGAACAAGGAAGCCTTTGAGTTGGTCCAGGGGACCAGCTTGCCTCTGAGAACAAGCCTATGTGGGGAGAGGCAGTGCCCTAGCAGGGTGGCCAGCAGGCATTAACGTTTTGTTGTCTAAACACCCACATGCATGCACGAATGTACTTGCGCATGTGCATACACACACACACACACACCTGCCCTGGTGAATTTTATTTTTAGTTCCATTGATAAATACCGGTATTCAAATATGTGAACAGGAGCGTAAGGAAAGAAAATGAGAAGCCAGTGTACAAGCCGAACCAGCCAACCAACCAAAAACAACAAGAGATGGTAAATGATTCTACATGTGTCTGCAACTTCTTCCATTTGCTGATCATTAGCTCCACCTTAGGAGAGGCAGAATCCTGGGAAAGACCGCCTTCGGTGTCTTGTTTTCTGAACTCTAACTACCTGGTCCATTCGTTTTCTTCCCTCTGCATCACCTTCTCCGGGTCTTCCCGTATTTCCTCAAATTCTTCTTTGCCATCGTGTCTTATGGCTCAATAACATACGCTGTTACATCCATAATTGAATGATTTGTTCAGTTATTCTCTAGTCGACACTTGTTTGGTTTGTTTTCCGGTATTTTACTATTGCAGATAGTGCTGCCAGGAATACTTTTGCACCGATAGGTATTTTTTTTCCTGTTGATAACTTCCTTGGGGGTAGAGTCCCAGTAGTGGAACCACTGGGTCAAAGGGTATATGGAGTTTGATGACTCTTAACTGTTAAATTCCATCTTACTCTCCAAAGAGATTGGACCAACTCATGACTCCCCTAGCAGCTCACGCTCCTTGCCTGTGGGGGCTAAGAACAACTCTAATTTCTCCTCTTCTTCACATACTTAAAGATGGTGACCATGCTGTACTCTCCCCCCATCCTCCCAAACCACTGCTCCCTATTTTCTTCTCCAGGCTAAGGCTTCTCTTTTGCTTGATCTTCATATGACAAATCCCTTTACCAGCCTGGTTGCCAGCTGGATCCTCCAGCTTCTCAGTGTCTTTCCAATACTATGACACTTGGAATTGACACAATATTTATTCCAGATGTCTCATCCTACACACTACGACCAAAATTATCTTTCCAAGTCACAGATCTAACCATGTCGCTCTCCTCTCCAAAACTGTCACTGATTTCCTATTGCCTGTAGGAGAAAATCCAAATTCCTCTGGTTAGTATTTCAGGCCTTCCACAGACTCCCTTCTTCCAAGTTACCTTTTTACCCCGATGCCACACTATTCTCTATCACAATCTTCAACTCCTCCAGGCATTTCCTTGTGCCTGGAAATTCACCCCTGACTCATCTCAGCTCTGTGGAAGTCTCGGCTTCTTTCAGGGTTTGGCTCAAATGGTACATCTTCCCTTAAGCCTTCCTTGACCCTCTCCTACTTCTTAGTACCCTCCACCTTCTTAATTTTCCTTATGCTGGACTTCTGTAAGAAGCAGTGTGGTTTAGCAAATAGAGAGCTGGTCTGAGACTCAGGAGCACCTGGGTTCAACCTCTGACACATTCTGTCTGGGCAACCCTGGGTCATTCACTTAAATTCCTAGTGTCCTGGGCTCTTCTCCAAGACTGAAAGTCACAGAGCAGATGCCAGTCTGTGTTGGTAGTGGGAGCACCCTCATCAAGAGTTGTCCTGGTTCAGTGAAATTTTAGATCTGGTTTTAAAAAAATATCTCATCTTGATTATTTAATATTTGTGGGACTCATCAAGCGGCTTTCCATCTCTGGGCCTCTGCTAGAAAATCAAGAAGATCTTTGCACCTCTTCTCTCATAGAGTTACAGGAAGGAAAATGCTCCAGAAACCTTAAAAGACTGGAGAGATTTCAGTTATTCTCATTATTACCAACTTTCCCATCACCTAGAAATGGAAACTGACACCAATTCTATAGTAGAGATATAATGAGTTGGGATAACACCTGATAACCAAGCAGCCATAATGTTTTTACCATCCTGAAGAAGAGGAAAAAGAAAAGGTACTTTCTTCCCTCCTAGAAACCTAATACTAAATACATCTACTTCCTGCATGTAGAGGGAGCTTCCTCCCGGGTTATGCCCTATACCAATGAAATTGCCAGGTCTGGAAATTTAAAAATATATATATAACTATTTGGTATAGTAAAACGTAAGCTCCTTGAGGGCAGGCACTGTTTTATTTTTGTCTTTTATCCTAAGCTCCTAGAACAGAGTCTGGAACATGATAGGTGTTTAATAAATACTTGTTGAGTTGTCAGTTCTGAGCATCTGCTGGATCTCTCTGCTAAAGACAGAGCAGCTGAGTTCTTGGCCTGCTTCTATGCTCATTCTGTTCAGGTTGAGGAGGGGAACTGTTCTTCTGGACCTGTTTCTGATCACCCAGGGGGCACTCTCTACAAATGTGGAAATGTTGGGAAGATTAGCAAGAGACAACCATATGATCTTAGCTATATTCACTATGGATGCCAAGGAGCAATGGAAAACCTGGTCCTTGAGAAGAAATACAAAAGATTGGCCTACCATCTTGTTCAAATGTGCGGAAGGATGAAGTTTAGAAAGAGCTAAGGTAGACCAGGAAGGACAACATTTTTTGGCTATGTTGGGAGCAAGAGGAAGATCTTAAAAGTGAATACATCCCAGATTAAGAACCCTTGATCTTGGTGTGGCTAGATGGTGCAGTGAATAGAGCACCAGCTCTGGAGTCAGGAGGACCTGAGTTCAGATCTGGCCTCAGACACTTAACACTTACTAGCTGTGTAACCTTGGGCAAATCACTTAACCCCAATTGCCCAGTCTTCCCTTCTCTAAAAAAAAAAGGAAAAAAAAAAAAAAAGAAGCCTTGATCTAGAACCATAACTGCTAGCAAGGGTAAAATTGGAGGTAGTAGCAGGTCCTAGGTTTGAATTCAAAGAATGGCTTACCTTCCCATCCCAAAGTTTTTTGAATATTAGTTCCTGGAGAGCCAGATAGAAAGGAAGGAAGGAAGCCTCTATTAAAAGTGTCTCCCATTGTGCTAAATACTTTACAAATGTTATCTTGTTTGATCCTTACAACAACCCTGGGAGGTTATTATCCCTACTTTACAGGTGAGGAAACTGAGGCAGATAGAGGTAAAATGGCTTTCTAAGAATCACAGTTTAGTAAGTTCCTGGGGTTGGATTTGAACTCAGGTCTTTCTGTCTTGCTGTTCTATGCCATCTGACTGCCTTTATCTTCTGTGGAGAATAGGAAATACCAAATTTTGAAAAACAAAGTTTAATGGGAAATTAAAACCCAAGAGAAACAAGGCAGTATAGTAAGAAAACACCCTCCTGTCCTTAAGTAGTTCTAATCCATCAAATTCGGAGAGATTACATCTGAATAAGTAATCTGGATTGAAATGACTTCAGGGTGTTACAGTCTCTGAGAAATGCTGCCAAATGATAGCAGGGCTGAGCACCTGGAAATGGGGGAGCACTGTCCCAGTTTTCAGAAAGGGAAGGGAGGTGGATGCTCCAGATTGTCGATCAGTGAATTAAGCTTCAATTCCTGGCAGATTCTAGAACACATTTTTAAAGGGATAGTATTTTGAGCCCTTTGCAAGGGAGAGGTTGATCACTCCAAAGCCCCGTGGGCTCATTGTGAACAAGCCATACCAAACTAACCTCATTTCCCCTTTTGTGACAGAGGAGCACCGAGAGACTGTCTATCTGGTTTTCAGGAAGGCATATGAACATATTCTCTCTGTAATAGTATAACTCACATGTGAATGGTGCTTTAAGATTAAAAAGCCCTTTTATCCCAAACCTTTGAGTTAAGACAGACTAAGTGTCATGATGCTCATTTTATAGGTGAGGAAAATGCAGGCCCAAGGGTTTATATAACTTCTATGGAGTCACAGAGCTAGTAATTGTCACAGCTGGAATTTAACCCCAACATTTCTGAGTTTAAGACCGGTATCCTTTCCAAGCACTCCATTGGCTCTCCACAATTACGTATAGTAAGAACTAATTAATGGGGCGGCTAAGTGGCACAGTGAATAGAGCACCGACCCTGGAGTCAGGAGGACCTGAGTTCAAATGTGACCTCAGACACTTGACACACTAGCTGTGTGATCTTGGGCAAGTCACTTAACCCCAACTGCCCTGCCTCCGAAAAAAAACAAAACAAAACCAAAAACAAACAAAAAAAGGACTAGTTAATTATCATGAAGAACAGCTGGGTGGCAGAGTAGATAGAAGTCAGGAAGAACTGAGTTCAAATTTGTCCTTGGACACTTACTTAGCCTTGTGACCCTGGGCAAGTCACTGTTTGCCTCAGTTTCCTCATCTGTAAAAAGAGCTGGAGAAAGAAATGGCAAACCACTCCAGTATCTTTGCCCCCACAATTACTCAACTAAACAATTGCCTGCAAAACAAGTATTGGGTTTGATCTTCTTGACCCCAGAGGGCAGAGGAGAAGGGCTTGGCCTGGGTGGACTTCTGGTTCCTTTCAAGTCCTCTAATGATGCTCCCATGAAACTGAAGTTGGATGGATTTTTACTCTTTGGTGAGAAAAATCTTCTCCCCAATTAGAGGGGTCCCAACATGGAATAGGCCCATGAGGCCTTGGGCGTCTCATCACCAGAGAGAGTCTAGGTGACCATTTGTCATAGGCGTAGCTGGGGATATCCCACTAAGGCACAGGTGGCCCCAAATAACTTCCCGGTGGCCCCTTCCAAAACTGCCATCTTGTGCTTCTGTGCTGAGTTATTGAACAGAGAGACTTCACCTAACAAAATCTTCTTTTTGTTGTCAAAAAACCCCCCAGTCATTTACTCTGGCCAAGCACTGAGTCTCTCTCGTCAGAGCCCCCATTGTTGTCTATTTGTCTGCTTCTTGTGACTGCTCTTCGTTCTTTCTTCCTTGTTTCGATCCTCTTTCATATTGTGCTTAATTGCACAGAGTTGAGAAGGAAAGGGAAGAGAAGAGTCCAGAGATTCCATTCAAGAGGCAGAGCAGACACTTAGTAGATGTGCCAAGAGCCATGTTGGGTGCTGAGGATGCAAATTGCTTCTTGGAAGAGGGTAGAACATTAATAAATTTAAAATAAATTTTAAAAAAATTCTACTTAGAAAACCACTACCCAGACCAATCTCCAGGGGCTTTGACATTCTTTCGTGGGAGAGAGTATGTACCTCTGTAATGGCTACAGAATAAATAGAAATACAGGGTCATTGGGAGGGAGGGCACCAGGAGCTGGGGAGATTGGCAAAGGTCTCCTGTAGAAGGTAGGACTTGAGCAGCTCCATGTCTCGAAGAAAAGAGATTCTCTGAGGTGGAAGTGAGAAGGGAGGATATAGTCCAGGCCTGGGGCCAGCCAGTGCAAAGCTGCAGAGGTGGGAGATTGGAGTGTTCTGGGATGGGAGGGATGGCCAGAGAGGCCAGATTGTAGGGTGCCAAGAGGGAAAGCATCATCCAAAGAGCCTGGAAGGAGAGGGCCCTCCGGCTTGTAAACAGCTTTAAAAGCCAGTTTAGATCTGATTCCAGAGGCAATGAGGAGTTCCTGGAGTTTGATGATTATGGGGATGACTAAGGAAATGGGACAATGGGGAGCTCCTGGAATTTACTGAGTATGAGGGTGCCTACGGAAGAGTGGAGGCTGAAAGGAGTGAGGGGAGGACTGAGGCTGGGAGCCTCAGTTAGGAGGCCTCTGCGTAGTCTAGGTGAGAGATAAAGAAGCTGTGAACGCAGGTGGTGACTGTGTGAGGACAGACTGACACCCCAGAGCCAGGGCTGGGGTGTCTGTAGCATTCCACACCTTTCACCGCCTTTCTCTCCAGCCAGGAACAGTTGTTTTGCTATTGAGAGGCAGCATGGTATATGATGAAAATAGTACAGGACTTGGAAGCAGATGTAGAATTTTTATATTTTTTGGCTCATATTTGGTGGTTTCTAGTTCAAAGATGCTGGTTAAAAAAGTGACCCAGGTTCAAACTGCAGATCTGTGAGTTGCCACCCATGTGACTTTGGACATGTCACTTAACCTGGTCTGTAAAATCATAGGGTGTGATAGGACCAATATCTCCTAAGATTTTCCCCTCTTCTACATTGGTTATGAAGAGGTTATAAAGCCAAGACATGATGGGGAGAGGGGGAGAGGAGAGGGCATGTGACCAGGCTCATGCTGCATCTCCCTTGATGTAGCTTCTAGGGGGCCCCTGATTGGCTTCCTGGTCACTCCGAGGAGGTGTGGTGGGTGTCAGTGGGTCAGCCAACTAGTGTCAGGCACTGTGTCATACTTGGGATGCAAAGACAGACAAAAGACAGTCCCTGCTCCCCAGGAATTCAGATTCATGCTCACTGGATGTCGGGTGAGTGACCACGCCCTCCCCTGCTGATCCACACATTGCCACTGGTCTATAAAAGGCAAATACCACCGCATCTCCTACCCTCAATGCATGAAGACTAAACAGACTTCTTTTTATTAACTGTTGGATGACTTAGAGGTGACTCATTTCAGCCCGGCACCAAACTTATACCAGCTGGGTGACAGGGGGTTGAGCTAGATGGTGTCTTAGGCTCTGACCAGCTCCAAAGCTCTTCTTCCCTGATCGGTCCTGGCAGGAGAGATGAGTTATTTACATGAATTTAGATTCTTATGTCCTTCATAATGATTTTCTTCTATGGTATTGGGTTCCTGGTGCATCTAGGTCCCTTCCATGTCCAAATTGATGATCCTTGAGGCTCAGGTCCCTCCCTGGTCTTTCCCCTTTATTCCTCTCCCTCTTCCCACTCTCTCCTTTCATTCACTTCCTTTCCTTGGATAGGCCAAGTGGCAACTTTCTTGGGCCCTGACATCATGACACAGTTCAAAGAGACACAGTTCTCTTTGAAACTTGGAGACCAGGCCCTGAATTTGAATTCTGCCTCTGTCACTCACCACCTCTGTGACTCTGGGCAATTCACTTTATTCAGTTTCCTCATGTGAAATGAGGGGAGGAGAATTGCCTAGATGACCCCTAAGGTTCCTTCTAACTCAGGGTTACTGTACAGGTAGATCAGGGATTCCACAGACATGCCTTAGCTAAAAGCCAAAGTGCCTGCTCTCTCCTCCCCAGCATCATCAGCGCTGGGATGCAAGCCCAGGGCAGGTGCCCCTGTCTGGGGAAGAGTCGGTTGCCCTCTGCCTGTTGTCCCTGCAGGTGGGCTCTAGGGCCTGGACTGGGCTCAGGAGAGGGGTGGTGGTCCTGCCAAAATATTTTCCGTTCTGGGGGTGGAGGGGCCTTGACTGCCTCACCTTCCTGTTTGGGGGGAGAGAATAGCCCCAGCTGAACTAGATGCAGGTTTTCAATTACACAATTAAATGCACAATTAGGCATAATTACCAATGCTCAAAATCCGAGACTGCTGATAATAGGCATGTAATCGAGTGCAGTTACTGTTTATGCTGCTCAACTCGTTTCCCTAATGATTATAGAATGCCTTCACTCTGCACCGTTGCCATGGCGATGGGCTTTAGCATCAGGGGCCCCAAGATTGTGGCTGAAAGATGTTCCAGCTCCCTGGTGGCCTCCAAGGGAGGCAGCTGGGGCCAGAGGGAAGAGCCCGCCCTAGGCGATTCCTAGAACAGATGCTTCCTGGCTCAGGCAGGGTCCCCGGTGGCCAGCCTTCCCCAGGCCAGGGGGCCCTTGCTCCCATGCTCACACCAGAGAAGTCATTTGTCCTCTACACACTGCACAATTTAGCTGTCCCTATCTGAGGGCAGGCATACCTCTGCATACCTAAAAGAGAAGGCTGAGGTATCACCCACACTGGAAGGGACTGAGAGATCTTCAGTTCCAATTCTTTCCTTTTACAAAGGGGGAAACTGAAGTCTGGGGGAGGAAGTGATTTTTACAAGGTCATAGAGGTAATAAACAGAGTTGTCCTTCAATTCCCTGGTCAGGGCCCTTTTTCCTTATTCCTGTAGAGTTTCTTCAATCCATCCTTCATTCAGCTACTAGGTGATTTTCCCAAAGCTGAGGTCTAGCGTCCAAACTCTCCCCTCCATTAATAAACTCCAGTGGCCCAGCTGAGATTATGTTTGCTTGTTTATTGTGAGGCAAATGGGATTAAGTGACTTGTCCAGAGTCATGCAGTGTCAAGTGTCTGAGACTGGATTTGAACTCAGGTCCTCTTGACTCCAGGGCCAGTGCTCTATCTGCTGCCCCACCTATCTGCATCTTCAGCTGAAATTACATAATGCACATTTGTAGCGGCCCAAGCAAACATAACTTTTGATTACCTCCAAGATCAAATACAAAGTCCTCCATCTGGCTTTCAACATTCTTCCTAACCTGACCCCTTCCTACAGCTCTGGTCTTTTCACACATTACACTCCTCCACTCTGTGAAGCTGGCAATATTGGCCTTCTGGCTGTTTCTTGAAAAGGACCCTCCCTCTCTCCGATGTGTGCCTTTATTTACAATGTTGGTCCCTGTACCTGGAAGGCTTTCCCTTCTCACCTCTGCCTCCTGGCTTCCTGCAAGACTTAACTGAAACCCCACTCTGTGCAGAAGGCCTCTCCTCCTCCCACTCCCCCAGCGGGGCCTTCCTTCTGAGGCAGACTCCCACTTACCCTACCCAGGTCTCCTGTGCACATAACTGTTTGCATCTTGTCTCCCCTTAGAATGTGAAGGCAGAATCTGGGGGTTTGCCTTTCTTTATATGCCCAGTGCCTGGCACATAGGCATTTATTAAATGTTGGCCTCTCTCCGGGAAATAGTATGCCTGATAGAACTTTGGTCTTGGAATCAGAGGACCTGGGTGTGGATTCTGATATCAGATAGGTGGCCAAGAACAAGCCATGTTTACAATCTGCCCTGTCTCTTCATCTGTAAAGGGAAGGTATCACTTATACCCCCCACCCAGCATTATCAATTTAGAGCTGGAAGGCTGTCAGATCCAACACCCTCATTTTATAGATGAGGAACAGGGACCGGGAGGGGCTATGACCAATTTGCCCAGGCTTACACAACCAGAAAATATCCAAGGCAGGATTTGAGCACAGGGAGGTGAGGCAGTCAAGGCTCCTCCACCCCCAGAATGGAATATATTTTGGCAAGGCCACCACCCCTCTCCTGACTCTAGACCCAGCCCTTTCTCCACTGCCTAACCTCATGAGATTGTCGTGAAGAAAAATGCTTTGTAAACTTTGACGTTTTGTGTAAATGTGAGCTGTTACTACAGAGAGACAGTGGGATACATTAGCTGGCGAGATGAGTCAAACCCTGCTTCTGATCCTTATTATGTATGTATTATGTATGGCCATGGATGAATTGTTTAACCTCAGCTTTCTCATCTGTAAAATGGGACTCTTAGGTTTTTAAAAAATCCCAAATCCCTTACAGGGTTATTTCAAAGCTTAAACAAGACAACATCTGTAAATCGCTTTGTAGACTTTAAGATCAAATGTCACCCATTATCTTTATTTTTTGAGAAGGCAAGTGAATCTGTCAGATGACATGGTATTGGGGGAGCCAGGCCTGGAACCCAGGGACCTTGACTTCCAGTATTGTAACACGGAACTTTCTATTACTTCCAGATATTCTATGTTAGTTTGATTTTGTCTAAAAACAGGGAAGAGGTGAAAATATTTCATTCATCAAGATCTTCCTGAATGCTTCTGTCCATCAGTCCCCTCCCCCAGCTTGGGCTTATGGACAGACTAGAGGTGAAGACTTGAGGGGAGCAGCAGGTAGAGCCCATTACCTGATTTTGAACCAGGTTCCAAAAAGCAAGTCTCCTTCTCTGGGCCTCAGTAGGCCTGTCTGTACATTGAGGGGACTGGATGAAGTGGCTTTTTAGGGTTCTTCAAGTTCTGACATCTTGTTATCCTAAATTAAGGACAGACAGCATGAGTGACCCTTGGACAAGTACCTCCATGAGTGGAGAGTCAGCGTTGGAGTCTGGAAGACCTGTGTTCAAATCCTACAATTCTGGGTGACACTTGGCAAATCACTGGCCCTTCCTGAGTCTCAGTTTCTTGTCTATAAACTGAAAATAATAATGATTTACATCTATTATCTTACAGGATTGTTGTGATGGTCCAATAAGATGATAGATGCGAATTGCTTTGTAAGCCTTAAAATTCTACATAAAAACTAGCTGTAATGGTGTGATGCTGCTTATGTTGATGGTGGAAAGAACATGGCTGGGAAACTGAGCCTGGGATTCCATGCCAGCTACCTCCCCTGAGCTGCAGGGTCTTTCACAACCTGGCCCCTTCTTCCCTTTCTAGGTTTCCTAGACTTTATTTCCCTGCATGACCTCTATGAATCGGCCATACCGGCACACTGGCTGCTCCTTGCATGGAACCCTTCGTCTCTTGGCTCTCTGTCCTTGCCTTGGCTGTTTCCTGGAATGCACTGCATCCTCACCTCTCCCCCTGAAAATCCTGAGCATCCTTCAAAGCTCCCTCAAGTGCTACCTTCTACAAAAGGGCCCCCACTCCACTTGCTAGAGCCTTGCCCTCTGCGGTCCCTCTCCATTTAGTCTCTAGGTTTCGTGCATGTCCCCACGGATTTACACATTATCTCCCTCACTGGAATGTGAACTCCTGTGCACTATGTGCCTGGCATGCAGTAGGTGCTTAATTCATGCATGTTGACTGATGAATTCAGAACACTTTTGTCTTATATTCTGAGATAAGCCAAAGATTCAGAGGAGCTGATGAGAAGAGAAGGAGTGATGCCTCCGTGGTCAGCATCTTGACGGGATCCACTCAGCCTGGATATCCGTTTCCCTGCAATATGGTTTTCTGATGAGGGTTGGGGGTGCCGAGCTAAAACATAGAGACTTGTGGGTCAATAAACAGCCTGCCTCACTTCCTTCCTCTTTATTTATGCATGAACTCTGAACTCCTTGGCTCCAGATAAATTTCCTGGAAGAAAACATTCATCCTTTAATTAGAACCTTTGCCAGCTGGGGAGGGGAGGAGTACAGCCATTGGGGGGACATCAGACCCTGTGGCTGTGAACTGTGACATGGATAGAAGATAAACTAAGGGGTGGTGGGAGGGGAAGAGAGCATGGACTATGGAAATAAGAGAGGGAGTGTGTACTTGACAGGAAGTGGGGAGCCCTGGATTCTAGTCCCCCTTTTGCCACTGACTAGCTATGTGGCCGTGTATTCCCCTTTCTAAGCCTCAGTTTCTTCATCTATAAAATAAAGAGATTGTGGTAAGAAAGTAAAAGAATAAATTAGGGAAGGAGTAGAAAGATTGCCTTGCTGCAGTGAGGGCCCAGTTGAGATTATATGTGACATAAATTTCTAGGGGGTCTACTACAATAAGCGAGGAATCAGGAATGATTTCATCTAGCTTTGGACAGTGGCACATGACTAAGAGTGAAGAAGGCAGATAGAGATAATAGAAATAATTCAAGGTTGGGGCCTGACCAAGCATGATCAACAATAAGTCAAGGGCTCAAGGATTTTGAGAGCAAAGGATAGTATAGAGTTGCACTGGTCCACCATGTTGGTAAAGGAAAAGAGTCTTGTCAGACAGAGCAGGGATCACGACCTAAGAAAGTACTGAGGGATGGAGGGATTGGAGATCGTGGTGAAGATGAAGAGTCAGTTTAAGAGGAGTAAGGTATAAAGAAAATAGAAAGATAAAAGACTAATCAAATAAAGGAATTTTGATGTTCTTAAACATGGAAGTATAACACTTGCAGGTGATGGCAAGATCAGGGGTATGATCATCTTTGTGTGTAGCTGAGATGGAACAGAGAAGTAGGTCAGGGGGGTTGAGCAGACCAAGGAACTGAGAAGTTGGGTTATTTGAAGGAATATCAACATGTATGTTGAAGTTCACTCGTGGGAGGGTGGGAGTTGGGGTGGAGTTATAGACTTCGAGCCAGGCACTGAATTCATTAAGGAGAGAGAATGTCTTAGGGATCAATAGATAATAGCTGCTGAAGCTAAGTGACACAGTGGATAGAGTGACTCATTTTCCTGAATTCAGATCCAACCTCAGACACATACTAGCTGCATGACCTTGGGCAAGTCACTTAACCCTGTTTGCCTCAGTTTCCTCATCTGTAAAATGAACTGGAGAAGGAAATGGCAAACCACTCCATTACCTTTGCCAAGAAAGCCCCAAATGGGGTCACAGAGAGTCGGGCACAACTGAAATGACTCAACAACAGCCACCTTCCACCACAGTTCTGCCATTCAAATCAGATGATTTTTCCTGGCATGTCTCAAGCTCATATCCAAAGGCCCAAATCCCCTTCCTTCTAAGATCCAATAGATTTCATAGCAAATCCATAAACCTTCAATGAACCCCTGAGGCCTGCTGTAGAGATTAGCCTTGTGATTTCATTTGCATAGGAAACTCCCTCTGACAAAGCAGACTGAATTCCTCTACTAAACACATGATCTTCGAGACTTACCAGGAACAGGGAAAGTCTCAATGACTTGGCCAGGGTAATGCAGCCAACCAGAGGCAGTGCTTGCACTTAGCTCTTCCTGATTCTGAGGCTGACTGTCTGTCTCCCTGCTACCTCTTGGTGGTCCCTCCTTTCGTCTAAGATCCAAGGCTTGGGGCTATCAGAGACACAAAAAAGAATGAGACCCAGGAGCTTCTCATAATCAGACTTAAGCCTGTAGAATCTAGCAGCACAACGCTGAGATAATAGTTCAAGATGACAATAGCAGGGCTGTCTCTGATTAATTGTTAATTGAATGGTGTGAACTGCCTGGGTTAGAATTCAGACAAAGGAGAAAGCAGGCAGCCTAGTGGAGAGGGGGACAAGTGAGGGGAGAAGATCTCAGCGTGGGAAGCAGTGTGGTACCATGGAAGGAGCCCGGGCTTTGGAGTCAGAGGATGTGGGGTCGAATTCTATCTCTGGCATACTGGCTATTACCTCCATGGGCAAAAAGCTTAATCTCCCTAGGCCTCGATTTCGCCATCTGTAAAATGGACCAGCTGATATCTGAGCTCTAGGATCCTGTAACTGATTGGAAGGGACCTCAGCAGTCATCTTGTCCAACCAGCGCCTGAAAAGGAAACCTCACTTGAGCTAACCCCAGAGGTGCTGGTCTTGTCTTTGCTTGAAGCCTTTCAGGGAAAAGGAGCCCACCACCTATTTTTAAATTTTTGTGTTTCTGAACTCGACAAACACTATCATTTCCATATACAAAGAAGATCAGGAAAAAAATGGATTATTTATCACACCAAGACTCTCTAGTATAGATAGCTTTAAAAAAAAGTATATTCTGCTGACCTTAGCTTCTAGAAGCAAATTCACATCAATTCCAAAGCTTTCCTATTTACCTGTGTGTCCCTCTGAACTTTCATTTATTTTCCTCTGTGCACTTTTAAAAATATTTCACTGAGACCTTTTTCTTTCCTTTTTTTTTCTGGGGACGGGGTGAGGGGGTGAGTGGAGTGGGAGAGGGGGTACAAGAGTCTCCTTGGCCCCTTTACCCCTCCCTCCCCACCCCCAGTGAACTCCTTCCCTTAATTACAAATAGGTGGAGCCAAGCAAAGCAAAGCCATCTCTGAAAATGTTTGTCTCATGAACTTCTTGATACAGCCCCCGTTTCACTTCTGAACAGCTGGGATGCTTAGGAAATCTTTCCTGACATCAAGCCGAAATTGACCTCCCTTCACCTCCTCCCGGTAGTTCCTCATCCTGCCTCATGAGGCCGGGCAGAACGGGGCTGGTCCCTCTTCTCTGTGACAGTCTCAGAGGTAGCGATCACATCCCACCTGGGCCATCAGCGCAGGATTCCCAGAGGGGGTGAACCTTGAAGGATGGATGAGAACTGACTAGGGTAGTAAGAAGAAGGTGAGAGGCAATCAATTCCAATCAGTCTGAATGCTTAGGGAGCTCCTATTGTGTGCCCCACACTCGGCTCAGTGGGATGGGAAATAGAAAAGCCGTGGGTGACACAAGCCAACACCTTCTCTCATCCCAGGGCCCATACTTTGTCAGTGGTTATCTGGGGTCGAATCCCCCTCCCCCCAAGAGGGATCACAGTCTTTCCATGTCTAAGCATTGTAGGATTAGAATTGGAAGGATTGTCACAGGCCATCTGTCCAGTCCAACCTTATTTAACAGATGAGGAACCTGATGCCCAGAGTGGCTGTGACTTGCCTAAGGTCACTCGGGTCATTAGAGCTGCTGTCCAGAGCTTTTCCCTCTTTCCCTGGTCCTCTAATGAGGATTCTCTCATCTGTCAATCAATTCCCCAACAAGCATTTCTTAAGTGTCTGCTATTTGCTGGGCACAGTGCTTGCTGCCGGGGATAGCAGTCTACCTTAGGAAGCTCCTCTCATTATTTTCATCTCCCTTCATTACCAATTTCACCACTTGGCCAGCCACTTTTGCTGTCATTCTCCCTGCTCCACTGGGCTGCCTCTTTTTTCAGAAGCATTTCTTTGGTCATTTGTGTGCAGTTTTTTTCTGCCCCTTTGGTGGTTTGTTTGTTTTACCATATGGCAGCCTACTTCCATAGCCATCCTTTGGGGATTTTGTACTTTTTTGAGCCTTCTGAGAGCACAGTTTTCCATGTTTCGCAGCCATGGAAATTATCGGGAGAATGCATTAGCGAGAGAATATTGACGCTATAGAAGTGGTCTTTGTGGCAGCAAGTAGGATCATTGGAAAGAATCGCTTTCTCAGAATCTGCCCAGGTGCATTTCTTCTTCCTGCTCAGGGTGTGGTTCCTCTTCTTCCCTAGATCCTTTATTAAAAAAAAAAAATTCACAGCCATCCTCCCCCACACCCAGTCTGTAAAATGAGAAAGTTAGACTAGCTGGCCTCTGTGATCCCCTCCAGTGCTAAATCTGGTAACCAAGTCAGGCAGTCAACAAGCATTTATGAAGAACTTACTAAGGTCAGAAACCGTGCTAAGTCCTGGAGATACAGAAGAAAGGCCAAAACTATCCCTGACCTCACGGGGCTTTCATTCTCATATAGGAAACAATGAGAGGCCTACAAGATTCATGCAGAGTAGTTGTCTTTTGCCTTTCTTTTTTATTTCTACCATTTAGCACACTGCTAGACACATAGCAAGGGCCTAACAAATATTCACTGACTGAGAATAGAGGGAAAGTAATGCTACAGGGTAAAGCTCTAGGTACAGTTGAACAAAAACTGACCAACACAACAACCCTTTCTCACGGTGTATACAACATTCTGCCCTCCTTTCAGTCCATCAGCTTTCCAGAAAAGGGATGTTTATGTTAGAACCTGTTTTCAGGGAACAGGAGTATGGATTGCAAATTGAGTTCAGCTGCTATCTAGTGTTATTTTGTGAACATCATTGCTGTCACTGTGCATGTTTACCTTGGTTCTATTCTCTTTGCTGTAAATCACTTCGTATAAATCTCCATGGGTTTCCATGAATTCCTCATAGCTGTCATTTCTTATGGTGCAATAACATCCCATGATGGCTGTGTACCACAGCTGGTCTAGTCACTCCTTAGTCATTGGGCACCCACTTTGTTCCAAGGTTTTGATTACTTGCCATGACTTTCTTTCTGGCACTAATAACCTCCCCATAACTAAAGAAATTTTAAAGAGAAAGAAGACAACTTAAGCAAAACTAAGCAACATATAGAAAAAGCCTGATATTATACACAGGATTCTGCATCCAAGGTCCCTTACTTATGCAAAGAAGTGGAAAGAGATACTCCTCTCTCTTCTTTGGGGCTGAGCTTGATCAATATAATATACCAGCGTCTAAATTTGATTGTCTTGTGGTGGTTGTTTCTATTTCCATTGTCTTTGTTATTGCTTATATCGATTTCCTGGTTCTGCCTGCTTCACTTTGCATCAGTTCATATGTCTTCCGTGCTTCTCTGTATCCATAATATTCCTCTTCTTTGTTTTTTTTAATAGTGCAGCAATACTGTATTACATTATTATCACATTATTAGCTGTGTGACCCTGGGCAAGTCGCTTAACCTTTGCCTCAGTTTTTTTCATTACTAAAATGGTAATAACAATGGAACAACTAGGGTTTTTGTGAGGATCAAATGATCAAATTTGTAAGGCACTTAGTATAGTTCCTGGCACATAGTATATACTATATGTTGTTGTTATTATTATGATTATTATCATTGGAAGAGCACTACTCTAGAGTCCAAGGATATGAGTTCAAATCTTGCCTCTGACCTTGCCTGAGTGATCCTTGAACAAGTAACTCCATTTCCTGGTCTGTAACATGAGAGAGTTAGACTAGATGGCCTCTGAGGTACCCTCTGGCTCTAAATCTATGCTTCTTTGACCATTTGCACCTTCTGTTCCTTCACCCCTACGCTTGAAAACCTATAAAACATGGTACAATGGGAGATAACTCTCAGGAATCCAAAGATATTGACTCAAATCCACTTCTGACATTTACTGACCTTTGACGAACCACCTCACCACCTTGAACTCCTGAACCTCAGTTTCCTTATCTGTAAAATGAGAGAGTTTGACTAGTCATTCCCTTCCAGCCCTCATCTAGGATTGTAAGATGTGAGACATTTTTGGGACTCCTTCCTCACTCATTCCTTGTATCTAATCAGTTGTCAAATCCTCCGCATTTTATTTCTTCCATTCCTCTCAAATCTGTAGGCTCCTGTTCTCCCCCTTTACCTGGGAAATAGAATTAGCCTCCTACCAGACTCTTTACCTCTCATCCTCCCTACTCCTACTTCAATCTGTTCTTCACATATGCCAGATTAATCCCTTGTATCTAAGTGTCTGCCACAGATTTTTTTTATATATATTTTATCTGCTTTTTATTGATATCTTTGGTTTTTTGGATTTTTTGTTTTACATCACCTTCATTTCCAAGTCTGCCCCTTCCCCCTCTCCTACCCAGAGGGCTATCTCTTATAACTAATTTTTTTTTTCTTAATTTTCAAAGCGGGTGGGTGGGTGGGAATCCAGTCCTAACAAACACATGGACCACATCTGACAGTGTTGCAGTCCCCATATTTTAGGAAGGACATTGACATGCTGGGGAGTACCCAGGAGAGGGTCACCAGAATAGGGAAGCCACTTGAGATTGAATTAACTAGAGCTGTTTAGTTGGAACAAGAGAAGATTTAGCAGGAAGGAAGGTGATAGCCGGCTTGAGTATCTGAAGAGCTCTCCTAAAGAAGAGGGATTAGATTTGTTCTTGACCCCAGAGGACAGAATGAGCACCAGCAGATAGAAGTCCCCAAGGCAGATTTGGGGTTTGTGTGAAGAAAAGCTTCCTAACAATTAGACCTAGCCTAAAGTGGAATGGGCCATTTTAGAGGGCTCCATTGCTAAAAAGGATGAGCAGTCACTCATTGGAGATGATGGTAGGAGGCTCTCCTCTTGAGGACTGGTGGGAATTAGATGCTAAGTGAGGCTTCATCTGGCCCTGAACTTCTAAGGTTTCTCTTGCATAGATCTGATCGCATCATTCCCCTATTTAAAATGCATTAATGACTCCCTAGAGCAGGGCTTCCTAACCTGAGATCCATAAAGAGAATTAGTTTCCTTTGTAATTCTATATATTTTATTTTATGCCTTTAACAACATAATTCAGAGGAATCCATAGACCTCACCAGGATGCCATGAGAGGAGTTCAGGACACAGGCCCGGAACCTCAACTCTAGAAGAGCCCCCATGACATGGTAGAAATAGCCTGGCATAGCATCCCCAGTTTAGACCCATGAATCCCCAAATATAAACTACTTACTTTTTCTACCCTGGTGGAAGGAGGCTTTCTCAGAACAATCCATAGGAGGTTAACGTGATCAACTTTCTAGGCCCCAGGAATCCCCTTGGGTCTAGGATGGCCTTCCCTGCAGGGTTTCTCTCCACCATACCCATATTCTGATGGGAGTGAGGGGGGAGGGTATCATCCAGGGGATCCTCATTCCCTAGTTTGGGGAAGCAAAACTAGGATTGTGTTCCTTATCATTCCCCTGGGGTCCTGTCTCAGCAGGTCTGATCTTGCCTCTTCCAAAGCCTTAGGCCATGGGTTTTTTTATCCTTCTCCATCACCCGTACCTTCTTCCTCTGCTCTGGTGCACTTAGCTCAACGCCTCAGTCTTCTCTTTCTTCTCCTTTGTTTGGCTCCTTTTCAAAAGCCTTCCTATTACCTGAGCTCTCCTTGGCTGTCCCTGGTCTGCATCCCATCCGCACCTCTTTTCAGTTCCCTCATAGACCTCAGTCCCCCACCCCACCTTACCCTACAGCTCCCTGTTTCCCCCTCACCTGGAACTGAAGTTGGAAGGGCAACGAGACTGAGAGGGCTAGGCTTGTGTCTGCCCCCTGCTTTTGCTCTCCTCTCCCCAAATTACCACTACAGCTTCCCTGGCCCTGGGATTGAGAAAAGTTTTAGACTATTGGAAAGGTACTTTACTCGTCCTTTAAGAAAAAGGGCCTGGGTGACAATGAGTTCTGTGAAGTCTCCCGTCCACTCCCCTCCCTCTCCTGTGGATCAATTCTCTGCCTTTGGGCTTTGAAGATGAAGACACTTGAAAACATTTCACTCCCCACCCCCATCCCTGAATAGCCCAGTGGGGAGGTGACAAGGCTGGACTCACCCATCCCAGGTGGCTGGGCCTGTAGCCCAGCCTTGGAAAGTAGAAGTCAATAAATCCCTCCGGAGTGTGAGACAAGGGTCTCTAACCAAGGATCGCTATGGAGACGGGAGCTAGACCTGTTACCAGGGATACTCCTCATCATCAGACATCCTCTCATGGCAGATGATTAGCTAGCCCCAGCAGTCAGAAGAAGCTCGTGGCTCTGGGAGGGGGAGGGGGATAAACAAGGATTCCCCTCACTTCCCCTCCTCCACCTTCCCAACCCTCAGCCGGTGGAAATCATGCAAGCGAGATAAGGGGGACAGACCTAGGGGATGTGGGAATTCAGAGATGCCCCCTCCCCTCAATAAAGCAGCAGATAAAAAAGGGGGAAGCACTAAACTAAGGGGGTGTTGTCATGACAACATAGCCTCTTTGCCTCAGCCTTAGAGGAAGAGGAAAGAGCTGAGACAAGCCCCTATCCCTTGACTCTGAGTGACTGAGGCGATTGCCATGGCAACGGGCACTCTGCCCACCAGGGAGCCAGCCTGTAACCCCCCCCACACACATTCTCCACCCTTCCAGGTGAAAACACATTGTCCTCCTGTCTCCCCCAATTCGTCAAGGTCTGTGTAGGGGACTGTAGGAGCTGAATTCCCTCCCCCTCGTTATCTGCTGGGGTGCATGCTCAGGGATGGGAGGGTAGCTTCCATCTCAGGCACCCCTGCAGATGAGGGCTCCAATTAGTCAGGATATGAGGCTGGGGTCCTCTTTGTGAGGGGCATAGGTGGTGGTGGTGGTGGATTACATTTTACCTTCTCCACCTTGGGCCAGGCAGTGTGGTATATTGGAAAGAGCCTATAGTGGACACCACGAGGCCTGAGCTCTACTCTTACAGATTTAACTCCCTGTAAACTTAGATAACTCCCTTCCTATCTCTGAGGCTGTTTCATCATTTATCAGAAGGATGTGATCCCTTGAGATATTGATGTGAAAGAACTTTGAAAAATTCAAACTGTGAATATTTTCAGGAATATGTCTATTGCCATATTCAGCAATTCATTTAATTCCCTGCTAGAGGTATGCTAGGTATCGGAAGTTTTACAAAGAAAGCAGTCACAGGCTCTGTCCTTATAAAGCTTACCATCTAGTGTAGCTCAAAACCATCCCAGGTTTGAAATACTTGTGGGTTAACATTCATTTAGAACTGTAGCTCACAAGTACTTTTTCCAGCCAGCCAGAGTTCCGACAAAAGACAATCTAATATCATAGCAAACAAAGTAACAAGAAGATTCCCCACCATATGTGCATAGGGTATATTTTCCCACAGGTTACCCAGACAAGTAGTAGGGAGTGCATACATTGAGAGAACACTTGACCAGGGATCATATATGGAGAGCAACACATCGATGGGATAAGTTGCAAGCATATGTGTAGAGAGGCACATGCCAGGAGCCCAAGTGGCCTGGGGCGCACAGGGAGGACATTTGTGTAGCTAAGACAACTCATGCCTGCCATACTGTGAGGCTACTAATGCCTTTCAGCGATATCTGTGATAGCTGTTGTGTCTGCTTTCTGTCCAGTTACTGGGTTTGTCTCTACAGTCAGCTTTAGAATTTCACCTCTACAGGACACCTGCTGATCATCTCCACCACCGTCTACTAGGGTACAATGATTAGAAAGCCTCTCCCTGATAGGAGTAGACGAGTAACTCTTTAGTCAAAGCTAGAGGCTCTGAGCCTACCCAGTGAAGGGGCTGCTGAGCAAATACCAGGTAGAATGTCCCCAGGCTAAGATTAAGTGTTTTCTTTTAATTCCCAGTGTCTGGAGTTCTATAGCATGTAACTTAGAATTAGAAATTGTCACGATCCTTTCTGGCTTGGCATGCAAATGAACTTGAACTAGAACAAAAACTAAGCAAGAAGACGGGTAATTCTCCCACCAACCTACAAATACACAGCACATTCCTGCCTTCATTATGTCTATCTGTCAGAAACAACCACAACAAAAAAACCTCTCTGGTTTTGATGCTCTATTTTGACCACTGAAAAAATCTTGCTTTCTCATTATTTAGTAAAGGAATATGACACAGATACAGACTGATATGGTGGAGGGCAGCCAGGATTAGTGAATGGCCTTGAGCTCATTTCATTTGACAGTCAGATGAGGGAATTGAAGATGTTTAGCCTGGAAAAGAAAAGAATTAAGGAGTGCATTATAGCTGTGCTCAAATATTTGAAGGGTTATCCCATGGAAGGAAGATTCATTAGGCTTTTAGAGCTAGAGGGAATCCCAGAGGTCATTTAAACCAACCTCCTCATTTTACAGAGACACTGAGGACAGAGAGGTTGAAAAGCTAGCATTTATACAGCACCTATTAAATGCCAGGCACTATGCTAAGCATTTTACAAATATTCTTCTCATATGATCCTTACAACAGTCCTGGGAGGTAGGTGCTATCAGAAGTGCTAGCCCTGGAGTCAGGAAGACAATCTGATCTCAGACATGAGTTGTGTGACCCTGGATGAGTCACTTAACCCTGTTTGTCTTAGTTTACTCATCTATAAAATGAGCTGGAGGAAATGGCAAACTCCTCTATGTCTTTGCCAAGAAAACTCCAAATGGGGTCAAGAAGAGTTGGGCATGACTGAACAACAAAAAACCAAGGCAGGAAGAGGTTAAGTGACTTGCACAGAGTCACACAGCTAGTGAGTGTGTGAGGCTGGATTTGAACCCAAGTTTTCTTTACTCCCAGCCTAAGTGAATGACCTAATTTGCTCTGGGCCACTCAGATAGTAAAGGGAAGAATCAGGACTTGGAACCCAAGGACTCTGGCCCTCCGTCCAAGGCTTTATTCCTTGATTTCCCCTATTAGGTTTATTTTGTTTGACCTTAAAAGATACAAGTTGTCTGATGTCCGTATGATCTTTCTTACAACTAGATCACCCCCAAATAGAGTGAGTAACTTCAGGAGGTTCTGGGCTTGCCCTCACTGAAGGTTTTCATGGAACAACCCTTGTTGAAGATGTGGTAGAGGGGATTCCTTTCCAAGTTTCAGGTGAAGCTACATGGTGTCCGAGCTCCTTTCCAGCTTCTGAGAGCAGGTAATACAGTGCAGTGCTCTCGGGCAATGACATTTATCAGGCGCCTCCTATGTGCCAGGCACTGTGCTGAGAACTGAGATTGAGACAGTGCAATAATCACGATGAAAATGATCCAGGAAGCCTGCATGAGCCCTAGGGATGTGCTGTGGGTGGTCCAGGGGAGGAGAAGTCATTACCAACTGGGCAATATGGGGCAGAGAGCAGGGACGGCTTTGTGATTTGAACTTTAAAGAGAGAGTCAATCCGTAAGCATTTATAAAAAGCCTATTATGTGCCAGGCACTGTGCTAAGCACTGGGATTGGGTCAGGATCTCTAGTTTCATTGGTAAAGACAATTCCCCAGTTGAGGAAACTCCTTCTCCCAGAGCAATGTCTGCTCTGTAACTCATTGTCTTGGAGAGTTGTCCAGGCAGGCCATTGAAAGGATGAATGACTTGCGTCAGAGGCAATGGGACTGATCATCAGCCTGTTGCCATAATATTGACGTAGGTGATAAGAACCTGTTCTAGGAGGGGGGTTGTTTGGCTGGACAGAAGACGCTGTATAGGAAAGATGTTAAGAATGTAGAAATGACAAGATTTGGCTATGTTGAGTGAATGTGAGTAAGGAGTGAGGAGGACACTGTAGTCCCAAGTATGGGTGACTAGGAATATGGTGACCCCATTGATACCTTTGTGCCATCTTTCCTCTATGCTCCCTTCTCTCCCAGGGTACACCCTCATCATCTCATACCTAGATTACTGCAGTAGCTGCTGGTGGATCTACCTGCCTCAAGTCCCTCCCCACTCTGGTCCATCACCGCACTTATCAAGGAAGAAGGACTGCTGAGACTTTGGAGCTATGTGATATAATAGATGTAACACTCTTCCTGCTGAGGATGGAGCTAGTTCTCCTGAGGAAGAAATAGCTTCTCATGCTCCAGCGAATGAGGCTGAGGGACCATAAGTGCAGGAGGAGGGGGAAGATCCGTAAGAGCCCAGAAGAGGGAATTCTGGGTGTTTGGTTACTCCTTGCTGAGAGGTAGCCAAGCAAACCTGTGTCCAGCTGTTATGAATGGTAGGGGTTGGGTGCCATTTTGGTGAGATGTGTGTCTCAGGGAGGGGGTTAGAGAGAATTCTCACACTTGTCAAAACTCTCACTTCTGGCAACTTAGCTAAGCACAAATGATTCAGCCAGGAGGAACCTTGGAGCCATTGTTAGGGATCATGAAGTGCCAGACCAGAAACTGAAGACTTGAAGGCTTTAGCTGAGGCGGATTTAGAAAAGGAACAGCTGGTTAAGATGACTGTGTCTGAGAGCAGGATTGGATTTTCTGCACCAGGGCTTCAGATAAGAGGGCTTTAGACCTGTTCCGCTTTGCCTCAGAAGGTTGAACTAAGAAAGAGGGGGTGGAAGTTACAGAGAGACAGATTTCCATACAATGTAAAGAGATTTTTTTTTCTCTACCAGTGAGAATTGTCTGAAAAAAAGGGAAATATATGGTTTTCTTCAGAGCATGGAGAGGGTTCCTTTTCACTAAGAGAGGTCTTCTCTTCACTCAGAGAAGTCTTCCACCACTCATCAGGGATGTTGTTGGAGGGATTTCTGTCCAAGTACAGATGACCCTCTGAGGTCCCTTCTAACTCCGAGATTTGGTGCCTGTGTGATAGAGAAAATGGTGGTCATAGATGCAATCTTATTTAGGGAGGGCTATATGGCTGTGGGTAAGTCACCTTACTTTCTGGGTCTCAGTTTCCTCATCTCTGAAATGAGAGAGTTAGACTAGATGGCTTCCAAAATCACTTCTAATTATGTATCTGTAATCCTGTGAAGAATATATTTGTAGGAAGACTCGTGGATCTGGGACAAAGCACTAGACTGACAGGAGACCTGGCTCTTCCTGATTCTAATCTCAGCGCTGCTACAGACTAACTCTGTGACTTGTACAATACCAAAGGTGTCAACATGGAGTACCAGACAAGATTTGGCAGCTGACTGGATGTGTGAGGAGTAGAGGGACGAGGCTGAGGTTGCAAAGCTGGATGACCAAAAGGATGGTGGTGTGCTGGACAGCAATAGAGAAGTCTGGATGGGAGGTATGTTGGGGGGGGGGGGCAGGGAGAGTATAAATTTGAGATGCATATGGAACATTAGGAAGACTTGTCTCTGTGAGTTCAAATCTGACCTCAGACACTTACTAGCTGGGTGACCCTGGGTAAGTCACTGCATCCTGTTTGCCTCAGTTTCCTCATCTGTCAAATGAGCTGGAGAAGGAGATTATAAACCACTCCAGTCTGTTTGCCAAGAAACCCCAAATGGGGTCATGAAGAGTCCGACACAACTGAACAACAATAAATAGGACATCTGCCTTGGAATGGCTTTCTTGCTGTTCCTCACACACAACATTTCATCTCTATGCCTTTGCACTGGCTGCCCATCAGGCCTAAAACACATCTCCCTCAGGCCTGCCTCCCTTTCCCCCTCCTTTACCTCAAAGAACCTCCTGTTTTCTTTAAGACACAGCTCCAGGATCCTCCCTCCTCCGTGAAGCCTTTCCTCATCCCCCAGCCGCTAGTGCCTCCCCGCCCCCAAAAGTACCTTTGCTTTTTTCTGTTCTTTGTAGATTTTGTGTATTAATACTTACTCTATATCAGAGGTGTCAAACTCACCTGCATTAATGCATGAGCTTAAAAGGTAAATAGGAAATGTTTACCAAAATAAAAATACAGTAGAAAATAAGTAACGTTAATATGTGGTTTTCCAAGTCAATATACCACCCACAAGGATCCTTTGGTATGGTCTAGAGGACCTCATTAATTCCCACATGGAAGAGAAACTCCTTGAGGGCAGGAACTGTTTCATTTTTATCTTTGTATCTCCAGCACCTAACTCGGTCCTTGGCACATGGCTGATGGCTAATAAAGGATTTCTAATTAGCTAGTGTGGGTTCTTGCATGCAATTGTTGCTCAGTGTTTTGTTTTTTTCTGTGCTGAATCTTCATAATCACATTTGAGGTTTTCTTAACAAAGATAATGGGGTGGTTTGCCATTTCCTTCTCCAGCTCATTTTACAGAGGAGGAAACTAAGGCAAACAGGATGAAGTGACTTGCCCAAAGTCACACAGCTAGTAAGTGTCTGAGGTAGGATTTGAATTCAGGAAGAGGAGTCTTCCTGCCTCCAGGGCCAGCATTTTGTCCATTGCACTATCTAGCTGCCCTCTTGCATACAGTAGGCCTCTAATACACGGTGGTTGAATTAAATTGGGTAAGAGTCTTTGGAAGGGAGAGAAAGGTGTAAGAAGACTGGAAAGGTGAGAAGGGGCCAGGTTATAAAGGACTTTTAAAAGCAAACAAAGGATTTTATATCTGATCCTGGAAGTGATAGGGAGCCACTGGAGTGTATTAGATAGGGGGAGGGTAAGACCCTCAATTGAGGAAAATCAGTTGGACAGCTGAGTGAAGCACTGGAATGGGGAGGGACTTAAGATGGAGGCCAACTAGAAGACTTGCAATAGTCCAGGCTTGGGATGATGAAGGCCTGTCCCAGGCAATGGCAGTGGCAGTAGGGGCATATATGAGATGGGCCATGAAGGCAAAAACGGCAGGACTTGGCAACTGATTGGATGGCAAAGGAGAATGAGAGATGGCACCTAGGTTGTGAGTGTTTGGGAGAATAGTGATGCCTTCAACAGTAATAGGGGAGTTGGGAAGAAGAGAGGGTTGAGGGGGAAAGAGAATGAATTTGGTTATGGATATGTTGAATTTTAAATGGTCACCCAAGAGCCAGTTGGAGATATTTAATAGATAGTGGGAGATGGGAGCCTGAAGGTCAGGGAATTGGTTAGAGCTGGATAAGAAGACTTGAGAATCATCAGCACGGAGATGAAAACTGAATGCAGTGGGAGCTCATGTCATCACCAAATGAAGGTAAACAGGTAAACAGAGGTAACGAGAAGAAGGCCCAGGACAGAGCCATGGAGGAAACCCATGGTTAATGAGTATGGCTTGGATGAAGATCCAACAAAGGAGAGTGAGAAGGAACAGTCTAAGAGACAGGAGGAGAACCAGGACCTAATTTGTTGATTGGTCAAATGACATTTTCTACCTGGAAGACTTTTCTGATCTTCCCCAGATGTTAATGCACCAAATCAACTTGGATTTAGTTTTGAGGTGTGTGTGTGTGTGTGTGTGTGTGTGTGTGTGTGTGTGTGTGTGTATGTGTTGGTTTGCCATTTCCTTCTCCAACTCATTTTACAGATGAGGAGGCTGAGGTAAAATTTAAATGAGGTAAAATTTAAATGACTTGACCAAGGTCATGCAGCTAGTAAATGTCTGAGGCTAGATTTGAACTCAAATATGACTCTAGGCTTGGCCCTCTATCCACTGGGCCACCTAACTGGTCCAAATATGTATTAAACATGTATAAATATGTAATATTTTATATAATCAAATATGTATTAATAATATATACATATTTCTATATACATATTATATTTCTATATCTATTTATACATAGAAATATTGACTTTCTATGCCCATGTTTGGATTTTTGTCCACCAGCAAATTGTTTTTGCTGTGTTAATAATTCCAAAAAATGGACACACTTTCCACAGAAATAGGAATAAATGAAATGAGGTTGAAACATTTTTGAAGTCACATTTTCTAACAGGAAAAAATGGAACACTGAATATTCCTTTGAGGCAGAGTGAGCATGTCTAGACACTTCATAAATAAAATAAATAAGATTATCTTGCTCTTCTGGGAGAAAGAAGTGAGATCCTGTTTTGGCTACCCAATTAAATACACCATCCTCTATTTTGATTAAGTGGTGAGATTGTAAGTTCAGTAGGAGTTAACAGTGTGACACAGCAAACCCCAAAATGCTAATCAAATCTTAGGGTATATGAATGGAGGCAGAAGTGTCCAGCATAAGGGTGGAGTTAATCATGTCCTGTTCATACTATGTCTGGAATATCATGCTGAGAACTGAGGATATCTCATTTTAGGAAGGACATCGAGAAGCTGGAGAGCATCCATGGTCCGGAGACCATGCCATAGGAGGATCAGTTGGATGACCTGGGGTTATTCAGCCTGAACAAGAGAAAACTCAGGAAGGATGTGACAACAATTTTTAAATATTTTGTTTTTTAATCCCCCCTTCTGAATCCCCACTCCAAAACCAGAGTTTGTTTTGCTTATAACTAATCCCTCCCTTATTCTTAATTCCCTCTCTCTCTCTTAAACTCTTCTTCCCCATTCCTTGTCCCTTCCTATTTTCCCTGTTAAATTTAATGTTTTTTTCCTACAGAAAATTCTTTGCATGTGTGTATTTGTGTGTTCAATCCTCTGATGTTCCTTTCAGATGAAGATGAGATTTCCCGCCCCTCCTTCATGTTGATATAACCTTTTCCTCATGTCCTCTGATTCTATCGAGTAGGATATTTTACTCCTTCTTTCTCCTTTCCTTCCTGTTTATTCTTTTTGCCCTTCATTTTCTTTCTTCTCTAATGGGTATCAAAACAGAACAAAAGCATCCCTACACCCTCTCTTTGTCCTATTTATTTAACTTCCTCTGTGACTTTTGAAGACATTAGAACACCTGTTTGAGAGGACTTGTTTCTTCTCCCCTTATTAGATGTAAACATTTCCTTTAGTCTTTTCCATTTGCTCCAATATATTTCCCTAAGTTTCTTTGTGTCTGCATTTCAGAGATGCAATTCAGCTGCAGTCTTTTCATCAGTGATGTTTAAAAGTCCTCTCTTTCATTAAGGATCCATTTTTTGCCTCTGTAGAATTACACTTAGTTTTTTCCAGCTAAGTTATTCGTAGTTACAAACCTTTATCTTTTTCCTATTTGAAATGGTAGCTGCCAAGTCTTGTGTGCTCTTGATTGAGGTTTCTTGGTAATTGAGCTCTTTCTTTTTGACTGTTTGTATTATTTGTTCTTTAAACAATACGGATGCTTTGGATTTTGGCTATGACGTTCTTGGGACATGCTTTCATTTTAGGATTTCTTTCAAAAGGCGATGTGAATTATTTTTGTTTTCACTTTGTCATCTGGTCCTAATAGGTCTGGGGACATTTCTCTTATAATTTTTAAAATATAGGATCCAGAATGGATGTTTTTGGTTGTAGTTGTCAAAGCTTGACAATTTCTTAAATTAACTCTCTTTGACCTGTTTTCTAGAGCATTTATTTTTCATAAGCTATGGTTTACATTTATATATATATGTATGTATGTATGTATGTATGTATGTATGTATTCAGTCTTTTGATTTTATTCTGGTACTTATCTCATGAACTCAACTCAATGACTTTTGTTTTGTCCATTCTAATTTTCAGGGAGTCTGTTATTTGGGTAAGATTTTTTGCACCTCCTATACTAAGCCTTCCTTCCTTCTACTTCTTTCCTCAAGAACAGTGGTGTTGAATTCAAATAGAAACAGATCCCTATGTAATATTGTATTTTTATTTATTTTGTTAAAAATTTCCAAGGACAGTGGAGTGGCACAGTGAATAGAACACAGGCTCTGGAGTCAGGAGCATCTGAGTTCAAATCCAACCTCAGACACTTAACTCTTACTAGCTGTGTGACCTTGAGCAAGTCACTTAACCCCAATTGTCCTGCTTTCCCCCCTTCATACAGACCAAAAAAAAATTTTTCCCAATTACATTTTAATCTGGAGTTGTAGGTATTGTGTGCTTCACGCTGGCCCCATATTTGGCACCTCTGCTCTAGAGCTCTCAGTTCATTTATAATAATCCCTTCCAGCAATTCTAGTCGACCTTGTGGTCAAGCCATACCTCTACTGCCTATAGTCACTGAGAAGTTACTCTTGTTCTCTCAGTTTGCTTCCTAAATATCCCCAGATCCAAGTTTTTATTATCAGTCTCTTCTTCTATTTACTCATATTCCCGTTTTACTTCCTGAATTGGAATTTTTTTTCGTCAGGACCAGGTTCTGCTCCTACACACTTGGAGGAGAAGGTAGGTCCACCTTCTGGGCATTTGTATTGAACAGAGTGCTGCTGCTGGGTCTCCCTTGTGTCAATATCTTCTTTACACAAAGTACTGGGAGGTCCCAGCTTCTGAGCTCTCTAAGGCTATCAGAGGTGGCTCATGTCAGTTTCTTCAAATATTCAGAGCCCTTGGAACTTCTGAACTGACCACTGCCCTCTCAGGAAGAGCTTTGTGGGCTCCCAGCCTACTTCTGGGTGGCTTAACTGACCCAAAGCCTCCCTGGTGGAGCACTTGGTCCTCAGGTCAAGTTTCTGGGATGTGCCTGATCTCCTGGCTGATGCATGTAGTAGAGGGTCTCTGAGCACCGTTTGTCATTATGCCCAGGCTTCTCTGGCGGGGTCCCCTCCTGAGTGCCTGAAGGCTTTTGAGAGTTAACCCTCTTCCCCAAATCCAGATGGGATGAAAGAACTTATTGCCATTTCGCTCTCCATTTCTTAATCATTATTTGTTCTGCCACATTTTAATGTCATTTCTCGCGTGTATGTATAGGAATTGGGCTGCTCTGCTCGGAGTCACTCCAAGAAATCTGTCTTCAAGTATTAGAAGGGATATCCTAGGGAATCGGAGGGGTAATTAGAGTTGTTTTGCATGTTGTAAAGAGGCTGATTTAGACTGATTTATTGTCAGAAAAAATTTGCTATCAGTTGGAACAATGCAGAAGTAAAATGACTTTCTTTGGGGGAGGGGATCAGGAACCTTTAGACAGAAGCTGGATAACCATTTGTTGGTGATATTATGGAGAGGGGACACCTGGTCATGTGATGTTTGGTCCAGATGTCTAATGACATCTGCTCTAACTCTGAGATTCTATGACAAATAAGTGGACTGTTTTTTTTTAATGCATCCTTAAAATGCCACTTCAGTAATGTCACAAGTTGGGAAACTGAGACACTAGGAATAATAATAATAAATAAACATCACTTCTATAGCGCTTTAAAGTTTCCAAAATACTTTCCAAATATTATCGTGTTGGATCTTCACTACAGCTCATGGTCGTTGTGGTAACTAGCTGCTAGTATTATTTCCATTTTACAGATGAGGAGGCTTGGGCAGACAGAGGCTTAAACTGACCTGCCTAGGGTGACATAACCAGTTAGTGTTTGAGGCAGGGTCTAAACCCAGGTCTTGGTGCAGTGAATAGAGCGCTGGGCTTAGAACCAGAAAGACTCATCTTCCTGAGTTCAAATCCAGCCTCAAACACTTACTAGCTTTGTGACCTTCTTTAAGAGAAGAGAATTCTGGGAGGCCCTGACTCAGCAGAGGAAGGGGCTACAGGATCTTCTGCTGTGAGAAGGCTGTAAGGCAGAAAAGGCTAGATGGGGGTAGTGGCAGAGGGGACCAGGTCATACAAGTATAAGGCTCTACATGTGAGTTCCAAAATCAGCTCTTTTGGGGGCAGGGATGGCTAGACAGCAGTTCACATGATAAGATCTTGAGGTTTTTGTGGGCTATAAAGTCAATGTGAATCAGCCCTGTGGCTTGGCTGACAGCAGGCTAAGAAATCATAGGCTTCAGAAGGTTCAAAATGAGGGAGGGAGGTGATGACCCTCCTTTTTCCTCTGCTGTGGCCAAGCTATCCTTGGAGTATTGGGATCAGTTCTATGGGTCAGATTTTAAGAAAAAAACGTTGTGAAGCTGATGCATGTCACAAGAAGAAGCACCAGGAGAGTGAGAGGACCATAGACAGTCACCAGTGAGAAGCTAAAGGAATTAGAGATGTTTAAAGCTCAGGAAGAGAAAACTTGGGTGGGGCATGATAGCTATTTTCAAGTCACGTGGAGGAAGGATCAGTCTCTATTTGTGTGCCTCAGAGACCAAAACTAGGAGCAATGGGTGGACGTTAATATAAAGAAAATTTGGGCAATTAGTTGGCACAGTAAATAGAGCCCCAGGCCTAGAGTCAGGAAGACCCGAGTTCAAATCTATCCTTAGACATTTACTAGCTGTGTCATCCTGGATAAGTCACTTCACCCTGTCTGCCTCAGTTTCCTCATCTGTAAAATGAGCTGGAGAAGGACATGGCAAACCATTCCAGTATCTTTGCCAAGAAAACCCTAAATGGGGTCATGAAGAGTCAGATATGACTGAAAATGACTGAACAGCAGAAGGAAAACTTTCCAAACAACCAGAGCTATCCAAGAGTGGAGTGAACTGCTTCAGGAGGCAGTGAACTCCCTCTCACTGGAGTCCATCAGGGAGAAGCAGTATGGCCATTTGTCAAAGATGTTTAAGAGGAGGCTCTGCTCCTTCCTATCTGGATGACCTTGGCCACATCTTCCCCATCCTTAAAAAGCCTACCATTCTTTCAAGCTGTTGCCCTGTATCTTCCCTCCCTTTCATAGCCAAAATCCTAGGGAAAGGTCTCTACTCTGGTCTCCATTTCTTCTCCTCTTATTCCTTCTTATCCTCTTATGCACCTCAAGCTGCTCTCTCCAAAGTTAGCAACGTCCACTCAGCTGCCAAATTGAAAGACCTTTTCTCAGCTGCATCCTTCTTGACCTCTCTGCAGCTTTTGCCCCTGTGTTTGTCCATCTTCTCTGTCTGGGTCTTTTCTCCACTCTGAGTTTTCAGGACATGACTGTCTCTTGGGTCTTCTGCTACTTATTAACTTAACCTTCTCTGGAATATTATCCACAATGGATCCCCTAACTGTGGACATACCCCAGTGCTCTGTCCTGCACCTTCTTCTCCGTTGACAATCCATTCTCTTTGTAGGTGACCTTATCAGCTCCTATGGGTTTAATGACCATCTCTATGATGATGACTCCAAAATCTGTATATCCAGCCTTAGTCTCTGCCCTGAGTGACAGTCCCACTCAATCAAATTGCTATCCATCACTTTGAACAGAATTTTTCACAGAGATCTCAAAATGAATATGTCCCAGATGGAGCCCATTATTCCCCCTACCCAAAATCCCTCTCTCCTGTGAAGATTCAGTTTCCTAAATTCACAGCCTTGAAGTATCCTTGACTCCCCCACCTTCATATCCAGTTGCCAAATCAACCAATCAAAGAGCATTTATTAAGTGCCTACTATGTACCTCCACAACACCTCCCCATCTGTCCCTATCCCCCCACAATTAACAAGCTAATTCAGACCCTCATCACTTCTCACCCAGACTATTATCTTCATGCCTTCAGTCTCTCCCTTTAATCCAGTGGTTCTCAACCTTCCTAATGCCACGACTCTTTAATATAGTTCCTCATGTTGTGGTGACTCCCAACCATAAAATTATTTTCATTGCTACTTCATAACTGTAATTTTGCTACTGTTATGAATCATAATGTAAATATCTGATATGCAGGATGTATTTAAATTGAACATAACCCATAGGTTGAGAACCACTGCTTTAATCCGTCCTCCACACAGCAGCTCAGTCAATTTCCCTAAAGTGCAGGTCTGATCATAACACTCCTCCACTACTCTATAAACTCCAGTGGCTCCCTATTAAACTGTATTAGACTTTCAAAATACCTTCACCTCGTGGTTCCTTTCATATCACAACCCCTCCATATACTCTGCACTTCAGCCAAACCAAAATATTTCACACACACACACAAGCCTGACACATAGTAGGTGCTTAATGAATGGTCATTAAATTAAATTGAATAAGTAACTTGGAGGGAGGGCCAGACCTGTTTCTTTTCTGTCTTTCTGTTCCCAATGTCTGGCACATATAGCGCACTTTGAATAATTACTTGGTTGATTTGTTGGCTGGTTGCTTGGTTGGTTTATAGAAAGTCCACTGAAGCCTGTAGCAATCTGAGAAGGCTTCATAGAATTACTGCTGAATACCAGGCAGAATTTAGATTGTCAGGAAGCTGGGCCTCCAGGGCAAGACTGATATTGAGAACCCATCTAAGTTGAATTTCAACTTTCTTGTCTTCTAAGAAATGTCACATGGGGGGATAGCTGCTCCTGGGGCATGGGAAGAGATGTTCAGAAACCCTTCCCCAATGCCACAAAATGCTTCCTATCAGGCCTCTGCAATTTGTCTGTCATGAAAAGGGAAAGCACAGAATTTCTCCTCAGTGACCATTTATAGAACACAAACCAGCTAGTAGCAGAAAAAGTCCATTAGAGGTGTGAAAGATACCATAATTTTCCATGCAGGGTATCACTTATAAAGGAAACCAAAGTTGTGCATCATGTAGACTGTTCCTGTAGAGCAGAGACAGGGAGATTTAGGGGAAAGAATGTGCTGGGATTAAGTCAGAGGAACAGAGATTTGGCCCTGGAAGAGGTGTTGGAGGCCAGTGAGTCTAAACTTCTTGTTTTACAGATGAAGAAACTGAGGCCCAGAGACAGGAAGTGACTTACCCAAGGCCACACAGCTAATAAGAATGGTCTAGGGCCTTATCCTAATAACCCAGTACACCGCACTGCCTCACAGAGGGCCTGGGACTCAGTTCCAGCTCATCTACTTACTATGAGCCATTGTACCCCTAGCACTTAGCACAATACCTGGTACGTAGTAATAATAAATAATATTTGCTATTAATAATAAATGACATTTATTATTAATAAATATTTGTGAACTTAAGTGAATTCTCCAAGTTTCTGTTTTCTCATCTATAAAATGAAGACAAGAATATACAATGGACAGAGTATCAGACTTGGAGTCAAGAAGATGTGAGTTCAAATCTTGCCATGAGACACAAGCTCTGTGACCCCAGGCATGACACTTGGCTTCTGTAGCTCTCAGTCTCCTCATCTTTAAAATGGGCACAGTAAATACCATTGATCTCCTAAGGTTGTTGTGAGGATCAAATAATACAGAACAGGCAGATCTTAAACTTTATAACTTTAGAAAGTCTAGGTATTAATCGAAATACTGCTGATGTCAAGGGGTAGTTTTGAACCCCAAATGAGAGATTATATGCCAGCACATATATAGGCATATAATAAATATTTACTGACTAATATAAATAATTTGCTTTGGGTTCTGATTGGACGAGGTGTTCTCTGAGGCCCATTCCAATTCTGAAATCCAAGACTCTGTGATTCCCATGGTCATCTCTCACTCCCAGAACTGGCTGCCAGTTCCTAATTGATGCATGACCAAGGTTGTCCTTGAAGTTGATTGAGGAGATCTGCTGTCCAATCAGCTGTCTACCACTTAAGGACTGGAGACAGAGGGAGTCCATCCCTCCACTGGCCACATTTTTAGCTTCCTTCATGCCTCTCAAAAAAGTCTTGGAGTCCTCTGTCTGGCCTGTGTCGGGTCTGACTGACTTTGAAGTGGCATTGATCTGACTTGAGCTCCCAGTCTGGACACTGATGCCAGGGCATCTGGAGAAGCATCCAGGCCAGCAGCCAGAGAAGGCTCTCTAAGGATGACAAGTTCACTTGGAAGCATCCTGTCTCTGTCAGTGGTGGTTCCCTCAGATGCTGTCTGGTACAAAGGGACCTTAGTGGAAACAGCAGCATCTGCTGGGGACTATCCCAAGGACACACAGATGGGGTCTCCAGACTTCCTTGTAGCTCAACACCCACTGCAGAAAAGTGCATTGGCCATGACAGTATCCATTACCTGGCCCCTAAATCCATATATCATCTGAAGGGAGTCTGAGTTTTCCAGCAGCCATCTAAAACTCTAGAATTTCATGTAATTTCTGAGATAAAAGAGATCTGAGGCCATCTAGTCCAGGCTGGACTGGACTAGGAACTCCCTCTAAAACATCTCCAATGTGTGCTTATCCAGGCTCTGCTTGAAGACTTCCAGTAATGGGAGCAGCTAGATGATGCCGTAGTGCAGAGTGCCAGGCCTGGAGTCAGGAAGACTCATCTTCCTGAGTTCAAATCTGGCCTTAGATACTTACTAGCTGGCTGACCCTGGGCAAGTCAGTTAACCCTCTTTACCTCAGTTTCTTCATCTATAAAATGAGCTGGAGAAGAAAATGGCAAACCATACCAGTATCTTTGTTAGGAAAACCCCAAATGGAGTCACGAAGAGTCAGACACAGCTGAAAAACAAGTGAACAAAAATAAAGTGCCAGGGAATCTGCCTCCTTTGGAGGAATCCCATTCTGCCTTGGAATAGAGCTCTTATTCCAATCCAATCCAACATGCGCTTATTTTGTGCCTACTGTGTGCAAGGCCCTGTGCTGGGTGCTGGGAATAGAAACAAAACTAAAAACTGTGCCTGCCCTCAGGAAGTTTCTGTTATACTTGACTGAAGGCATAAAATATACAACGATTACAGCTAGCATTTATAGAACACTTTAAGGTTTACAAAGTGCTTCGCAGCTATTGTTGCATTTTGTTTTCAGAACAACCCCAGAAGATAGGTGCTATTATTACCTTCATTTTACAGATGAGGAAACTGAGGCAGACAGAGGTAGTAAGTCTTTGAGGTTGGATTTGAACTCAGGTTTTCTTGACTCCAAGTTCAACACCATCCACTAAACCACTTGGCTGCTTTTAAATAGATAACTAGACGCATAATGATTTAGAGAGGGAATAAGCATGTGATGAAGTCAGAATCATAAAGATTAGTGTTTAAATCTCGATTTTGCAACCTGCTGTTTCTGTGAACAGGGATGAGCAACTTACTTAAGGAAGAGGCAGCTACATGGTGCAGTGGTTAGAGCAAGAGACCCAGACATCTGGAATGTCTGAGTTCAAATGTGGCCTCAGATAGTTATGAGGTGTGTGACCCTGGGCAAACTGTCTGCCTCAGTTTCCTCACCTGTAAAATGGAGCTAATAATAACAATTACCTTCCAAGCTTGTGAGGACAAGCTGAAATAACATTTGTAAAGGGTGTGGTAAACTTCTAAAGCATTATATAAGTCCTTGCTATTTATTACGATTAATGCCATTAAGCCTCAGTTTCCTTATTTGTATAATGGGGAGAATGCCTACAGAATGAGAGGTGTGAGGCTCAAATATCAAGTATTTTACAAACTTTAAGGCATTGTGTAGGGTACCCCAAAAGCTTTAGAGTAATTTTAATCTTGAATGAGCTTCAAGCAACACTAAGAATTTTGAGATACCCTGGGCAAATTTCAGTTATATTAACAAACTAAAAAGTTATATTCTCACACACACACACACACACACACACGCACACACTAAAAAGTTATATTCACACACACACACACACACGGGGTGGGAGAGAGGATGGGTTGTTGGATACAATGGGGTTGCTCCTTTAAAATCCTTACCCATGGACCCAGTCAGGAGCCCAAGACTTAGATTTGACTACCTCTTCAGGTTTAAACTGCAGACTAATTTCTTTCTTAGTACTTCCCCCCTCCCTTTCACCCCATCACTGCTGTGCATGAATTGCTGCCAACTTGCGTGTAGAAATCCTCACAAATGGTGCTGGGCCTGGAGTGGGTTGAGTTGGCCTCCCCTGTGCCTCACTCTGTTTCAGTCCCTAATCAACTCTGAATTCATGGACTTCAGTGGAAAATGGCCCACCCTTTGGGCATCTGTAATACTATTTCAGATTTGCCTTTGGGGTCCTAAGAAACCTCCATGGCTGGAAGGAAGAACCCCTTCTGCTCAAAATGCTTGAGGAGCTAGATCTCCAACCAGGTACCAGTGGACGTCCATCTGGCTACATGGCACTGATTCACCGGCCTTGCTTCACAAAAGCTGAAACCAGGGTGGGAGAAGTTGCTCCTGGTGCCAGCAGAGTCAGGAAGGTTTTCCTATCATTGAGTTTAAATTTTGCCTCTTTTCAACATCCACCATTTGCTGAAAGTCCTTCCCTTTGGGGCTGAGCAGAATGAACCTGATCCACCTTCTCAATGTCAGCCCTCTTAAATATAGGAGCCAGTCGCCCTCCCCTCCTGCTCCTCTCTGAATCTTCTCAAGTCTAAACATCCCTGGTTCTTTCAGCTGATCATATGGCATGATCTCCAGTCCTCTCAGCATCCTGGGCCTCCTCTTCTGGCCTCATTCCAGATGGACCATTGCTTCCCAGAACCACAATTAGGTTGAGCCTGGCAACCACTTGTTGTGACCCTTTGGCAGCATTGTAACAACAAAACATCTGGTTAGCAAGGATTTTGCACTAAATTAGGGTGCAGTAGCCTCCCGCAATTATTTTGAGTTTTTCTTTATCTCCATCCCCTGACTGGAAGAGAGAGAGAGATAGAGAAACAGAGACAGATGGAGAGAATAGCAGAGACACCAAGTGTAGCTGTACCAGATCTCATTTCAGGACTTGAACAGCTCCAGCCTCTCTGTGGCTGTTCTATGGGGCTTGCACATAGCTCCCATCCTTATCTCTACAATCATCTTTCAACTGTCTCTCGTCAATTTCTTCCCCATAATACTCTAGCTGAAATTTAGTATTTCCTTCAATTATGAATTGAATCTGCTTTTAAGGAGTCTGTAGGCTTCCTCAGACTGCCAAAACGGTCCAGGACACAAAAAAGGTTAAGGATCTCTGGAATACAAGATTTCTCTGGCTCCTTCCAACTCTGAAGGTCTCTAGTTCTGTGTAACTAGATGATTATAAAGATTTGTATTCTATGAAGAGGCAAGGGGGTGTAGTGGAAAGAGAAATGGACTGAGAATCCCCGTTCTACAGCTGCCTCACGTTGGACAACTTGTCTAACTTCTTTGAATCTGTTTCTTTATCTGTTAAATGGAAATGCTAATATTTGTGCTACTCCAGGGTGTCCTGAGGAGAGGGCTTTATAAATTTCAAAGTGCTCTGTAAGGGGGAGTTTCCAGGCTTATTTATTTATCACTCATCAGTCAATCAATAAGCACTGATTACTGTGTTTACTAAGTGTTTACTATGTATTGTGCCAGGTACTGGGGATTTTGTTGTTGTTCAGTCATTTTTGAGTTGTGTCTGATTTTCTGTGACCCCATTTAGGGTTTTCTTGGCAAAGATACTGGAGTGCTTTGACATTTCCTTCTCCAGTTCATTTGAGAGACGAGGAAACTTAGGCAAAGAGGGTTAAGTGACTTGTCTAGGGTCACATAGCTAGGAAGTGTATAAGGCTGGATTTGAACTCAAGTTCTTCTGATTCTGGGACTGGTACTCCTCTCCCCTGGGCTATCTGGCTGCCCTGGGCATACAAAGTAAAAAATGAAACCATGACTGCCCTCAGGAGGTGTATATTCTATCACCGGAGACACCATAAGCTATAAACTAAATATAATTGAGGGAATTATATATATAATTGAAGAGAAAGCCATTAGTAACTAGGAACAGTGGGAAAGCCTCAACTGAGCTTTGAAAGAGACAAGGGATTCTAAGACGTAGAGGTCAGAGGAGAGGAATGTGTTTAAGGCACAAAGGACAGCTAAGTGGCACCATAGACTAGGCCTTGAGTAAGGAAGACTTTTGTTCAAATCCCACCTCAGATACTTACTAGCTGTGTGGCCCTGGACAAGTCACCTAACCTCTACCTGATTCCATTTTCTCAGCTGTAAAATGGTAATAATGACAGCACCTGCCTCCCAGGGTTGTTGTGAAGATCAAATGAGATGATGTTTGTGAAGCCCCTGGCACAAAGTGTGGCACATAGTAGATGCTTAATAAATACTTCTTTCCTTCCTTCTGCTTTAAGGTCACCAAGGTGGAAGATGGAGTATCACATATGAGGAACAGTGAGAAGGCCAGTTAAACTGGAACCTGATGTCCACGAAGTGGGGTGATGTGTAATAAGGCTGGAATGGTTAGATCAGGCTCAAGTTGTGAAAAGCTTGAAATGCTAAATGGAGTGTTAGGACCCTCTCACCTTGGGTTCCCTTCTGGACCACCGACCTCACTTACCCTCCCCGGGGTCATCAGACGTCTCTGGATTGCTTCTCGAACAGAGCTTCTGGCACACACAGATGGGTTTAGAAATGCAGCTTTATTGTTACATCTTCTCTTCCCTTCTCTCTCTCTTCTCTCACCTCTCTTCTTCTCTCACTCCATACTTACCTCTTACTCCTACCCCCTTCCTCCCCTTGCTCCCCTTTATCTCCCACCTGGGCAGACTGAGTCACATGCCTCAGCAACAGGGGCAGGAAGAAAGGGTTGGCTATCCCATTGGATGATACATGCTCAATGCTGTTAATCCACATTCAGGTAAGGCAGACAGACAGCCTTATCAGGGCTCTGGCTCCTAGGCCTTGGAATGCAACAGACCACCCTGAGGGCAGCAGGAAGGAGCAATGGGAGTTGGGGGCCCAACAATGGAGGAATGTATATTTTGGCCTGGAGGTAATAGGGAGTCACAGAAGTTTATTGAGTAAGAGAGAAGGGTAACATGGTCAGACCAGAAAATCACTTGGGCAGCTGTGTGGAGGACAGATTGGAGTGAGGAGAGACTAGTTAAAAGTCTATTCAAGTCACCCTGAAGAAAAGTGATGAGGGCTTGTCCTGGACGAGTGACTGTGTGAGTGTAGAAGAAAAGAGTCTGCCAGAGATGTTGTAGGGATAGAAATGGTCAATTCTGGATGCTGCTGAGAGAGGGGAATGAACGAGAGCTGAGCAATCAAGGAAACTTGGGGGACTGGAAGGAAATGGGGAGGTTAGGAAGAGGAGCAGATTTTCTTTGTGAAAATAAAATGAATTTTGCTTTGGACATGGCAATTTGGAGATGCCAATGGAATATCCAGTTGTCCAGTAGGCAATTGGTGATGAGGGGAGTGGCACTCAGGGTGTTGTGCAGAGAATAGGAGCAAGCTGAGACCTGAGTTCAAGGTAAATTTAGGTGTGGATTTATTGATCAAGCACACGATTACCAGAGTGTTCACTCGAATTGGTAGTGATCCATTGTGGGTGCAGGCCTTGTTTAAAAAGGCTAAAACCACAAAAACCACAATCAGGGAGGGGAGCTAGCAGAAGCCATGATGTACAGAAACTAAGAAGAGAAATTGGTTAAATCTATAGCTCAGGGCTAATTTGGGACTATGGTACAAGGATACAAGGGTGCAACCTTCCTGTGACATGGGGGACCCTCCTAGAACAGTATGGAGGGCACAGGGTAGAGGGTTGTAGTCAGCTTCCCAGAGCAGGGTAGAAGGTCATGGGGCAAGGGGGACTAGAATTCCCCAGAACAGGCCGGGGTCATGTTCTGGGCAAAGGATGTGGGGACCCTGCTTGGTCAGTGGAAAAGAACAGGGTGGTCTCTGAGATTGTCTTACACCATAATGAACTTCGTACAGTATGCTAATTCAGGGAGAATATACAGTAATGTTGATTGGAGGGAGGAGGGTGTGAGGGGACTATGCCTTGGGCAATGCCCAGGCATGCCTTAAGCAGTTTCAAGCTATTACAGGGTATGATAGAGACAAAGACAAACATATAAAGGAGCTTAATGGTGGGCCACAAATCAGGTGGTGTGTAGTGACCTAGGATTTGGGTTGGGTACAACAAGGGGAGATGAAGGCCAGATTTGTAGATGTGGGAAATATCTGCATAAGAAATGATGAGGCCACCTTGCAAAAGAGGTGAGAGAGAAGGGGGCCCAGGGCAGAGCCATGAGGGACACCCACAAGCAGGGAGCATGAGATAGGTGATCCAGCAAACCTGACTGAGAAGGAATGGTCAGTTTGGTGCTTGGAGAACCAAGAGAGCAGAGCCATGAAGACCCAGTGAGAAGAGGGTGGTTACCAGCATCAGAGGCTGCAGAGAGGTCAGGAAGGATGTCCACTGAAGAATTAGGCCCTTCCATTGGGAGCTGATCGGTCCCTTTAGAGAGATCACTTTCAGGTGAGTGGTGAGGCTGGGAGCCAGACGGCAAAGAGCTAAGAAGTGATTGAGAGGAGGGGAAGTGGAGGCTGATGCGCCTCTATTAAATGATAAGCCCTTGGAGGTCAGGAGCAGCTCTCCAGCTCTTGATACATCGTTGAGTCCCTAACACTAGAATCCATCAATGGCTCCTAACTCTAAAATAGACCAGCAGAGCTAGAATGGCTCTTAGAGACTGATTCCCAGGATGTTAGAGTAGAAAGGGATATTTGTTTGTTTGTTTTTTGTTAACTTATTTTTAGTTTTCAACATTCACTTCCATGAGTTTTAAATTTTTTCCCCCTCCCTCCCCTTCACCTCCCCAAGATGGCATGCTATCCTATATAGGCTCTACATACACATTCCAATTAAACATATTTTCACAGTAGAAATGTTGTATAGAAGAATTAGAATGAATGAGAGTAATCACATGAAAGAAAAACATAAAACAAAACAAAATTAAAAAAGAAAATAGTCCACTTTAATCTGCATCCAGACTCCATATTTCTTTTTCTGGCTGTGGATGGCATTATTCATCATGAGTCTTTTGGAATTGTCTTAGATCCTTGCATTGATGAGAAGAGCTAAGTCTATCAAAGTCAGTCATTGCACACTGTGGTTGTCACTGTGTGCAATGTTCTCTTGGCTCTGCTTACTTCATTCAGCATCAGTTCATATAAGTCTTTCCAGGTTTTTCTGAAGTCTGCCTGTCCATCATTTCTTATAGTATTTCATTACTTTCATATACCACAACTTGTTCAGCCATTCCCCAATTGATGGGCATTCCCTCAATTTCCAGTTTTTGGCCACTACAAAAAGAGCTGCTATAAATGTTTTTGGACATGTGGGTCCTTTTCCCATTTTTATGGTCTCTTTGGGATACAGACCTAGAAGTGATATCGAAGCGTCAAAGGATATGCACATTTTTATAGACTTTTGAGCATAGTTACAAATTGCTCTCAAGAACGGTTTGGATCAGCTCACAACTCCACCAACAATGAATTAGTGGGGTGGCTAGGTGGTGCAGTGAATAGAGCACCAGCTGTGGAGTCAGGAGGACTGAGTTCAAATCTGGCCTCAGACACTTAACACAAAAACTAGCCATGTGACCTTGGGCAAGTCACTTAACCCCAATTGCCCTTCCAAAAAGCAAAAAAAAAAAAAAAAAGAATCTTAACAATGAATTAGTGTTCCAGCTTTCCCACATCTTCTCCAAAATTTATTATTTTCCTGTTTTGTCATGTTAGCCACTCTGATGGGTGTGATGCGGTACCTAGAGTTGTTTTGATTTGCATCTCTCTAATCAATAGTGATTTAGAGCATTTTTTCATATGACTATAGATAGCTTTAATTTCTCAGGATAGGATCTTTAAGGTCATTTAGGCCAAGTCCACAAATGTTAGAATAAGAGAATGTCAGAGCCTGGAACACAGGATGTCAGAGCTGGGAGGGCCCTTAGAACACCCTAGAAATAATCCAATCCTACCCTTTTATTCCATAGATGAGGAAGAAGGTCTAAAGTGGAGAAGTGACTTGCTCCCACTGGATGTCTCCAACTTAGTCTGTTTCTCTTCCATCTATCCCTTAGTGCTCTGGAAGAGGGGTTTTCTTCCTGCATCTGGGCAGCTCTAAGCCCAGCACAGTTGAGTTGGGAGAGCAGGCCTATGTTTGATTCCAGACGCCACTCAATAAAAATACATTCTATAAAAATAAATTAAGCCAGACTCTCCTTTTCTTTCTCCTGTGCTCCCGTGGTATAGTATTGAAGAGAGGCAGATTTTCCCCCCTAGAACTCTCCCCCATCTCCAGGCTGGTCTGGATACTGACCCCCCTGGACTTACCTTCTACAGATCTGGGCAGGCTTGCAGGAGGAGTCCCAATTCCAGGCTGGGTTTTCAGGCTTCTCTTTTCAGAGATGGTCTTTCAGCTTCTCAGGATCTGAAGGCATCACTCTCTATTGACACATGCCCACCCCACAACTTCAAGGCCACCTTCCTTGTGAACCTGCAAAAGAACCCTTGAAGCTAAGTGGCAGAGGCTGCACAGTCCCTCCCCTCCACACCCTCCATTATCACCAGCTTTTCCAGCCTAGATGCCAGCAGAGGCAGGGGGACAATTGGCTTGGATTGCCAACTGACCACGTTTTATGATGGAAGCCTCTGCTTTCTTTTTGATCTTTCTATTTTTTAGCTTTCATCAGGGTCACTCTGGGAGCAGGTGGGCATGAGAGGGTTGAGGAGGAGAGAGAGGGTCATTTGCTCCCTAGAAACCTCAAAGGAAATCTCTCAGACCTCTGAGTTGGCCCATCCTCCCATAAGGAAGTTCACGACATTGGCAGGAAGTTAGTGGCACCAATTCATCAGCAAAAATTTATTAAGTGCCTATTGGTTGCAGACACTGTACTCAGCACTAGAGATATAAGGATTACTAACAATTTTTCTCACAAACAGGTGGGTGGAAATCTCAGCTTCACTCCAACAACCTTCTGGCTTGTCAGTGAGAGGAATGAGCATTCTTTGTCCCGGGGACTGTTTGTTTCCAACTGTCCCTATTCCCCCTGCCACTCCCAGAGGACTCACCCTAATTCCTACCTGCCTAGACTTTGCAGGAGCCTCCTAACACGGATCCCTGCTTCTTTCCTGTCTTGGCTCTGATCTATCCTTCATCCTATCACCTGACTCATCTTCCTTATGTATCCATCTGCTTATGTCATTGCCCTTGCGGAAGTGGTTAGGGTGCTGGACTTCAGAACTAGGGTTCAAATCCTGCCTCCCTCACTTATTAGCTGTGTAACCATGGATAAGTGACTTAACCTCTCTGAGGTTATCCTCACCTATCAAATGAGAACACTAATACCTTTAGATCCTACTTGCAGGGGGTAGTTGTGAAGCTCAAATGAGACAAGAGAGGGTGTCCCAAAAGTCACGTTTTTTTTTTACTTTTTGGAACACCCTGTTTTTCCTAGCAGACTGCCAACTTGCAAGTTCTATATAAATGTTAGTTGTCATAATTGTTATTATTTAGCTAAACACACACACACACACACACACACGCACACACTCCTTACAATCTACTGAGTAAAATTGAACTTACTTACTCTGACATTAAACATTCTCTGCAGTTTGGGTCCAAACTACCTTTCTTACCTTATGATATATTGTTTTCCTCTGAAAGCATGGTGATACTCATTTCACAGATGTGGTAAATGAAGTGGTGGTTATTGTAATTCAATTATTTCCAACTCTTTGCAGCCCTCTTTGGGATTTTCTTGGCAAAGATACTGGAGTGGTTTGCCATTTCCTTCTCCAGCTCATTTGACAGATTTGGAAACTGAGGTAAACCAGGTTAAGGGACTTGCCCAGGGTCACACAACTAGTGAGTGTCTGAGGCCAGTCTTTGTGACTCTAGCACTCTAAATACTACATTACTTAGCTATGAAATGAAGTGGATAGAGCTTAAATCAGTTGTCCATGGCACCATCCTGGAGCCAATATTTGAACCCAGGTCTCCTGACTCCAAGACTAGAGCTCTTTCCATTACACTGCATATATCCCCAGAATGCCAGCACTGGAATCTCAATGTGGCTCCCAATCCAACTGTACCTGACTGAGAATTGTGTCTTATCACTTCCCCTGTGAGTGGTCCTCCTTTAAGAGACCTCTACAAGGAGAACCCTGTTACCTCCCAAGATGGCCCATTTTACTTCTTGACAACTCCAACTATTAGGAAGTGTCTCCTTATTCAAATTCTCCAATGCCTCTGGCATCTCCTCAATTTTGACAGTGATGCCAACTGCAACTTATTTACACTTACACCTCCTGCCTCACTCTCATCCATGCCTTTCCATAAGCTCACCATAGATGGTCTACCCCAGGGGTGGGGAATCTGAGGCCTCCAGGCCACATGGGGCCTTCTAGGTCCTCAGGTGTGGCCTTTTGATGGAGTCCAAGTTTTATAGAACAAATCCTTTTATTAAGGGGATTTGTTCTGTGAAGTTTGGATTCAGTCAAACAGCCACACTTGAGGATGTAATGGGCCACATGTGGCCTCAAGGCCTCAGGTTCCTCAATCCTGGTATATCCCATGTCCCCCAAGGAACCTCCCTCAACTGTACCTGTGGAGAGAATAGGGTAAGCACTGCTTATCTCTTGATTTCATCACATGAGAGGCCCATCTTTTTCATTCATACATTTCTCTAATAATATCCATCTACTCATTTCTCCTTGGTGATTCCTTGCTTGTGAGCACATGTTGCTCCCTGCTCACACCTGGCATGTGGATTTCCATTGCCCTCTGGGCAATACCCTTTTTCAATTCATCTGAAACTACAAGACTACAAGGTGTTGAGAAGGTTCTAACTTGCATTGGTAGAGGGAGAATACTCAAAGGTCTATTCTCTGCTTATCCCTATCCTGTCTTGAAATCATATGGTTCCCTGATGCACAGATATACAACAATATACCGCTTCTTTTAAAATGTGGATGCTATCAGTGTTTCCTGTTTTCTTCCTCTTTCCAATTTTCCAGTTTCCACCCTTTATTCCTAACCCTAATCTCTAAACATCTAAAATAAAGCTTAATTTCTCTTCCACATAACAGGTCTTGCGTTTGAAGACAGCTCTCATTGCCTTCCTCTACCTCAGGTCTTCTCTAGGCTAAGCAGACCTAAGCAGACATTAGAACATATAAGCCACTTGACGTAGCTTTCATTTCATTCTTTGTAAATGTATCCCAAGCATCCAGCACAATGCCTAATGCATAGTAGGTATCTATTGATGGATTCACTGGTTCCTCTGATCCTCATGTGTCATGATATCCTGTCCCCTTATCTTCTTTACCATCCTGATATCAGGAAAAGAAAGGGTATGTTGAATAAGGCTTTATAAAAGGAATATCTCCTTTCTCCCCCCACTCAGACTGTGTGTTCTGGTTTGGGGTTCAGAAAATATAGGTCATGGCATTAGATATATCATAATAGAAGAACTGGGAGGGAGACTTGGCTTCTCTGCCCACTAGGTACCTTGGTTCTTAGGCTCACGAGCTCCTCTATTAAGAGCTTTGAGGGACCTTCAAGACCATTTAGAAACCCCCTCTCATTTTATTAGTTTTAATTTTTATTTTCAACTTAGTTTTTTAAAATGTTAATGATGATTTTGATTCTATATCAGACTTTATTTCTGGCTTTCTGACCACTCCAGTTGAATGAAACTTTCCCTTGTGAGATAGAAAAGTTGTTGATCCTAAATTTGAATGTAGTGATTGAATCAGAATCTGACCATGTATTCCACCCTCTGCTCCTGGAGCCCCCATCTCCCTGCCTTCCCCTTCCTGCCACGGGGAGGGAGGTATATTTCATTATCTGTGCTTTGGGATCATTCTCTATCTTTTCAGTTACTCAGAGGTTATATCAGCTTCCTGTTAGTGATATTTCCATTTAGACTGTGACGGCCATTTCTCAGCCTCTGATTTTATTAAGAAGAGAGCTGAAGCCCAAGGGGAATGAGTGACTTGTCCAGCATCAAGGTATCTCCAAGGGAAGACTTTAAAACAGTGGTTCTCAACCTTCCTAATGCTGGGACCCTTTAATATTGGTATGTGGGTGTATCTGCATGTGGGCAGACCTGCCTAGAGACGGATAGAGGAGCGGTGTCTCGGTTCCTAAGACCATCGGAAATACGTGTTTTCTGATGGTCTTAGGCGACCCCTGTGAAAGGGTTGTTCCACCCCCAAAGGGGTCACAACTCCCAGGTTGAGAACTGCTGCTTTAAAAGAATAGGAAGGCTCACCGGCAGTTCACAGACAGTGCTATTAGCCAAAACATATACCTACTCTCTTACTGTTATCAAATCTTGATGAAAAACATCTATGCCCGGATCACAATGAAGACATGAGGAGGGAGCAGCCAGGCTTTTATAGATTGTTTTCGACAGCAGGTTACACATTCCCAGTCACACAGCTGACAGAGAGGTGAAGAGAATGTAAGATTCCCCCATGTCTATTTGTTGGTTTCAAAAGAGCAGTTGGCTTGATAGAGCAAATTATAGCCTTAAAAGCTCTCCTTCAGCAAGGTGTCTTGCACGCATCTGTTAGATTCCGTGACAGATGGGACCAGAGAGATAACACTGTTCTCAAGATCCGCTGAGTATCAACATTAAGAGGAGCAGGAAGCAGGGAAGACACATGCTCACCTAAGACTTTCATCAGCTTCACCGAGCAAGTCCTGGACAAAAGCCAAAGGGAAGAGGAATTCCATACTGACTGAGGGGTTCATCAGATGCTCGGATTTGTGCATGGTGCTGTGTTGATTATATAAATTCCTAGAACTATATGAGACCATCTCTGGATGACCCACAGCCATCCACAAGGGAAAAACAAAGTGGATGAAGAATGTGGATAGACTACTGGGTCTAGGGTTGGGAATACCTGAGTTCAGTTCCAACCTCAGACACACTACTTGGGCAAGTCACTTAACCTTGGCCTATCTTAGTTTCCTCATCAGTAAAATGGGGATAATAATAGCACCCATTTCTTAGAGTTGTTGTGAACATTGATTGACATAATAGTCAATGAAAGTTGCTGAAATTATGGCACATAATTGGATGGGACGACTTGCAGTTTTTTAGACATGGACATTACCTCTCCCGCCTCCATTCGTTTGCACTAGCTGTTCTCCTTGCCTGGAAAGTTCTGCCCTGTCACTTTCACCTTTTCTTTTCCCCAGCTTCCTTCCAAATTCTGCCTTCTATAGGAAGCCTTTTGGATATTCCCTGCTGCCAGTGACTTCCCTCCTCAGATTACCTTCCATTGACAGCTAGGTGGCACCATAATGCACAGAGGGCTGGCCCTGGGGTCAGGAAGATATGAGTTCAAATATGACCCCACACACTAGCAGTGTGACCTTGGACAAGTCATCTAATTTCCGCCTGCCTCAGTTTCCTCATCTGTAAAAAGGGGAATAACCACCACAACACTACTTACCTCCCAGTGTTGTTGTGAGGATCAAAGGAGATTATAGGGACAGCTAGGTGGCACAGTGAATAGGGCATCAGCCCTGGAGTCAGGAGGGCCTGAGTTCAAATCTGGCCTCAGACACTTGACACCTAACTAGCTGTGTGACCTTGGGCAAGTCACTTAACTCCAATTGCCTTGCCTTTCCCCCCTCCAATACAATACAATAAAATAAAATAAAGAAAGAGATTATACCCCTAAAAAAGTGTAGAGCACAATGTCTAGCATACAGTAGACACTTAATTTATGCTCATCCCCTTCCCTATTCCCTTCTCCCCCTCTAACTTTCATTGCCTAGTTCTTCACAGCTTGTCTCTCCCATTAGAAGGTGAGCTCCTTGAGACAAGGGACTGGTTTGTCATTTCCTTGTACCCTTGTTCCTGGCATACAATAAGCTCTTAATAATACTTCTTGGCTTGATTTGATGGGGTTGGACCAGATGATTCACCAAGTACCCTTCTAATTCGAAAAGCTATGATCCTATTTTTAAAGTTGCCCTATGATTTCATCAGGTTAGGAAGCTTCAGAATATGGTTATTTCCTACCAGACTGGGTCAGCACCTTCTTATAAAACCAATAGTATCTCACTTGATCCTCACAATAGCCATGGAACATAGGATAGAACATACTATCATTATTCCCCTTTTTACAGATGAGAAAACTGAGGCAGGCAGAGGTTGCCCCAGGTCACACAGCCAGAAGTAGTCTTACTGACTTTGAGACCAGCTCTCTATCTACAACACCAATGTCATACTACCTCTTAATGATTCCTTTTTGAAATTTGTTTTTATTTCATTAAATATTTCCCAATTACATTAAAAAAATTTTCAGTTTCATTTTAAAAGATTTTGACTTCCAAATTCTCTCCCTTCTATCCCTTGAGAAGGCAAGCAACATATCAATTATATATGTACAGTCATGTAAAACATATTTGCATATTAGAGAGGCTGTGACTGAAAACACACAAGAACAAGAAAGATAAAGGGAAAAAAGGATGTTTCCATCTCCACTCTTCATGATGCTAATAACTGACATTTGGATAGCACTCCAAAGGTCACATCAAGCACTTTACATACATTATCTTATTGCATCCTCCCAGCAAGGGAAAGTACTATTATCATTCCCATTTTATTGATGGAGAAGCTGAGTCAAAGAGGCTCAGTGACTTACCCATAGTCACTCTGCTAATAGATGCCTAAGGGAAGGTGTAGCCCCAGTCTTCATTTATTCCCCTGGTAGCTGGCCATCTAACTCTCTGGGCTTTGCCACCATGCTTCAGCTACCTTCCTACCCTAGACCTATCCTCAGTACCTAGAGTCACATCTCTTCAGACTCTCTTCTCCCCTTGGTGAATTCTTTCTGGGGCCGCCATCTTGAGGAGGGACCCAGGTCTGCCACTCTTTGTTCCCTCCTGGCTGTGATGCTGACTCCTCCATAATGCCTGACCACTTTCCCCACATCCCTGCTTTTTTTTCCTGGTCCCTTTTATGCATTGTCTACTCCCATTAGAACATAAATTCCTCGAGGGCAGGGACTGGCTTTCTTTATGCTGGCATTGGTTTGGAACAGTGCCTGGCACATGGTAGGCCCTTGCTAAATGTCTGTGGCCTGCCTGGTTCTAAACCTGGCTCTCTCTATAAGCCAAAAGGCAGACACAAATAACTTGGGAAAGGAGATAGGTTGTCAGAGCTGGTCATGTAGCGTGAGGAAGGGATGACAGATGGATGGCTTGATTGCTGCCCTGGTTTCCATGAAATATTAAAAGCCCTAGAGGAAGGCCTCCAGGATATTGGGTCTGGTGGAACCACCAGGAAGGAGTTAGGGAAAGACATGAACAAGGGTTGCACAAGATAGAGAGCGAGTGGGCTGCATCCTGCACAGGTGGAGGGAATCATAAGAGCTGATGTTATCACAGCGGCTTTAAGATTTGTATGTATCTCCTTGTTGTTCTACAGCCATTCCATTCATGTCTAACTCTTTGTGACCTCGTTTGGGGTTTTATTGGTGAAGACAATAGAGCACTTTGTTCTTTCTTTCTCCAGCCCATTTTACAGAAGAAACTAGGGCAAATAGGGTTAAGTGACTTGCTCAGGGTCACCCAGCTAGTAAATGTCTGAGACTGGATTTGAACTCAGGAAAATGAGTCTTCCTGAGTGCAGGTCCAGCACTTTATCCACTTAGTCCATTTAGTGCCCCATTACCTCATCAGATCAGGGGTGGGCCTCAAGGCCACATGTGACCCTCTAGGTCCTCAAGTACAGCCCTTTGATGGAATCTGAATTTCACAGAACAAATCCTATTTGTATGCTGGGACAAGTCACTTAACCCAAATGACCTCCCCCCCCCAAAAAAAGAAAGTGACTTGTCCAGGGTAACATAACTAGTAAGTGTCTGAGGACATATTTGAACTCAGATCCTCCTGACTCCAGGGCTGATGTTCTATGCACTATGGCACCACCTAGCTGCCCTCCAAGTCACTCTCAGCTCTTTAGGCAGGTTTTTTTTTTTTTTTGCCCTTTGGAGGGCAATTGGGATTAAGTGACTTGCCCAAGGTCACACAGCTAGTAAGTATATCAAGTGTCTGAGGCCGAATTTGAACTCTGGTCCTTCTGACACCAGGGCTGGTGCTGTATTCACTGCACCATCTAGCTGCCCCTTTAGGAAGCTTCCTAAGGTTATAAGCTGCAGAGAAGGTTCTGACATGCTTTTAGAGGAGGTTTTCCAATACCAGTAAATTCACAGGCCCTACCCCATTCTACTCTTGTTTTCTAATGGTCCTATATGTATGTGTATGTATGTATGCATATATAATATATGTGTGCATACATATATAGTTATATATGTGTATATGTATATAGAATTTTTTAAAGTAAATTTAATTTTTTATTTTTGCATGTATTATAATCTGCCCATCCCATTCTCCTCACCCAATTGAATAGGAAAAAGCAAACCTTCATTATAAACAAATATAGATAATCCAACAAAGCAAATTCCCACATTGGCTGTGCCCGGAAATGTCCGTCCCTCTCTGCATTTTAAATAAACTGTCATCTCCTCTCTGGCAGGAGGTAAGTGGCTTGTCTCATCTTCAGTCTTCTGGATTCATTCCAATCAACATTTTACAGAAGGCACCTCATTTGATCTTCACAATAACAGTGATTATTCCCATTTTATAGATGAGGAAACAAAGCAGTTAATTTACCTAGGGTGGCATGGCTAAAGAAGATATTTTGCCCTTGCTGCCTCCACCTCCTATGACCTATCACTCCTTAACATCTTGTGATCAGGCTTCTGCCCCAGCATGCTACAGAAATCTCTCTCCAGAGTTGCCAGTGACCTCCCAAGCACCAAATCCAGGAATCTTTTCCCTGCCCTTGTCCACCATGACTGTGCTGGCACCACCTTTTTCAGACTCTCCTCTGTTGTCTTCTCTGATGCTGTGGTGCTCTCCGGGGTCCAACCTCTCTGGTTCATTCTCCTTTCTTCCTTATTCTCCTTCTCCCTTCTAAGGGCAAGGCGTCCTCTCTGGTTTTGGGTGTTCCCCCTGGCTCCCTCTGTCCATGGTCCGATTCTTTTTGATATTCTTTTTCCTTGATGAGTCTATCCATTCCCAAGATTTCAGTTTTCAGTCTATGCAGCTGATTTCCAGATGCAACCTCTTTTCTTAGCTGCAGTCTCGTCGGATCAGCCAATTGGCAGGCATTTATTATGCTTGCTGATTAAGCATTATTTTTATCATTAAGAATTTGTTATTGTTATCTATGCCAGGCACTATTCTGGGAGTGTTTTGAAGGATTAATTCCACTTGACACCAAAGAAAAGAACCAGGAGGAAGAGTTACAAGTTGCAAAGAGGCAGTTTAGGTGTGAGATCAGGAAAACCTCCCTGACAATCTGAACTTTCCCAGAGTGCACTGGACTACTTCGGAAGGTCAGTCAGTCTCCCTCACTGGCAATTATCCAGCAAAGGCTGAAGGACCCACTTGTTGGAAATAGCATAGTCAGCACTCCTCGTCACTTGTGGCTTGGGCAAGCTAGATGCTCTCTGAGGTCTCTGCATCGGAGACTCTGGGATTCTTTCTGAAATGCCTCTTGGATATCTCTTACTGAATGTTTGCCAGCATCTCACTTAGCACATCTAACACTCAGTGTATCTTTTCAGGAGCGGGAGCAGGTAGGTGAGTGTTACCTTCACCACCTGTTCTCAGATGCATTTAAAAAAAAAACCAGACACCAGCTACTGTTGGCTCCAGCTTTATCCATCCCACAGTGGACCAGAGGTAGCAGGTATGAGCTATGAGGTGAGGGTGGGGATATGTAGTATGGAAAGAGCCAAGACTCCAGTATTTGGGACAGTAGCTGATGCTGGGGGCCACTTGGACCAATAGACTGGAGGAGGGCCAGGCGCATGGGCTACATTGTTTGAGGTGGTGGAGAGGATGTGGGATCCAATGGGAAGGGCTGAGTTCAAATCCTACTCCCGACATTTAGTAGCCATATGACCAAAGGCTGGTTATTTCCCCCTCTCCGAGCCTCAGTTTTCTTATCCCTAAAATGGGTCTAATGATAACTGTAACACTCTGCCAGGCTATTATGAGATAATGTGTGGAAAGTGCTACAGGCTTGTCAGCTTTCCTTGCTGTTGTCGTTAGCTTGCTCATTTTGTCTTTTTTGAGATAAAAACACTCACTGCCTGGCTGTTAATCTTTTATGTTTAATGTTCTGAGGCCTCCACAGAGGTGGGTAAAATGATGGTCTTTTGTAATTGGGTAAAAGCTCAGGGATGGAAGGTTAGCTTCTGGAGGCTCCGACCGAGGCTTTGGGACAACTCTGATAAGAGGCAGGATGATGGGGACAGTGTCTGCTGTGTCAACACCGCCCTCCTCGTTAGCTTCATCATTGTGGTTCTTATCAGATTGGCTCTTTAACAGACTGATGCAGGAACGCTGGGATGCAGTCTTCATGCTTACTTCAGGAGCTTAAACAGCAGCCCAGACCCCAGAGCGGCTCGACCCTCCTCCTCTGGCCAGACCTGTTGCCTGAATTTGGCTCATGGGCACCCTGACCCAGAAGCCTGTCAGGCCCTTGTGGCAGGAAAACTGCTTCCTGGAGATTGAGTGAATGCTGAGCTCTTCTTCGCCAGGCAGGGCCCATCCATCTCCCCCTCCCACTGATAACTGGCAGCTGATACACTTCTGGGAGCCAGCATGTTTTGTCACCTGGGATATTAAGCAGACTGGCTTAGAGAGATGAAATATCTGAATAAACAGCTTGGAGAGAGAAGGGGAGGACATGTAGGGAGCAGGTGGAATTTTGGAGTTCCCGAGCTGTGGGAGGTAGACCAGTGTCCCTGTCCATCACTTCTACCCTCATACTGTGCCAACCCAGGCCAGCTGTTGGTGAGTGGGGGCTCCCAGGTGGGTTGCTGCTGCCCAGAGCAGTAAGGGACTTCCCAGAATGACTAAGGCTTGCCCTGTTCCCTTCACCGCTCCATGGTCACCTCCTGAGGTCTTGAAATGTGCAGGAGGCTGGATGCCATGCACCTGAAAGCCCATGAGCTCTTCCCCCACCCAGGCAGAGCATGTATGCCCAAATGACTCCTGTTTTCAGATAGGCCCTATTTAATGTCCTCAAAGGGACTGCTGAGCAGGCTGACCGGAGGGACAGCTGTAACTCTCCCACATGGTGACTTGGAGGAGACATGCAGCTGTTCTGTCTCCCAGCTTCCCTGGTCCCCCAGGCTTGCCAGTACACAGATATCTTCATTCACTTGTCAGCCCTGAGCTTTCCACACACAGCTCCCTGGAAACTGTCTGGCATCTGTACCAGTAGCCAGGCGTTGTGAACAGAAGGCCATGTCAGAAAGAGTTGACAGTCCACAGCTGGCCCACTTCTGTCCCTCAAAGGAATTTTAAGCTCAAAAGAAGCTTCAAAATTGTGGTCAAACTTCCTCAGGTTATGAAAGAGGAAACTGAGTCTCAAAGAGGTTAGCTTGAAAGGTCATGCAGACTCTAGAGCCAGAATTTGAACTCAAATCTTATGACAAGTATTGAACAAGTCACAGGACCTGGGTTCAAATTCTGGTTTCGTCATTCACTGCTTATGTGACCTTGGCATGTCACTAACTTATCTGAGGCTGTTTCTTCTTACATAAAATGAAGGGGTTGGGCTATATGACCTGAGGTCCCTTTCATCTCACCATCTATTATCTTTCTACTGTACTCTCTGTTCCTCTGTCACCCTTCAGTGGTGGTAGTGTAGACACACCAGCTTGAACAGATAGGAAGAGTTAAACAGTTGTTCCCAGCGAAGAGGTCTATGGAGCCGATCATTAAGGATGACACCTTCAATCCTGGGCAGTCCCCTTTCTAGTGGAGAGACCATTCAGCATACCCTACACTTGTCGATTCAAGCCAAATCAAGCCACAAGCAATTATTCAAATAGGTTTTTTTCCTACTTATATGTAAAGACAATTTTTAACATTAATTTTTTATAAAACTTTGAGTTTCAAATTTTCTTCCTCCCCCCAAGATGATAAGCAATTTGATTGGAAAAAAATCTACACACAAAATAAAAGTGAAAATAGTATGCTTCAGCCTGCATTCAGATTCCATCAGTTCTTTCCCTGGCAGTGGGATAGCATTTTTCATCATAAATCCTTTGAAATTGTCTTGGATCATAGTATTATTACTGAGAAGAGCTAAGTCGTTCACAGTTGGTCATTGTACAATATTGCTGTTACTGTGTCCAGTGTTTCTTCTGGTTCTGCTCATTTCACTTTGTGTTGGTTCATGTAAGTCTTTCCAGGTTTTTCTGAAATCTGTCTGCTTGTAATTTAACAAGCAATTATTTATTGCCCATTATGTGCCCTCTATGCACTGCCTACAAATGTTTGCTGAGAAGAAAGATAATGAACTTTTGACCTTCCTGGGAGGCCATGGAACCAACTTTGGGTCTCTTTTCTTGTTTGTTAAATGAATAATGTGCTTCTTGAGGGGAGAAGGAATACTTAATTGATCTGATTTGGAAGAATTTCAGAAAATCAGTCTGACTTTTTTGTTTGTTTGTTTTTGGCGTGGATGGGGTGTTGTGAGGGTTTGGTTTGGGCCTATGATTTCATCCATGTAAAGAGACCTATCAAGCAAACTCCTTCAACCAATGCAGATTTACATTTGTTCTACACCTTATAGTTTTTAGGGCATTGCTTGGGGGGCATTAAAAGGTTGAGTGACTTGCCCACGGTCTCACAGCTAGCTTGAGTCAGAAGCAGGACTTGAACCCAGGTCTCCCTGACTCTAAAATCAGTTCTCTGTCTGTGGACACAGTCTAGCCCCCATGACTTCCCAAGCCTGACTTCTCCAATATCAGCTCCTTTTGTCCATCCGTCCTTCTGTCTGACTAGACACTGTGATGTGAGCTATGCCCTTACCCAAATCTGATTTATGTGGTGCTTAGAAGTTTGCAAAGTGCATTACTTTTATTATCTCATTTTATTGATCAAATATTATCTCATTTTATCCTCACAACAACCCTGGGAGGTAGATGCTACTATAATCTCCTCTTTACAGATGGGGAAACTAAGGCAAAGAGGTTACAAGTGACTTGCCCATGGTCACACGAACTAGTAAGTAGCAAATCCAGAACTAAAACCTTTGTCTTCTAACTCCAAAGGCAGTGTTCTACACCGCCTCCCAATTCACCCTTTAAGCTGCATCACCCCCTTTCCTCTTTCCTCTGCCTCCATCTGCTCCATGTCCCCCAAACACAACTCATACTCTCTGTCCTTTATACCCATTATTCCCCCTCAAACAGTGCTTGGAACATGGTAAGTAATATATAAATGTTAGCTACTGCCACCACCATCATTGCTGCTGCTACTGCTGCCGCTACTGCTACCACTACTACTACTACTACTACTACTGCTACTACTACTACTGTTACTACTACTGCTGCTGCTACTACTACTGCTACTACCACCACTACTACTACTACTACTACTACTGCCACTACCACTACTACTACTACCACTACTACCACTACCACTACTACTACTACTGCTACTACTACTGCTGCTGCTATGAGTACTACTACTACTACCACTACTACTACTACAACTACTACTACTACTACTACTGTTACCTGCATTTACTCTTCTTTTCCTTGATCCAGACCTTAACTCTCCTTCATCTTCTCTCCTCTAGGAAGCTTTAGTAATTATCATACCTAAAGGGGATGTATCAGAGTTCTTAAAGCCATATTCTCCCTGCACCACTCATTTGACTCTGATATTATTCTATTTTCATATCATAGAATCATAGAGTAGGAAAAGACCTCCCTCTACAATCTTGAGTAAGTCACTTTAACCCCTGATGAGCCTCATTTTCCCCATCTGCAAAATGAGAGAGCTAGAGTAAAAAAGATCCCTTCTGGTCCTAACATTCTGAGACTTTATTCTGAATTATAATTCAATTTTTGGACAAATTCTACAACACATTCACAATATTAGAAGGATGGTTTAGTGAGAATTGAAAAAAGGAAGCAGCGATCACTGTGGGCCAGCATGGGCTCATGAAGAGTGAGTCATGCCAGATTGATATCAGTTCCTTTTCAATGGGGTTACTAGGCTTGGGTAGCTCATGGGAATGCCATAGACATAGTATCTCTGGCTTTCAGCAAGGCACTTGATGAAGTCTTGTAGTTTATCCTTGTGACCAACATGGAGAAATGGGGACTAGCGGCATGTTTAGGTGGATTTGAAACTAGTTTAGTGGTTGGATCCAAAGATTAAATGGATGGATTCAACCTGGAACCTAGTTTCTATGGAAAGGAAGGAAGCAAGCATTTATTAAGCACCTACTATGTGCCAGGCTTTATGTGCCAACTGCTTTATGAATATTATCTCATTTGATCCTCACCACAACCCTGAGAAGTAGATGCTATTATTATCCCCATTTCACAAATGAGAAAACTTTGAGGCAAACAAATCAAGTGACTTACCCAGGGTCATATAGCTAGTAAGTATCTGAGGCTACATCAGAACTCAGTTCTGACCCCAAATCCAGCTACACCATCTAGCTGCCTCTGTGGGAATGCTGCAGGACAGTTCTTGGTTGTGTTATATGTCAGAGACTTGTATGATGGCACATATTGATCAAATTTGCAGATGACGTGAATTTGGATGGGATAGCTAATAGACTTAACCAAAAGAATCAGGAATCGTAGTCCAGATTACTGGTTCACCTGTTCATTATTATAGTAAGTTGTAACTCTTATGATTCCATGTGGTTTAAGTTTTTATTCTTTCAGACTATACTGTAGGTTCTTTGAGAGCTTATCCAGGGCACCCAGGAGCATCTGTATTTGCCCAGCACATAGTAAGGGCTTAGTAAGTCCTTCTTGGACTGACTTGACTTAATTGAGGGAGGAAGGTGAGGTCCCCATGAGAACATTGGATTAGACCTCTGTAGTTAATATTCCCTCCATCTTGGAATCACTTATATATTATTTTGTGTGTAACTTGTGTATGCCTGCTATATCCTCCCATTAGAACATTTAGCCTGGGGTATATATCCTAGAAAAGAGAAAATTAGGGGAGGGCCATGATGGCAAATATTTGAACGTTCATCCTCTGGAAGGGGGATGACACTTTTTCTGTCTGACTCTAGAGGACAGATCCAGGAACATTTGGGGGAAGATGCCAAGACATTTTGAGTTAGGCTTGATTCAGGAAAAACTTTTTAACAACTGCTTATATAATTATAATGATGTGGCTAATGTGGAATTTTTTTTTGCTTGACTATACATATCTGTAATGATTTTATCTTCTTGTTTTCTTAATGGAGGTGGGAGGGAAAAAATTCAAAGCTGAAAAGAAAAGAAAATTGAAATAAAAAAGAATCAGAATGAGCAAGTTTGTGTCCAAATTAAAGATAAGAAAGTACACCTACCCCCTTTTTTTTGCAGACCTTAGAGATTGTGGGTGTGGAATGTTGTATACATAGACTGTCAGACTCAATTGGTACCTGAGTTCATTTTGCAGATTCTTTTTTGTTTCTCTTCGTTACAAGGGATGGCTCTCTTTGTAGGTGAGTGGGAAGAGAGAGATTTGGAACTGGAGGTGATGTAGAATCAAATGATGTCAAAAAAAATGTTTAAAGCCAGATGAAACAAACAAGAAATTGGAGCTCTCCATAAGTGGAATAAACTGCCTCAGAAGGCCCCAGGCTCATCAATTTAGAGCTGAAAGTGACCATAAAGGTCATCTTGGCCAATCCTTCCCCCTCCTCTCCATTGTACACATGAGGAAACCAGGACCTAGAGATGGAAACTGACTCTTGGTAGTAGTCACCCCATCTTGGAGAGCTGCAAGCAGAGGCTTTTTTCAGTTTGTTGTAGTGAGAGATTCTGTTCTGCTACAAGTGGACTTAGATGGGTGCTGAGGCCTCGTTCCAATCCTAAAGGTTTGTGATTCTGGCAACTCCTTTGAGGGCAGGGATGCTTTCAATTCTATCTTTGCCTCTCTGGGTGCTCAGCACAGTGCCTGGTATGTAGTAGATACTTAATAAACATTTGTTGAAAACAAATGCAAGGTACTTATGATGAAAAAATACTATCCACTTTGAGAGAAAGAACTGGTGGAATCTGAGTGCAGAGTGAAACATACTTTCTAAAAACTTTTAAAAAATATATTCTTGGTTTTTTTGTCTACATTTTCTTTTACAATGTGTCTAATGTGGAAATGTCTTGCAGATGTATAATCTGTGTACAGTATCTGTATATCTGTATACAGTATCTGTATATCTGTTCTATCTGTATAATGTGATACAGATTACAATCTGTATGCAATATCTGTATATCTGTTCTATCTGTATAATGTTATACAGATGTATAATCTGCATCAAATTGCTGTCTTCAAGGAGGGAGGGGGGGAGAGAAAGAGAATTTGAAATTCAAAATTTAAAGAAACTAATGTTAAAAAAAAATTTGTTTACATGTAATGAGAAAAAAATAAAATATGCTTAAAAAAAGGCTTGTTGATTGGTTGCTTTGCATCTCCAGAGCCTGGAATATATTGGGTGTTTAATAAATTTGCTTAATGTGTATCCCCAGCATCTAGCACAATTCCTGGCACGTATAGGTGCTTAATAATTGCTCATTGATTGATTTGTATCCCTGGCACAATGCCTGTCATGTAGTAAATGCTTAATAAATGCTTATTGATCGAATGATTTGTATTCCAGGAACCTGGAACATAGTAGGTACTTAATAAATACTTGTTGACTGGTTGCTTTGGCACATATAGGTATTTAATAAATGCTTTTGTTGGTTGTTTCACCTAGTATAGTGCCTGGAGCATAGAGGTGCTTAATAGTTGCTTATTAATTGAGTGATTTGTATCCCCAGCACCAAGCACAGTACCTGGTAAACAGTAGGTGCTTAATGAATGCTGTTGAAATGAACACCTGTAGTTGTGATAAAGTAACCGTAGTGATCAGGCCACAGGAAGGACACCGGGGCAGGGACCACTACCTGTTTCCCCCAGCCTGACTTTTATGAAGATGCCCTGCTATTACCAGACAGATGTGTCTTCAGGCCTTTTGGGTACTTTGAGCTTTCCTCTGAGCCCCCCTGAGAAGGGAGGAGAAGGCCCTTGGTTGCCGTGGTGATGAGGTTGGCTTTAATCAGTATTTCTTTCCCAGGAGAATCAATTACAAAAGGTGCCACTAAATAAGTCAGTAAATTGGATTTTTCCCCCTCTCCATCGGATTATATTAACTGCCCCTTTAATTCTGAGTCACTATTCAGGATCTGAGAGGAATTAGGGCCTCTCCACACAGATCTAAACCAAAGAACGGAGCCTGCATGCATTAGCATGTAAATCGCCTGGCATTTAAGCCCTGTCCAAAGGGACGCCTCTCCCTGAGCTCCCCAGCCCAGTGCCTCACCTCAAACTGGGCCAGCCCCTCATGGGGACCCTGCTCAGACAAAGGCCTGCCAAGGTCAGTCAGAGCGAGCCGACAGTGGGCTAGGGAACTAGGTTCAAGGTACATTTCTGCCACCAACCTGCCATGGGGCCTTGATCCAGGTCAGTTGCATTCTAAGGCTCTTAATTTCCTCATCCATTTTGACTAGGTCACCAGTTAGGTCCTTTCCAGCTCTGAGGTACAGAGGTAGTTTGGCATAGTGGATAGAACACCGGACCTGGAGACAGGAAGGCCTGAGTTCCAGTCTCACTTCTGACACTTACTAAATACATGGACTGGCCTTTGTGAATTCACCCTCTGAGCCTCAGTTTCCTCATCTGTCAAATATGGCAGCAGATCTGTAGCCCGACCAGTGTCAACATCTCCGCATGTGCTCCACCTAGCACATGTGTCTCCTGTCCATCTCCATCCACGACTCCATCAGAAGAGGGTCTCTTGCCACGTCCACACTGTAGCTTGACCTTGAGAAGATGCCATTGGAGCCAAGGAATTGTAAAGGCATCGTTTACCCTTCACTCTCCACACGGGTTTGGCTGACCCCTCATCTTTCCTGTCCACATCTCTGACCATCTGTCACTCCTTCATTACTCCTCACTTCTCAGGTGTTTGCAGCTCCCTCATATCTACCATGTAAAATGGGGAGACTAGTCAAAAGAAGGGCATCTAGGTGGCGCCATAGTGTGCAGAGCACTGGGCTTAGAATCAGGAAGACTCATCTCCATGAGTTCAAATCTGGCCTCAATTACTTACTACCTGGGTGACCCTGGGCAAGTCACATAACCCTGTTTGCCTCAGTTTTCACATCTGTAAAATGTGCTGGAGAAGGAAATGGCAAACCAGTCTAGGATCTTTACCAAGAAAATCCCAAAAAAGGTCATGAAGAGTCAGATATAATTGAAACCACCAAACCACAAAAGTTTTTTTTTAAATGGAAGGAAACAAACATTTATTAAGTGCCTACTGTATGCCAGGCACTGTGCTAAGCATTTCACAAATAGAAACTCATTTCATCCTAAAACAACCCTGGGAGGTAGCTGCTGTTATTATTCCCATTTTACAGATGAGGAAACTGAGGCAGACAACAAGTAAGTGACTTGCCCTGGGTCACAAAGTCAAGTAAGTGTCTGAGGCTGGTCTTAGGTCTTCCTGCTTCCAGGTCCTGTGTCTTCTTGCTGCCTCTAAGCAGATACTTGTACCATGACAGAGTTGATGTAAGTCTCAGTGAAGATAATGTACGAAAATCATTCTACAAACCTTGAAGGGATAGCAATCATTATCAATTACTGTTATTATCATTGGCTCTGGAGTTGGGAGGTAACTTAGAGACTTTTGAGTCCAACTCTTTCATTTTACAGAGGGAAAAACTGAGGCTCAGATAAGCTAAAAACACCCCCCCCCCAGCTTCATACAACTAGTAAATGTGTAAGGTAGAATTTGAACTCAGGTCTCTCTAAAGTACTGTGCTTTATCTCTTAAGCTACTTGCCTTCCTAATCTTACAGAATCCTTGGAAGGCTAAAATGAAAAAAATGTAGGCAGTCATCCACAAGCAGTTATTAAGCTCCTAGTAGATGCCGGGCACTGTGGATGTGAAGACAAGTGTTCTTTGGGAATTGTAAAGTGACACAGAAACATCTGGTATGATTTTTAGTTGACTTCACCACAATGACAAGTTACCTCACCTTTCCTCAAAAAATATTGCCTCTGGGTAGGCTAGGGAGCGCAGTGAATATAGAACCAGCCCTGGAGGCTGGAGGACCTGAGTTCAAATGTGACCTCAGACACTTAAAGCTAACTAGCCATGTGATTTTGGGCAGTCAGCCTCAATTGCCCTGCCTTCCACCCTCCAAAAGAAGGAGAGACAGAGACAGAGACAGAGAGACAGAGAAGCAAAAAAAAAATGTTGCCTCATCTGTAAAATAGGAATGATAATAATTATTCTACTACTTGGCAGCTAGGTGGTGCACTGGATAGAGCTCTAATCTCAGAACTCAAAGGTCTGAGTTCAAATCTACACTCAGATACACAGAAAAGGATTATGAACTCTGATCCTTATCTGCCTTTTATCTTTAGGTCTGGCCTTGTCACTATGGACTGAAAAACTTGAGTGGCTCCAGATTGCTTTTGTTTCTGCTTCTAGGATCAAATAGATGCTGATTAGCCTGGCATTCAGAGCCCTCTGCAATCTAAACCCCACCCTCCCTTTCAAGCCTTGCTTCACAATGCTCTACAAATTAGCCCAATTGGGTTTCAGTCATTCCCTGATTCTACTTACATGTTCTTCTCAATCAAAAAGACCATTGCACATGCCTAAAATGTTCTGCTTTTCCCTTCACCATCCGTCAAAATCTTTCTCTGCTTTGAAGGCCCAGATCTGGACCCACCTCTTACATGAAGTCCTCCTTGATTTCCCCCAGCTGAAAGTGATGTCACATTTGCCTTTGTATCACCTGTCTCTGTATGTAGGTCATACCCTTGCTGTTAGGCTACAGCTCTGGCTTAAACCACTCTCCTGGGTATTTGCATGTTTCTGTGACAGAGACTCAGGCTCCAGCAGAATGGAAACTCCTCGTGGGCAAGAACTGTTTAGTTTCTGTCTTTGTATCCCTAGCATCTATGTGCCTGGTACATAGTAGGCCCTTATTAAATGCATGTTTGATTGAATTTTTTTGCTGCGTTCCTAATTGTCTAAGTAGGAAATCCCCATTCTACTATTCCTCATAGGATCTAAATTCTAATCATCATCCTTCGAGGCTGAGTGCCCATCCTACCTCCTCCAGGAAGCCTTTGCCTTGTGGCATGTACAACCACCCCATCTCTGCCACTCAATCTGCAGATCCCAGCTATGATGGAGCTGCCTCCTCCAGGAAGCTTTCCCTGATCTCCCTGGCCAGAAGGGACCTGTCCCTTCTTTGGACCAACAGGACCATTCACCCCTCTCTTATTGCACTCTCACCTTCTGCCTTATACTGTCAAGTTTGTTTCCCATTCATAAGCTCAGAGAGGAAAGGGATCTCAGAAGTCATTCAGGCAGTCTCACCCTATACAATAGTTTGTTGTTCAGTTGTTTTTCAGTCATGTCTAATTCTTTGTGACCCCTTTTGGGGTTTTCTTGGCAAAGATACTGGAGTAGTTTACCAGGGGCAGCTAGGTGGCACATTGATTAGAGCACGGGCCCTGGAGTCAGGAGGACCTGAGTTCAAATGTGACCTCAGACACTTGACACACAATCACTAGCTGTGTGATCTTGGGCAAGTCACTTAACCCCAATTGCCTTGCCTTTTACCCTCAAAAAAAAATAATATGGAGTGGTTTACCATTTCCTCCTCCAGCTCATTTTACAGATGAGGAAACTGAGGCAAACAGGGTTAAGTGACTTGACCAGGATCATACAGCTAGTAAAGTGCCTGAGGTTGGATTTGAACTCAGAAAGATGAGTCTTCCTGACTCCAGGCCCAGCTGCCACCTAGTTGTCCTATACAACAAATAATCTTACATCCTTCACTTAAGTTAAGTGACCTACTCCATTTTTCTATGTTTTTTCTTCTATTCCTAGATTATAAACTTCTTGACAACAGGGGATGTGTTGCGTTCACTTCTTTGCTTCTTACAGCCCTGAATCCTGTGGCCTCCTGTGTGTCGTGTTTGCTGAATGAATGAATGAAGGACAGGTATTCATTAACTAAGCTTCAGATCCAACAACTGCTCCCGCTGCCAGAGCGGTCTCCTCTCCAGCTTTCCTCTTTCTCCAAGTCCTCCCCAAACCCTTTGAAGTCTCTCTCTCCCACCAGATCTCCATTTCCAGCAGCCTCCCTCTGGGGCTGTCAGACTGGCAGGTTCACCAGCCCCTGAACCTGAGCAGCTGCTTCTGGCTCTTTGTAGCTTCTCCCTTTGGAGACTCGATGATGCCGCCACCTGGTCTCAGCAGACCTTCTCAGCCTCTTCCACTTAGGAGCATTTCTGGAGTCCCTCAACTAATTTCCTTCCAAGCCAGGTACCCTCACGCTGTGGGCCATCTGCCTGGCCCATCACATCCCATTAGGTAGCCTTGGTTTATCTTCCACAGACCTGGCTGGGTGCAGAGCCAAGTCCTGGCTGCTGGGGAGGTGTGGCCTTAAGGAGTATCCATCCATCCATCGCTGTCAGCCCTGAGCCTTAGCAGCAGTGAAACTGAGCAGGCCAGGAGAGCCCAAACCTGACATCTCACGTCCCTTTTGAGGGCAGCATTGTCCGTATGTGTCATGGCTTATCTTCATATCATACTTATCTTTCACCCAATAGATTCAAAACTCCTTGAATTAAGGGACTATTTTCTATTCTTTGTTATTGCTCAACCTAACACAAGAACTGACACATTTTTGGTGCCTAATGAGCGCCTGTTGAATGGAACTGATTTGATCAGGTGGCACAGTGGCTATAGTGCTAGATTTGAGTCAGGAAGATGAGTTCCAATCCTTTTTCAGACACTAGCTGTGTGACCCTGGGTAAGTTAGCCTCTATCTGCTTCAGTTTCCTCATCTGTCAAATGGGGAGAATTGTAGCCCCTACCTCTCAGGGTTGTTATGAGGTTCAAATGAAACAGCAGATGTAAGTTGCTTTAGAAACTTTGAAGTACGATTTGAATGCTATTATTAGCATTAAGAGCTGGTAGCCAGAAGGGTAGGGAATATAGGGAGGGGGATTTAGAAAGCTCAATACAAAAGAGGAGTAGGGTTCCAGATGGACCGGCAGATGAGTCATTTGGGAACCAGAGGCAGAGAGGTTAATAGAGGTCAGAGCCCCGGCCCGGAGGGACTAGCTAAGCAGGAGCTGTATTTGCCACCAGCCTGATAGGAAAGGCTAAAACAGAAGGAGGCTGGGTCCTACCCACCCCTGGCATGTGAGCCCAGGCTGCCTCATTAAAGAGTCTGAGGGCCTTCCTCACATGCTTCAGTACCTACCCAGCCTGACTTTCTGGTTTATGTGGTAGTTACAGTGAAAATGTAAACTCCCTGAGGGCAGGGTCTTTTTTTTTTAATTCTTTATTTGATATGCTGGGAAAGAGGAAGCACTTAATAAGTATTTGCTGATTGAGAATTCATCTACAACCCCAGGTTCTGCCTCGGATGGGTCAGGACCGAGTTGTTGGAGGGTTCAAACAGAGAGCCTTGCAGACAATGACCATGGCAGAAGGGGGTTCCAGAGACAATGAAGCTACTACGGCAGCAGAAGTCTCTGATGGATGAGGAACTAGCCATGCTACAAGAGGCTGGCTGAAGTTCTTAACCTGGCATCCTTCAGAAGATTTCAGGGAATCCATAAAATTAAATGCGGAAAAAATTACAACTTTGTTTCAATTTAATGGATTTCCTTTGTAATCTTGTCTACTTTATTTTGGGCTTTTTAAAACCTTATTCTGAGACAGAATCTCACCAGATTGCCCAAGAGAGACAGCATTATCTGGAACACACACAAAAATGAGCACTGGATCTAGACCCCTGCCCTATGTGAACAGAAGAGGAGTAGTCCTGAACCCATGACAAATAGTTTACTGGCCTGTAACTGGGCAGTCCCCACTAATCAGGCAAAGGAGCCTTGATTGTGTCCCACTTGGGGCTGCCCATTAGATAACTGCTTACTTTACTCATAACAACCTTTTTTGTTTTGTTTTGTTTTGTTTTTGAGGGGGGAAAGGTAGTGTAATTGGGGTTAAGTGACTTGCCCAAGGTCACACAGCTAGTAAGTATGTCAAGTGTCTGAGGCTGGATTTGAACTCAGGTCCTCTTGACTCCAGGACTGGTGCTCTATTCACTGTGCCACCTAGCTCCTCCAACAGCCTTCTTTTGGGCAATGTGTAGGGTTTTCCAAAGGAATTCAATGAGATTTTTGATTTGTTTCCTTCCCTGCCAACATGCTGGTTAGCAAGCTGAGACCTTTATTGGTTCCTGCAAGATAAAAGACTAATTCCAGGGTTCTTATCCTTTTTGTGTCCTGCACCCTTTAGGCAGTCTCATGAAGCTTATGGATCCCTTCTCAAAATATTGGCTTGTTGCTTACATTCATCATTAAATGGAATACTAAATTTCAATCATAGGTTAGTGAAAATCAAGTTGTAATTTCTTTCCCATACAGATTCACAGATCACCTGACATCTAACATGGACTCCAGGTTAAGCGCTCCTGCTATAATTGAAAATACCTCCCTGACAGCTCCTTTGGTCCCTGTCAATATTTGACAGGGAAAACTGCCACTCCAATAGATCACTTTTGGGAGAGCTTGAAAGTGCTTGTCCAGAATGAAGGCAATTTCATTAGCAAGGGTAGATGGTGCTACCTAAGGAGAGGCCAGAGGATGGTGGCCCCACTAGGATCTTCCCAGGAGCCCCAGTTATGATGGGACTTAGGAGCCTCTGCAAACCTTAGGGACTTGGTGCTCGACCAGAGAGAACTAGATGTTCTGAGCAACCCTGGTTTACTTGAAATAATGGACAGGTGGATACAGGGAGATCCAGGGCCAATAGCCCTGAGAGAGGGGACACTGTGTGAGTTAGTTTAAATATACTTTACTCCTCCCTCTTCCCAGCAATTCTAGGGGCTGGTTGGCTTGTGCAGCACAATCCGGCCATTGCATGGGGCTCCATGAAGGTCACTTTCTGCTCCCAATATTGCTATATGCCCTACTTAGCACAACTCTGCTATATCTAGTCAGTGAGACTCCCCTCCCCCAGCCAGGGGCTCTCATGTTAGTGCTCTCCCCCTAGTACCAGAGCTGTTCAGAGGTCTGCTGAAAGCAGCCAAGGCAGAGAGAGAAGTTGCCTCTACTTAGGTTTTTCTACAATGAGGCCCAGAAGCCCTAATCTCAACTGGTGGGATCTACTTGTTAACCAAGCCAGAGGGAAGTGCCATGCAGGAGTTCTGGGGGTGGGGGTGGGAAAAACAACATGAAAAATGGGGTTCATCTTTCCCCGCTGGAACCTCAGTGCCATTCATTAGAGAAAAAAGTAAGAATGGAAAAAATGAAATTAAATGCTGGGTAACAATAATCAAGTTTGGCTCTAAAAAAAAATATAAAAATGTAGTCCCCATGTTTCTTTGCAGAGATGGGGGACTGCGAATGTGGAATATTACATGTTGCTCTGCTGATGTGTTGATTAGTTTTGCTGACCTGCTTCTCTCTTCCCACTGTGTTAGGTACTGGGAATGAAATTAATAAAAAGAAAGTCAGTTTCTGCCCTTAACAAGCTTATAATTTAAAGGCAGAAGACAATACACAAAAGGAGGCAGGGAGGGGAGGAATGGGAAAAAGCACGAGGAAGGATTTTGTTCTGGGGAATTGAAACCAGGCTGGGCAGCAGATCTTCTATATAGGAAGGCATCAGGAGGAGTTTAGTATTCCACCCTCCAGCCCTTCAGACAGAGGGGAGAGGAGGCTGAGGGAAACGGACTCATCCATGCTTGACTTAGTAGCTTGGTAGTAAGTTTATAAGTAGGAAGGGCATCTTGTTCTGTGGAGTTGAAACCAAGCAGGGCAGCAGATGTAAAGTGAATACATATACACATACACTTATGTGAGTGCTTGTATATGCACGAATACATATATGCATGTATACATGTATGTGTGCATATAGCTACATGTATGTATGTATATGTGTGTGTGAGTGATTTTCCGCAAAAGAATGTTTCTTGAGGGCAAAGGTTGTTTTCACTTTTGTCATTATATCTCAAACACCCAACACAGTGCCTGGCACTTGATAAGTCCTTAAGGAATGTTTACTGAATTGCTGTTGAATGTCCTTTCCATCGGGAACCGGTTTGTCCTACCCTGATATCCAACTCAGTGAAGCAGTTGGAGGCACAGTGATCTGGAATATCTATATCGGTATCTGTGTACATGTATGTATACATACACATGCACATACATGTGTATATCTATATGTATGTATATATGTATATATAAATTAGTCCTCTAAAAACCATACAATTCATTGTGCATATACAAAGAAATAAGGAGTGAATGTTAAACTCCTTCCTTTTTCAAGAAATCTTTCCCAGCCCTCCTGGATACTGTTGCCTTCTTCTCTCAGATATAATCTCCAATATACCGGGCACACATCTTCCTTGTCCATAGTTGCTTGCATGTTGTCTCCTCTATTAGAATGTGAACCAACTGAGGACAGAGAAGGGTTTTGCTGTTCTTTGTATCTCCAGCACTTAGCATATGCTTGGCATATAGTAAATACTTAATAAATGCTTGTGGCCGGATTGACCAGTTGAATGAATGAATGAATGAATGAATGATGGTCTTCTGAATGGGGTTTTTTCTGCTTAAGCTATATAATTCCAATGCTCCAAGGGTTAGTTTGTCAACTCTCTCAAGTAGATTTGATTATCCAGTTAGACTGCAGACAAAGAGTAGAAAAGACGGTCCAGAACAGAGCTTTGAGGGACACCTACTCCTAGGGACTGGGAAGAGGAACAGTCAAGTAGTAGAACCAGGAGAAAAGAGTGTTATGGCACTCTAGGGAAGAGAGGAGCCATAAGAAGAAGGTGTGAATAGCATTGAAGACTGCTGAAAAGTCAAAGAGAATGAGAATTAAGAAGAGGTCTTTGGCCTAAATTTAAAAGTCTTCAGTGACTTTTTTGAGAAAGCACTTTCAGTAGAGAGGTAGGCTCAATAGTCAGAATGTAAAGGGTTTAATAAATGCCTCTGTCAACCAATAAGCATTTATTAAGTGCCTACTGTGTGCCAGGTACTATGATAGGTACTAGGGATACAAAGACAAAATCAAAACCACTGCCTGCCCTCAAGGAGCTTACAGTCTAACTAGAAAAAACAATTAGGACACATATAGGTATATATGAAATAAGACCATAGATTGAAAGCTGGAAGAGACTCTAGAGACCATTAAGTCCAACATCTCATTTAACAAGTGAAGAGCTAAGGACCAGAGAAGTTAAAGGACTTGCTCTAAGCCCCACAGGGCATAAGGGGCAGGGTTGGGTTTTGAAGCCAAATCCAGAATGTTTTCTACTCTTCCACGCTGTGTCCATAAATAGATACAAATAGGGGGAAAGGCAATAGCCTCTGGGAGCATTAGAAGAGGTTTCATGCAGAATGGGGCTCCTGAGCTGAGCCTCAGTAGAAACTCAGGAATCTGAGAGATGGGCATGAAGGAGAAGTGAGAGAAGAAGAATGGGGGGCAATGAGCATAGACTATTCTTTTGAGGAGTTGAGTGATTAAAGAGCTGTGATCATGGGAAGGGGTTTGTTTTGTTTTCTTTGAGGCCAGAAGATTCCTGAGTATGTTTGTGGGCAATGGGGAAGGACTGGAGAGGTATTGAAGATGAAAGAGAGAGGGAATGATCATTGGAGGCCAGCTCCTGAAGGAGATGGCCAGGAATGAGATTGGGTGTACAAGTGGATAATTTTTGGCAGCAAGGAGAAAAGATCTACTTCTCTGAGAACAGACCAATGGAAAGGAGGATGCGTGAAGACCAAGAGTTTTTAGAGTATGGAGGAGGATCACGAGGGATGGATGGTCTCTATCTTCTCAGTAAGGTAAGAGACAAGGTCAGAGACTCTGTGAAAGAAAGGGAAGGTTTGGAAAAGCCAGGCATTATAGGAAATGTGAGGGAGTCACTTAGTGAGGACCTGAAGGATTGCTGGACAGCACCAAAGGCCCACTCTAGGCTAGGGGGATGTGAATTTGCAGTGAAGCTAAAGGGCCCCAAATAGGCATGGAGGAACTTGATAGTAGGAGACTCTCCCTGGGTCAGGGTGTGAGTAGGACTGAATCTACAGGGGGAGTAAGTAGATACAACTGACTGAGGAAGAAGAGCACAAGTCTTGCTAGTGCTTCCTGGTAGTGGATAGGACACTGCACTTGGAGGCAGGAGAACCTTGGTTGAAGTCCAACTTCAGGCTTTTAGAAGCTGTGTAACCCCTGGCAAGTCAATTAGCCTCTCTGTGACTCATTTCCCTCATATGCAAAGTGGAGGAATTGAACTGGATGCTTTCTGAGGTACTGCTGAGCCCTAGTCAAGGGTACTCTTTTGTATTACATAGCTCAGCTCTTTGATGGTCTGGGGAAGCCTATGTACCCCTTCTCAGAATTATTTTTTTTAATGTGTAAATTATGCAGATTATGAAGAAAACCAATATAAAACATAGTCTTTAAAAGTTCATGGAAAACCACCATTCACCCCCTAGGTTTCAAATCCTTGATCTAAATCTAGGATCCCATAATGCTTCTGACTCCATGAAATCCTTTCCCCAGCACCTCTCCTTCTTGTTGATCCTCCCTTGACTATGGAAAGATAGGTTCCCCAAGTCAGGGTTTGGTTCTCCCTTCTCCCATCTCCTCCTGGACTATTGGCCAGTGCATCCCTGGGTAGTTCCAGTCTTTGTGGTATAGAAAATTTTAATGATGTCTTAATTAATTTTCAACGCCTTAGTGCCGACTCTGCTAATGTGCTTTCCACTGCGAATTTTTGGCTTAATTACAAGCCGCAGCTCATTGTGTTTAATGGAGGTGCCTGATTAGTCACAATTTTATTTATCCAAATGCTCCTTTGTCTGCGGCCAACCCCTCCCTGGAGAGCCTGGGTTCTGCTTAGGTTTCTCTTTCTGGATCGCTCCTTCTTCCCACCCCAGCAGCTAGAGTGAGGTCCTCCGAAGTCCAAGAATGATATTAACTTGCAGGCCTTATAAGCCTGCAGTTGCCCTAACCTTAACTTCCAGGGACTTGACCTACTATTTGGCCCCAAGCCTAGGCTATTGGAGGAACCTCCTCCCTAATGGCTCTCCCCTCCTACAATCCCTCCTCTATCTCTATCTTCTATATCTGTCCTCTATCTCCTCTCCTACAATCTATCCTCCAGACAGCTGCCAAAATGTTATTCTTCCCCCACTAAATGGTATTTTATTTTTTCCAATTACATGCAAAGATAGTTTTTAAATTTCAGTTTTACAAATTTTGAGTTCCAATTTTTTTCTCCCTCTTTCCCCCCCCCCTCCTCAACACAGCATGGAATCTGATATGGGTTATACATGTTAAATCATATTAAACATTTTTCCACATTAGTCATGTTGTGAAAGAAGAATCAGAACAAAAGGGGAAAACCATGAGAAGGAAAAAAAAATAGTATGCTTTGATCTGCATTCAGGCTCCATAGTTCTTTCTCTGGATGTGGATAGCATTTTTCCATTATGAGTCCCTTGGAATTGTCTTAGATCATTGCATTGCTGAGAGGAGCTAAATCTGTCAAAGTTGGTCATCATACAATATTGCTGTTACTGTATACAATGTTCTCCTGGTTATGCTCACTTCACTCAGCATTAGTTCATGCAAGTCTTTCCAGGTTTTTCTGAAATCCACCTGCTCATCATTTCTTAATTATATTCATATACCACAACTTGTTCAGCCATTCCTCAATTGATGGGCAACCCCTTGATTTGCCATTCTTGGCCACCACAAAAAGAGCTGCTATAAATATTTTTGTACAAGTGGGTTCTTTTCCATTTTTTATAATCTCTTTGGGATATAAACCTAGTAGTGGTATTGCTGTATCAAATGGTATGCACAGCTTTTCAGCCCTTTGGGCATATTCCAAATTGCTCTCCAGAATGGTTGGATCAGTTCACAACTCCATCAACAATGCATTAGTGTTTCAATTCTCCCACATCTCCAATATTTATCATTCCCTCCCTTTTTGTCATATTAGTCAATTGGATAGGCGTAAGTTGTTTTACTTTGCTTTTCTCTAATCAATAGTGATTTAGAGCATTTTTTCATATGACTATACATAGCTTTAATTTATTCATCTGAAAACTTCCTGCTCATATCCTTGTATTAACTGGAGAATGAGCCAAAATGTTATTCCTAAAGAACAAGTCAAATCATGTCACTCCCCTGCTCAAGGATCTCCAATGTCTTCCTTTTGCCTTTAGAATCAAATAGTCTCCTCTATTTGACACTTTAAACTGCTTTCCAAGTCCTCACACTCACCATGACCCAGCCCAAAAGCCCTTCTTCATATGCAAGTATCAGAGGCAGGCAGATTGGAATTTAGCACTTTATCTAAGACAGAAATAATCAGTCCCCTGCCCTCAAGGAGTTCATAGGGGAGATACAACATGTAGATGGACACAAGTAAGTGAATACAAAGTAATTACAGGAGAACAAGAGCCCTAACATCTGAGAGAAACAGGAAAAGCCCAGTGGAGAAGAGGCTGCCTGAAGCTAGGGATTCCTTTTCTAGGAATGAGTGGCACCGAACCTGCAGGAAAGGGGGGAGGATCAGGATCAGGTCATGAAATCATAGAACATTGTAAGTTAGAACTGGAAGGACCTTAGAACACCCTTCCCTCATCCCTTCCCTATTCAATGCCCTCATTTAAAATAATTTTTTTTTTCACTACCATTATTTTACAAAGAAGGAAACTTTCTCCTGATAGAAGCAATTACCCGAGGACACATAATAATTAGTTCCCCCCCCCACAAAAAAAAATCAAATCAATAAGTAAATAGATGATGCTGCCCTCTGGTTCTTGGAGTTCACATTTCCTATTTCATGGGAGGAAAAACATTTGAGTAATTTTCAGGTTGCTTGACAGCTCCTAAGAGAGGAAGCTAAGCCTCCCAGTGATAGGTTAGGAAGGTGCTTCCAGGCGTGGAGTGCAGAGGGCCAGTGATTGGTCAACATGGAGCAGGGGGAGGGTAGAGTAGAGGGGCCCTCGGGGCAGAGGAACTGTCCAGCGAAGGTTCTCCATAAGAGTCAGGGGAAGAAGGCCACACTTCCATGACACAGCCTCCAGGCCAGTTGTAGCTACCACAAGGCAGCAGAGAGGTTTATTCTCTTTGTCAGTACAAAAAGGGGTAAGGAAGTGGGGGTGGGAGTGTGTGTGTGTGAAAATGGCAGCCTGGGGCTGTGGACCCAGGATTTATGTAAATAGGAGCGTGGTGAGGTGTTAATGAACACAGCCTGTCCTGGCTTCTATTTTGAGTCAATAGCTCAGAGGTCTTTTGGATTTTTTTGTTTTGTTGTCTTCATTTGATTTAATTTTTTTTCAATGAATAAAAATCACTTTTCCTTCTCTCTTACTCCCCCCCACCCCCACCCCCCCACTCACATTGGAAAAGAAAGAAAACAAAGCCCTTGTAACAAATATGCGTAGCCAAGCAAAACAAATTCCCATATTGGTTATGTCCAAAAAATATGTCTCAAGTCTGCATTCCGAGTCCTTCACCCCTTTCAGGAGGTGGGCAACATGTTTCATCACGAATCTTCTCCAAGGTCTTTTCCAATACCCCAAACCCTTAACTGGGACTGCATGGAAGGGTGGCTTCAACCTTCTAGTCCGAGGAATAACCCCTGAGTCTTTGCAAGCCGCAGAACTGGGGATGGGGGCAGCATGAGGGAAGGGGAGGGATGTGTTACTATGGAGACCAGCCAACTGGGGCTAGAGCCCCCGCCTTGAGGAGAGCTGGGGCCATTTCCTCTAAGAAGATTCTGGCCCCTAGCCTCTAAACACTCCAGTCCTGGTCTTTGAAGGGTAATTACATGGAAGATAATAACCAGCTGCTCTCCAGATCGTCTCTGGGGCTTCCAAGAAGAAGTGGAGCTGAGCCCTCTGGGAGAGCTTCCTGTCCTAGGACCAAGGGATGTGAAGAGAATGGCTTCTGGCTTCGGCTAGATGGAAGGTTGGCCTAGGAGGGTGGAGGCAGGGAGGGAGAGGAATATTTGAGAACAGACTTATTCTTTGTGGTTCTGGAGAACAGTGTTAGGAACAATGAAGGCTGCAGACAGGAAGTTATAAACACAGATTCAGACTGGATATAAAGAGGAACTTTCTGATGGCTCCAACAATCCAAACTGAGAATGAGGCTGCCTCAGGAGGGAGGAAATTACTCCTCATTGGAAGTGTTTCAACAGAGGGTGGTAGTCACCCTCTTCCCTTCTATGTCTCCTCAACTCAACTCCCTTGCCTCAGGGCAAAGAGAGTCCTTATTTCTGAGCAGGAGAGAATTCTAGAAGTCTTCATAATTTTTAAAAAATTAATAATTAATCAGGCTGGATCTGTGATTTTAATTGATATTGGGAATTCCAGATGAGGAAATATCTTCCTCTAATGTCAGTCAGGACCACTTCTGCAGCTTGTCATTTTTTTTTTTTTTTTGGCGGGGAGAAGGCAAGGCAATTGGGGTTAAGTGACTTGCCCAAGGTCACAGAGCCAATTAAGTGTCAAGTGTCAGGGGTCACATTTGAACTCAGGTCCTCCTGACTCCAGGGTCCGTGCTCTATTCTCTGTGCAACCTAGCTGCCTCCTACAGCTTGTCATCTTAAGAAGATTACGTGGCTTGCCCAGGGTCACATGGCCCCAGTATGTCAGGGGCTTGAACCCAGTCTTCTGACTTTACCCACTCCATCATATTGACTCTGTGTAATGGTAGTAGCTGGTATAACAACAATATCTGACATTTATGTAGCACATTAAAGATTTCAAAACACTTTACATTCACCTGGAGAAGGGACTCTTGCACCAATAGGAAGTTAGGGTCAGATGCTTTCTAAAGGCCCTTTTACCTCTGAGAAGTGGACTCAAAGGCAGAAACTTTTTTTCTTTTTCTTTCTTTTTTCTTTCTCTTTCTTCCTTTTTCCTTCCTTCCTTCCTTTCTTCCTTTTTTCCTTCCTTCCTTCCTCCCTCCCTCCCTTCATTCCTTCCTTTTTCTCTCTCCCTTCCTGCCTTCCTTCCTTCCTTTTTTCCTTCTTTCCTTCCTTTCTTTGTTTCTTTTTTTCCTTCTTCTGCATGCCTAGAACAATCTTCTTCTCTCTCTCTCTTTTCTTCTCCAGTCTGCTGAATTCCTACCCATTTAAAAAAGTCTAACTCAAATGCCATCTCCTTTAAGAGGCCTTCCCTAATATCCCTGTTGGTCTTCTTGGGACTTCTTGTAGTATTTTGTTTAATACCTCTCTGTGTAATGCTGTGTATTCTGGCTATCTGACCATGTGTGTTATCTCTTCCCCACCTCCACTCGCTGGTGAATTGCTTTCAAGCAGGGTCTCTGTCTTATTTTCCTCACAGCCTAAAAAGAGAGTAATCCAAAAGAGACTTTGACAGGGAAGATCACCGGACCAAATTAATAAAATTCCATTTAAGATGAAATTTAATAGGGATAAATGTAAAGTTTAAGTTTGGGTTCAAAAAATCAACTTTATAAGTACAAGATGGAGATGACATGATTAGACTATTTCTCTGGGGAAAAAAAAAGACCACAAGATTTTAATGGACCACATATTCAATGAATCAGCAGTATGATAGAATAGCCCAAAAAAGGCTAAAGTGATCTTAGGTGATGGTAATAATAAGAGCAGCATTTATGTGTGCACTTTGTGGTTTTGTAGAACCCTTACCAATATTAACTCATTTTATCTTCACAATGACTTTGGGAGGTAGGGACTATTATTATCCTTCCAGTTTAAAGAAGGAAGGGGAATAAGTATTTATTAAGCACCTACTATGTTCCAGGTACTGTTCAGTACCTTTTTCCCACATTTATTTTTTTTTTATTTTTAATTTATGGAATCAAACAGGCTTTTCCGTAACATTTGCTACTAAATGCTGCTAAAAGAGATGATTGCTCCTGAAACTGCAAACCATTTATTCACGATTCGTCATTCCTTTTAAATATATAATAAAGTTATGTAAATTTCTTTTTTCTTTATTTTTCTTCCCCATCCCCCCAGAGATGGCTATCATTAGAAACAAATAGACATATATATACATGCATGCATGTGCACACATATACATATGTAAAATTATTCTATACATACTTCTATTTATCAGTTTTTTCTCTGGATGCAGATAGTATCTTTCCTCACATGTCCTTTATAATTAATTTGGATATTTATAATAGTAGATATAATATAATGTCATTTGATCCTCTGGACAACTCTTTGAGGTAAGTACTATTATTATCACCATTTTTCTTTATAGTTGAGGAAACCGAGGCAGGCAGTTAAGTCATTAGCCTAGTGTCATACAGCTGGGAAGTATCTGAGGCAGAATGGGGGTGGGGAGAGAGAGAGAGAGGATGAGAAAGAGAGAGAGAGGAGAGGGGGTAGAGAGAAAGAGAGGGAAGGGAGGGAGGGGGAGAGAAAGAGAGGGAGGGAGAGAGAAATGAAGAGAGAGGGAAGGAGAGAGAGGAGAGGGGGCAGAGAGAGGAAGAGAGGGAGAGAGGGAGGGAGGGGGAGAGAGAGAGGAGAGAGGGCAGAGAGAGAGAGAGAGAGGGAGGGAGGCAGAGAGAGAAAGAGAGAGAAGGAGGGAGGCAGAGAAAGAAAGAGAGAGAGGGAGGGAGAGGAGAGGGGGCAGAGAGGGAGGGAGGGAGAGAGAGGAGAGGGGGCAGAGAGAGAAAGAAGGAGGGAGAGAGACAGACAGACAGAGACACAGAGAGAGAAAGAGACACAGAGAGTGAGAGAGAGAGAGAGAGAGAGAGAGAAAGAGAGAGAGAGGCGCTTACATAGATAGCTGCACCCTTCCCACCACCAGAGAGCTGATAGACTGAAGATGCTGAATAAAGCATCCATATTGAGACATGGCCATTGGGTGGATTTGATTTTGCTTGACTTTATTTGTCACTAGGGAGAGATGTTTTGGCTTTTTCTGTTTGTGGGGAGTTTTGGGGATTGGAGGAGAGTGTTGGGAGAGGGAGGGAGGATTGATAACGATGTTTAAAAAAGAAGGGAAAGAAAAGAGAGTCACTGAAGCACATAAAAAACCCCCCAGAAGTGAACAGCAGGAGGTTCAGAGGGGGACATAGACAAGCAGTACATCTTTAAAACCACGTTGCATTTATTATAAGCTTTTCCCCCCAAGGGCAAACGGTTTGTAATGGATATTCGTGGTTTCATTTGCAGTCCTTTTTTCTTCTTCTTTGCATATGGTAATACTGGTGTTAATTTGTGTATTTCAAGGTTAGGATAATGAAAAAAAATGGGTTGGTTTTTTTTTTTTTTAAGGAGATGTAGCTTCCAGAAGTCAGGAGGATTATTGTGCTCACTTCTGGACACTCCTTTAGGAAGGATATGATAGTGTCCAGAGGAGGGACACCAGAATGGGGAAGGGCCTCAAGTTCATATCATTTGAGGATCAATTGAAAGAACTGGGATTGGTTAGCCTGGAGGAAGGAAAGAAACAAGCATTTATTTATTTTTTATTCATTCATTCATTCATTTTGCCTTTTGGAGGAGGGAAGGCAGGGCAGTTAGGGTTAAGTGACCTGCCCAAGATCACATGGCTAGTGTTGTGTTAAGTGTCTGAGGCTGGATTTGAATTCAGGTCTTCCTGACTCCAGGGCTAGTGCTCTATTCACTGTGCCACCTAGCCTCCCTGAAACAAACATTTATTAAATACCTACTATGTGCCAGGCCTTGTGCTAAGCACCTTACAATTTCTGTCTTATTTGATCCTCACAGTAACTGTGAGGAAGGTGTTATTATTATCTCAACTTTACTGTTGAGAAAATTGAGGCAGGCAGAGGTTAAGTGACTTGCTCAAAGTCATATAGCTCAGTGTTTCTTAAACTTTGGGTTGTGACCCCCCAAAAAATTTGGTAGCAGTGAAAGGTTACCGAATGCACAAAAGACCAAAAATTAATTAAAAATCAAATATGTAATGAGTCAGTGTTTCTGGCAGCACTTGCGGACAACTTCACTACAGCCTTGGTTCTGAACACACAGCATGTGCACTTTGCATTGTGCATGCCCTCACTCCTTGCAATGCCAATAAAGGCTGCAGAAATGCAAAAAGGGGTTGAGAGTGGAAAAAAGTTTAAGAAACCCTGATAGAGCTAATAAGTGTGGGTGACTGGATTTGAATTCCTGATCCCAGATTCAACTCTGTATCCATTGTGCTGGGGACAGAATAGCTGCCTTTAAGAATCTGAAGATCTGTCCTGTGGAAAGAGGGACTAGACTCTATTTGGTCCAAGGAAACGGAACTAAGAGCAACAAGTGTAGGTTATGGAGAGTTCAATGTAAGCATGGTGTTGGGAAAAGCTTTCTAATGATGAAAGCGGTCCTCAAGTGGACTGGACTACTTCAGGAGGCAAGGAAGTTCTCCTCCCTGGAGGTCTTCAAACAAAGACTGGCTATGTTTAGATGAAATGATTTTTCAAGGCCATATTAGACTGGGGGACTATACCTAAAAAATTATTCCTCTAGGCAAAGATGTTTGAACATTATCCCACAGATAGTAGGGAGACAAAAAATTTTTTGAGTAGAGAGTGACATAACCAAATGTGTACACAAGGAAAATGAATCAGACAGTTTATAAAGGATAGATCAGGACAGGAAGACCTGTCAGGAAGCTATGAAAATTGTTTAGGTAGGTGGTAATGATAATTTGTATGAGGATGGAAGTAGTGATAATTAAGAGAGGAGATTCAAAACAGAACTTGACAACTGGCTATGAAAAATGATGGAGAAACAAGTCTGAAATAATTCTCTCCCCCCTCCCCTTCTCTTTGTCTCTGTCTCTGTCTCTGTCTCTCTCTCATTGACATTAAGTCATTTGCCCAGGGTCACACAGGTAGTAAGTGTGTTTCAAACATGGAAGATGAGTTGAATGACCATGCCACATTAAAAGCAAGTGGAGAAAGGAGAAGATTAAGATTGATCCTGTATCATTCTCTTATTGATCCTATTTAGGAGTGACTGAGTTTGTCCTGTGACTACTTAAGTCATGGCTCTTTGTCTCTGAACTCACTAAAGACTTCAGTTAGCCTATAATGGGTTAATTTTAGAAATCCAGCTCTCCTGCTAATTAATCACTGATCTATTCTTGCTTCAGAAATTTAACTGACCTTGGGGAATGGGGGTGAACTTGAGGGAGTTGGACCTGATATCTGTACACCACCAAGCTGTCCTTCAATGATGTTTGGTTTGCTGTCCAAAAGTGTGAGCTGCTATCTCATACTTGAAGTCAAACAATGAACTGTTTCTTAGTTTCATGAGAGAAGAAGGGGAGGTTGTTCTATGTATCTATGTATCTCTGCATTTACTTTTTTGTGAACATGTTATATCACCCCAGTAGAATGTGAGCTCCCTGAGGGCAGTAACTGTTTCTTTTTTATCTCTATATCCCTAACACCTAGCATATAATAGGTGCTTAACACATGCTTATTGATTGTTCCCGGTTCCTCAGCTCTGTAACCAGTCATGTTGCCCTCAATCTCATGATGTCATCTTCTCTGTTCTGCAACTTGTTCTGTACACCACCACCCCAATTCTGAACAAAGGAAACTCCTTTTGTTCAGAGTCTTTGGCATAAAATGGAGGCATTAGCTCTTTATTGACAAGCAGCATGCCCCTGCTAATGAATGTCTTGCACAGATGTTTGCCTTGGTTTACTTTTTTGTTAAATTCCAATCACAACAGGAGCAAGTCATAGAATTATAGATCTAGATCTGGAAAAGGATATATCATGGAGTGTGCTGGAGCCAACTGATCACTAAATTTTTCAGGGTGAGCATTTACATCTCAGAAATCAACAAGCACTACAGATTAGGGCTCAATTTATGGTTTTGTTGATTTTCTAGACCTAAGAAAGTGATAGACAAAAAATTAATGCAGATTAAACTTTAAAATGTGCTGTGGGCATATATGTGGGTTTTTTTCTGGAAATTTAAACATTTACCAGCTAGATTTAGAGGCCATCTAGTCTAAACTACTCATTTTACAGAGGTGAAAACTCAAGCTAACAGGGGCTAAATGACCTGTCCCAAAGCACACAAGTAGGAAGGAGCAAAACCAGGGCTCACATCCAGGTCCTCTGGCTCCAAATCAGTGTTCCCTGCACTGTGCCATGCTGGGTTATTGTAAAGAAAGTGTAACTAACAAAATTCAAAACACTATATAAAGGTGAGTTGCTGTTTGCTGCTGTCACATCTTGTGATTGCTGAAATATAGGGCTCCTGGTGAGTAAATTCCCTCCATCATCACTGTAAATTGTCAGCTGCTTTATGTTCTTTGAGTTGCCTGAGGTACTGAAGAGGTGAAGGATCAAAAAGCTGGTAAGACTTAGTAGCAGGATTTGAATCTAAGTCTTCTTAACTCCCAGGCCAGTGCTTTATCACTTTGTATCATCATCATCATTTCCCCTCCTTAAACTTAAAATCTCAAGATGAATCATCAAGTCTTTGAGTTGGAATAAGTTTTTTATATCTCCTAGTCCAACACAGTCATGTTACAAATAAGGAAACTGAGGTGCAGCGAAGGAAAATAATGTTCCCAAAATCATAAAATCTATTAATGGTCAAGATGAAACTGTAACCCAGGTGTCTTGACTATTGGTCCAGGGACCTTTCCACTACATCTGACCACAACACTGCCTACAGTCTAGGAGAGAAGGTGATATAAATAAAAAGAATTTTGGTACACTTGACATTGCTACTGAGAAAGGAGCTACAGTTATCATGACTGAATGTGAATGGGACAAACTCACCCATTAAATGAAAGAACACAGAAGAATAATTAGGAAGCAGAATCCTATATATATATAATCCTATCTATAAGCAGAACAATATATTTTTTAGAAGAGAGAGGAGCTAGTGGAGGTTTTGTGCAGGTACGCCCTGCAAGAAGAATTCATAGGGAATGGGAAAAAATTATATAAGGTTCAACTTGTGTATCACTTTAATCATAAAGCTAGGTTTAGCTTAGAGAGAGGTTTTCAGGACTAGGGCTTCATCTGATAGGTCCCATAGGAGAGAGATTTATTGATGGTTTTAACATGTTCTCTTTATCTTTTCATTAGGAGAAGCAAGTAATTAATCAGTAAGGATGCATTAAAGACCTATTGTGTGCTAGGTGTTTGGGATATAGAGACAAAAAAGAAATAATCAGTGTCCTCAAGGAGCTTACATTCTATGGGGGAGATATAACATGTTTACAGAAAAGTAAATGCAAGATACATGGAAAATAAATACACAGTGATGAGGGGTAGGGAAATGAAGGGGAAATAGGGAACACCTCTTAAAAGAGATGGCATTTAAAGCAAACCTTGAAGGAAGCTATGGGCACCTAATTTCAGCCATGGGATACAGTCTGTGCAAAGACATGGAAGTGGGAAATGGAATATCAAGTGTTGGGAATAGCAAAATAGGCCAATTTGGATGGATGCACAAAAGAGAATAATGTGTAATTAGCCTAGAAAGCTAACCTGAGTCAGATTGTAGATGACATTAAATGACCAAGAACATAGAGGCAATGGGGATCTTCTGAAGTGCCATGGACAGACCTGTGCTTTAGGGCAGCCATTTAGGCAGGTGTATGGAATTGATTGATAGGGGAGGGCAGAGACCAGTAGAGGGAGGCTAATTAGGTTGTTGTAATTGTTTGTCTTTCATTTTCAAAAAGGACCTTGACATCCTGATGTTAATGCCATGACTTTCAAGTGCATTGGATTTAAGTGAGGGAAGACTGTGTGAGGTCACCAGTTTCACTTTCTCCTCTGGAGCCATCTGGGTCCAGTGAAAAAATATAGATCAGGACAACTGGAGATGGCCCAGCATGCAGTTGGAGACCTTGGCCTTTTTAAACTAAGGTTTTTTTCCCAGGTCTCAGTCTGACTGAGGCAATGCCCATTCAGTGATTGAGGCTAGGTAAGAAATGAGGCAAAGAATGGCCCCTTCCACCTAGTTAAAAAAAAGAAAAATCAATCTAGGAGGGGAAGACCCTCAGGGTTTCTGACCAAAACAGAAACAATTGCTATTTATACTCACTTTGAGTCTTCCAGACCCAGAAAAGACCAAGTGAGGCTTGGGCTGGGACCTACTGTTGGCCAATCAGTGAGAGCTAATTAGGAAGCTATCCCAGTAGTCAAGGTGAAAGGTGGTGATAAGCACCTGAACTTGAGTGATTATGTTATCAATGGAAAGAAGGGGAAGGGTATAAGAAATAATTTTTGTTTTTGTTCAGTTGTGTCCAACTCTGTGATCCCATTTGGGGTTTTCTTGGCAGAGATACTGGAGTGGTTTGCCGTTTCCTTTTCCAGCTCATTTTACAAATAAGGCAACTGAACCAAATAGGGATGAAGTGACTTGTCCAGGGTCACCCAGCTAGTAAGTGTCTAAGAACAGATTTGAACTCAGGTCTGCCTCACTCCAGGCCTGGTGCTCTATCCACTGTGATACCACCTAGCTGCCTTTTTTTTTTTTTGATAAATGGAGTAAGAGAAAGTGAAGAATCAAGGATAAGACTTTAGTTGTGAACCGGGGAGTGGAAGGAAGATGATGCCCTCAACAGAATTAGGGAATTCAGGAGAGGTGGAATGTGGAGAATAAAATAAATGAGACTTGAAGTACATGAGAAGGAGTGGGGTGGAGTGGGGTGGAGTGGGGGGAGGAGGCTGAAACCAGAGAATTGCAGTGATTTTGAATTTACAGAACTCATCCATTTCTGCTTACTTAGGTCCTCTGAACGATCCTTGATTTAATCACTATGATACTATCTAAATCTGCTTCTCTTCATAATCCAATTTCACATTTATCTGAAAAAGTGGGCAAAGAGCCTCAGATGCCTTGGGTTTGGGCAGCGTGCTGAAGCTGCAGTAACTTTGAGATATTTGAGCTAGCCCAGCTCATTCATTCTGTACAGATACAGAAGGCTTGGCCAAGGTCACACAATGACTTAATGACTGACCCTGGATGAGTCTAGAATCTGGACCTCCTAACTTCTGTCCCAATGTATTTAAGTGGAAATTGGCAGGAACAGGGCAAAGGGCATTCATATATCAGGAAAGGGTAGGCATAGGCAAGCAAACCACTCTTGAGGGCCAAATTCATGGCCTGCCAGCTAAGAACGGTTTTGACCCTTTTTTTAATACAATAAAACTTTAAATATAAAATATAAATATAAAAATCATTCTTAGCTCTGGAGGCTATGGACCAACCCAACCCCAGGGGCCATAGTTTGCTGCCCCCTAGACTAGATGATCTTGAAATCATAGATTTAGAGCTGGAAGAGAATTCAGAGGCCGTCTAGCCTAACTCCCTTGTTCAGACAGCTAAACAGGGTGGCACAGAAAATGGAGGGTGGGCCTTGCTATGAGAAAGACAGAATTTCAAATCTGGCCTCAGATGCTTGGTAACTGGGTGATACTGGACAAGTCACTTATGGGGATATGTAATGTTAATGGGATTTAAGATCTTCCTTGCTCATTAATTGGCCCATTAAGGGAAGCTTGCTTAGGGGAGGCTTGCTTGTGGGAAGGCTTTCCTGTGGGAAGGCTTTCACACCTTTTGCCAATTTCTAATTAGGTACTGAGTCATGAGGGTTGGGATGCCCTCTGGCTCTGAGTAGTGTACATATACTCTGAGTTAGTATTTTGCTTTGGGGGCTCACATCTGAGAAGGATCTTGTGATTCCCTGGTTGAAATTCTGAGTGGTCATATGTTCAGAGCTCCCCAACTGCTCAGATGTAAAGGCTCTCTCAGTCCAGGGATGTATGTAAAGTGTATAATTGATTCAGACAGTCAGAGCCCTATCTGTTAGTTCCTATTTCTCTGCTTGTATTTTCTCTGAAGTTCAGGGTGCTGACTTTCACCCTGAACTAGTGAATGTAATTAAAAGAGATTGTTGACTCCTTAAACAGTTGTCTTTCCCAGTAAAGCAGATCTAAGAACCTGTGCTAGCAGCCAACCTGGGTATGCCGGTGTGGTTGCTGCTACAGGATGATGATGGCATCTGCCTCTCAGGATTGTTATAAGAATTGAATGAGAGAATATTTGTAAACTGCTTTTCTAACTTGAAAGAATTGTAGAAATTCTAGTTATCATTCTGCAATTGAGGAAATTGAAGCCGAGGGAGAGTAAGTGATTTGTCCATTAGATAATGAGCTCTTTGAAGGCCAGGACCGTTTGCCTTTCTTTGTACCCGCAGCCCTCAGCACAGTGCCTGGTACCCTTAATAAGTGCTCATCGACTTGTTACGTTGGCTTCCCCAAAGTTGCACCGGTTTGTTGTTGTTATTTAGTCATGTTTGATATAAGAAATACTTTTAGTTGTTGTTCGTGGACAGTATGGTCCATGGGGTTTTCTTGGCAAAGATACTGGAGCATTTCACCATTTTCTTCTCCAGTGAATTAAGGCAAATAGAGGTAAAATGACTTGCCTAGAATCACACAGCTAGTAAGTGTCTGTGGCTGGTTTTGAACTCAGCACGTAGGTGAAAGTAGCTAAGTGAATACACCTGGCTGGGCTTGGCAGATACTAGCATAACCTCCTCCATAATTCCCCAGGAGTAGGGTTCCTCTGCTTCCTGGGTATATGCTAACCTGGCCTGGGGGAGGGAGGGGTCAGCAAGAAGTCATCAGAGCACTGTGAGCTGCAGCAGGGAAAACTGGCTTGTTGGCCCTTTGACCATGAAAATACAACCTGGTTGGCAGAGACTTGGGTATAAGAGAGTGTGAAAGCCTAGAGTTGGATCCAGCCCACAGGCCCATTCCCTCTCCCCAGCCAACTTCCCAGGGGCTCACCTGCATTATTCAGCAGGCTTCCTTTCTCCAACCCCTGGGCCAGTGTCTAGACACTGTAGAGTATCCCACTGGAAGAAGCAGACATGCCTAGGGGTGATGGGGAGTGGGAAGGAGCTACAGGTGCCCATGGCAACCACTTTCCCTCAGCCCCTGAGCTACCAAATAAATAATCAGGGGGTGGGGGAAGCCAGTTTAGCTTGGACATTCCTGCGCCTTTAAAGAAGAAGGTGGAGGTGGGGGGCCAGTCCAGAGAGGGATTACCAAAGGGAGGTCTCTTGGCTGACTTAGGTGCTGCTTTGCTTTGCTTTAAGGCTGGGGCAGGGGAAAGCTGACCTTCCTCCTGACCTCTGGTGTGGAGCACAGGTGGCCTCTTCCTGATTGGGGCTGAACAAACCAGAGCCCAGGGGCTAAAGGATTCCCATTGTGAGGCCCCAGCAAGCTGAGCTGGCACCTGGTCCCAGCAGTGACAATCACAGTGATAATAAGAGAATTGATGCCTTCCTTCTCCAGAGCCTCTAGACCAGTGGTTCTCAACCTTCCTAATGCTGTGACCCTTTAATACTAATATGTGGGCGTATCTGCATGTGGGTGGACCTGCCTGGAGACGGATAGAGGAGTGGTGTCTCGGTTCCTAAGACCATCGGAAATATGTGTTTTCCGATGGTCTTAGGCGACCCCCGTGAAAGGAACGTCGACTCCCAAAGGGGGCGTAACCCACAGGTTGAGAACTGCTGCTCCAGACTGTGCCAAGTATTTTCACACTCTCTCATTTGTTCAGTTTGGTGGGGTTAAGGGAGTGCTAGACTGCAAGTTAAGAAAACTGAGTACTAATCCTGCCTCTGACTTTGTTTTTAACCAGTCGGGTGGTCTTAGACAAGTCACTTGACCTGTGAGCTCCTTAAAAGCAGGGCTCATCTTTAGCCTGTCTTTATATCCCCAGCACTTAGCACAATGCCTGGCATATAGTAGGAACTTAATAAATGTTTACTGACTGACTTGACCTCTCTGCCTCAATTACCTTATCTGTGAAATGGGGATAATAATAGCACCCACTTTCCAGAGTTGTGAGCATCGGATGTATGTGAAGTGCCTAGCTTTCTATGAATGCTAACCATTATTGATTCTCACATCTGTGAGAGGGAAATAAGGCAGGGATTGTTAACCCTTCTGAAGACACTGAAACAAAGGGGAAGTAGCTTGCTAACAGTCACACAGCCAAGACTGAAAGCAAGATCTCTTGACTTCTAGTCCAAGGTTCTTTCTGTCAACACCCAGTGTTGCCCCTCCATCCCTCTCCTGGGGGGGAGGGGAGGTCTTCTTGCTTGCTAACTCACCTGATCAACTCAGTGAGCCTTCATATGCCTGAGTGGGGAGTACAGGGGAGGGACAGTCTGTGTGTGGACCTACCTACACATTAGTAAAATCACTTTGGTTGCTGTGTGAAGGGTAGATTGGAGTGGGGAGAGACTTCAGACATGGAGGCTGATTAGAAAGTTTGTTGCAGAGTCCAGGTAGGAGGTGATGAGGGGCTAACCCAAGGTGTGGGATATGGGAGGGGAGAGAAGAGCCTGTTTACAAGAAATCTTGTCAGGCAAAAAACAACAAGATTTGGTGATTGATTGGATATGTGGGCAGGAATCAATGAAGACACAGAGGTTATCGATCTAGGAGACTGGGAGGATGGTGGTTACCCTTTATGGTACTAGGAAAATTTGGAAAATGGGAGTGTTTGAGTGGGGTGGGGTGTAGTGGGGATGGTGGGGAAGATAATGAATTATGTTTGGAACCTGAGTTTAAGATGCCTCTGGGACACCCACTTTGGAATATCCACTGGGTAAGTGGAGGTGTGGGATTGGAGCCCCTAAGAGAGACTCAGGCTGGATGTGTAGGTTTGGAAATAATCTGCATAAAGGTGATAAGTAAATCCACAGGAACTATTTAGATCACCAAGGGAGATAGTATGGTGATAAAAGCAGGCTCTGGAGAAACCCTTATGGGACACGAACAGTTAGAGGGCAGAGGAAGGATGACAAATCAGCAAAGGAAACTGAGAGCAGATAGCTAAGAGGAGAACTGAGAGAGAGCAGCAGCAGGAAAACCCAGAGAGGAGAGTGGAGTAGGGTATGGGGATCAGCAGTACTGGAGGGGAGGACAAAGAACATGTGCCAGAAATGAGGAAGAGCCACTTTTTAGTAGCTCGGAAAGCTCATGAAATTTGACAGGGTAGCTTGGTGGGTGCCAGATTCTGGAGAGCCTTCAATGCCAGACTCAGTAACTTGCATTTGTTTTCTCCTGGAGACCTTAGAAGGGATTGCTGGATCCTCAGCCTTTTCTCTCTCTTTTCCTACCCTCAGGTGGCAGCCCTGGAACGGCAGGTCTTTGACTTCCTGGGCTACCAGTGGGCTCCCATCCTGGCCAACTTCCTCCACATCATGGCAGTCATCCTGGGCATCTTCGGGACGGTGCAGTACCGATCCAGATATCTCATCATGGTAGGAGTCAGGAATATCTAGCCTCAAATCTCCCCTCACTTAGTATCTGTGTGACCCTGGGCAAGTCACTTAACTTCTTTGTAAAATGAAGGGGTTGACCAGGATGACCTCTAAGGTCCTTTTCAACTCTAAATCTCTATTCCTAAGATCCTATTTCTATATATTAAATACCTGACCCTAGGATTCTCCAGATCCTTAGTCTGGTTACAGAAGACCCATGTCCTTCTATGGGCTATATCTCTCCACCATCACCCCCTATTAGAAAGTAAGCTCCCTGAGGGCAGGAAATGATTATCTTTTTGTCTTTGTATCCTCAATAACTTGCATAGTGCCTTAAATAGGGCATGTGCTCAGTGGACACTTGGTTTGAATTGGACTGATCACCCCACTGCCACCCCCAAAGCCCTCCTACTGATGACAATGGTCACCAAGAAATGAGCCCTTCCCTCCCTCCCAAAGGGTCTTCTGCCACTTTCTATAGCTGCTGGCTCTCTCAGTAGCCTTCAGGACTCAGTGAAGAGGGGAAAAAGGAGGAGGAGCCCCTTGGTACCAGGACCCAAGAAAAGGAAGGGTCTTTCCCAGTGTAGTAGAACAAAGGAGATATAGGGCTGGGATAAATGAGCTTCAGTCTTCTGTTCCCATCAACTCCTGCCGGACACTATATGCATACATATACACATATATACACACATATGTTCAATACATGCATGCACACATATTCACACATACATATATTCACACATTTGTGCATGCACATATATCTATACATGCATGCACATAATATATTAATAATACACATATTCATACACACATACATTCACGTGCATGCATGAAAAAGCTTAGCTAGATTGGACCCAAACCGAGGGTACCACAGCCCCCAGAGTTGAAGGGTTAGCAGATTCCCCATCCCTGGTTAGTGCCTGAAGGGAAATAAGTTTCAGGGACATTGGCGTTGCAAAGTCAAATGCATAAAATGGTGTTCTTCCATAGCACTGGTCCAGTGGTGTACCCCAAGATCCAATACAATCTAAGTTCTTCTGTGATAAAATTTTAAGCCCCCTAAGGGCAGGGCCTGGATCTGTTGTCTGTTTTTGTATCCCCAGCTTCTAATACAGTGCCTGGCACATAGTAAGTATGTAATCTGTGCTTGTTGAAAAAATGAATCAACCCCAAAATAGAATAACCCACCTCTTACCTCCCCTCCGCTCTACTTCCCTCACCCCCACCTTGTCCCCTTCTCTACAGGCAGCCAAGGGCTGCTGGACCTTTCATGCAGAATGCCATTTCCCAAAGGGGGCTACACCTGGGATCTGTAGGACCTCAGACTCTGCTCCTTTCCCAGGAATTCTCCAGCCCAGACATCAGCGCTCCAGAACGCATCCCCCCAAACACTGTCCCTTCACCTGGGTGTTATTTATGTTATTAGTGGGTGGCTTTAGTCGCAGGAATGAGGGTGGGGTCGGGCCAGGAGTGCTCATAGGCTGACTCGGTCAGGATTAAGAGGTGAACTGAGAGGCCAGAGCAGTAGGAATTTGGAGGAGACGCTGGTTTATGCAGAAGAAAGCTATGGAACGCGGATTGGGGTTTCCAGTCAAGCCTGCTCGTTCCACATTCCCCTTTCCCTCAACAGATAGGCACCAACGGATTCCTATTTTCTGGGCCCCCTGTTCCCCTGTTGTGATCTCTGAGGACCCGCAGGCTCTCAGATTCTCTGGTTCTCCTCCTCACATAGATCCCACTACCAACCACATTTACCCAACTTCCTGCTCCTCTGTTCTCTCCCCAGTATGCAGGCTGGCTTGTTCTCTGGGTGGGCTGGAATGCATTCATCATCTGCTTCTACCTGGAAGTTGGCCATTTGTCTCAGGTAAGCTCTCCAGCCCCGTCTTCTCTTGCTCAGCCCCCTGCTGAGCAGCTTCTGCCCTAAGCTGTCTCAGTGTTCCGGGTGGGGAAGAGGGCAGGGGATGGGATAAGTGTTTACAGAGCACCTGCTGTGTGCACAGCACTGCACTGGGCACTTTACAAACACATCATTTTTCCTCACAACACCCTGAAGTGTAGGTGCTGTAATTATCCCCATGGCTCTGAGATCTCTTCAGCCCCCAGATTTGTTATTGTAGCACTTCCTGTTAGTGCCCACCCCTCAGTCTTGTCCCAGAGCTAAGGAGCCTGAACATTCCCTAGTGCAGTCCTCTGCCCCATGAGATGACATCCTAGGAATGGAGATGGAGAATCAAGCGTGAATGGCAGGTTTACAAGGTTAGGGAGGTCTCCTCTGCTGTCCCCTGGGCCAGCCTGCCCACAGTCCTCCTTCCACTCCCCACTATGCCTACATTAGTCACATAACAGCACCAAGCATCACCCCAATTATCCTGAAAAATGTAAGGAAAGTATACCTATGTGGCCCACCACTGCCCCCTGCTGGCCACGTATAAGATTACAAGGATAGTCCAAAGCCTGGACTCCTTCCCACCAGAAAGGATACATAGACAGACACACACACAATGCCTTCTCCTCTTCCAATCCTTGCCTTCTCTCTCTTTCTCAATTTCCACACCCCCCCCCCCCACCACCACCTAAGAGATCCAGGAACAGCCTCTGCCTGCCTCTACTTCCCCTTCTTGCAGGTGTGTGTAATGCTGAGTTAGGGTGGGGAAGGTGGAAGGATGTCCACCAGAATCCTGAGTGGTTTATACATGTGCTCCTGCCCCACATGGAGCAAGTGCATGCCAGCTTGGTCCTATGGAATGTACTAACCATTTACTAGCTCACCTCAGACAAGCCACTTACTCTCTCCAAGGCTCAGTTTTCTCATGGAAAAAATAATACTTCTCCTACCTATCCTATAGAGTTGTTGGGAATGAGAGTAATCAATCAACAGTGAATGAATGAATGAGTGAGTGAGTGAGTGAGGGGGTGAGTGAGTGAATGAAAAACCTTTTTATAAAGGACTTACTAGGTGCCAAGTATATAATACCAGAACTAGGTTCTGCACAGACAAAAATGAAACAGTCCCTGCCCTCAGGAAACTTCCATTCTGCAAAGGGAATAAAACATGCACATAGAGATGCATAGGTACAAAATAGATACAGAATTAATAGACAGTAATTGGCTGGGGGAATACGGGAGCCTTAACAAAATGAAAAATCAGAAGGAAGGAACTTGAGCTTAGCATCCAGCAGGGCAGGGCTTTCAAAAGGCAAAAGGAAGGCAGAGTATCCTAGACATAAGGCCTGTAGCCCACTGCAAAGCCACAGAAGTGGGGAATTGAATAGATCTTAAGAGAAACAGCAAATAGTGGTCTATGACCCAATCAATAAGGATTTATTAAGAACTTAATATAAACCAGGCACTATGCTAAACCAAGCTTTGGAGGGCACAAGAAAGGCCAAAACAGTACAAGATGCTCATGCTTCAACTAGGGAGACAACATCTAAATAGATAGGTACATGCAACGGATATATAGTGAATAAAAGGCTGTCTGAGAGAGTAAGGAGAGTGGGGAGGGAAGTAAAGGATGGAGAGAAGAGAGAAACAGAGAGAGGAGGGAAGGAGAGAGACAGAGAGAGGAGGGAAGGAGAGAGACAGAGAGAGGAGGGAAGGAGAGAGACAGAGAGAGGAAGGAAGGAGAGAGACAGAGGAGGGAAGGAGAGAGACAGACAGAAGGAGGGAGAGACAGAGAGACAGACAGAAGGAGGGAGAGACAGAGAGAAGATGGAAGGAGAGAGAAGGAGAGGAGACAGACAAAAGCCTCTTACAGAAGATGCCATCTGAATGGAATTTTGAAGGAAACCAGGGATTCTAAAGGGGGAGAGAGAGGAATGAAAGAATGCAGGGCTTAAATTGTCAAGCAGCGTGCTAACTGCTTGGGATACAAATGAAAAAAGGATAACCAGTATCTGCCCTCAAGGAACTTGCATCCTAATGGCATAGCACATAAAGGGGAGAAGCAGTCAAGGAAGGGCCTTTTGGCTACAGAAAGTTATAAGGACAACCAGAGATTATGTATATAAAATGTATGTAACCTTAAAGTACTGTATAGACAGTTCTCACTTTATATTCCACAAAACTCTATATAAAGCAATTTTATGGCATAATGCAAATTTGCCTGTGGACATAGGGGAATGGAGGGATGGAGGAAGGGAGGAAGGGAGGAAGGGAGGAGGCCACCACATAGTTCAAGGATCCTTGGGGGCAGAGGATGGACCTTCAGTACCCAAGCACAGATGGGCAGAGGACAGACACACCAGGGTGGACATGGGGGTGGAGGCCGGAAAGTGGCAAAGGTCTCTTCTCTCCGTGTCTGAGGTTGCAAGACAAGCCCTCAGGCCTGCCATTCTCTCTGTTCCCCTAGTCTTCTGCTTTCACTTGGAGAAGGATTTTTTAGGGTTTTTTTTCTTTTTTGGTGTTTTTATTTTGGTGGGGGTGGGAGGCCACAGAGCTCTGAGCTGAGGGGCAGGAATGGAGAGGCAGAACACAGTACTTATTCCTTTTCCTGATGTGGGGAATGAGAACAGCCCACTGTTCCTAGGTGCTGGAGGTAAGGAAAGAAACAGATTTCCTTTCTGCTTGGCCAGAGATAGTTTTAGGCCTCTTCTCCTCCCCTGGATCATCTTGATCTAAATGAGGGGATTGGGGGTGAGCTGGGGAGGAAAGGCTTATATTTCCTGAATACTGATCCCTTTAGGACCGAGACTTCATTATGACTTTCAACACATCCCTGCATCGCTCCTGGTGGATGGAGAATGGCCCTGGTTGCCTGGTGACACCAGTGCTGAACTCCCGCCTGGCCCTGGAGGACCACCATGTCATCACTGTCACTGGCTGCCTGCTTGACTACCCCTACATTGAGGTGCTCAGCAGCGCCCTTCAGATCTTCCTGGCAGTGAGTTAACCTGCAGCCCCCACACAAGCCTTCCCCTGAGCTCCTCTCCCCTCCCTAGGATATGAGAAGTGCTTTGGAGCTAGAAAGGACAAGATCTGGCAACTGAATGAATTTGTGGGGTACAGGAGAGTGAGGAGAATGAGATCATGCCAAGGTTACACCTTTTAGTGGAAGGCTAAAATAATGGCAGTGCCTTTGACAGAAATAGGGGGATTTGGACAGAGGTGGACTTTGAGGAAAACAAGTTCTGGATATGTTGAGTTTGAAACATTTCTGGAATACTGAGTTTGAGATGATTGATTGATAGATAGATAGATTGATAGATAGATAGATAGGTGGGCGGATAGATAGACAAAGAGACAAACAGGTAGATAGATAGATAGATAGATAGATAGATAGATAGATAGATAGATAGATAGACAGATGGATAAGTGGATAGGTGGGAGGATGAATAGATGAATAGGTGAGTGAGTAAATAGACAGACAGCCAGCCAGACATAGATAGACAGATAGATAGATAGATAGATAGATAGATAGATAGATAGGTGGGTGGATAAATAGACAGATAGATAGATGGATAGATAAATAGATGATAGAAAGATGGTAGATAGATGGATGAAGGGAAGGAAATAAGCACTTATATTGCACTTACTGTGTGCCGGGAACTTTTTACAAATAGCTCATTTGATCCTCACAACAACCTCTCCAGGTAGATGCTATTATTATTCTCATTTTACAGCTGAGGAAACTGAGGCAAGAAGAGGTTATAGATAGACAATAGATAGATAAAGCATTTATTAAGTACTTGCTGTATTCCAGGCACTGTGCTAAATGCTGAGGATACAAGTACAAGCAAAGAAAATAGTCCCTGCCCTCAAGGAACTTACATTCTAATGGGGAAGCTACAAAGAGCAGAGTTAGAAAGGGGTGAGGAGGGAGTATTTGAAAGGCAGCATGGCCTGGAAATGGCTGGGAAGTGCAGAGGACAACTGGAACTGGGCAAGGTACGGCCCAGACTGGCCCATCCAGAGAAGAAATCACATGATATTGAAGCAGTTGGTGATGCTTGACTGAAGCCCAGGGAGAAAATCAGATTACATAAATAAATCCGTGAGTCATCTGTATAGAGTTAATAAATACATGTTTTTAAAATATATACATATATTATTTATTTTTAATAATTCTTTAAAATGTTCAGTTCCAAATTCTCTTTCCCTTCATCCCCTCCCCCACCCACTGAAGGCAAGCAACATGATACCAATTCTACATGGGAAATCATGCAAAACATATTTCCGTATTAGCCATGTTGCAAAAAATAAAAGCAAGAAAATTAAGAGGAGAAAGTCTGTTTCAATCTGCACTCAGTTGATCAGTTCTCTGTGGAGGTGGATAGTACACTTCATCATGAGTCCTTCAGAATTGTCTTGGGTCACTGTATTCAGAGTGAGCTAATAAATAAATTTAATGCAAATCACATTTATTTTAGTCTCAGGAGACCTTTAGTCTTGGTGCTGAGCCTGACTTTCTCAGTGACCTTGGACAAGAAGATACCTCATTGTTTCTGGCCTTTTGTGTCCTCATCAATCAAATGGGGACAATAATCCCTCCCCTTCCTCAGTGATGGGGGCTTGGTGAGGATCCAATGAGAGAGAATGAGGGGGAAAGAGCCTTTTTCGAGAAGTATTTGATCAGCAAGGGAAATGGGCCAGTCACAGAGCAAGAGCTGCCTAGCAGCCTCAGTGGCATACTGGTATCCACAAAATGTTCAAAGACCTAGAGGGAGGGCTCTTCAGCATATTAAGCTGACATATGGAAAACCATTGGGACAGCTGAGTGAAGGATTGAGAGAGGTGAGGCAGGGAGACCGAGGAAGGGGCTTGCAATAACTTCAGAAGAAAGTGATGAAGACTGGAACGAAGGGGGCGGCTGTGTGAGTAGAGAGAACAGGTCAGATATGAGAAGGACTTCAGAGCTAGAAAGGACAAGATTTGGCAACTGAATGAATCTTTGGAAAACAGGAGAGAGAGGAGTGTGCGATCATGCCAACGTTACAGCCTTTAATGGAAGGCTAAAATAATGGCAGTGCTTTTGACAGAAATAGGGAAATTTGGAAGGGAGCGAGCTTCCGATGTTTAATAAGATGTCACCATAAGCAGCTTCTGTGAGCCTTGGTTTAATGACCTCAGCTATAAGATGAGTATAATAATACATGAAGCAAGATAGGCAGTTGGCATAGCAGATACAGGGCCCACTTTGGAATCATGAAGTCCTGGGTTCTCATCCTGCCTCTGACAGTTAAAAAGGCTAAATCTGACCATGGACAGATCAGTCACCATCTCAGCCCTCCCCCAACCCAATCCCACTCTAAACTATAATTTATAGAAAAGCTGCTGCTGAATCATTGGCGGATTGATTCAGAGCTCAGGAAGGAACTTCTGAGATCATTGAGCACTCCTCCCTCATTTTACAGATGATGAAAATCAGACTCCAGGGGGTTAAGTCACTTGCTCACTCACCATCCGCATCCCTGCAGGGGATATGCCACGCCTAACATGGCTGCACTGGTGGAATCCTAAGTGGGAAACAGCTAGAACCGGCAAAGTACATGGGATCATTTCAAGCTGGAAGGGGCCTAAAAGCCATGTAGACCAACTCCTTCCTTTTACAAAGGAGCAGAGACAGAGATTCAGTGACTTAATCCGGGTCACACAGCTAGCTCTGTCAGAGATGGTATATAAACCTGGGTCTTCCTGACTCTCCTATGGTTTCTCTCATGTTTAGTATCTACTTCCCAGGGTTGGAGGGAAGGGAATAGGTGCAGCTAGGCGGTGCCGTGGACAGCACACTGGGCTCGGAATCAGGAAGACCTGAAATCCAGCCTCAGACACTTACTAGCTGCTTGACCTTGAGCAAGTCACTTAACCCTGTTTGCCTCAGTTTCCCCATCTGTAAAATGAGCTGGAGAAGGAAATGGTAAACCACTCTAGTGTCTTTGTCAAGAAAACCCTAAAGAGTAAGACATGACCAAACGACAACAGGGCAGGGAAAAAGCATATAGACCTACTATGTGCCAGACACTGTACTAAGCACTTTGCAAATATCTCATTTGATTCTCACAACAACCCTTTGAGGTAGGTGCTTTTATTGTCCCCATCTTACAGTTGAGGAAACCGAGGCAGACAGGGCAATGACTTTCCCTGGATCACACAGCTAGTAAGTGTCTGAGGCTGGATTTGAACTCACATTTTCCTGACTCCAGCCCCAGCACTCTATCCACTGTGCCACCTGTAATGAGGCTTAAGTGAGAGAATGTATGTATATAAGGTGCTTTGCCAACCCCTACTGATTTTTTGCCAGAAACTGTGACTTTGCTGGTAGGACCACACCTGCAATAGTGAATCCCAACTCCTGTACTTGAGAGTCAGAGCAAACCCAAGGCACCATATAAATCCCCCGAGTAATATTATGCTTGTCCTCTCTGCAAGATCTCTGGGAGAATATGGATGAGTGCCAAAGGAGGGAGGTGCAGGGTGGGCTTCATTCAGCAGCCTTGCAGAGAATGCCCAGATTAATGAGCTTACAAATGGAGCCACCTCTGACGGATGTCTCATCCCAGCCGGAAGAAATCCTGGGTTCTGCCAGGCTGAGCCAGCAGATCATTAAGTCTGGCAGTTGATACCTCCAGCCAAACAGGTTCTGCGAACAGGCTTGCAGTAATGGACTTTGTGTATAAGCTCCAGCTCAGCTGAGTCTTGAGAATCAAGACATTGGCCATAGGGTCATGAATTTGTTGGCACTAGCAGCTCAGGGGTCCTGGCCTCTACCAAGTTAAGGGAGTAGAAGGGGGGGTGATAGGAAAGAATCCCTTTTAAAAAAAAAGGTGACTTCACCACTCTGCCCAAGGGAAGACTGGACGTGGGGGGAGAGGGTTTCCTATCCCTTGCTCCACTGACTGCCCATCTCCCCTCTTCCCCTAGCTGTTTGGCTTTGTGTATGCCTGCTACGTCAGCAAAGTGTTCCTGGAGGAAGAGGACAGCTGTGAGTGCCAGCCCTAGATTCCTGGACATGGGGGTGTCTGGGTGGCCTGCTGGTACCCCAGGGGGCTCCTACAGGCCTGGCAAAGGAAGCAATGGAAGGCACTAGCAACCCTGGGACTGAAACAGGGAATCCTGCCTCTATATCCCTGGATCTCTGCCCACCTGTGGCCTACAGCCCTCTGGCACAGGCAGATGGTTGTCCCCCGAGGAGACATATCTTCTGGGGCTGAGGAACCCAACTTAGTAACTCCAGCTCCAAATCCCTGCCCCAAGCCCCAGTTGGAAACAATCCCCTCCATACCCCCATCCTCAGGGCTCAGGTCCCTGGGGCACTCCCTGCCTCTCATATGTCACCTCTGTCTCTAATTTCCCATTGGCCTGTCCCCCCTCATCATCACTGTAGCTTTTGCCCCTCTTAGGCCAACCCAGTCCCCTCCTAGTCATAGCCTTGCCTCTGCTGAGCCACCCTGGGCCCTTCTCTCCACAGTTGACTTCATTGGAGGCTTTGATTCCTACGGTTACCAAGCCCCCCAGAAGACATCACACTTACAGCTGCAGCCTCTGTACACGTGAGTACCCAGGGTGGTAAAGGAAATAGGGCAGAGGTAGGGCACAGTGGGAGGCATGATGGGCATTGGGCCAGGCCTGGCAGCCTGCTCCACAAAGGGAGTGCAGGATTTGGGACTAGAGGACCTGGGTTTGAACCCTTCTCTGCTGCTTAGTACCTGTGTGACCTTGGGCTTGTAACTTCTCTGTAGGCCTCAGTTTCCTCATCTGTAAAATAAGTGGAAACATAATTCCAGGAAAAATAATAAAATGAAGGGGTCAGGTAGTAACTGGGTATATAGAGTGCTGGACCTGGAGTTAGGAAGACCTGGGCTCAAATTCAAACACTTACTGGTTGCGGGGCCTCAGACAGCTTGTCTGCTGCAGTTCCTCACCTGTGAAATGGAAGAAGTAATAACACCCCCTTAATTCCCCCGATTTTTTTTGAGGATAAAAGAACAAAGTGCTCTGCAAACCTTCAAGTGCTATAACTAGTTGTTTTTTAAACTTTCAATATTATTGGTTTCCTTTGTTATTCTATTGATTTTACTTCATGCTTTTAAAAACCTGATGCTGAGGTTTGCCCAGACTGCCAAAGCCCAGGGTCCGCCGCCCCCAAAGGCTGAGAAGCCGAGCACGTGAAGGCTCGGAAGGTCTGCCCCTTAGGGTGCTCGGTGCCAGGAGCAGGCGGGGAGAGGACCCTACGAGACACGGGAGCCGGGGGCCAGGAGTGGCACAAGCTAGTGCAGGCAGTGACAGGGCACGGCCAGGAGGAGGAGGTGGCAGGGGAGCCAGGGCGAAGGATGGGGTTGGACATGGAGGTTGGGGAGGGCCGGGGGCGGGCAGGGAGGTTGGGGAGGGCCGGGGGCCAGGCAGGAGGCAGGACGGCCAGGGCAGTGCCCCCGCGGGGTCCCTGCCCATTTCCTCTGCCGTGATCGCTCCTGGTTTCCCACCCAGGTCGGGGTAGCCCCCGCCCCGGCCCCCTGCCCTCCCCGGCGCTGGACACCGGACCCCGCCCTCTGGACTTGACTGTGCCGCCGCCGCCGCCACCGCCGCGGAGCCGCCTTCCTCTTCTCGCCTGGCCCGCCCGCTGCGCATCCAGCCCAGCCGAGCTCTCCCTCTGGGCCAGCGCCCAGCACCCACGCTGCAGGGCGGCCACCCACGTAGCCACGGACAGGAGCGCCCCCTGCCGGCCCGCGAGGACACAGCCCCGACTCGGACCTGCGGGCGGAGGAGGGGACTGGACCCTGAGCGCTGGCCGGGCCCCTGGCTTAGGCCTGGGAACTTGGGGGGAGGGAAGGGAAGGGACTTGTGGGATTTGTATGTTTGTTTTTTTTAACTTAGCCCTGGTACTGAGCCTGTACCTCCCTCTCTGATCCTCCCCATCCTTCTTTTGCGTGGCAATTGCAACCCTTCCACTGGGGGGCCCCTCCCCTCCACAGTGGAGCCCCTGTCCTTTCGGTTGTGGGGGACCCACCTTCCAGGAGGGCAGATTGTCAAAGGGACCCCAAAATCAAACAATAACCTGAAGACTCCTGTTCAGCCCAGGCTCCAGCCTAGCACTACCACCCCGCCTTCTTCCCTCCTCCACATGCCATCCAGACCTCAGCTCCCTATCCTCCCCAGTAACCTGGTAGTCCAGGATCCAGGGCAGACATCACCCTAGGTACACTGCTTCCACCCTCCCTCCCACACACAGCCCTGGGTCTCTTAGCTTTATATCTCCCCTCACCACCACTCAGGTACAGAGCCACCACCTTCCCCTGTTAGCCTCCCCCTACCCCTGCCACCTATCCCCACACTCATACTCTTGACACACTGCCTGGTCCATCTACTAATGTCTCTGACAAAGCAATAGAGCTTTGGGAATAGGTGTTGGGAAAAAGTTGCCAGAGGCCAGTGCTTGGAGGGAGAGCAGTTTACCTTCATATAGTGAATTCTTACCTACCCCTTCCAGAAAGGAAAGAAAAGTCTAAGATCAGTTCCTTCCTTTCTTGGGTTTTCTTGACCTGGGCCAGCCACAGTGATCCCTCACATACCTGGCCTGAACACCTCCTCCTTCCTCATTTCTCATCATACTTTTCTTTTGTCCTCTTCCCCAGCTCCCCCCACTTCCTGACCCAGATACCCCCCTAATACACACACACACACACCCCTTCCTGTCTGACCCCTATTTTCTGTAGGGCCTATCAAACCCCCTTGGAACTCAGGAACCTAAGGCATTGGGGAGTTTGGAGGCCACCCAAATCTGACATACTCTTCATGTCTGTGACATGTAAAGGAGGGGGACCAGGATATTTGGAAGGGCAGAGTACCCATTGCTTCTCTGGGGAAACCTTTGGGGGACATGGTGGTGGAAGACATCCTGTTGCCTCTTTTCCTTCTTAGGGGCAAGACTATGTAGTCATGGTGGACACATGGCTTGGTCCTTGGTGTTCCCCCTTCTCATCTGTAAAGAGGGTGTCATTCCTGTTTCCTGGTGCTGGTCTGTCAGGCACAATGAAAGGGCTTGGAAGATTAACCCTTGGGAGAGGAGGTGTAGACACTTGGGCAGCAGGTTGCCTTATAGGACACAGGTATCCCAAGCGGAAGAGAAACCAAGTCTCATCTTGGCCTTTGATGATAACATCCTCCGGCCTTTCAGATGACCTTTGGCAGTCACTCTAGGGGCACAGCATCCCAAAAGTTGGACTGGTCCATTGACCCTCAATGCCAGGACTTAGCAATAGCCCTTCCCTTTTTTTGTCTGGGCTCCAACCCTCTTTATTAACTCTTTTGAAGCTTCCTTCCTAGGTGGAGCCCTTGACAATCACAGCCCCTGCCTCTAGCCCTCTGGCCAGCCTGGGGAACAAAGAGGAAGGAAGCTCTCCTTTCTGGTTAGCTCCCTTCTGGGCCTGGGCTAGCATTCCCTCTTACCTCCTTCACATCACTTCCACCCCTGGGCCAAATGCTTCCAGACATACCCTCTGAAGCACTGTCCCTTGCCCAGGCTGGCTCCCCTACACGTCCCCAGCTTTCTGTTCTATTCTCCCTCTTGGGCCAGAGCCTTCCTCTGCATCCCCACACCATCCCCAAGCTGATTTTCTCCTCATCCTCTTTCCACCCCACTCCCTTGTTTTTACTCAACAGGTTTAGCTACTGGTGCTTTGAAGCCTTTTGATTTTTTAAGACAGTCTTTGTAAAGTGAATTGCTTTCTTTTCTAATTTGGGCCAGAAGGACACTACACTCCCCCAACCACCTGCCTTTCCCCCAAAGGCACTCCCCTGGTTTCTGTGCAGATCAGTTGATTAAAAATGGTGTTTTCTCTTTCTTTTCCTCCCATGTCCTAATTGCCCAGGGACAGAACCTCTCCCATCCCACCCCAGGGCCAGAAAGACAGGATGGGAGGAGTGGGTCAAGCAGAAGATGGATCAGTGAAGATGTGACAAGGGAGAATCCTAGAGATTGGAAATATGGGGCCTTAATGGCCAAGAGAATGGGAGACAAGTTGGACTGCAGAAGTGGGGACCCATTCTTTCCCAGGAATCAGGCCCACAAGTTGGGTCACAAGCAACAAACATTCATTGACCACCTATTGAGTGGGGGCAGACCCCGAGAGGTGGCACAAGGGCTAGAGCACCATGTCTGGTCAGAAAGACCCGAGTTCAAATCTGGCCTCAGACACTAACTGTGAACCTGGACAAGTCATTTTACCCTTTTTGCCTCTGTTTCCCCATCTGTAATATGAGCTGGAGAAGGAAATGACAAACTACTCCAGTATCTTTGCCAAGAAAACCCCAAATGGCATCACAGAGAATCAGATATGACTGAAACTACAGAGCAATACCTGAGTGCAGGCCTTATTTGTTTAACCTCTTTCTCTCCCTCCCTGAGGCCAGCAGTCAACAGAAATTCCAGTCAGGAGACCTGAACTGCTATCTGGAGATGATGGCAAAATTCAGGAACCTAGAACCAAAGAAGCTGAGATGAACAAGACTAATGGGCAAGCTGGCCATTAGGGAAGAGCCAGGACCAGTCAGGAACCAGGGGCCACCTCGTAGACAGAGACCTGATAATCATGGTTTGTGTCCTGGATGAGGATGTGTGCGATAGGACACGTGCAGGCATTTTGACAGCTGTGAGCAAGATTCCCTTTGTGTCAGCCTGAAAAGCCCAAACTTCATAGGATCATCGATCTCAAGTACAGAGGCCAGACAGTCCAAATTCATTTTACAGAGGAGAGAACTGAGGCCCAGGGAGATTAATTGACTTGCCCAAGGTCCCCACAGTACATATCAGAAGCATGATTTAAACCCAAGTCATCTGACCCCAAGGCTCTAACACGATCCACTATTTTAAAATCCCTACCAGAACATGAATCCCTCCTACAGTGTCCCCAAAGTGGTCACCCAGCCTCTTATGGATTTACAGTATGTCTGAATCCAAAACTAGTGTGTATTCCAATATGCTGCTCTGACTCTTCTCCCAAGTAAAATATGGCCCTTGATCTGAGCCTTGAAGGGTAAGTGGTATCAAAGGACAGAATATATTCCAGGTAGGGCGAGGGAGTCAGCAAAGAAGGAGGCTGGAAGGCATACAGCCCATTTAGACAGTGATAAAGATACATGGATGTTCTACAATAAGTTTTGGGGTAGCTAGGTGGTGCAGTGAATAGAGCACCAGCCCTGGAGTCAGGAGGACCTGAGTTCAAATCCAGCCTCAGATACATAACACTTACTAGCCGTGTGACCTTGGGCAAGTCACTTAACCCCAATTGCCTTGCCCTCCCCCCTCCAAAAAAAGCAACAAAATAAAAAAAGATACATGGATGGACTGTATCATCTTGCATTGGAGCAGTCGGAAAGAAGGCTGTAAAGGCAGGTGAGGACCAGATCGAGGAAACGTTAAATAATAGCTAGGCTTTCTATCATGCTTTTATAAATATCCTTACAGCACCCTTGGCATTGTGCCCATTTTACAGATGAGGAAACTGAAGTCGACAGAGCATATGATTTGCTCAGGGTCACAAGACCAAATTAGAACTTAAGTATTTTTAAATTATATTTTTTTCACTCAACAAACATCTGCTTCAGCAGAAAGAAATGTGAGGTGGATGAAAGGCTTTGATGAAGAGAAGTATGATGTGCACGTGCGTGTGCGTGAGCGCACCTCTAGTGTGTTAGTCAGTCAATGAACATTAAGGGCTTGGGGATACAAAGAAAGGCATAAGATAGTCCCCACCCTCTAGGAGCTCACAATTTCATGGGGGAAGACAATACATAAAAAGAAAAGGGAGGGATAGCCAGCTGGTCAGTGAATGGAACACCGACCCTGGAGTCAGGGCCTGAGTTCAAATGTGACCTCACTTGACACTTAACAAGCTGTGTGACTTTAGCTAAGTCAAACCCCAATTGCCCTGCCTTCCTCCCTCCAAAACACAGAACAAATATGGGAGAAGACTGGGAGTGGCATGAGGAGGTAGCGGTGTGAGCATCAGAGATGATTTCTTATTGCAGAACGATGAGTTTCTGGAGATCATGAGAGTAGCCAGACAGGAAATGATGAGGTGAATGCCCCGGGTCCCCTCCTTAGAAAGGAGAATCTGGATGGAGCTCTCTAATGCCCATCCTCTACCCTCTCCAATCTGAGGGGATGCTGGAGAGGGGATTTGGGGTGTGGATGAGATGGGAATTTCAGAGTTGATTTCCTCTTGCAGAGTGATGAGTTTGTGGAGATCATGTGTGTCAATGAATGTGGGTGACCATGTTATCTTGGTATGTGCATGGAAAAGGCCTAAATGGTGTCCATGAAGACAAAATGCTTCCCATTTCAACGTTCAATTCGATAAACATTGACCAAGTGTATGGCACTGTGCTAGAAAGATGGCCCAGGTCCTTCCCTGTAGGAATTTACATCATTGGGGGGAAATAAGACATATCCCCAGAAAGATAGACTAGAAGGTGGGGATCTGATGAGACCCAGGAGGGGTCCGGACAAAATGCTGGAGGACACTTTTCCTAGGAAGAGAACACTCTAGGGAAAGTGTTCTTTCTAGAAGAAACATAAATCCAAGATGTAGCTTGGCAAAAAAGGAGGAAGTGGGCAGCTTCTCTGGATATGGGAAGGTTAGAGGCTCATCTCAAAATCCCTGCTGCCCAACTTTTATTCTGGATCCAGGGAGAGACTATCTCCCCAGCCCATATCTCAATCTGTTGCACTCTGACTGGGAGAACAGACCTAAAAGGAGGCACCTCCCTCCCTCCCTGGTCCCATTAGAGGTTTATGGATTTTAGCATCCAAAGCATCTCACAGGAAAGGCACAGCTGTAGTAGTCCTGGTGGATATAAGCCTTTAGGTCTCTTGAACCCTTGTCCCTCAGGAGCTGTGAACCAGAAGAGTGAAACGGTCAAAACAGAGCTGAATTTGGAGTCAAAAAGAACCAGGGGCCGGGCTCAAAAGAAAAGACCTTCTCAATGGGAGTGGAGAGGAGAAAAGAACTTGAAACCAAAAATAAAATTGAATTAAAAAAAAACAAACCAGCAACCCAGATTCCAATCTCAATTCCTACTCTTAACAACAAGAAACCCTGGGGCAATCACTTAATTCTTCTGGGACTCAGTTTGCTCCGGTGAAATGAAGGAGTTGCTAACTCTTCTCCCTCTGCAGTCTATCATGTTATAATGTGAATGCTCTCTAATATCTTCTATTTCTACTCATCCAGATGCTCTTCCTTCTCTCCATCGGGATCCTGGATTGCAGGATCCTCTTCTTTTCTCGTCACTCAGTCTAGCTTAGTCGGATTTGATTCCTTCACCATCATCCTCATCACACAACAAACCATGCAAGCATGTACTCCCATCATTTCAAAAAACTACAATCACCTGTGGCCTTAAACGGGAAAGGAATGAAAATCCAGCCCCTATTCTCCTTGGCTTATACTGTTTGTCTGATACTCTTCTATTATCACAGGTGAAAAGTCAACAGCTTGGGGCAGGAGGTGGCCTCCCATCTCCATTAAATCTAAATCTAAAATCCTATGATTGGTATCCCAGTCCTTTCCTTATCTTCCCTTCCAGAGGCTTCTCAGATCATCCACTAAAGCAAAAGGCCACAAATTCAGGGGCTGAGAACTGAAGACTGGCTAAAGAGCTGGTTTTGGTATCGGAAAGGTCTTGGTTCAAGTCAACCCCCAACACTTCCTGGCTGTGTGACCCTAGTCAAGTCATTTAATTTTTTTTAGTGCCCCCTGAAGACTCTGGAAGATTATTTATATATATATATATATATATATATATATATATATATATACACATATATGTATGTATGTATGTGCATGTATGTATACATGCATATTTGTAATATGTGCATTACAATGTATACATATATGTGTTGTATTATGTATATACACACATACATATACATTTTAATGCATATATTATATGTATATGCATACACACACATATATATACATGCACACATTTTATTGTTGTTTCAGTCATATCAGACTCGGGATTTTCTTGGCAAAGATACTGGAGTGATTTGCCATTTACTTCTCCATCTCATTTTATAGATAAGGAAACTAAGGTACCCAATTTATTGGTTGTTGTTTAATAGATTTGGTGTGTTTGACTCCATTGGAAATTGTCAAAAATACTGGAGTGGTTCGCCATTTCCTTCTCTAGCTCATTTTACAGATGGGGAAACTGAGGCAAACAAGGTTAAGTGACTTGTCCAGGGTCACACAGCTTGGAAGTGCTTGAGGCCAGATTTGAACTTGGGTCTTCTTGACTCCAGGCCCACTGCATAGCCTCCTAGATTTAAAGTTGGAAGGGATCTTATCCAGTCCAATCCCTCTCATTTTACAGATGAGGAAACTGAGGCCCAGGGAGGTTGAGTGACAAAAGTAATGAGTACAAATGATGTGTCTGAGGTCCCTCGGGTAGTAAATAGCAGTCAGGATTCAAACCCAAGTCATCTGGTACATGAACCATTACACTCGCTGTGGCGTTCCATTGGCCTTGTATGCGGGGGAAGAAGAGATTCTTGGGTATTTTTCCCCAGTGACATGAAAGAGGCTGTACCTTGGGAAACAGGAGCAGCTTTTATAGCTGAGCGAGCAGTGAGGGAAGGCAGCTTGTTTGCCCTGATAATTTAGTATCCATGTGGAGAAGGATAGGGCTGATGCTTCAGGGCAGAGACAGCTGGGTTTGGTAGAATCAGGAGACCTGGGCTCTCATCTCATCACTGTATGACCACTGAGTCACTTCCTCTCCGGAAGCCTCAGTCTGTCCCGCTATAAAATGAGGCAGTTAGACTAGGGAGCTTCAGGAGCCTCAGGAGGCAGGGCTGCAAGTTGGGGAGAAGCTTGTCTTTAGCAGACTTCAGACTCAGTAGGGTCCCATTCAGTGGACTTGGATGAGCGTCAGAGTCTCCTGCCCAGTCTAGGCTCCTGTAGAGGGGACCCCCCCTTCCCAATCCAGGCTACTCCAGCACCCCTCTTTCTCAAAATGAATCCCACTATTTTTCCTGTGCTACGTTTCAGACGTTCAACACTGTAAGCAAACAATCCATGCTAACAGGTTCACTAGTGTTTTACTTCCTCCAAGGAGCAGAGTGGTCCTGGCAATTACTGTGCACATGTCTCCAGAAGGCTACTAGCACATTACTCAAATGGAGAGCACTCTAGGCAGCTTGTCAGACTGGCAGGGGATAGATTTAGGAACAAGGAATCTTTGGCAGCTACCCACTCCCCTTAGATATAGGTGCCTTAGATTGTGTTGAGGGGAGGGGAGGGCTAAGCATGCAGGACCAGGAAAACCAGTGGACAAATTCTGTCCCCAGGGTTCATGAACCCCCAGGTTAAGAATCTCTACTGTCCATTTTACAGATGGAGACTCTGAAGCCAAGACAGAGCAAATGACCTCTGACACCTACTGGGCAAGTTAGTGAATATTTCAGGGTCCTGGACAGTTCTCTAAGACTTTCTGTGTATCCCTAGAGCTTAGCACAATGCCTGGAACATAGTAGGTTCCTAATAAATGTTTGTTCTAGCCATGCAACGTTGGGCAAGTCACTTAACCCTTGCCTTCCCCCTGCAAAAAAAAAAAATGCTTGTTGACCAACTTCTCTCTCTATTATGCTTTCTTCCCAACTTTACCTTCTTTTTTGTTTGTTTGGTTTTTTTGCTTTTTGGAGGGGAGATGGCAGGGCAATTGGGGTTAAGTGACTTGCCCAAGGTCACACAGCTAGTAAGTGTGTCAAGTGTCTGACGCCGCATTTGAACTCAGGTCCTCCTGACTCCAGGGACGATGCTCTCTTCACTGTGCCACCTAGCCACCCCCCAACTTTACCTTCTTTAAGCCTTAATTCTGTCATTGTAAAATGTGTGTAATGGAAATAACAATACTTGAAATGCTTACCTCCCAGGGTTGCTGTGAGAATCAATAGAATGAGATAATGCAGGAAAAGAAGAGCTATCAATGTCAGTGACTGTCTGTCCAGAAGCCCCAGCTTACCCATCACCCAGAAAGCTTTTCTTAGCAGTGAACTCCCAGTCCTCAAAAACGTAGGTGGGTTTCTAGCTACACCAGTGAAGGGAGCACAAGCAACTGACCAACCTGTAAGCATTTATTGAGCACCTGTGTGCCAAGAATAGTGCCAGGGCTAGGATTACAAAGAGAAAAAAGAAGCAGTCAAGGAGCTCAGGGTCTATCAGAGGAGATAATGCACACGTGCACAAATGAGTGTCAATAAAATATACAAAGTAAATACAGGGAGAATCTGGGAGTGGTCAGACAAAGCTTCGTGTAGAAGGGGGTCTTCTGAAAGAATTCCAACAGACACAAGAGGAGGGAGGGCATTCTAAGCATGAGGAACAGCTGGTGCAAAGACCCCAAGGTGAGAAGTGAATCTTTATTCATAAGAAGGTCAGTCTGGCCAGATGATGGAATGTGAGAAGAAGAAGAAGAATGTACAGTAAGGTTGGAAAGGTAGGTTGGAGCAGGCTGCAAAGGGCTTTAAAAATTAAACAAGTGAGGTGCCACAGTGGATTCGGGAGGACCTGAATTCAAATCCAGCCTCAGACACTTCCTGGCTGTGTGACCTTGGGTAAGTCACTTCACCCTGTCCACCTCAGTTTTCTCATCTGTAAAATGAACTGGAGAAGGAAATGGCAAAATACTCCAGGATATTTGCTAAGAAAACCCCGAATGGGGTCACAATGAGTCAGACAAGACTGAAAAATGACTAAACAAAAACAATTCTGAAATACTTTTCCTTTTCCCACATTTTTATGACTCTGGTATAGGCCCTCATCACCTCACACTAGAATTATTCTAATAGCCATTGGTGGGTCCACCTGCCTCAGATCTCTCCCCACTCCAATCCATCCTCTTCCTGCCACCAAAGGGATTTTCCTAAAGCTCAGGTCTGACAATGTCATCTCCCCCCCTCAATAAACTCCAGTGGCTCTCTATCGCCTCCAGGAGCAAATAGAAAATTCTCACTTTAACTTTTAAATCTCTTCACATCCTGGCCCCTTCCTACTTTTTCAATTTTCTTACACTTTACACCCCTCCACACACTCTGTGATCCAGTTGATGGGGATGGGATCTGAACCTCTAAAAGGAAAAGACCATGTCTTTGGGATCTGGACCCAAAAAAGGAAAAGTCCCTGGACTTTCCCACAAGGTCCATGTCCCTGGTGTTCACCTAGGGCAATCAGCCTTTCCCAAACTGGGAAGCCCTTCCAAACCTGGACCTTGTCTTATCAGGCCCATCCTACATCTTCCCTTCTCTACACTAAACATTCCTAGTATGAAATGATGTGATCTCAAAGGCTCTTTGCTCTCTGGTGGATCCCCTCTGGATGTACTTATTCTAGCTTGTCAAAGTCCACCCCTCAAACACAGCATCCAGAACTATAAAAGAAGGGGACTGAATTAGTTGATCTCTAAAGTTCATTCCATCTCTACGTCAATGGTCCTCTGAACAAATGAAACCAGAGCATTCCAGTGTGGCCTGACCAGGGTAAGGGTGGGCAGGTCTTATCATCTCCCCAGTCTGGGACCCTGTTTCTCTGAATGCAGCCTGAGAAAGCAGGAAGGCAAGCAGGGAGACTGGTCTGGGAGCTCCTGCTGCTTCTGCCTCCCTCTCCTAACCTGGCTCTTCTAATCACAGAATACTGCCCTGGACAGTCCAGGAGGACTATCCCTTCTACTCCTACACTCCATGAGAACCCAAGGGCTGGTTGGGGCATCCTGAGATCTGAGCTTTTCTTGGCAAGTCTTCCACTCATCAGCTGGGGGGTAGGGAGGGGTAGTGGGTTATGAAGGCCTTTCTGTGTCTCACCCAGGCCCTTGGGCCTTGGTCCAATTCTGCTGGGAAGAAAGTGAGGTGTCCTTGCCTGGAGGTGACACCACCCAAGCTTTTCCAGAGAAGTTGTGTTGGAACATGTTATTCACCCAAAGAGCTTGGGAAGGGGGTGGGGAAGGGAGCAAATGCCCAGGGTCACAAGTACAACACAAAATTGAACTTGAAATGGGATGAATAAGGAGGTATCAGAGGGCTGAGGGCCTCTGGCAAGGGGCCACCCTAGAGTTAGTGGGGGAGGGGGGAAGAGAGAGATGGGGAAAACCAGCCACATGGAGATCTTGGAAGGGGAGAGGGGAGAGAGGCTGGGGCCTTGACGGATATAGAGAGGGAAAAGTAAAGGATCCCCAACAGTCTGAATAACAAGAGATGAAACCTGAAACTTTTAGCATGTACGGACGTTGTAAGGAAAGAAGCCCTCTAGTCTAAGAGAGG